>JANBXA010000124.1:665000-1265000 GCA_030556225.1 Cricetiscus sungorus | reverse complement strand
CCTCTCCACTCACTGCACCCCCCCAACTCCCAATATGCTCAAGAGATCTTGTTCCTTTTTCCTTCTGTAAGGGACCTTGTATGAATCTCTCAGGTTCCTCCTTGTATCCTAGTTTCTCTGGTGGTGTGAACTATAGGCTGGTGATCTTTTGCTCTATGTCTAAAATCCATATATGAGTGAGTACATACCATGTTCCTCTTTTTGTGACTGGATTACCCCTTCAGGATGGTTTCTTCAAGTTCCATCTATTTGCCTGCAAATTTCAAGATTCTGCTGATTTTTTTTTTCCACAGAGTAGTATTCCATTGTGTAAAAGGCCTGGGCAGTCGAAGGGACCTCTGACAGTGGAACCAGGATGTATCCCTGGTACACAAAAGGACTTTTGGAGCACATTCCCCATGGATGGATACTCCCTTAACCTAGAGGCAGAAGGGAGGACCTAGTCCCTACTCCAAATGACAGATTTTGTTGACCCCTCCTGGAAGACATCACCCTACCTGTGGACTGGGGGTGGGGATGAGATGGGAAGGTGGTTGGGAGGCATGGAAGAGAGGGAGGAAGGAATAGAAGGAGGGAAAGAGGGTGGGAGAGGGAACTAGGATTGATATGTAAAATAACAAATATAAATAATATAAAAGAAAACAAAGGCAAAGCAAAACAAAAAAATCAAAAATTTTAAACATAGAAAAAAGTTCATAAAAGTCAACAATAGACCTATTAAAAAAAAAAAGATGGGCAAAGGTTTTTTTAAAAAATATTATGCAATAAGCCATGAGCATGTGACATATGCATGACACCACTAATCATCAGGAAATCAAAACCAAAGCAAGATTTCACCTAACATGCACAGTATTACCACATTTAAAAAATACAAATCAAAATGTGGTCAAGAATGTAGAAACACAGAGAAATTGAAGCTTATGGAGACAATATGCAATGGCTCATTTGTTAAGAGAATGTGATGTGTTGATCTTCCACAGGACCTGAGTTCAATGCCCAGAACCCATGTGAGGCAGCTGTGAGATGATACCCTTTTCTGGCATTCTAATACCCACACATATGTGATGCACTCACACAGACACACAGACATACACATAATTAAAAATAAAATAAATCTGTTTTTTAAAAGAAAAGAAAAGAAAAACTATAATTAGAATTACTATATGATATAGCAATTCTACTTCTAGCATATACGCAAAAGAGTTGAAAGTAGCACCTCAAAGAAACATTTGTACACATATATTCATAGAAACATTCACAAGAGTCAAAAAGTGGAAGCCATCTGACCTTCCAGCTATGGATAAGTGGAAAATAAAATGTGGTGTATCCATGCCATGCTGCATTAGCTAGTCCTTAAAGAGAATTAATTCTATACATATAGCCTGTATGAAACACAGGAGCATTATACTTATTTCACAGGTGAAATAAGCCAGTCACAAAATCGATTTATCTATAGTAATTAAATTTGGAGGCAAGATGGCTGGGAGATGGCTCAGTCATGGTGAATACTGGCTGCTCTTCCAGAGGAAGATGGTGTCTCACAATTATCTGTAACTCCAGTTCAAGGGAATGAACCCAATGCTCTGCCCTGGCCCCTATGGGAACTAGGGATGCAAGTGATGCATAAACACACACTCAGGCAAATCACCCATATACACAAAATAAATTAATTTAAAAGAAAAAGAAAACTGGAGGCAAGGAAGAATAGATTTCCAGGTCTGAGGAAAGGAGAAAATGGGCAGTTATTTACTGATTACCAAGTTTCATTTTGTACGATGAAAGAGTTCCTAAGATTCACTCTACAGCCCTAGGGTTATAGGTAACACTATAGTGGTAAATTTTGTTATCCGTATTTTACCACGCTTAACAAACAGGGCACAGAAACTCAGAAAGGCATTTCACAGAAGATTATAAGGGAAATAAAGATATCAGTACATGATCAAATTAGTAATCAGAGACACATAAATTATTGCTACAATAAGAAATGATGTCATACTCACTAGGTTCTAAAACTTAAGTTTGACAGTGCCTAAGTGGTGATTAATTGGACCCCTTCTAGGATATGGGAACTTCTCAGAAAATATGTGATTCAAAGGCTCTGTCCACATAAACAATTAGGACCACCCCAAATCTCATTAGCACTGTATTGGCAGTCTATCATAAAATTCTGAGAAAAATTCTGCCTTGGCCAATGAGAGCAAAGTGTTAGCCAGGCCCCAGGACAACCCAATAGGTGGGAGCCTTTCAGGGCTGTGTTCCTGGCAAGTGGAAGAAGTTGGGAGGGGATTATATAATCATGAATACAGGCTACTGTGCCCAGGCAGCACTCCTGGTCTTGGCAGGACTTGAGTACTAGAAACAGAAATTATAAGTTTTCAGAAAAGTGGTCCACAGCGCATAAGCCCTTGTGGTTGACTGAGCCAGAGACCCCTTACCAGGACTAAAAGCAATCCTGTCTGTTGGATAGAAAATGCATTCATGTAACTTTGGAAAATAATTTGTCTATCTCTTGTAAATCTAAAGTGTACATTACTAATGGCCAAGTGATTGCATTCTTTGTAAATAAGTACAGAGTCTCATGAAGGGTTGCTGCAGTCAATTATTAAGACTGTTAATTTCAGTCTTACTCATGAGACAGAAACAGGAAGCAGCTAAATGTCCATCTAGGCTAGTAACGGACTTAAAATGAAAATGGTAGGAAGCCCATATCATGAAGCGAAGGCAAATGTTAGACATATAGTGAGAAAATGTCATCTAAGACTGTGTAGAACATGGATCATTCTCTGTGAGAGTACAAAAGAACAAAATAAGCAATGTCTCCTGTGTATACACACACACACACACAAACACACACACACACACACACACACACACACACACACACAGAGAGAGAGAGAGAGAGAGAGAGAGAGAGAGAGAGAGAGAGAGAGAGAGAGAAAACATGGGAACAGGATTGTAGGCAGGTGTAGATATTTCTGTCAATATTTTAATTTTTTAAATTGGAGTTGAAAGACTTCTATTTTATTATTAATTCATTTATGTGTCATATTTTCCTACATCAATGAGCATATACTTTTCAAATACTTTCAGCAAAGCCACAGGTTACAAATGAACTTACCCAAAATAAGTTTCCTTCCTATAAACAAAAGACAAACCTTCTGAGACACTAATCAGGAAAACAATTCTATTTACATTAGCCTGAAAATTAAATGGCTGGTAAGGAAGTCAAAGACCTATACAATAAAAAATTGAAAACACTGCAGAGAAAAATAAACTTAAAAAATCCCTGAACAGACTTTCCCAAACACATTTGAGGTTTAACAATGTTTGGATTGTCCCTTTATTAACTTGCTTAACTTCTAGGATTGCTGAGAGGAAGTGCCTGAGTGGCACTTGCTGTGGTTTCCCAAGCCTGCAGGTGACATGGGTCCTTTGTCTTTTCAGTTCGATGACATGCAGTTGGAGACTATATTCCATCTTTCACAGCTCTAAAAAGGGGAGAATATTTGGTACTATGACAATATTCCCAGTCTGACTGTCATCACCCCCTTGCTGGGTCCTCCTGGTGAGTTGATACTATTTCCTGTTGCAGAAACCCGAGCTTTTGACACAGCACATGCTTCTTAGTGGCTGTCTGCCTAAACATAACACATGATTTCCTTGCCCACAGCCTATTTCTCCACTCAAATCTTGAACTGTGAGTGAGAAATTAGGTGTAAATTGCCCACTGAGCCTCATGTTGAACAGCACTGGAGTTTGAAGACCCAATGATGTCAACCAAGAATTAGATAAGGGGCTGCTTTGTCTCTTTGATCAAACATGTAACTCAAGAGACCAGCGCTGTATGGTCATGCTGCCCCCCACATGCAGCAGGAAGACCTCCAGGGGCTGTGGCACTCATGTTCTCTTGGCTGAACAGAAATTTGCTTTCTTGGCGTCATAAACAGTGCTTGCTCATTCCCATTTCAAGTCAACAGATATTCTGTGAGATTTATTGAGTGTTGGTTACAATTCTGGGACTGTGTGGCTGAAGACAAAGAAGGGGGGATGAATTTGAAATTACTCCCTGCCTCAAGGAAGTTGAAGGAGAGACAATGACTAAAACAAAGAGCCCAGGCTCCCAAATCAGCCCTGCTATGAACTTGCTGGGTGGGCCCAGGCCAACAAATTTATCTGGCCATGGCTCAGCTTCCTCATTTATAAATTAAAGTGTTGGCATGGATAGCTTTGAACACTCCTTCCAAAGCTAAAAAGTTATGTTTATATGAATCTAGGTGCACAGGTAAGTCTCATCATGCTATTTTATGACCATAAGCCACATAGGCCCTCTAGGCATTCAGTTCCCTAGGATGGCATAAGTACAAACTAAAGCCACAGAAATGATGGAACTTCTTCAACTCACCTATAGTGCAAGTGTGCTGGGAATAAGGAGATACACAGGAGAGAAGGCAGGTAGGTGTAGGTGTTTGGGGTACACTAAGGTCTTTTGTTTAGGTTGGATATAGACTCTGATCTGTTGCATAAGGACAGTACATGATGGGGAAATGGATATCCAACAGTAAAAGAACAAACACTGCCCCCCTGTCCTGGCCACCATGGGTAAAGGAATTAAAGAATGACAGACACTAAGAGTACTACAACAGGCATGGGGAGACACCAACGCATTTATTATTCAGTCTGTTTGCCTTGGTAACTCAATAGCACTGACAGTCTAGTATTGCCTTAGTTTTGTTCTAATGTCCTTTCTGGGTTTTAACCTGAGTTAACAGAAGCTAGACTATAAGTTTGTTTATAGAAATCTATGAAAAGTACTCACTCTATACATGATAAAGTATGTGACGTAGGCTCATACTGGACATTGAGAGAATAGTTCTAAAGGATGTATGGCCTTATCCTTAAATTTTGTGGAGATAGGTGAACATGAGTAAGTCTATACTGACAGAAAAGTTCTAGACATAGTACAGCAGGCATGAAACTTTCTTCAAGTACTAGAAGTTGAATCAGTTAGCTATTGCTGTGTAAGGAATGATTCCAAATTCAGTAGCTTAACCTAGCAGCCATTCATTATCCTGTGCTCCATATCTGTGGCTTAGCTGGGTGCTCCTGATTCATGCTAGGTTGGGTTTACCTCAATGGTCTTTTTTATGTGTTTTGAGATTTGTGTACACATCCTCTTCTGAACTGGGTTTAGCTAGATCATTTTCTCATCCCTCTGTCAGGGAATAGTGGGCATGCTAGCCCTGAGACAACTTTCCTACATCTGAAGAAACTGAAGAAACCAAGCAAAAGCATGTGCCGCTCAGGCCTGTGCTTGGAACTCAAAACTCAGTCTCTCCTATGAGTCAGGCAATCACAGAACTGAACCTAAATTCACATGGCAATACAAACTCTGCTTCTTTTTGGTGAGAAGAGCTAAAACAAACAACAGCAAAAACCGCATGCTGGAGTATAAAGTCAGGAAATATAAGAAGGTTAATCATTAATGGCATAATCAAGTGGAAACCCAGATTAGGAGAGTATTTTGAGAATCAAGTAGAGAGTGTGAAAACTCTAGAGATATTCAAATATTATGATTGTAACCTTAAAGTTTATTAATACTTGAAAGTTTAGCCATCCAATTCAAATTAAAACTGGAGATATAGGAGAGAAGAGAGGGGTGGGGAAGGGCCAACCAAGACCTAGTAGATGAAAAAAATAGAATGAGGAAACCTGTTTATATTAATAAAAATATTTTAAAAAGAAAAACAGAAAAAATCTCTTTATGCAATAGAAAAGATTATATATAAGATAATTTAGAATCTGTAAAGGAAAACAAATAAAAATTATGTGTAATAGCTAAAAAAAATAGTTAAGAGAGTCAAGTTGGAAAGAAGGAGACACTATATTCTGTATGGATCTTAAGAACGTAGGCATGCTAATCTATTGAGAGTAGGGACTGTTCTATTATAGGGTTAAAATAATTGGGTCCAAACACTATTAAGTCCGTGCCAAAGCATACACAAATGGAAGAGCTTCGTGTGGGTGGGTATTCCAAAATGAACCACACTTAAATCCTTTCTTGGCAGTATTTTCATTAAATACAATACTTTATGAATTCTAACTTTATTGCTTCATTAGCATAGTGGCAGGAAATTATATTTCACTTTTCAAAATAAGATTATTTGTCTCTTCTCCTTTTTTTAAATAGTCTATTGCTTCTGGGAAGACTGTTAACCAATGAGAGAGGGAGCTGAGCCAGCAGCATAGATGGAGGACTGTTTAAGAGCCCAGGTTTATACAGGGTAGAATATATTCATTCTCTTATACTCTCTCAGACTCTACACATCTTACCTCAATCATCCAAGAAGAAGACCACAGGTGACATACACCAACGACACCCCAGGTGTAGCCATTTGGTACAATTGACAAGGGAAATGGGTTTGTAAGAGCATTTCCTGAAAGTAACTATGAGTGGCTAACCATGATTGTCAACTTGATGGGATCTGAAATCAACTAGGAGGTGTACTTCTGGGTGAGTCTATAAGAGCACTCTCATAAAGGATGGATTGTCTGAGTGGTGGCATCTTCCAAAGGGCGGGCTTGGATGCACAGAGGGCCAAAGGAAGGGCAGCAGTAATTGCCTGGCTCCTTTCCTCCTGAAAAAGTGTGCTTAGTCCTATTGCTGTTGCCATGCTCCAACAGTCATTACTCTCCAGCACAGACTGCATACCTGCATACCAGAAGCTCTCCAGGAACCTTCCAGACCTTTAGAACCAGGCAGAGCCTGGTGAAGCACTAGCTTTATAACTGAGCACTACCAAGTTTTCATCCTCTCTAACATAGAGACAGCCATTGTTAGAGCTCTCAGGCCATTTAAGTAAAACAACAAAATATACCACCTTTTATAATAAATACACATTTATCTGTCTGTTCCTCTACAGCATCTGATATGGGTCTTATCTATAAATCCAGAACTCAGGGTAGCAATTGTTACTTGTGGTACCCTTGTTAGAATTCTTTTAGAAATCTATTTTATTTATTAGTAGTGTATGTATGATATGTGCATGCTTATATGTGGTTTTGTGGTGCGTGGTGTGTGTGTGTGTGTGTGTGTGTGTGTGTGTGTGTGTGTGTGTGTGTGTGTGTGTGTACTTTCAGGAGTTGGCTCTTCTCTCCTTCCACTGTGGGTGCAGGTAAGTACTTTGGCATTTCCTCTTCCATCTCACTGGCCCTCATGCTTACAATCCTTGACTTATTGTCCACACCCTCCCCTAGATGATGACCACCATGAAGGGTTGGAACTGAGGCAGGTTTTAGTACCTGCTATGTTTCTAGCTGCTTGTACCACACAATGACTTTCAAGATTGTCAGCCAAACCAAAAGAACCCTTTCAAAGGCTGGGGGCATGGCTCAGTGGATAAATCGCTTGTCATACAAGCACGAGGACCCAAGTTCAGATTTCCAAAACCCACATAAAACCAAGTATGGTGGCATATACATCTCCCATGGGGAGATGAGAGATGGAAACGGGAGAATCCTTCATGTCTTTCCTGATGTTTGCAGCACAGAGGTAAATGACAAAGAGATCCAGTCTCAAGCAAAGTGGATGATAAGAACCAACAGCTGTGGTTACCTTCTGATTTATACATATATCACATGACACTCACTCACTGGTATACACACACACACACACACACACACACACACACAGAGACGCATGCATGCAAACACACAGACATAAACATACACACACATAAAGAGAGAAATATGTACACACACATACACATACTAATCCTTCAAAGTGTTTCAGACAAGTCTTTTCCATGTTAGGCACTTTATCTAATATTCACCCATTAAAACACTAATAAGACTGCATTTATAACCAAGATCACACTTTTTGGATTTTGCTATATTTTCAGGATTCCTTGGGGAGGAATAGGAATTTAAAAATGATAGCATTAAAATAGTAAAATTCTGAGTCAAAAAATTATAATGAAACTGAATTCAACCAGGGATCTAAAATGAAAAATTTGAAAGCTGTTTTCCCACAGAGGTTTTACATAATGAAAATATTTTTAAAGAACTTTTTACTTCTGACTCATTATTTAATCAGGAAATTTTATCAAGCTGTATTTTACATAAAAAGTTGAGCTTATTTTTATCAATAGGTTTATTAACTGATAGTCATCCTGAACTATCATTCTGTCTAGCCTTTAAGAAGTACCTATTAATTATATCCCTCTTTGTTTTTTATTTTAATTAAATACTCATATAACATGTTACATATTTGATCTATTTTATAACCATTAATTGTGATATTAATATATACATATAAATTATACTTTCTCAGAAATGAGAATCAGTTTGAAGTCACAAGTAAAGCAGCTGTTACATTTGGGTTGTGCTTCTCTTGGTGGAGACATTTTCTGACTGTGTGTGATAAGAAATTCAAAAATCACTTTCCTGTTGAAAATGACAGAACTAGTAAATGTTCACAGATAGTTTATAAGAAGATTTTGAAGTAGATTCTAAAAAAATGGCATGGTGTGATTGGTAAAGTGTCCGTTGCTTTAAGGAACACATATTTTCAAAATGTCCGTGGTTCATAGTATGCCCGATCCCCTTAGGCTGATTGGTTATTGAACGCATAATTTTCTTACAGTTTTCTTCCTAATGGAGGATTTGGGGAAGGAGAATGATGAAGACATTCTTTTAGACAAGATGCCTTCAGAAGCAGAGAGAACTAGATATGGGATGTTACAATGGGTTTAAAAGCATGGAGAAGGAAAGTTGAACTGTGTATACATGGGTGATTGTTTCTAGGATGCAGCAGAAACACTCAAAAGTTTCATGAAAATTTGCCTCATAGTTTTGCACTTAGCTTATGCACATGTTATTGTATACTTTAAACTGTGTCTGGATTACTCACAATCCCAATAAATATGAACCCTGTATAAATGGTTGTCCTGCTGTATTGCTGAAAGGATAGTGACAAGAACAGAGTCTACACTCATTCAGAATACATACAGCCATATACAATAGTTCCCCTCACATATTTACAATTGAAAAAATGGTTGCATCCAGAGATAGAGTGGCTGTACATCTGGGGTCTGTGTGACCCCTACACAGAAACTGGAAGAAGTCAGTTTTCAGAAAGGACTGTGGTAAGGGTGGCTGTCTTGGCTGGCCAGTGATAATCCTTAGGGAAAACCTTCCCAAGCTTCCCAGTAAAACACACCTGAGAGATGGAGTGTGGTCTCCACAACAAGATTTCTTGGATTCAGTTGACTGCGTGCCAGGAAAGATTCCTTAGCTTCTCAGAATTTCCATTTTTTTCTTTCTTTTTTATTTTTTTTCTTATTTTACATATCGATCCCAGTTCCCTCTCCCTCATTCCCTTCCTCTCTCTCTCCTTCCTGTGTCCCCCGACCACCCTTCCATCCCATTCCCCCCTCCACTCCACAGGGAGGGTGATGACTTCCAGGAGGGATCAACAAAATCTGTCAAGTCATTTGGAGTAGGGACTAGGCCCTCCCTCTAAGCTAAGAGAGTATCCCTCCATGGGCAATGTGCTCCCAAATGTCTTTTGTGCACCAGGGATACATCCTGGTTCCACTGTCAGAGGTCCCTTAGACTGCCCAGGCCTTCTAACTGAGAACCATGTTCAGGGTAGAACCTCCATTTTCTTGTCTGAATAAGGAACCATAACATTGTAGAGCTGTGGTGAAGATAATACACATGCATTATGTGAAACACCAGATTATAGCTGATATGCAGTAGGTTACCCAGAAGTGATATCCTTGTATATTTCTATTTGTCATAACACTAGGACAGTATTTGGAAATGATACCCACAACAGAGACCTTTGTTATTAGAATACCTCTTTGAGAAAGATGGGGGTTCTGTTCAATTTATCTGTCAGACATCAATGTGGATGTTGGAAAATGAGTCCTGTGTGGGAAAGAGATTGATGAGTAAGAGGAAAACAATGAGAACAGTCCTCCAGGAAGATCTTGGAAGCAACTGCAACAAACTTCACAGGTTCACCAGTGCACTCTCCATATATCGCCAGGAAGGAAATCAGCTTGTCATATGACCTCAGGGAGCCAATCTAGGAGTTCTATCTGCAGTCCATTATCTGGACAGGGTACTCAATGCACTGTGCCAAATAGAAGACTTACTACATGAGCAAATAAATGTGGGAACAGAAGAGCTTCCTCATAGTCAGCACTATTGAAATAACAAATCCCATCACTGAGGTGGGTAAAAGATGCTGTTGAAGATAATGGTGATGAACTCTTTGGAGTCAAGCAGACTTTGGTAAATGTTTCAGAGCTCTGGGCATTAAACCCAAGTCCTTGGGCATTGAACCTGGGTTCTTGTTCATGATAGGAAAGTGCTCAATGACTGAGCTACATTTCCAGTCCTAATTCTGCCCTGGGTTAAAATGCCATCATTTCTACTTGAAAGCTACATGATATTGAACATTCTATCTAACTCTTCTCAGTCTAGTACCTTTTTCTGTAAAATATGGATGTTACCAATCTCATGGGGTGATAATGAAGATTAAATAAAATAATACATATGCCATGAAAGTCAATAAACCATGAAAGTTGTCATGGCTGTCATCAGGCTAAGCAATCAGCTATACTTGGGTGGACTGAGGGATTTGCAGATTTCATTTCAAAGTTTAGATCCCATGGTTTTATTTGAAATAGTCTAGAAAGGAAAATTTTGAGGAGTGTGTGTGTGTGTGTGTATGTGTGTGTGTGTGTGTGTGTGTGTGTGTGTGTGTGTGTGTAGACAGGGTATCTTCTAATAAAAGCACTAACACAACTCTCACTACGGAAAGGAATGAGCAAGGATTTACTCCTTGCTGAGTAAATCTGAGATCTGAGATCTCAGTTCAATTAGCCCTGTGTTCTAAATATCCACCCAGCCAACCACAGGCCCAAGCACTACACTGAAGGTAAAAGAAGCCCAGAGTGGTTCCCAGTAACTGAGAGCTTATTTGACCACCTCTGGGTCTCCCCAATGGGGGTTTAGGGTTTACTCTCTAGAGCAGGGGTTCCCAACTTTCTAAGCAGCAGTTCCCAACCTTCTGAATACTGAGACCCTTTCATACAGTTCCTCATGTTGTGGTGATCCCCAACCATAAAATTATTTTCATTGCTTCTTCATGACTGTAATTTTGCTACTGTTATGAATTGTAAGATCAATATCTGATATGTGACCCTGGTGCAGTGAACCACTGCTCTAGACTATTATTATTTCTAGAACAGTTTCAGTTAGATTTTTTCTTAGTGATTTTACCCCCTCTTCTCTGTGGCCTTAGGGTCCAAGATGAAGCTTCTACAACTATGAAAAATCTCTTCATAGAGACACGGTGTTGATGAATACTGATTGTTAACTTGACAGGCTCTAGATTCACCAGAGACAAGCTTCTAGGTTTGATTTTCTAAATTGGGTTAATTGAGCTTGTACTTTCCTACCCTAAATGTGGGTGGCATTGTACCACAGACTGGGGTCCTGAACTTTGTAAAAGAAATTAGCTGGCCAAACACCAGCATTTCTCTCTCCCTGCTTCATGATGACTGATGCAATAGAATAGCAGCACCATGCTCCAGCTACCATGATGGATTGTACTCTCAGACTGTGGTGCAAAACAAACACTCCACTCTTTAAGTTTCTTTTGTTAGGTGTTTTATCACAGACAAATTGTAAATAATACAGACATTAAACTAGTTCTTGAAGGTTCCAGAAATAGATTGCACTTTTAGCTTGTTAATACAGTGAGGCAGTGGGGGCAATAACTTTTTAAACTACATCTGGCTTTATTTGTTGCATAACTACAGACAGCATAGGGGTCATGTGTTATAGCATTCTTAGCCAGGAAAGATATCTTGTCAGCATAGATGTGTTGTGAGATATACCACTCTTCCATAGTACTGACCATGCCCATTTGGGAGAGGTCACAGGTGCAGACATGGCCAAGAGTAGGATTAGTTTTGGAGTCTTAGGGGTCGGGACCCCATCCTCACTCTCTTGCTTCTGGTTTGGGTCCCAGAGAGTAGCCTAGGTAAATCCATGCAGCAGGAACTTGTGGCAATGATGTCTCTTTCATAAGTGCCTGCTCCCCAAATAAAATTATATTAACCTATATAGAGCCTAGTTCAAGGAATCTTGATCCATGCATGGGTCCACACCAGGCACCCAGTGTGGGAGGCCATGCACCACTGGAGACAAGGCTTCACCCAGTATGGTGCACCAAGATCATGCTGCCCTCATCACCCTGCTAGCATACTCTGACCCTGCCACTGCCCCAGTTTAGGAGCACCCAGCGGCTAAGGACCGTGTGGATCCAAAGCTAGACTGTATTCTGGTTATATTACCACCTAGAAAATACCCTTCAGGGATTTTGATGCAGAGGGAAAATATCATATTAGAATGGATATTTCTACCACATAAACAAAATAAAAATATATAGAAAAGATTTCCAATTTGATTTTGAAAAGAAAATTAAGACTTCATTAACTGACAGGTATGGACCCAGTAGAAATTATAGTACCTCTAACTAATGAGGAAATGTCTTCCTTATGGAAAGATACTGAATATTGGCAAAGAGCTTGCAGTAACTCTTTGGGAATGATTAGCAACAATTATCCCAAAAATGAGAAAATAAAATTCATAAAGAAAACCACTTGGATCCTTCCACACATTGTAAGTAAAATACCAATCTCTGGAGACCGTACGTTCTACACTGATCCAAAATAATCAGGTAATGCTGGATATAAATCAGGAAAAATAAGTAAAATGGTTCAAAGCCCTTATATCTCTGTACAAAAGACAGAATTGTATGTCATTTTCATGGTACTTATAGATTTTACAGAATCTCTCAATATAGTTACTGACTCTCAATATGCAAAGAGAATCATTTTACAAATTGAGAATGCTGAATATATTCCTGATAATATAGAATTAACTTCATTGTATTTGACAATGATAAGAAACAATCAGGAATAAGATCCCTTATGTGTCTTCCAGGTCACCTATCTAGCACAAGGCAATGAAAACACTGATCATTTATTAATAGGAAGTGTGTGGAGGCCTCAGAATTTCATAAATAACACCATGTAAATAACAAAGGTTTAGAAAGTATTTTTCCATCACTTGGCAACAAGGTAAGGAAATAATAAAGAAATGTCCTACTTGTTCCTTCTATAACCAAACTCCTTTACCAACAGGTAGTAACCTTAAAGGTATACATAAAAATAAAATTTGACAAATGTATGTGTTTCACTTTACAGAATTTGGAAAATTAAAATATGTGCACCATACAATAGACACATTTTCAGGGTTTCAATGGCCCATTGCTCTTAGCTCTGAAAAGGCTAATTCTGTTATTACACATCTATTAGAAGTAATGGCTATTATGGGTATACCTGCACAAATAAAACTGACAATGCCCCAGAATATGTCTCTAACAAAGTGAAACAGTTTTTTTAAATATTATAACATAAAACACATAACTGGTATACCACACAATCCTATAGGGCAAGCAGTAGTTGAGAAATCTAATCTCACTTTAAAGGAAATGCTCTATAAACAGGCAGAGGGGACAAAGACCCCCAAACACAGATTACATAATGCTTTACTAACATTAAACTTTCTTAATGCTAATAAGAAAGGTAAAACAGCCACAAAAAGACACTGAACAATATAAAAAAAAAACTTCTGAGTTAAATTAGGTGGTGTACTTCAAGGATGTATTAATTTCAGTATGGAAACTAGGATATATGTTAAGTTGGCGTAGGGGTTTTGCTTTTGTTTCTACAGGAGAAGAAAAGCTTTGCATACCACCAAAGTTGATCAAGATCCTAACTGAACATGAAAAACCTCTCAATGAGGAGAAATGATAGGTCATCCACAAAGGTATATCCCCACGAGTTGTATGGAGACCTCATAAAGTTTGGGAGGGGGTGTTCTGTTCTTGTCTTTACAGGAAAACAGATAACACCCATCTTCAAGAAGCCAAAAGACACTGAAGGTATAGATGCATAAAGAAGAGAGGATAGTTATCCAGAAAGAATCATCAAATAAAAAAAAATCTGAGGACTCATGGTAAAAATCCTTGTACTAAATTAGTATCTTCTTACTTCCCAGTACAGTCGTAGTCCCAATTCACATAAAAATCAAAGCTGGCTTTGGAGTTGGATTTGGCCCTTCTTCTCCAAATTCAAACATGTTGTTGAAATAAAATTCAGAGTTTCTGTCTCATATAAAAATGCCATTGATGTAAGACAGAAGCAAACAAAGTCTAGGACTACTATATTGTCTTAATTCTGTTTTCTCTCAAAAATCCTATTTCCTCATACTTATTTTCATCCTTATTGTTACCTTTACCTGTATGCTTACCTATTAAAGGTAAACTTTCTGTGCTAATATTAATGTTCAAGACTTCCACAGTGAACAAAAATCTTCCTAACAACAATCTTTAAATTCTCTGGGGGGAAAAAAGGAACCCCACTTCATCAATTCCACTTGATTCAACTTGGATGCCTTTGAACTTGCAAACACCACCTTAAAATCAGTTTGGAACTATACTGCCCTAGACAATTCCAGACTAGCTAGCTGAAACGGTGCGCCTTTCTATTACACCCGGGCCAGAGCTTCAGGTAAGAACTTCAGTCAAGCATCCCCCGCCTAACAGAGACTGGCTACAAATGTTATAGCTAGTCATCTTGAGACTTTTTGTTGCTTTAATTTTTTTCCTACAGGATCCCATGAAGTCACTGTAATCCCATTTCAACAGGAAGTAATCCTAAGAAAACAATGCCCCCTTTCCCTACTGTTGGCATTAAGGGCATTTTGGGTTTTGTTTTGTTGTTGTTTCCTCGTCACTAAAAAAGGAACAATTCACCTGCTTAGGGTTGGTTTTTGATTGTATAGGGTTGGGTATGGAAGTTGATACTCAGACTCAGGTATCATTTTTAGATAAGTTTAAGGGTTTGGATGGGAAGGTATGGTTAGGATGGGATATTGGTAGATTAACATATCTTCTTGTGAAATAATTTTAGCAACTATTAGCTATAGATAACCAAATTGTTAGATTCTTGTATTTTGACTACATAGGGTCTTCTTTCTGTGCTCATGCTCCTGCTCAATTTCTTGGTTGCAGTCGGGTCACAGAGAACAGCCTGAGTGAATCCTTGGAGTGGGAACTTGCGGTGGTCATCTGTTTCCTATGGAAGTGCCTTCTCCCTGAATAAAATTATATTAAACTATATCGAGCCTAGTCCAATGAATCTTGATCCACATGTCCACATACATGTCCCAGAGAAGTATGGGGAAACAAAGCCTTATTAATTACCATATTCAATGATGAGAAGTAGATGGAATATTGGCTCTCTACATTTTATGACGCAACTCTTTCCCTCTCTGAGAACTTATATTCTCTCTAGGGAAATGGCTCACTTAAAACATCCAATGCCATCTTAACTGTTCAGGGAATAAAAGCTACTTCTCTAACCTGATCAAAAAAGAGTGTTGACTAGTGATACTGCAGCTTATTTGGAGAAAAAGAATCATGAACAAGATTCTATCCATAAAAAGAAAGCATTTTTTCTTTTCCCATTTAAATATATGTATCTGAACATGTTGATTAAAACCAAATATAATCTGATAAATACAACCTCCTCTCATAATCCAATACAAAATATCTTGGGTTTTTAATGTTTGTTTTATTTTTGTTTGAGATAGTCTCTGGGTAGTACTGACTGATTTGCAACTTACTATATAGAGCAAGACCAGGCTGGCCTCAAGCTCTTAGAAACCCATCTGTTTCTATCTTCTGAGTGTTGGGATTACAGGTGTGCCCACAACCACTGTAGATTTGAAGACAGAAAAGAATAACATTTTGCTGGGGGAGATTTGGCATCTGGAAGTTGTCTGGAAGTTCTCCAAGAGCAAGGACCTGGTTCTCGCTAGTACATGGGTACCCTGCACAATACTTCATGTGGGCAATAATTTCAAATCAAATAAGCACATATGAAATGCTTATTCCCAAGACAGACCCCAAACCTGTGTTGTCATAAGAATTGAAAACCCAAAGACAAATCTCGCTATGACAAATTGTCTCCTTTCTGCTAGGAAGTTTACACTGGATGAGCAAGACCTTTCAACAGCTCTGCTTAAAGGATGGCAGAAAATGTCTTCACTTTAAGATAAACAACTATGTCTGGCTCAGAGTTCAGTTTAAGGAGGGAAAGTCCCAAATAGACAAGGGGGACATCACACAGCATCCAGATGTAATAAGGACCAAGCATCTAGATGTTAGGAGTTCGAAGAATCCAGAAAGAGCCACCTTGATAAATTCCTGAAGGGAGGCCTCCCACAGAAGTGCCTTGCAGTGTGTCACATTGGCTAATCTTGGGAAATGTGCTTACCTTTCTATTGTTGCCCCCCTCAGATAAAACCCATGGGAATAGGGGAATACATTCTGAGAGTGTGAATTTTACAAAGAGCCCTTGAATGTGATTACTTGGAAGCACATGGTCTCTCAGGTAGGAATATGCCTTGGAAGTGAACCCAGAGGCTCTTCTAGGCAATGGCTCAGACCCAACAAAGTAGAAAATGCCCCCTGAATCTTCTGGATACCAGATGGAAGGAGTCAAGTGGGGGTGTTCCTGTTGAGAGACCACTATTGAGAGAAGTAAATGTAAGATCACATATTTGAAATCAAGTAACAGAAAAAAAAACCCAGCTGCCTAGTTAATCAAATAAGAATGGACTTCATATGACAGAGGGGAGAGACAGAAAGAATTCTGTCTTCTAGCTTCCCAGACATACCCCATTCAGTCTAGATTGGGTCAGGAGGAAAGGACTCAGTTTCCCAGTAGAAATGAAATGTTGACTTGGTAGTAGGCATTTCTGGCAACAGTGGATTCCCTATTAAACAGCATCTATGTGATTATTGGACTTATCAGGGTCTTAAAGCCCAGGTTTTTGTGGTTTATTATAAGTATAAGGCTTTGGTTACAGAATCAGTTTTGGCAATATGGCTTATTCACATTCATGAATCCAATTATCATTTATTGACCATTGGCTTC
This sequence comes from Cricetiscus sungorus, assembly GCA_030556225.1. Taxonomy (NCBI): domain Eukaryota; kingdom Metazoa; phylum Chordata; class Mammalia; order Rodentia; family Cricetidae; genus Cricetiscus; species Cricetiscus sungorus. The sequence goes on along the minus strand of JANBXA010000124.1, from coordinate 1,247,913 downwards.
ATAGAAAAACAAATACAATTCAGTTTTTTTCCAGTTATGCATGCACAGAGTAGAAGGGACATATGGCTTCAGGAATTGCAATATCAGAGATGACCTGGAGGGCGGGAGGAGAAGAGCTAACTTACCATTACAAAAACCAGAAAAGCTTCATGGAAGAGGAAGTAATTGGTACGAGATTTAAATAGAAAATGGTATTAGAAGGAAAGATATCACACATTCTACTCAAATTTCAGAGGCTCAAATAATGAATATATACATGTTATTATATAGCCTCAGTGTTGATATTGATATGAAAAAATAAACATGTACTGTAGTGGGATATTCACCTTGTCTGCTTCTGTGGCACTGACCACACCCATTGAGGGGTGGAGCCAGGGGCGGAAGTGACCTATGGAGTTTAGTCTCGGGAGGAGGCGGAGAAAGGCCTTTTCTGGCGGGACACGGAGAGAGGAGCATCCAGTTTTAACTGCTGTGTTCATCTGTCTGTGTTGTGAGTTGTTTCTCCCTTAATAAACATCTATTCGACCTATTTGTTTATCCTGACCCTTATTGAACCGCAATATCTGGTGTTATTTGGGGCTGGCGTGGCTGTGGGCTCAGACTGGCGGGCTGGCGGAAACTTACATGCTACAAATGGCGCCCAACATGGCTATAAGAACTTTCACTTAAAACTAATAAGAGCTTAAGAAATGTTTTAGAAACAAAGGAACAGAGACTAGCAAGACTTCTTAGTAGCAGCATTTTCTCTGTTGGATTTGTTTTGTTGTAGACAGAGATTTGCGCGGCTCCTTTAAGAGAGGTTTCCAAAATTAGCATAAGCGGCAAAAACCGCCTTGCTTTTAAAGAGCTCTGCTAACAATTCATTGGTGTGTACAAGAGCTGCAATTCATTGGTGTGTACAAGAGCTGCAATGAAGGTTTACACTGTGTTTTAAAAAATACGCTGGCTTGGGAGAGAAAAAGAAACGGGATACAATGGTTTAAAAAGAAAAAAGGAATTAAATGGATGGATGTAATGGCACACGCCATTAATCCCAGCACTCGGCAGACAGAGGCAAGCAGATCTCTGTGATTTCAAAGTAAACCTGGTATGCAGTGAATTCCAGGACAGATAAAAGTTACACAGAGAAACCCTGTCTCAAAATATGTAAAAATAGAAGTAGAAGAAATAGAATAATAAAAAAGCCACGTAAAGATGGAAAACACAGAGAAATTTTGGATACTATACGTGCTTCTGTTGTCTTTAAATTATTTGATTGCTGAGAAAACAACTACTAATAAAAGAAATGCTGCTAGATTAATTCAATTTATATATTTTAAAAATGCTTTGACTCAAAAATTCAATCCTAAGGACAAGTTACTGGGGAAAAGGATTTCTATTTTTATTTCCACAGAAAATGAAAAGCTATGGATTCTTTCCAGACTTATGTGGTTTGATCAAGCCAGACCCCCTGAAACAACTCCCCAGGTGATCCAACATTCAAAGCAGTTGAGACAAAGCCTTGCAGACTACTGCCAAGATTTCTGCGTCTTCTTTGGACCCCCATGACAGCGCCCTCTACCAGCAGGAAGTAGTTTGGAAAGAACGACGCCCAAATTCCCAAATATTGTTTATAAATGTTTGTTTTCATTTATATGGACTTGGTTATAAATGGTTAATGACACAAGCAATCCTTGTAAAGGTAAAAAAGGGAATTAAGGTATAGATATGAATACTTTGCTTTGGAATGGATTTTCTTTTATTGATACAATTTAAGGTCAATTTTATGATATGTATATTTCTCCTCTTGTTTAGGTATTATGTTTATATAGATCATTGGAAAATGTAATGTATAATTTAGTACAGATTAGAGAGTAGCCTATGATAATGAAAACTTTAGAGTTAAGTTAATTAGGATTTCTAGATATGCAGAGATGTATTTGAGATGAATAGGCATTCTTCAAACCTTTCAAAGACCTACAGAATATGGCATTTAAAATGGTTTAGGGATTTTCTTGACAGTGAGGCACAACTGCTCCTGGTAACACCACCTACAGAAGAAAGGAAGATGGACATCGAAGAAACACATTATGGAGTTTGCTTCTAATATGGCAAGACTAGCCATTTGGGCAAGGTACTGCTCTTCTGAACTGTTTGACTTTATGTTGTAGAAACTGGACATGCAGGACCCACAAAAAGGTAACTGCTGATGCAAGATGGACATTGCTACAGGATTCCTGTTTCATGGAAGAGGCTGCCAGACAGCCAGATAGTCTACAGGACACAGAGAAAAGTTTCCTGCCTTATTGAGGAGTCTGGACACACATTATGGCCTATGGGCTGAAGATGGAACATTACAGAAGAACTTCGGGTGACTGACCAGGCAATGCATTGTCTCTGTCATTTCTAGAGTTTATATATTATCCTTCTGTGGTCTTTGATGGAGTTGAAGACAGGTAGTTATGACTATAGTTTTCCTTAGTTAGGATTAAAGATAAGTTACATATAGGACTTTGGACTCGCAAAGATAGGATAGATGATATTTTCTTAAAGTCTTACAAAATGTTAATGGACTAAATATTGTTTACTATGATTCTTATTTGATAACTATTGTATGTTATATTTTGCTATGTTAAGGTTAAACCCCTTCTTTTACTTTAGACAGAAAAGAGGAGATGATGGGAGATGTTATTCTGTATATATGTTTCTCATACTGGTTAATAAAGCACTGTGGCCAATAGAAAACTAGATAGGCAGGGCTAGGAGACTAGGAGGAGGAAAGAGGAAGTAGAAGGCGGAGTCGAGATGTAGCCCGGGAAGAAGCAGGAAGCCTGCCGCTCGGCTCCCCGATAAGATGACCACGTGGAAATACTTAGATAAGTAGAAATGCGTTAATAGTTATGGCAGAGCTAGCCCATTAACAATAATGGTAATTGGCCAACAGGATTGTATCAAATACAGAGTCTCTGAGTGTTATTTGGGGCACATGTGGTTGCAGGACAATGGCGGCAGAACCAGCGGCAGCCGGCGGGGAAACCTGCCGTAACAATGTACAGTTTTAGTTAAGACTCTTGACTCTGTCACTTTATTTGTGATAGTGACACACAGCCATTCAACTTGTTCTATATATCTCAGTAGTCTGGTGCTGGACATAGCAGGAGCCAGGTGAGGCCTAGTAAACACTATATAGTCCCTTACAAAAATATAGGAAGGACAGAGCTGAAGGTGGTGCTGACTTTTCAGATACAAAGCTGCTCAGGCTCACAATCGACATCTTTTGCAAACTTAAGGACTAGGATTCTGCAGTTGCTGACCTGAGTTTTCAACCTTCTTCTGCTACAATGGCAACCTGCAGACAGATTACTTTAGGTTTTAGCTATGAGTTTCTCTCTAGGTATTTTACCACCAACTTTGAACTGCAAAGAAAAGTAAACACAGGGTGTTTGCAGAACTCCAAACCTTGTCAGGTTCTCAGTAGAGGTCAGATCCCCTTCTATTGTATGGTGGAATCAACATTGCTGGTCAAATTCAAACCATTAGTCTCCTATTCCCATTCTGTAATGACATTCTCCAACTGTCTAGTTCAACTCCTGTTTGTATAAGTTATGATCCCAGCTTCAGGAGTCATAGATTTATAGCTGAATGATGAACAAGTGCCCATGTGGTGGTTATAGCTATAAGGACCACCCACAACTCCTTCCTCTGTCCCCTACCAATTACCCACTGAGACCTTTCTCAGATATTCTCTCCTAAGAGTTCTCTCTAATATGTTTTTGTTGACCTTAATTGATGGAACCTCAGAAGAGAAAGAGAGAGGGGGGAGGAACAAACTAGTGGTGACCAAATTTGTTGGTTTTTCCAATCTTATATCAAGGTTTGGGAGAAATGAGAATGAGCATGGCATTGGGAGAATTGAAACTCAGAGACTTGATGCCACATGCTCAATTTTACTCCTGTCACATGTCAATAAACTAGTTAGTCTACACACTACTGCCATGGAATGAAATATGCTAAAGATAGCCTTACCAAAGAAGTCCTTGATTCTTTTAAAATAAAACATTTCCACCAGAATTCCCAGAATTCCTTTATGCATTCATTTGATATTTATTAGACTACTGAAATATTGACATATTCCTGGATTTTTTGAAGTGTAGGTGGCCACTCCTTTGTATTTATCATGAGGAATCCTTTGTGCTTCTAGATAAGAAGAGATTCCTGGGAGTGTGTGCAATTCTCATGGAAGGAGCCCTGAGTGGGAGGGCCTGGGATATTCTCTAAGCAGTGTTGGCTCCCATCATGCTTTGGTATTTACTGCCCTAGTTAGTTAATACCGATTGTCAGCTTGACAGGATCATGAGTCAGCAAGCTTCTATACACACCTGTGAAAATTATTCTTGATGGGGTAGCCCCTGGTCATGTCTGTGGAAGATTATATTAGTTGAGGTGTGAAGATCCATCTTCAGGTATCTGATATAGGGACCTAGGTTACATAGAAAAAAAGAAATTCAGCTGACCAGACACCAGCCTTCATCACTCTGTGCTTCCTGGCTGTATACTATGACCAGCTGCCATAAGTGGCTACCATGACTCCCCTACCGTGATGGGATATACTCTGGAACTGTGGTCCAAACTAAAACCTTCCTTCTTTAAGTTGCTTGTGTCAGATATTTTGTTCTAGAGATGAATAAGAAATATGTGATCTCCAGCAGCAAGAACTAGTAATCTATCAGCACATGAGGCTCTTCTTTCTGCAATCTGGACATGGCTGGAAGAACCAAGGTTAGGCTTCAGGAGAGGGCAAGGTTATAGTTGAGGCAGAGCTGGTTTCTAGAAGAGGAGAGCAATTTAGGGTCAGTTCCTTTTGGGAGTAGATGATGGCAAGTATCTAAGATCAAATTAAGTTAGAGGTTAGGATCAGGCAGAGTAGACACAGTCAGGAAACAAAAGGGCCAAGCAAACAGAAAAGAATGCTCAGACAGGTCATGGAAAAGATACAGTAATGCCTAGAGATGCCATGGGTGCTGTGGGAGTTCTCAGAGGAGCCTAGTGACTGCAGGGGAGGCAGGACAGCAAGACATCATCGGATGCCTACTCAGAACAGAATGGAGCCAGCCTTGGCTTCTGTTTACAAGTCCCTCTAAGCAATCCTGAACTCCAGTGCAGAGCTCCTGTCTGTCACTTAGCTCTAATCATGGGACATTAAACACAAGCCACCCATCATAAGGGTGCAAGAAGCAGAGGCCTGCTTGAGACTGAGTGTCCTGGACATTTTGGATATTAATCCTGACAGAAAAATCTTTAGCACTGTATGGATTGCTCGGTGTAAATTCATTAACTACTTGTCATGACTGTAATATAATCTGCCCTGACCCTAAGGACTCACCAGCACAGTGTTAATCAAATCTCCACAGAAAACAACACATTTCTGTTTAGACTCAACAGCTGCTTCTCTTGCCCAGTTAGGGCTGGAGCTTTAAGGAGGAAAGAGTAAGTTTTCTTCTGAGTAGGGTGCTCCTGTCTGCAGAAATGCCTCTTGGGTCTCCAGCACTGACTGCTTGAAGCTACCTTCCATTTTCAGCAACCCATGTGCTGAGCCTGCACATAATGGAAGTCCGTCAATCTCCGGTCCTCATCAGCGAGAAGTTCACAGATAATAAAGCACAATGAATTCTGAAGCATTGAACATTTTCTCCCAGGATGAGTCATTACCAGGTTTTAATCATGCTCATTACCCAGCCATTAAAGTCCTGTCCAGCTTTTCCCTGCCAGAGACCAGAGGAGAGAATGATGGTGGTCAGGAATTGTGCCTGACCTACTGGAAGACCAGGCCATCTGTTCCAACTTGTATGGAGCATGGGCCACTCTGCTTTATGGCTGTAGTAATCCTATATCCCAGTACAAAATCCCTAAATATTATTTAGGTTGATCCAGACCTTGGTTCTCCAGAAACTACAGCAGTAAAGACTCAACATTCACTAAGATGCAGGTGACCTGGCACCAAGTTTGTGACCATGGGGATTTTATGGCAGCAAAACCCTGCATGTTAATTTCCACAGCCTGATGCATTCAGAGGCCAATGAAAAATGTGGCTTTGAAATAAGCAAGTAGAATGGTAACAGCTGTGAAGCAAGGGCCTTACAGGGGCTAAGGTGGGGCATGAATGTGAGTGCTAACATTTTCATGTTTCCATCTTAAATCTCTCATATATATACACATATATATGTATATATATATATATATATATATATATATATCATATCTATCCCAGTTCCCTCTCCCTCCCTCACATCCCCCCTGAACCTCCCTCCCATTCCATTCCCCACCCACTCCATAGGGAGAGTGAGGCCTTCCAGGAGGGATCAACAAAATCTGTCAAGTCATTTGGAGTAGGGACTAGGCCCTCCCTCCTGTTTCTAGGCTAAGGGAGAATCTCTCCATGGGGAATGTGTTCCCAAAGTCCTTTTGTGCACCAGGGATAGATACATCATGGTTCCACTGTCAGAGGTCCCTTAGACTGTCCAGGCCTTCCAACTGAGACCCATGTTCAGGGGGACTGAGTCAGTCCAATGCTGGTTTCCTAGCTATCAGTCTGGGGATCCATGAGCTCCCCCTTGTTCATGCCAGCTGTCTCTGTGGGTCTCTGTAGCCTGGTCTTGACCCCTTTCTTATCACTCCTCCCTCTCTGCAACTGGATTCCAGAAGTTCTGCTCAGTGTTCAGCTGTGGGTTTCTGCTTCTGTTTCAACAGCTACTAGATGAGGGCTCTATGATGGCATATAAGTCAGTTATCAATCTATTATCAGGGAAGGGCATTTATGGTAGCCTCTCCATTATTGCTCAGATTGTTAGTTGGGGTCATCCTTGTAGGTCTCTGGACATTTCTCTAGAGTCAGTTTTCTCTTCAATTCTGTAATGGCTCCCTCTATGAACCTCTTAGAAGAGAAAGTGGGAGGTATTCTTGAAAGAATTGGTACAGGAGACTACTTCCTGAATATAACATCAGTAGCACAGACACTGAGTTCTACAATTAATAAATGGGACCTCCTCAAACTGAGAAGCTTTTGTAAGTCAAAGGACACTGATGGGAGATGTTATTCTGTAAATATGTTTCTCATACTGGTTAATGAATAAAGCACTGTTTGGCCAATGGGAAAGCAAGATAGGTGGGGCTAGGAGACAAGGAGGAAAGAGTAGTGAGGAGGAGTGAGCATGGAGAGCTCAGAGAAAGCAAGATGCCAGGCCGCCACGCTCAGATAAGATGACCATGTGGAACTACTTAGTAAGTAGAAATGGGTTAATAATTAAGACAGAGCTAGCCTATAAACAATGATAGTAACTGGCCAACAGCCTTATATCAAATACAGAGTCTCTGCACGTTATTTGGGGCTGGCATGGCGGCTGGCAGGGAGGAACAAAGAGTGGGACCAGGCGGCCAGCGGGAAAAACCTACTCATAACAGGACATAGTCAATAAGACAAAATGGCATCCCACAGACTGGGAAGAGATCTTCACCAACCCCACATCTGACAGAGGGCAGATCTCCAAAATATACAAAGAACTCAAGAAACTCATCAACAAATCACCAAATAACCACTATTAAAAAGTGGGGTACAGAACTTAATAGACAATTCTCAATAGAGGAATGCAAAATGGCTGAAAGACACTTAAGAAAGTGCTCAAAATCCTTAGCCATCAGGGAAATGCAAATAAGGCAACTCTGAGATACCATCTTACTCCTTCCAGAATGGCTAAAATTAGAAACACCAATGACAGCTTATGTTGGAGAGGATGTGAAGAAAGCAGAACTCAACTGCTGGTGGGAGTGCAAACTTGTACAGCCATTTTGGGGATCAGTATGGTGCTTCCTCAGAAAAACGGCAATCCCCCTCTTAGGGATATAGCCAAATAAGCCACACCCATGCAACAAAGGCATGTGTTCAACTATGTTCATAGCAGCATTATTTGTATTAGCAAGAACCTGGAAGCAATCTAGATGCCCTCAACTGAAAAATGGATAAAGAAGATGTGGTACATTTACACAATGAAATACTGCTCGGGGGAGGGGGGCGAAATCTTGAAATTCACAGGCAAATGGATGGAACTTGAAGAAACCATCCTGAGTGAGGTAAACCAGTCACAAAAAAGAGGAACATGGTGTGTACTCACTCATATATGGATTTTAGACCTAGAACAAAGGATCACCAGCCTATAATTCACACTGCCAGAGAAACTAGGATACAAGGAGGAACCTGAGAGATTTATACAAGGTCCCTCACAGAAGGGGAAAGGAACGAGATCTTCTGAGCATATTGGGAGTGGGGAGGCAGTAAGTGGAGACAGAGTTAGCAGAAAGAGAAGGGGAGGAGAGGAGAACATGTGGGACCAGTAAGATTGAGTCAGGGGACAAATAAACAAAAGAAAAAACATAGATGTCTCTCTACTAAATTGTTCTTTGGTTGTGTCTGATAGGTTGTGTCTTTTATCATATGCAAATCTATACTGCTTAGGGTGGAATGCCTGACTGAGGTCTTCACACTCTACAGGTTCCTATAAATGACAGATGATATACATGCACTATCTCAGCCAAGAACTAACCAAACAACAAAGCAAATTCATCTTTTTCTATCTTTTGAGGTGTGTATGTGTGGGGTTTGAGAGTGTGCCCACATGTGTGCATAACTTCCTAGGTTTGATTTTCCAAAACATTCTGTAGGAACCTAAATCTTTACCTCAACCTTTTTGCTTTTCATCTAATAATTTAGAGTTTGATGTGTGCCCTAGAATGGCAGGAGGTGGGGGTGGGGAAAGAAGGTGGAGAAAGGAAATGGGGAAGACCGTAAATTTTAGTAGGAATAAAATCCTTGATTCATTTTTTCTTTCTTTAGACCTAGCTTCTAGTTTATTCTCTTTCAATGATAGGGTTTTTGTGGCTGCTACTAGCTCCTCACTTGTAGAATCTCCCACAGTGCTCACTGCATCATGATAGTGTACCTGGGCAAGCTCTGGACCTCTAACTTGATCATACCCTTCTAGTCCTGCATGTCTGAGAAGTGGTAAACAGAGTAGCTCTCAATCCACTCTGCTGCAACCAGCCTAAAGTAGTTGTGCATCTTTGGGGGAACAGGTGTCATGCCACACTCAAAAATTAAGGAATAGCCAAATACTCAGGCAGGTCAGTATACAGCCAGAGTGCAGTAGCATCCTCCACACAAAGCTGAGAAGAAGTCCTGTAGGACTGAACCAGTGCTATGAATGCAAATGTTCTTCAAATTTATACATCCAAGGCCTAACCTCCTGTGGAAGATAGCTAATTATGGTTATAGGGCTTGGGCCTTAATCTGACAGAACTGATGGCTCTATAAGAAGAGAAAGCAAGGTTTCCTAACTCAGTAACACATCTGAGAAAGGGTACAGAGAGAAGATGCTTTTTGCAGGCCAGGAAGGAAGGCCCAATTAGAAATAGACCAACTTGACACATTGACCTTAAAATTTTAATGTCCAGAACCTTGAGAACATAAATTACTGCCGTTTGAGCAAAGACCATGATACTCTGCAGCTGAGCTATGTCAGCTTTGCCATGGTTCCAAATTACAGGGACATTTGACAAGATTCAGTCATTACATCAGGAAAGCAGTGACTGGGACAAAAAATTCACCCACAGAGACAGCTTTTTCTGGGAATATCACAGAATTCGTAGCAACATGGGACAGGAGGTAGCTGAGGGGTCAAGAAGATGCTCAACAAATAACTCCAAGAGTGGAGCATACCCATGTCTAATAAGGTTCTTCTGTGGAGACAAAGAACACTCAGGCCACGATGGACCTAGCTAGTTAGAACTGATTAACTGACTCAGAGAACTTGGTGAGAAGGTTCTGGAAGCTCAGTACTGCTGCTGGGCCCTGGCCTGACAGTTCCTCAGTGTTGATATTAGAAATTAGATTATAAATAACACTGAATTGTGATTGGAAAGCAATAATATGTTATGAATCATCATTTAACTCATATCCTTCAAGGAAACACCAATTTTGATGGATATTAATGTGATTTACTTGAAGAATGCTGTTGGCTAACTGTGGGTTCCATTTGATTTAAGCGTTTCTCACCAAGGCCTTTACTGCTAATAGAGGGATAGGGCAGAAAAGAAGATTAGGGGACCCTCTACTAGAACCACCCTTCTCTAGCTATACAACCCACATGGTTGTGCTTTCCATTTCCACTCCCCAGCCACACACATCCAATGCACACTCCTGATTGCTGGTTGCTGTTGAGCCCAGAGGAGGAGGTGTTCTCTGTAGAGGTGTTCTTACTTCCTACTCCTCTCAACCAAGTTATCACAGAGGCACAAGGGCAGTCTCTCACTTTCATCGGTGTGCAGAGAGACCGTTTGCCTCCAGATCTGACACGAATATTTGGGTGTGGTATCAAGAAAACAAAGGACAAGGACGAATACAGAAAGGGACACACAAATATTCTGTGACAGCCAGCGTGGCAGGTATGCCACCTTATTGCTTCCACATTTAAGTTCCTTGTGGGCTGCCACCACTTTGGGGTCACATATCAGATATCCTATGCATCAAATGTTTATATAACGATTTATAACAGTAGAAAACCTGCAGTTGTGAAGTAGCAAGGAAATAATTGTATGGTTGGATCAGCACTACAGGAGGAACTGTATTAAAGGGTCACAGCATTCTGAAGTTTGAGAACCACTGATTACTTCATTGTTTTTTGTTTGATGAGAGGAGACGATACATCATGACAGAACAATTGGAACTCATTGTGTGTTCTAGTTTCTTTCCTGTGCTGTGATAAAGCTTTCTTACCAAAGCAACTCAGCAGACATGGATTTCTGTGTTACACTTTCTATCAAACTCCATCACTGAGGGAAGTCAGGGCAGGAACTCCAGGCAAGAACCCAAAGAAAGGCCTGCATGTTACTTCCCACAGCATTACCCCTGACCAGGTAACTCTCTCATAATCAAAACAGTGCAGCAGGAACTGCAGAATTGCTACTTGGTAGTTCATTGTAGGTCATGCAGACTCATGCTTAGTTAGCTTTCTTGCACCACACAGGCTTACCTGCCCAGGGAATGATGCTGCCCATTGTAGGCTGGGCTCTCCTACATGCATTACCAATCAAGATAGTCCCACAGACAAGCATTACAGGCCAATATGATCTGATAAATCCCCCAACTGAGACCCCTTTTTTCAGATGAGTATAGGATATATCAAGTAGACAAGTAAACTTAACTACAATGATGTGCAAGGGAATTTAAGAAGACTCAGATAATTTTCTAAGCCATTGAGATGATGAAAGTCTGGGAAGTCATAGAATTTAGGTGAAATCTAGATGTGATGTTTGTGTTTATTGATATTCTGTTTGTCAAGACAGAATGACACTTATGTAGGTGCTGAGCCTTTGGCTTTTGCATGTGGAACACAAAAGGTGTTTAGATGAATACCCTACCAGCATCTATATATCCGAAGACGTTGGGATGGTTGGTATCTCCAGCTAGGTCCCATTCCAAACCTGGCCCTCAAAGTGCCAAAAGGGTGGCCCCTCTCCCAGAGTGGCATCAGTTCAAACTCTGCCCTAAAAAGCCCACCATTGGCAGCTCCACCACCAAGAACATCCCACCTCTAGGTACACTTCATGATTCTCTCCTCCCATAGGGCCACTAAGGAATGCTTTGTTCAGATTAAACCTGGATTTATTAATTCAGTTTGATTGACTTATTACATCAGTGGTGGCATAGTTCCAGTAACTGGGGACTTTTAAAATTTAATGAAAGGAACAAATGATTCAGGTTGTCTAGCTTCTTCCAGAACCATTTTCTAGTTTCTGGTCAAGTATTCAGACCTCGAAGGGCTGGTCCTCAGGGCACTCCCTTTGTAAAATACAGAATGGCTCTGGGTCCACAGGTAAGAGCATGATCACTGATCGGATATTTTATTGAAGCCTCTAGAGTGACACTTTTCTGATGCCTTTCCTTCCTGCCCAACTCCTATTCCCAACCCATCCTTGGCACTTCCTCAGCTACATGGTTTTTGTTATAAGAAAACCCTTACTGCTGCCCAGCTGTCTGTCCTTCTACAATCCTAGTGTTTTTCCAATCATGATCTGAGGTGGCAATTCACTGCTCCTTGATGTGAGCTGCACCCCTACCTTCCTTGAGTCCAACACTCCCATCCTCTGGTTGAGCTCTGTGCTGGGACCTCCATTTGCTAAGCCCATATGACGAAGGCAGCTCCAATGAAAGGCATAGGGAAACATTTTTGGAAGATATTGCCAAGCCCAGGAAATAAGCCCATTCACCATGGCAGCTCTCTCACTCTGTAGTTTTTCAGGTCTACCTGACTAACATGAACTCTGTGAACAAGGATCACCCCTGCCTCCCTCTACATTTACATCACAGCACCAGATAGAGCAGGCATTCAAGACATACACGATGAGTGAATGATTTCCAGAGTATAGAGGAAACCCTCCAAATAACACAAATTAGGCACAGATCCATACATCTTCAGAAACTTACAGAAATTAGCTTCACATGCCTTAGTTTCTTAATCTGTGAAATGGACATGACTGGAAATGTTATGTCTTTTTCTGAGTTAACAAAATCATTTAAGGGCACAGAGCATAATGATTATAAAGCTGAAGTTTGACCCAGACAGTCTCCACACTAAGTCTCAGGAGTCAGCTGATGGGGCTGCAGAAGCACCTTATGAATCAACTGCACACAGTGATGCTCAAGTTTACTGCCTGTCATACAATGCAATTTCATTAAATAATACTAAAGTGGTTATATATGGTGACTTAACAAAATGCATAACAAATTGTAAGTCTGAGGAAGTGAGTGCTAACATTTGCCTTTTGGCCATTCTGTACATCTTGATGGTGGTGGTGGTGGTGGTGATGTTGATGATGATGATGATGATGATGATGATGATGATGATGATGATGATGATGTTTGAGAGAGAGAGGGGGAGGGAGAGAGAGAGATGTCATGGTATGAATATGGGAGTTGGAGGACAACTTTTCAGAGTTGGTTCTCTCCTTTCATCCCCGGTTCCAGAGATGCAACTTGTCATAAGGTTTGTGTGACAAACAGTTCTACTTGCTGAGCCACCTCCTTGCTCCTATTTCTGTTTTTCCAAGTACTCTTCATTAGCCCTGCTCACAGAGACAGGATCTGTCCATCCATCCCCCATCCCCTGCCTGACACAATTCCTGGCTAATAATAAAACTTATTGAATGAATGGATGAGACTACTGTGTGATAAATGAGTTTTTACATTTTTAATTTGTAAATGTGGCATGCATACCTGTGGATATATGCACGTGTGTGTGTGTGTGTGTGTGTGTGTGTGTGTGTGCACTTGAAGATGTGAAATTAACATCAGATATCTTCCTCAATTATTCTTCCCTTCTTTTTTAAGGCAGGGTCTTTCATATGAACTTGCCTATTGGCTAGTCTAACTAGCCACTTTGTAGCAGAGATCCCCTACCTCTACTTCCCCAGATCTGAGGTTACAGGTGGTCACTATGCCTTTCCTTCTCATCTTATTTTGAAGACACGGTATCTCTCTGAATCTTTATGCTCTATTCACTGAGCTGTCTCACCAGACCCACAGATTTTTGTTTTTAAAGACAGAGAATAACTGTTCAGGATTCCAGAAGAAAAAGCCAATAGACATACTTTCAAGATTTGAACTAAATCTCAGAACTCTGATTCTAGAATACATAACAAAAGCAATTGTCTGTGAAATCTATGGTGTATTGTATGACTTTTCTTTGGAAAATTTCTTTACCTAATTTAGAGAGACTAGATATAGGGGGTATTCCCCCACCCCAATAAAATAGTACAATTCATTTTAATTATCCCTGAGAAAGGAGACAACTGCTTTGCCTTTCTCCTGTCCTATGTTGAAATCCAACTGCCTTTCCTATGGGAACTATGGGAAACAGCAGGAGGTACCTGCTTCCTTCCTCTTCTCTAACACAGTTTTCAGTTACTGAAACCCAGGATGCAGTTCCCTCCATTGTGTGTGCATGCACAGTTAACCACTCCAGACTCAAGATCCAGTCTCTTCCACTGTGTTGTGCATGCACCGACAACCTCTCTGAACACTAAGACACCAGGGAAGGCTGAAACTCACTGCCTTCCCACTCTTGCATCACACCACATGTGCAGCCACGCACACACATACACACACACACACACACACACACACACACACACACACACACACACACACAATGAAAATGCATGCAGGTTCTCACAAAGCCATAAAATACATGTACATGCATGCATACACATGCACACCCCATTCTGCTGTGGGCACATGCCAAACTCAGTTAACATGCTTAGTGAAAGGATGGGGGAGTCCTTTACTTCTTTGCTCCTTAGAAGGCCTTAGAGGTGATTTTCTCGATTTCTGCAAAAAGCAAAAGACACACCAAAGTGAACATTTTTCTTCTTTGAGGAATCTAGTGAAGTATGGAAACTCTTAGAGCCAGCACTCCTGGATGAAGGGGGCATTCTGGTCTGGCTTAAATCACACAGAGGAGTTACCTATTCCCCTAGATAGAAGAGATGCTGAAAATGTATGGGCTCCAGAGGGCAGGCCAACTTGATGGGCCCCAATCCTCCTTAAGTGTGTCTACTTACTACTCATCATAAATATTTGAAAGAAATGAGTAAGTCCGATGCTTTTCAAATTCACGATTATTTTTTTATACATTGCCTTGAACAGCTCTCTATCACTCAGTCTTCTCCAAAGCAAGACCTTAGTTTTAATTTTAAGGAGAAGCACGTTATCACCATGCTTTGGTACTTTGGTAGATTCTCCACCTCATCCTAAGCCCTCTCAAGATTATACACAGTCTTTAAACGAATGGATACATTAAATTGTAATTATTTGATTACATCCTATTTCCTTCTGTGGGCAAAAATGGTTTTCATAGGAAGACATCCATGTATTAATTTGCATATGCCCCCATCTACTAAAATGGGTAGAGTGATGGTACTTCCTGGAGGGCAGTGGCTATCATATCACTTTTGGAGCTGCACATCTGTGTTCCAAACCACAGCTCCGATCTTTGTGAACCATGGAGACTGTGGTCAGCTTTAAAAATTCTCCATATCTTCATTTTACTTTTCTTAAAAATGGAGAAATTAATGGTATCCACCTAACAGTAGTTGTAAGTAATTTAATGAGTTAATTCATGTAAAGCACTTAGAACTCTGCTTAGATCAAATTAAACACTCCATAAATACTCACTTGCACATGAGCCAGTTTGTGAGTAAGGGGAGCCTTCTCCAAAATAATTCAGGGTTACTCTGAGTAAAAGATAGCTTGAGTATTATTCAGAAAGAAAAGAAAAAAGATTTTAAAAATTAAATTGAGAACAACTGTCAATTCCAAGGATAGAAAAAGAAAATGCCCTTGCAAAGTGTTAGACAAGAATATGACAATAGCCATTTTCATTTTTGTAAAATGCAATATGCCACAAGGTCACTTGTGTGTTTATGTGTTCTTGTGTGTCTATGTATATGTAAGGCCTGAAATCCCATTAGGTCATTAGGTGTCTGTTCAGTTGCTTTCTACCTTATTTTTGAGACATAGTCTCTGACTGGAATCTGGCACTCATCAATTAGCCAAGGCTGGCTGGCCAGTGAGCTCCAGGGATCTCCCAATTTCTATTTCCTGGTGCTGGGGTTAAGACACACATCTCATCCCCCAGCCTTTTACACAGAGCTGGGTACACGAACTCAGATCCTCATGCTTATGTGGTAAATGCTATACTAATTCAAGCATCTCCTCAGCTCCACAAGGGCTTTTGATATAGATTGTCTGAATAAGACTTTCTATCACTTCCAAGAGTCTTCAATATAAATGTTGAGAGACATTTGTCAAATTGATGAACTAATCAAGCTGTTTTATCCAGCCTGGAGTGTATATTTCTTCCTTCAGTCAAATGATAACTTTTTAATCAATTTTGGTTTACTTTTTTTATTTCAGAGAAAAAAAATCCCTGGAAGCTAAAAATTGGGAGCCTATTGGGATACATCCATTTAATTCATTAGTGTTGCCTAGAAGGACTGGCTCACTTCTGTGAATTTTTAGCAATATGGCACATGAGATATATTTATATAAACATTACAAGCTTCTTTCAAACCACTTCCATATCCACAGCATCTCTTGCCTGTTCAGGAGGGGCAGATTTTTTAAACATTGAGATGCCTGGCTCTGAGGAAAGATGAGCAGAGCAGGGTATACTGAGAGGAAATAATCACTCAATGGACTGTAATCAGTTTTAAAATATTCCAAACAAAATGCTTAGATGCTCACATAAATTTGAAAAGATTTTGAATAGACTAAAACGAACAGTCTTGTTTTCTTTTTAAAACTTCCAAAGTCCCCATGTGTCATTTCCCAACAAGGAGTGTACAACACTGATTACTCTGGGCTGGTTCTGAGCCCATACAGTTTCCAACACTATCCCACTCAGTGTTGGTGTTCCAAGGAATTCAGTTTTAGAAATAATGACATTGCCAAGAGAGATCTCAGAGGCAATGTTAAACCTTTTGTACTGTTATTTTCCCCCTCAGAGTTGGTTTTGAAAATGTTTTTGTTTGTTTGAATTTTTATTTCCGCCAGTCTACTAAGTCAAATTTCATAGTTTTCATATAAACTTTCCACAAATGGTATCCATATGAGTCTGACCTCCTCTGACTCAAATGGGGCTGTGAGCAGAGCCTTCCTGGGTGGGATAATGCCTTTCCTCTGTCAAATGTGAGACTCATTAGTGTGTGGTCACATTGACATGGCATTGAGCAAGATAAGTGCCTGCCACCAGAAGGGGTGTCTTTTTCCAACTCAGAGGGACTCTAATTCTTTTTGACAGTCTCTTGGGGGGGGTGCAAGTCTGGTATAGATTTACTAGTTCTGAACCCTGGATTCAGTCCTTGAGACAAGGATGCCCTTTGGAAGGCAACCAGCCACATGGACCAGAACACAAATGGTGAATATTCTTTCTCTGTAATGATGCCATTGCTTTGTTAATAGTCATGATTTTACTTCTTTACTTAGACTTTGCTTGGGCCTTGACTGTTCTGTGGGAAAAATCAATGAACAAAAGCTGATTCTTTTGAAAAATCAATAAAATAATCCATTAACCATACCTAACCAAGGGCAAAATAAAGATTCCAATGTCAGAAGTGAAGGAAGAGCCCTCACTACTGACCTCAGGAACATTAAAAGGTTAACAATACAACATTAACAATTCTATGTTCATGTAGTGAATAGCTTAGATAAAATGAACCAATTAATTGAAAATCATACAAGTAAAACCAGATAACCCTATTAGACCTATCTTGATTACAGAAATTGGGTAATAATTGGCCACCTGTTAGAACAGAAAGCACCAGGCACAGAGAGCTTTATTAGTGAATACATAAAATATTTAATGAAGATACTATGGCAGTTATTTAATTTTTTCAGAAAATAGAAGTACAAAGAAATGTATAAGTCAAAAGTACTCCAATTAAAAAAACAGGATATAAGAACATAAAACTATAGATAGTATCTCTCATAAATACAACTGTAAAAGTCCTCTATGAAATATTAGCCAACTATATTTGACCATGTAAGAATTACATACCATAACCAAGTCACATGTATACAAGGAAATCAAGGATGCTTCAATATTCCAAAGTCAAGTAACAAAACCCACTATAAAACAGGTAAAGAAAAATTTACATGACCATATCAATAAGTTACAATAAGCATTTGATAAAAGCTAACACTATTTATGATAGCCCCAAAATACTTTTGAGTTTATCATACACTTTCTTAGTTAACTCATATTTCATTTGGAAATATGCCACTTAACTTTCCATATTTTGAAATTTTCCAACCATGGTTTTATTATTGATGTTTGCTCTAATCTCACTGAGGTCCCACACACTGTATGACTTCTATAGTTTTAAATTGTTTAAATTACTTAATTACCTAGACTATTGGTTATATTAGACAATATTTTCCCAAGAGCTTCAGATGAACAGTGCTTTATTAGTGATGGGTAAAGTGCATGCAAATCATCTAGAATCAGTTCATGGACAGTGCTCTTTTGTTTACTTACCCTCGGATGCTTGGGTCTCTGTTCTATTGGACTTCTTTAGAAATTTCCAGCTAAGATAGTAAAGCTGTTTCTTTTTGCCTCATATTTTCTGATGCCCTATTTTTAGGAAGTTGTTTTTGTGTGAAATCAGTATCATTGGTAGTTGGGACTTTCCCTTCCCAACACACTGACAATCTTTGTTCTTTACTATACTGAGAGCATTTGTATCTTTTTGGTACAATTGTTTAATACTTACTGTACTTCTATTTCCCATTCACTGCTCTTGATCATTCCTTCTTTTACTTCTAATCTTTCTTACCCTCTTCTGCTTTTAATTCAATATTTTGTGATTTCAATTTTTCTGTTCTCTTAATACATAAATTATTAATAGAACTAGAAAATATACTGAGCAAGGTAACCTATACTCAGAAAGACAAATACTGGACATTTTCTCTTATTTGTGGATGCTAGCTATAAATGTTTAGAGGCAAGTATATAATTTGGAATAACCACCGATACCAGGAGATTTAAAGGGGTGATAGCAAGAGTGAAAGCAGGTGTACTAGAAAGGGGAATGAAAGGGGAAAACGAAAAAACAGGTTCAGGGGACTTACCTGGGGAGGAAAGAGGAAGGATAAACAGGACAAAAAATGATGTTTGAAAAGTCATATGAAATTATATTGTTTTGTGGATAATTAAAATTATACATATATACATACATATATTATATATAGTATATATACTACATATGTATACATATATACATGCACACACAGACACACACACACACACATATATATATATTTATATATATATGTATATGTTTATGTAAAGAGTGTGTTTTCCCTGCCGGTCAGTCCCACCGCCATGCCAGCCCCCAATAACATGGAGAGACTCTGTATTTGATACAATGCTGTTGGCCAGTTACTAGTTTCTTATCTGCTAGCTCTGTCTTAAATATTATTAACCCATTTCTATTAATCTAACTATTTCCACGTGGTCTCATCTTACCGGAGAAAGGGCCTGCGTTATGTTCTCTCCAGTCTTTCCATGATGACTCTGTCAACTACTTTCTCTTTCTTTCTAGTCACCTAGTCCTGCCTATCTTGCTTTCCTATTAGCCAACAATGTTTTATTCATTAACCAATATGAGAAACATATTTACAGAATGACACCTTCCATCACATATATATATATATATACATACATGCATACATACATACATACACATATATATATATATGTGTGTGTGTGTGTGTGTGTGTGTGTGTGTGTGTGTGTGTGTTTAATTATATGGGAAGAGAAAGAGTAATACTGAAGTTACATCAATTGTGGTAACTCAAAGTCCCAATGCCGGTCATGGGACTCCCCTTACCTCCTTTTAAATGTTGGTCAGGGAAGAACAAGAAATGTTCAATACAACATAGGCCATTGCTGTTGACCTTGTTATGTTTCTGAAAAAGAAAGTAAGGTTCAATTGCTTAAGAAACCACATATTTTGTGGCCATGACTTGAAAAAGTCAATATGGTTCTAACCTGTAAGTTACTTCTCTGAGCACTATCCCTCATAGTTTTAGAAGGAGCTATTCAAGGAAGAGCCAAGCTGCCAAAGGAGAAGAGCAATCGTTATTCCTAACCACCTGTTATGTCAACAAACCACAACAATGAATAGCATGGCAACACATTCCAAAAGAAGGTAAGTATAGTCAAAATACATGGTATGAGATTTTCTAAGAGTTAGTAAGCATGTATATAAAATAAGCTTATAAAAAGTTGTAGCTCCATTAGATTTAAACATACATGCATAATTAATATAATAACATTATATCATTATAGTGTTATATGGTCTTAAATAACACCATGGCACTTCATAGGTAGTAAAGATTCCTTACAGAAGATCTTTGCAATGCCTCCCCATCATCTACCTTTATTGTCATTCATTTCATGTGTCCATAGTCAATTATTACTGAACACATAGATTAAGTCAATATTTCGAACAAACTATAATATATTAGGTCAATTAAGAATTTAAAAAGCAAAAGGTTGAATTACTTTGGGTGTCTGTGAGCAAATTATCAGTGAGAATTATTTAAAGGAGGTAAGACACACTAGACTTATAGTTTCAGAGTGTTCAATCCACCCCTGCTTGGCTTCAAATCCTTGGGCAGAGCATCATAGAGGTGGAAACATATGGTAGGGAGACATCCTATTTCAAAGACTTGTGGGAACAGGAATCACAAGGCAGGACCAGGTATAACTTTTTAAATTCCTGTCCCCGGTGACCTATTTCCTGTAGCTAAACTCCACATCCCAAAGTTTCTCATACCTTCCCAAAGGATGCCATCTGGGGACTAAGCCTTCAACACATGAATCTGTTATAGATGACTCATATTCAAATCACATAGCTACTTAATTTTACCCTCATTTATATCTTTCCAAATATCATCCTTCCATAAATATATATTTGAGTTTCTGATTTGTATCTTTACCTCTTTAAAGCATGTCTTTCAAGGCAGGCTTCCTGAAAAGCTCCCCCAGTTTCTGTTTGTCTGAAGAAATCTGTCTTCTGTTTCACCTTTGAAGTGTAATTTAGCAGTATTCAGAATTTTGAGCTGATGGAAATTTGTATTTCAAAATTGTAAGCATTTCACTTCACTTTTTTTTCCCGTTCTCTTTCTGGGGGAAAGTGCCCCATAATACTTAACCTGTTTCTTTGTGGGTGGTGTGTGCTCCTCAGTCCATGGTTCATTTCAAGATTGTCCTTTTGTCTTTTGGTATTTACAGTCTGGATAGGATATGCCTGGGTCTAGGTTTCATGGTATATATCTCATGTGGCAGAACTTTTGGAAGTATATATATTTATACCTTTTCTGGTTATCTAACAGTTTTGGATTCTCCCTTGATTTAATTTGCTTTCTTTTTTGTTCTTTGATTTTGAAAATTTTCCACAGACATGTCCTTCAGTTCACTGATTCTTTACTAAACTGTGTCTAATCCAATTACTTCAAAGCATTATCTAATAACTCCACTTCAGTTTTATATAGGAAATGACACATGACCAGCAGGAAATCAGTAGAACTATTAGCCAAAAAAGGAAATAGGTTCAGTGAAGATAAGAATGAAAGAAGTCAATGCCAATTGTCTTCATAAATGAGAGGAGAGTTTACAAGGTAAACATCAGGAAGCCAATGCTAGTGTTCACTGGAAGCAACTTACAGACAACTCAGAGAAGCTCATTCTGTGCAGGAGCACACATGTGCATCTCGGATGTGGAGGTAGGCTGCCCTTCCAGCAATGCAGGCTTCACATGAGAATTCTGAGAACAGTTAGTGAGTGTGACCCTTGCAGTAGCCTGCTATCCGTATTACTCCTCATAGTCTCTAGCCTCATGTGCCTACTGAAATTAATTTCTAATAAATTGAATTAGAATATTTCAGTTCTCCTATTGTGCTAGCCACACTTCCAGTGCTCAATACACACATGCTTATAGTAGTCGCCATATTGTGTTGAGCAAGACATTTTCTACATTGTAAAAGAGTCCATTAGGCAGAGTGGAATTAAACTCTCACTTCAATCAGCTCAGTTATTTTCCCCAATATGTATGTGTGTCTGGAATTCTATTTTTCTTTTGCTGGCCAATTTAAAGTAATGAGAAAAAGAAAATAGCATTATTCTACTAATGATAGATTCAATATAGATGCTCCAATGAGAGGCTTAAGTTCCAACACTGAATTCAATTAAAAATGTTGATTATCCATTGCTACATCTATCCCCCTGTGTGCTCTCTTTTCCTTTTCCTCTGAGCACGCCCTGTCAAATTGGAAAATAAGTTGTGATTACTGGAATCTGGTCAAGTTGATTAACAGATGCCAATTAAGTATCTACTGAAAGAAGAGAAAATGATGTTGGCTAATTGTTGTTGTTGGACTCTGTGGTCTCCAACTGGTATTATACAGACCTCCAGCAGGGATTTAAGACACTGCTGTCCAGCTGCTCTGTCAGCCACCCACCAGGTTCCCTTGGATAGTTTCAACATCATCTAGACCCTGAAGTTCCAGGACTGCATCTTCTTGTAGCTGATGAAAAATATTTACAACAGGCACAATTGAGTTATAATTGATGCTTCCTATGTAACAGGAAAAATCACCCTACACTGAAGACACCCTTTGGATTTTATAATGTGGTAGAGATGAAGGTGGGAGCTTCAGCATTAGCATGCAGAATGAGATGGAAACCAAGTGACCAAGCCCCAGTTATGGGCTAGACTCTATGCCATGAAACCATAACAGAATCTCTTCATATTTAGATATCAAGGATTGTGTGTGATACAGGGCCACTCAACACAGTACACTGGCTGAGTGGGGTTTCTAATCATTTCAAATATTTGCAGTAAATAGCAGATGCCTGGTGTACTAACATCAATTTGAATTCTTCCCCACCCTCCACAGCTGCAGTGATCACTGAACAGATGTGGAAGCTCAGCCTTCTGGTTGAGACCATCTCATCTACATAACTGTAAGTCCACACAAACTCTGGCTGAAAGGTCTTTAGAGATGGACAGTGTTAAAGTTGAGTTTGTGTTTTCAACCTTTGCCAGGTGTGTTTATGTAGGGACTTTAGTTGCTTTTTAAATGAATGTGTTTATTGAATGTACTTCTTTTACTAAACCATTATTGAGAGTATAGTGTACATTAAAAATTTGGGATATAGAGATAAATTTAGAGAATACTCTCTTCTTGAGGATACGGCATCCTAGAAGGAATAGGTGTCTATCAAACTATTACAAAGAACAGGTATGGAGCTGAGAGAAGGATGCATGGGCTATCATGTAGTGGTGTACCATGGATAAGAATATGGAAGGACCAACCATGTGCTGGCAATGAGTGGCTACACTGTAGAGAAATTAATAATAATAGAATCTAGTCAAAGTTACATTTGCTTATTTTGTTGTTTTGTGTTTTGTACTGAGATAGGGTTTCACTATGTAACCCATGATGACCTGAATCTTGCTATATAAATTTAGCTAGCTTCAAACTTGCAGAGATGCACCTAACCCTGCCTCATAAATTCTAGTATTAAAGGTATGTGTCACCATGATGTGAGAAGAACTTCAAACGTTTTCAGTGCTAAACTCTCCTTTTCCCTGAAGAAAACAAACAATAACTAAACAAATTTTAGATGGGCTTACTTTTAAGTTTTAGCAATATATATAGTGAAGTAGAAAATTAGGATATTGTTTTCTTTGATTTTCTAGAAGTAGCCTACCCTCTACCGGTCAATTTAAAACTCTGTTATTCAGGCAGCCTCTGTCTCTGAAACCATCATCACAGAACAGATTATAGAATAAGAATTACTGCACACCATGGGTTTGATGAAGGATCCCCTGACACCCATGATCATGAGCAACAAATACATTTAATCAGTATGGCAAGCATGAAGACCTAAGTCTCAGGAGGTAGAAATTCAATGCCCAAATAAGAAAGGCAGGCCTGCATTATTTAGCTCAGGCTGGCCTGGAACTCACAGTCTGACTGTTTGGCTACCTCAATCTCAGATCCCAGTCTTGTTCTATTGTGCCCTGTATCTATGTGAATCTTGAGCTCACCTCCCACCTCTTCAAAATCGCCATCTGTTTATTGTTTGGGAATTTGTGCACTGTTTCCTCTGGAGCCTTTAAAGGCAGCTGTGCTAGATTCCTGTGTGATGGCTCTACTTTCTGGGTTACTTCCACTCTTGTTCTTTGCACTGCTTTTCTCTTGCCAATGGATTACATTTTCATGCCTTTTGGTATCTTATCTTTTGGGGTGAGGGACAGCAGCAGTGGCTGGATTTATTCATAGAAATAGTCACAGTTCTGGGTCACCAGGACTAGTCTCCAGTCAAACTAGTTAGCACCTGGGTTGGGTTAAGTTTTGATGTATCTGTACCTATCTTAAGGCTTTCTGGCTTTAAAATTCTTAGCATTAGATGCTGTTGTCTTCCTTATTCTTTCATATTTCTTCATCGTGTTTTTGAAGAGGTTCTTGTGGAGTGAATATCAAATCTTCTTACCTTCATTCTTTTATCTGTATTTCCAAATGTCATTGTTCCCTCTTGTCATGGATGTAAACATTTCCATAGTTTCTTGTCATCAGAGTTTTCATATTTGAAATTTGTATTTTCATTTATGTATTAAAAAATTCCAAATGGAAGTATTTTAGAAGTTTTTCATCTTCTTACTGACATCAACGTGTACAATTTTGCATAAAGAGTAGACATTGCTTAGGAACCTGTGCCTCTAGATCCCACTTCTTAGGAGGCAGAGTCAGAAAGAACACAAGCTTAGGAGGTTAGAGGCAGTCCTAGTGATGTAGCAAAACACCATCCCAAAATAACTAAGTACATAAACAAATAAATAAATGATTGTCTGATATAAAACTACTGATTTCTTTGTGATTTAGCTGATCCTAATGTAGAATTAATTTTGTGATAATTTAATGGGTGTTTTAGAAAAGTCTGTAGTCATGACTGTATATTACCATGTGATATTTATGTGTGTATGTATGCCATCAGTGGATATAATATGTGGTTCTAGTTTTGAAACACTCCAGACCTCTTTATAATTATTGCTATGATGATGATTCTATGTGTGTATATGTATATCATTACTGTATATAATATGTAGTAAGTGTGTGTGTACCTATGTGTGTATATGTGTGCATATGTATGTGTGTGTATGCATGTGTGAGTAATGTCCATCTTACTTGGTGAGCCAATTTGTAAGCATTTTCAAAGTGATGTCATTATCACCATCTTATTTTATAAGCATGTGTCATATTATCTCTGTTAATTTGCTTATTTGACTCATATTCTTTGTGTTTTTTTAAATACTGCCAGTCCTAGGAGTTTCTTGTAGTCTTCTGTCTACTTATATATTCTAATACCCTTAATCAGTTATTTTTCTCTCATTCTTGTAGTTTTATTAGTATTTTTCATTAATCTTTTTCATTTATTATGTTCATTTGTGTGTGGGTAGTATGTGAATGTTATAAGGCATATATAGAGGTCAGAGAACAACTTATGGGAGTCAGTTTTCTTCTTCAACCACATGGGACTATGAATCAAATTCATGTCAGGCTGGGTACAAGTGCCTTTTCCTGCTGGGCCATCTTCCCTGCCCGTGTTGGGTTATTTTTTGCTTGTCACAGAAAACAGCATAAACTCACCAATCCTTCCTATCTTCTACAATCTTTCTTCGTTGTCATGTTTTTGAGACAGCTATGAGCCACACGAAGTTTCTCTGAGAAATATTGTTATAGACTTCACTGAACTCTATTACATTTTAAATCTCTTGTATCTTATGCTTGATAGGCCTCTTGTTGGCGTTCCTTTCACTGAAGTCCTTAAAATGTGTGTCTGTCATTGTGCTGAGAAGTCTGATTCCAGTCAACATTTTGGCTGTTGAAGCTACTTGATCTTTTGGAAGACTAGAGGGTATTCTTCCTTTATGTTTGATGTCTAATACTTTTGCCATATTGTTCAGTGGAGTTAGAGAGGTGCCTCAGCAGTTAAAAACACATACTGCTTCCACAAACTAGTACCTGCAGCAGTTGGCAGCAGGAGATCTGGCGCCCTCTTCTGGCCTCTGTGGGCACCTGAACTCATACCCACACACCTCAGCTCTCAGCTTCCAGCTACACACACACACACACACACACACACACACACACACACACACACACACACACATTAAAATAAAATAAACATGCTAAATATATATCAGTATTGAATTCTGGGTTAATTTTCAAAACTTGATGAGCCAACCCTTTCAATATGTGAATACAAATTCCTTTTTATTACTGTAAGGTTCTATTGAATTGAAGTTTTCAATATTAAATCTGTTCTGTTATTTCACTTAATTTGCTATCTCTTCTTGTCTTCCACTATCAACTCCTTTTCTATGACTTTTTTCCTTTTCTTTATTTCACCTCTACTCCCCTCATTAGTAAATTTACTTAACAACTTTGGTAGAATTTGTTTGAGTAAACTCCCCTGGGCATCTTATAATTTTTCCTTCATTTCTAAGGTATTTTGAGTTTCCATTTCCCTTCACCTTGGTCAGTTGACTCCCTTTTTTTCTTCCTTGATTTTTATATTTATTTTTTAAGATTTGTATACCAATTGATTTTTTTTAAACATCCCCAAATTTTTAATTAACTTTCAATGTCATCTTGAGGTTACCTATTATGTCTCATGTCTTATTAAGAAGAAGACTTTTCATAAGCTAGACTTGCTAACTCTTATTTTCTGACCTTCAGTAATGACTTTAAGAATTCTCTAATTGACTTTCATTTGTTTAAGAGTTTTTGATATGTAAAGTATTTCTACTTTAGTGCTGCCCTTTTCTACTAATGTGACCAAGTGCAATGTCTTCTGTAGGTTTCTATGAGGATGGAGCTGGACACATGGTTCAGCGGTTCCAGCAATTCCTCTTCCTGCTAAGGACTGGGATTTGATTCCCAGCACCCACAAGAAAGCACACAAACATCTGTAACTTCAGTTCCCTGGAATCTAATGCTCCCCTGTACTCTTTGTGGGCACTAAACATACACAATGAATATAAATACATGTAGGCAAAATGTTCAAAAAGGCAGGGTTGTGGTGGTACACTTCTTTATTCCCAATATTCTGAGGCAGAGGCAGGTGGATCTGCATGAGTTCAAGGCCAGGCTGGTCTATAGAATGAGTTTCAGGATAGCCAGGGATACTAGTTTGAAAAAAAAAAAACAGCACTCACAAAATAAGATTAATAAATCTAATAAAAAGGAGTAGTCTTAAAAATTTGAATGTGTGTGTTGTGTTTTGTGTATAAACATAAAATATGGGAAGAATAACCAATAAATCATGGTTTGGGAGCATTTTATCTGCTTTGTCTTAAAGGATCTAACCTGACCTGAACAAGGGGGAGCTCATGGACCCCAGTCTGATAGCTAGAAAACCAGCATAGGACTGGCCCAGACCCCCTGAACGTGGGTGTTAGTTGGAAAGACTGAGCAGTCTATGGGGCCTCTGGTAGTGGAGCAGTATTTATCCCTAGCATACAAATGTACTTTGAGAGCCAGGTCCACATGGAGGGATACTCCCTCAGCCTAGACACATGAGGGAAGGCCTGGGTCCTGTTCCAAATGATATGACAGACTTTAAAGATTCCCTGTGGAAGGCCTCACCCTCCCTGGGGAGCAGAAAGGTGATGGGATGGGGCATGGTGGGGGGACAGGAGAGGAGGCGAGGATAGGGAACTGGGATTGCCATATAAAACAAGCTTCTTTCCATCTTACATT
This sequence comes from Cricetiscus sungorus, assembly GCA_030556225.1. Classification (NCBI taxonomy): domain Eukaryota; kingdom Metazoa; phylum Chordata; class Mammalia; order Rodentia; family Cricetidae; genus Cricetiscus; species Cricetiscus sungorus. The sequence goes on along the minus strand of JANBXA010000124.1, from coordinate 1,220,492 downwards.
TAAAATATTAAAAAAAAAAAAAAGAAGAAGAACATTTCTTGCCATCAGTAATAAGATCTATCCACAGAGAGACTGAGTAGTTTTGTACTTCTCTTTCTGGCAATGAATGACAACAAATTTATGCCAATCTTTATTCTCTATCCTTCCTTCTTACCTTTCTTTCTTTCTTTCTTTCTTTCTTTCTTTCTTTCTTTCTTTCTTTCTACCTTTTATAGTTTTTTTCCCCTCAAACTTCCCTTTCACTGTAAAAGCTTTCCGTGAAAGCATGAGTGATAGCTCTCTGGTATTTGGCATGTTTTCTTTCTACAGTTATTTTGAAGTTTGGTAAATCTTAAAGTTAAATGACAGTGTGTTCGTGTAGTTTTATTTTGGGCTGTTTTCTATTGTTTTTATGGGTTATTTGGGAAGATGTGGACCTAATTTGCTGCTATTGGTCCCAGCCACCTAGAAGTTCATGTATGCCATTGAAGAAAAAGACTATTCCAATTTATAATCAAAGATAAAATGTTTGTGACTCTGTGAGATGCTCACTTCAAATCCAGCAGCTGCCTAGTATGAGATTCTAAGGGCAATAGAATGTTGTAGTTAGGAGCCCCGATTGCAGGATAAGGTGTTATCTGGTCTCAGGTTTTTCTGGTTTTGTAGCTGCGTGGTCACCTAGCTTAACTACCACAAACTCTCATTATCTTCCTCCAGCAAATGGGAATTACAACTTTCATTTCACTACCCCAGAGTGAAAATTAAGTATGATAAACTATAAAAGGTCTATACTAGATTTTCTAGTATGAATAACACAATAAATATAAATTAGGACCTCTTCCCACCTCCACAACAATGTTTTTTACAACACTTTTGCCCAAAATTTTCCTACAGCGTCTTGTTGCCTGGAGAACTAGAAAGATCTTGGACCAACCTAATCCCAGACCACAAATGAAGAGATCAGTTTATCTGGCTATTGTTATATATGTTCCTTACTTTCCAAGTAAAGGTGCCTGCTGCCACCCCGACAACCTGAGATCCATCCCTGCAACCCACATGATGGAAGCAGGGAACTCACTCCTGTAAACTGTCCTCTGATCCCCATACATTTGTTGTCACACACACACACACACACACACACACACACACACACACACACACACACACACACACAGAGAGAGAGAGAAATGAAGAAGCAAGAGCTCAATCAACCCTTCCTTCCCACACTATGTAAACTCCATTGTTTTCAAGGTTGTTTTTGGTCCATTTGTAGACATAAGTAGGCTTGTCTGTAAGAGTGAAGTTAGAATGCTTTCCCCTGTTGCCCAGTATACTAGACTTCCTCCAGCAACACCCCATCCCAGACCTTCTTTAGAACCCTGTCCTTCCATACAGCTGAGTGCTGTTTGCCATGTTTTCTCTGAATGCCATGTACACTATCTAGTCAAAATTTAAGACACAAATCCATCAGTACTATGGACAGTGAAGTGTAAGCATAGTTTTCTGGCCAGGCTGGTCCACCACCCTTGAGCCCCAAATAAACACATAAACACTATATCAATTATAAAAAGTCTTGGCTGGTGGCTTGGGCTTCTTATTGGCTAGCTCTGTTTTAATTATCAACTTGTTTTGGTTCATGTATTTATTTCCACGTGGTCTTGGCTTACTGGAGAACTCCTTGTGCATCCTCTCTTCCTGGGCTCTACATGAGGACTCCATCCATCTTCCTATGTTTCCCAGAATTCTCCTTGTCACTTAGCCCTGCCTATTCTTCCTGCCTAGCCAATCAGCCAACCAGTGTTTTATTCATTAACCAATAAGAGAAACATCTGTACAGAAGGACAACCCCCATCAGTAATGACAATAGGTATTACTGTTGTTTCCTTGTGCTTTCTTCTATTTAGAGTTTTCTGGGATGGCTTCTCACTTCTTCTCTCTCCTCTTCAACCCCTGCAAGCATTTTGTTCTGTTTGGCTAAGATCAGTCACACAAGCAGATGTGGCATATAGACCAACAATGCATGGTACAAAAGCATTCAACAAACAAGCTTAAAGTGCCTCTAAAATTAAAGAATGGTTATAAATAGGCTTGTCATGAGGCACTATTATAGCAGTAAGCATGATCCAAATAGTTACAACATTGTTTAATAGACACATGTTTTCTTCATGACTTCATGTGAGTCATGCTTCAGATTCCATTTTTTCTTAGGCCATTATCAACAGTTTTCATTCATTCAGCATAATCTCCAAATCTTCAAGGCAAATGATAATATTCCATTTTGCCAAACCAGTGACTGGCATCCAAAAACTGTGGTATTGCTGATGTGTTAGGACCATCCCCTAAAATAGAAATAATAGGTTGCTTTTGTGTCGGGAGCCGCATTCGCCATTACAAGATGGCGCTGGCTTCCTGCTTCCTGAGTCTTGTTTACAGCATTAGCTACGCCAGTTGCACATGCGCCACCTTATGCTAATTCGAATACGAGAGCTCTCCCTATCAGAGAAAGTATACCAATTAGGCATTGTGCGGAGCACCAATGGCAGACGAGCACGTTGCCCTGCAGGCTATTTAAGCAGAGCACATTTGGGGCTTGGGGTCCTTCTCCATCAGCATGTAAAGAGCGCTACAATAAAGATTCTGCTGGACACATCTTCGGTTGCCGCGTCTTCCTTATCGGCAAAGGTTGCGCGCGACAAGTGGTGCCGAAACCCGGGAACCTGCCGACCCTGGGCGGAGGAACGACTCGAAGGACCCTCGACTGCTCGTCGAAGGAAGATTCAAGCCAGCCGAGCGAGAAGCTGCAGCACTTTTCAGCAAGGTATGATCCCTGTGGTCTGGGTGATCCCGTTTCTTGTTGTTTGTTTCATTTTTCGTTTTATTGTGCTGTCTGTGTTTTAATTGTCATAAACGGGAGAATACTCGCTGCTCACTCTTTTGTGACCTAGCATAAGTGGCCTTAAGTCTCAGGTAAATAACTGAGCCGTCACACCCTCTCCTATAGATAAAGGAGTTATGGGGAACCAGCCGACCAAGCCTATTGCAGATGCAGCGCAGGCGCTGCTGAAGCAAAAGGAGCTAAAGATTCCAGATAGAGTTTTGCGGAACTTCCTTAAGGAAGTTGACCATGTTGCTCCCTGGTTTGTGGTCTCTGGGACCCTCTCCAAAGGAACATGGGATAAATTAGGAGGAGAGAAGGAACAAGGAACTTTAAGGACTGGTGTATGGCCGTTATATAAATTGTTAAAGTCTTGTATTGAAGATGAGAGATGTAAGGAACAGGTCAAAGAGGGACAGAGAGTGCTTTCAGACCATCAGGATAGTCTATCAGAAGCTGAAAAGGGAAAGGGAGAACAAAAGAAAAGGTTCTCCAAAAAGAAGTCAAATAAGAATGAAAATGTGCACAGTAAACTAGCAGAGCTAGAAAAGAAAGCAAAACAGCTCGCCGAAAAGGAAAAGGAACTTAACCGACGAGCTAAAGATTTAAAGCTTGTGCCTGCTCCAAAAGGAGGAGCATGTAAGGATTGTGAATGTGAGGATCCAAAATTATACCCTCTCCTCACTGAGTTTAAACATTATACTATAGATTCTTCCTCCGAGGAGGAGACGTCCCCCGGAGAGGAGGATGAGTCTGACCTATCTGGGTCAGAAGGGGATCCAGAGCTGAACCCTGCCGAGCAGACAGAATTAGATGAGGAAGCTAAAAATTATGAGGCTGGGAGATATGGGCGTGCCCCACCTTATGCTCCAGGCTATGAGCCAACGGCACCGCCCTATGATGTTGTACAGCATCAAAAAATGGCCAAAAAAGGAAGAAATTCTATGATATCAGATAAGGAAACAAGGAGAATACGGGCAGCGTTCCCCGTATGGGAGGATGCCCAGAATCAGAGACAACATACGCCATTGGATCTGAAACAATTGAAGGCCTTAGTGGAAGCAGTGCAAACATACGGAGTTAGCGCTTCCTTTACCACAGCCCTTATTGAAAGGCTGGCCTTGAATGCAATGACCCCAGATGATTGGAACAATACAGTTAAAGCGTGCTTATCTATGGGTCATTATTTAGATTGGAAGTCCATTTATCAGGAATTGTGTGCGGCCCAGGCAAAGATAAATATAGCCAATCAACAACCTCACTGGAGCTTGGATATGCTCATAGGTCAAGGTCAATGGGCAGTTAATCAAACTGCATATCCATTGGAAGTATATGAGCAGATTAATAGGGCTGCTACTCGAGCCTGGAGGAGTCTGCCAAATAAGGGGCAAGTTAACATCAACCGATTGTAGGAGCTACTGATGTTTTCACTGATGGGTCCAAGACAGGTGTTGGCAGTTATGTTGTTAATAATCAGGTGTTTCAAAAATGTTTTAATTTTTCATCCCCACAATTGGTTGAATGTGCTATTGTAGCTGAGGTTTTACGAGTTTTCTCTCAACCTCTGAATATTATTTCTGACTCACATTATGTGGTAGGAGCAATACAGATTTTGGAAACAGTGGGATTAATTTCCTCAAAAAGTGCTGTTGCACAAGTCTTTGCTGATATTCAGCAATCAATCAGGACAAGATTGCATCCTTTTTTTATACAACATATGAGAGCACATACGCTATTACCAGGACCCATGGCAAGAGCTAATGATCTGGCCGATAAAGCCACTAAAGCAATTTATCTTATACTTAATTTTTCACTATACGTTTACAAGTAAAAGATAAAAAATGTCCCTTCACAGTACCTAGTTGCAATAATTCTCAGCATACCTGCACAAATAAAAACTGACAATGCTCCAGCATATATCTCCAGCAAATTGAAACCGTTTTTTGAGTATTATAACTACCTAAGTTCATCAAGATCCGAGTTGAACAAGAGAAACATCTTAATGAAGAGAAATGACAAGTCATCCACCAATGTAGTTCCCATGAGTTGTGCGGAGACTTCTCAAAGGTAGGGGAGGTGTTCTGTTCTTGTCTTTACAGGAAAACAGAAAGCACCCATCTTCAAACTGCCAAAAGACACTGAACGTGTAGGTACCTACAGAAGAGAATACAGCTCTCCAGAAAGAACCATTTAATGAAGAGGAATCTGATATATGGTAAAAAATATATATATATATATATATTTAATTCTAGTGAGCTATTTCTATATAGAAATCTATTTCTCTTTACTATCTAGAATTCCTCTAGTCCCAATTTATCTAAACCAATGCTGGCTTTGGAGTTGGATTTGGCTTTCCTTCTCTAAATTCAAGCATGTTGTTAAGATTAAATTCACAGTTTCTGCCTTATATCAAGAAGCCAATTGGTGTAAGGCAGAAGAAAACAAAATCTGGGCACTGTCATTTACCTACAGTCAGTTTTTCTCTCTGAAATCTTAATTTTCCTCATATACCTTTTAATGCTTATTGTTGCCTTTCCCTAATGCATACCGTAAAAATTAAAAATTTTACCTTGATTTTGATATTTAAGTTTTCCACAAGGAATATAACAGTTCTCAACAACAATCTTTGAACACTCTGGAAAGAAGATGGGGCCCCAATTGGACACTTCCACTTGACTCAGCCCGATGCATCTGGACTACAAACTTTACCCTAAACCGGTCTGAGACTGCTTTGCTCGAGACAACTCATGACTAGCTAGCTGTATTGGTGCACCTTCTTATTACAACCTGGCCAGAGTTTCAAGTAGAATTCCAGTCAAGCATTTTCTGCCACACAATGACTACCTACATATGTTACAGCTAGTTCTGTTGACAAATTTGGTTGCTTAAAATTTTCTTCCAACAGGATCCCATGGAGAAATCATCGTCCCATTTCAGCAGGAAGTAATCTTAAGACAACGACGCCCCCTTTCCCCACTCTTGGAATTTAGGGATAATATTCATCTTCATAGGGTTGGTCATAGTTACTTGGGGTTGGTTTGGAAGGTGATACTTAGACTTGGTTATATCTTTTAGACAGGAATAGGGTATGGTTGGGAAAGGTATGGTTCAGAATGGATATAGGTAGATTAGCCTATTTTCTTGTGAATTATTTAGTAAGAGTGAGACATTAGTATTACAGCTTACATTGTTATATATTATTATTTGTGGTAACCTATGTAAAATTAACCCCTGTTCAATATAATTTTACCAAAGCAGCAAATCTTTCTAAAGAATTGTCCAAAATGTTGCAGTTCAATTGGAATGCAAATTTTGATGCAACCCTGAGCAAATTACGTCTTGCAATAGTTCAAATTAATTCCACTCGTTTGGATGTCTCTGTTACACAAGGGTTGTTTTCCTGGATGTCTTCTGCCTTTTCTTTCTTTAAGGAATGGGTTGGTATAGGGATGTGTGGGGTGATGTTATTAGCAGGGCTGCTCCTCTGTTTTTGTTTGCTTCGCAAATTTAAACAACAACAACACGCTAAGAATGTGGCCATGATTCAGGCTATGCTGGCTGTCGAACAGGAAACATCCCCTCAAGTTTGGTTAAACATGCTAAGCCGTTGAGACACTGTCAGAACTTTTGGCACTCCTGACGGGCACAGGTTCCCATTGCACCAGGATGCTGTTCTGCACAGACCTTTGCATCTCCCAGGGCTCAGGTTCCCATTGCACGGGGTTTAAGGTGCAGAGGGTCTCTTTTACTATGTAACCTCCTTGATAGCTTATGCTGTTGAATCAGTGAGCTGATCGGAAATCTCATAGTATTACCTTGGCTTCGCTTGTAATTTTATAGAAAGGGGGAGATGTCGGGAGCCGCATTCGCCATTACAAGATGGCACTGGCTTCCTGCTTCCTGAGTCTTGTTTACAGCATTAGCTACGCCAGTTGCACATGCGCCACCTTATGCTAATTCGAATACGAGAGCTCTCCCTATCAGAGAAAGTATACCAATTAGGCATTGTGCGGAGCACCAATGGCAGACGAGCACGTTGCCCTGCAGGCTATTTAAGCAGAGCGCATTTGGGGCTTGGGGTCCTTCTCCATCAGCATGTAAAGAGCGCTACAATAAAGATTCTGCTGGACACATCTTCGGTTGCCGCATCTTCCTTATCGGCAAAGGTTGAGCGCGACACTTTTGTTGGATACCAATGTGTCTGCCAGGATCGATGCTTCCAATCAGCACTCACAACAGTTCTGTAAGTACTCTATGGCAAGGCATTTATTTGCCTATTTTTTTTCTGAACTATCTATTTTTCCTCACTAAACTTCATGGAAAAAATCACTACTTCCAAAGGGTTTTGTTCCTTTCAATAGCATTATAATTTGTCTCTTGCCCTCAGTGTTTTATTTAGACTTGTAACCCGATAGATACCAACCAAACTTGAAGACTTCTCTTTATTTCTTATCCTGTGGATTTTCCTCAAGCCTTGACATTGCTCAGTTATTTCTAAGGTAATTATATCTCATTTGAAAGTGAAGACTTTAAAGTTCCCAATGTTGGACTAATTTAGCAATGACTACAACACACAGCAAATGAGTGGATTGGGCAAGGCTTAACAAATATAGAGTCCCAAGTCCTTTACCCTACTGTATCCCAACTTCCTTGGCACTGAATTACCTATATTTAATTCATGATGCTTCTTGAACATAGGACTGTGGACAATCAGCCTTCTCTGTCCTGATGTTTTTGTTCTAAAGTTACTTCCCTGTATCCTTTGCCTCAACCTTCCACACATTCTAGGAACATTTGGATTTCCTCCTGACTGCCAAACCCCCTTCATCTGTCTCTTTTGGTGCATTTCTTCTCTCATCATATTTCTCCAGTGGTCTTCAGAGTGCTCCCCTATTTCCCTCAGGGAAGCCTGCTTTGGGTGTATTTTTCATCAAAATTTTTCACTATTGTGAAATATTGACTAGTCTCAAAATGCTATCACATGATATTTTCAGCACCAAGCTCTACTTCATCCAACAAGCCACCAATTAGAGTGGAGATGCTTCTATCTCACCAAGCCACTCAGAAACTCAAAACCGTTCTTCCCATATCATCTTCTCTCCTTGCTACTGCAGTTAACAATGACCTGCTTTGACATGCCCAGATGAAAATCTGGGAATGATTCCTGGTGATATCGATAACTGAATTTGTATGAACTCATACTGTGTAACATCTGCTTTCTCCATCCCTGCATCCAAGCAGAGAGAAGGATCATACCCTGCTCACCTCAGGCATGAATAAATTTGTTCACATTCTGTCTAGCTCTTCTTTTTGACCTCCACTAAATCTCATGAGTTTCTCACCTCACTGCTCTATGACCTCATGCTTACCTTTGGATCATCATCCATATTTGGCTCTTAGAGATGGTTTCCATGGTGATATTCATGGCTATCCTTTTAGACTACATTTCCCCTTTGGCTCTGTTGTCCTGGTTAGCACTGTTCAAATTCTTCTTAAGGTTCTACATTCACCCAAGATCAAGTTTCTTGGAAAGGATGCTGTGGCAACCCTCCAGCCATAGTTGCCCTATCCCTAAGAGCAGACACTTGACAGATTGTATTTATAAAACATTTCTTACATCTTTGTCCTATCTCTATTCCTTGATCAGTCATAATCCAAATTTTTATTTTACTTTATTGCCTGGAACAATTATCATAGTATGTGCCTACTCTGTTTGTTTCTAAACAGCTAGATGACTGGGCATAAAGTCCCCTGCTAAACTGCTCTTTGCTGCCAATAGACTAGCAAATCCAAATCTTTCCTTTTCTGTACAAACATTTTTGTCTGAATTCAGTGTACCTTACCACATGTTTCTCCAACCTCTTTGCCTCCATTATTTCCTCATAACCCTTTGTACTTATCTTTATTCCCCACCGCCACATAAACAAAATATGACACCAAATCTCTGATCACCCTGACTCCATAGTGCCCTTACCCACCATCCTTCCCTAGAGTTCCCCTCCCACTGTGAATGTGTAGTCCCCAAGTCTGCTTTCTGATATAATCTTTTTTCTCTTTGTTCTTTTGATCATAGCTGCTAATCTACTGACCTATGCCCTGTGCCCATATACCTGTCTCAACCACCACATTGAAAGTTCAAGTGTGGGAACTCTACCAGCTCTATCATTTCTCTTCATAGCTAGTCCTCAGCATGACTTATAAAAGGCACTTCATGACAACTGCTTGGTTGTATAGACTTACTGAGTTCAAGGATCTGTAAACTAATTTAGCTGTTGAAATTCAGTGTTCCATCTGTTTTGTCCATACATTTCTTCTTGAAAGGTTAATATTTTTCATATTACAGTAATAGGGTTAAAATGATCTAAATAAACTTGAAATATTTTCTATCTGGCTTTTTACATGCAAAAAAGTTTAATGACCCCATGTTAGGTCATTGACATGTTCTCAGTAAACATTAAATGTAAATTAGAAGTAAATCATGCATGTTCCTATGCCTTTTGTGGAACCAAGGATAGAAAATTCCCACAAATAAGAGAGAATGTATAATTTCTGTTCAAGAACTCTCCAACTGCTCATTTCCTTCCCTGATACTGATCATTACCATGGGTATGCCTTTTTTTTTTTCTGAACTATTGGATAGTTTGAGGGGCTAATTGCTGTATAAGTCTGGGTGTAGAAGATTTAAAATATAGCAAAAATATTCCTCAGGGAAAATATGTTAAAAGCCTGTGTTTTTATGATTTTTCTCTATCCAGATTCATATGTCTAAAATAATCAGCCTGGGCCACTGGGAAGAGTGACTTCCAGGACATGGAGGAGAAGCCTATTTATCCTGGGAGACTGTGTATCACAGCATGCAGCTGTGCCAAGGTGGTAATGGGATTGCCCACATTTCATCTGAAGAGGATTGGGCCCAGAATCACTATGTGGATGGTACCTGAGGACCCAAGGAACACTCCTACATCATAACTACCCCAGAGCCTTTGTATAGATGTTCAAACCTTGAGTGCCTTTGTTGTGGGTCTTAATTCTGCTAATCGCCCAAGGTAAAGATTAGCTGTTCTTGTCAATTTAATTCAGCTTCAAACAAAGCAACAAGGTCACTTTTTCCCCCCTTCCCTGTCTCTCCTGCTCCCTCTCTTTGCCAGCAAGCAGGATTGAGTTGTCATGTACCTCTAATAGGCAGCACGGGGAATCGTTAGTCCACCCCAACGCCCTGACTGATGGGCACTTCACTTCAATCATGTGCCTGTGCAGCGGTGGCCCAGTACTATTGACACTGTGTCAGCTTCTAGAGAAGATGCCTTAATCGGCCCTGACACCCTCTGCATTGATTTGACAAGTTGCTGTAATGACCTTCTTGTTTTTCTGAAGGATTACTGTTTACTCTGAGGTGCAGCTGACTAAATGTAAGGCATTGTCATGGAAACGTGGCATTCCCACCAGACCTGGGTGGGCATGTGACATGGAGAGAACACTTAATATTTCAATGAACTGGTTTGTCCCAATAGTATAAATTCCAGCCCAATAATTAGACCTAGTCTGAATAGTCAACCTGAATGACATATGTGATATGGGCAGTACTTGGCACATTTCCAAAATACATGTTTGGGGGCTACTGTGGTTTAAGAAAGGTTGTTTATGGTGGCCACCTCTGGGAACTTATGCTGTTGTCTAAAGAGGCATTGCCTCTTAGGTCTTCAATGGTACCCTAGCACTACCTAAGAAGAATGGAAGGAAAGAGCTCACACTTAGAGATCTCTTCAAGCAACTGGCAATGTGCTAGGCACAGTTACACAGGAGCATAAGAAGTACACTGAAAATGAGAGCTGCTATCATTATCCAGACTGCTGGTTCTCAGATAAATGACTTTCCTTTTCTACCATCTCTGCAATTGGGCATATCTTATAAATCCACCTCAGTTTATCAACCAGGTGGCAGCCAGGTGGCAGTTGTGACATAGCCAGAGAAAAACCTTCCATGGACACCTGCTAATGTAAACAAAACAACAGCACTGAAGTGTCTTAGATTTGGTTTGCAGTGAGTGCTTTCTATAGATTGCTTTAATGGTAAAATGGCAAAACAAAATGAGACAAAAACCCTGCATGCCTTCTATATTGCACTGTGTACTTGAATAGCAAAAAGTTCAGAAGAAAGTAGTTGTTGACATAGTTTGAGTAGCCCAAAGAGACCAGAACCAAAGCTTTGCCTATTTTGTTCTCCCTTGTGGACCCAAGGTAACTGCTGAGGTCAAAGATATCACACTCTAATGACAGATAGAAAAGTGAGTAAGGCAAAACCACAGCCCAAGCTATTATTTGGAAAGAGTTTGAGAGTACCCCTAATAATTCAAGTAATAAAAAATTTTAATCTTCACTGTGTTGAGACTTAATCCAACTACAGTGCTTATGGGGAATGAGATGGTTTGGAGAAGTGAGGACTAGGTAAAGTTGCTGTGGCTCCAAGAAAAACAATGGTGGTTTCATAAGAAGAGAGAATGCAACCAGAAGACACATATGTGATGCCCTGTACTGCTTTGAGATGCTGTCAACAAGAACCCCATCCCTAACTATGGAATCTTGAAACATCTAACTTTAGCTAAACAAACCTCTTTTATTCATCAGGTCTCAACTTTGGGCATTTTGTTACAGGAATTCAAAGTAGACTAATAAGCTCCCTTTTCAATTACTGCACTTCTTTTCTCCTAACAGTTTCCACTTATCATTCATTTCTGTAGAGAAGACTGAAGGCTTTAAGCATCACATCATTTTGGTATTCCTACTAACAGTAGGATTACATTCCTCAGGAAAAGAAGTGGGATAGATCCTGAAACTCCAGGATCTGCATGCCCATTACACTGACTAGGGAATTGTTGCCTGGAGAGCTTAAGCTCAGTCTCTCATCACATTAAGAAATGTACATATTCAGTGACTAGTCATGTGGTCATCTGGGGATAACAGCTGAAACTGGCCTAGGAAGCACTATTGAACGTTACATTGTTCTGCTACGATCTAATCTGTGGTCTTAATCTTCCTGGGTGTCAATCATTTGTTCAACTTTTTCTAAGATTCTTAAGCACAAAACATTGCTGTCTATTCTAAGGTTTATTGCATGTGTTGTCTCTTTCAGGCTCTGGCTGACTCATGACCCTCCTGACAAAGTCATGAATACCTTCAGCCATTACTTAGAGGATTCTTATGGGGGCAGTGTGGCTGATGGCTGGAAAGGTCAGTAAAGGATGAGCGAATCTCAAATTAGAGGAACTGGGAGAAATGATTAAGATCCTTTGCTTCTCATCCTTCCTATTCTTCAACACACACACACACACACACAGTCCATTTAGTTCTGATGGAGCTACAATCAGGTAGTTCCATCTATTTCCCTTGACCTGGGCTATAGTCAAATCACCATGGTTGTATTTAAAATATCGTCAACTTTATAATAAGAACTGGCTGCACAAACTTTGATCCAAGAGGGGTTAGTGCAGAATTTTGAAATTCCACTTATGACACTAAATGGAGGAGTGTTTATCATCTATTTAGATCATAAATCATTAAAGCGAAGTCTAGGGATGCTAGCAGCCTTCTTTCTAAGTGCCAGTAGAGAACTTATCTGAGGACACTGTCACACAGAGGGAGAATCTCAAGCTGGATTTCCTATTACTTGTTTCAAATGAGGCTAAACAAACCTAAACTGAAGAAATTTAGTGTGTGATTATAGCAAGATTTCAAGCACTTGCAAAAAACATGACCCTGAAATGTTCAGAAAGACACAGCAATGCCACAAAAAGTCAAATCCTAGATAGCTGACAAGTTTGTAGGTATATAAACCAGGCTGTCATCTAAGTTTGCTTAAGGCCAATTTTGAAAAGAGTGGTTCAACACTAAGACAGAGAAGTTGAAATCTAGTCTTCCTTTATATCAATATATTATGTAAGTATGAATGTAGAGTGAATAGTGTGTATAGATGATCCTGGAAAGATGACAGGATGGGGTAAAAATATAGGGAGGCTTATGACACAGCTGTCCACAGAGCAGAGGCAGGAAGCACTTCCTTCTGTGTTTGGGATACCCATGCCAGCTGAACACCCACCAGAAGTTCCATGGAGGCCATATGCCACAATGCATAAGACTTCTGTGGTGGTGCTACCAGACTCTTGTTGACAGTACTGTGGTACTTTCCAGTATGCCACACAGCTTTTCCTCATTAACCATCTCAACCAGTAGATGTGAGCAGGGCTTTCTTAGGGGTCAGCATCCTCTTAGCCATCCATGCATCTTTTGCGTATCCTTTGGGCTTCATCTTATCCCTGGACACTCCCAGAAGTAGAGCCAGCAAAGGAATCCATTCTCCAAGTCACCAGACAAGATTGATCTGTTGCCCACTTGGGTGAGGTGAGAGCTCATAGTCTCATGTGGGGTGTGACTACACAGAGGGAGGTCAGAAGACTTGGGTCCCCTTTATGTTCTCTTCTCTAACCTAAGAGTATTCTGGAGCTTCTGGAAAGGGAGTCAGTTCTCCTTTTCTAAAATACAAGTGAAATTATGGCACCCATCCTTTGCCCATGAAAAGGTGACTTCCAGCAATGCAAAGGAGAAAGGGGATGCCATTTGGTTCTCCTTCTAGCTCTCTTGGTTTCTGGGAGTGTACACTTCCACACTCTGTGTCATTGAAATGTTATTTATTGGTCTTGCTGACAGCAGCAGTAAATAGAGCTAGAGCTGTTTTACATCGCTGATGAGAAGGCAAGCTCCATAATTCATCATGCCCAATCACTCTTCTCCCTTTTCTCTTCTGTATCTCATTACAGACACAGAAATTAATACACTTGGACAGAAGAGAAATGAGTTTAGCTGTTCTTAAGGCTTTAAAAGGGAAGCCAGTGTCCTCAGTGGTTCTTTAAGAAAAATTGACAGGTGGGTCAGAAGGTCATCAGCAGACACATGCTACCGAAGACCATCACTTGTGTTCTCCCCACCCCAATGATAATAGATCAGACATGCAGCATACACTTTGGCTTGACCTGAGATCTGGGGAGTAGCCTAAGCAAAGAGAGCCCTCCCAACCCCTCTTCCTAATCAGAGCTGCACAGCTGTGAGCCTGGTATCCTAACATGCTGAACAAACATGGAGCATTTTCTCGGAATGCCTATTTTATTAAGATTTAAGGAGTGAATATGCATTAAAATAAATAGGCATATACCTTAAAGTTGAATATAAATGGACATGAATTTTAATGGGAAACTTCAAAGAAATTTCCTTCACTCTTGCGATGAGCATCTTGGGCCATGCTTCATACCCTGGGTGACAGGCAATCACTTCATTCCAGCTGTGGGGATGTCTCTGATGAAATACTCAACAACCTGGCTGCCTATTCATTCTGCTCCTCTGAAAGTTCAACCAAACAATGCACCTAGAGTCTGCTTGAGAAGAAAGGGCTGCTGGAAATGCCAGATAGGTGAATTTAGGATAGTGATATCTTTTTCAGGCCTAAGCCCGGGTTGGCTAGAGTGCCATTTCCTTGCAAAACTGGTTCATAGTCTATTAAATGGAAATCTTGACACCTGCTGGGTCTTATGAGCATCAACCACTGTTTCTTCTAAGGGGACTTACCTGTTCAATACTCTAATGCATACTTTTTTCCTGCCCCACAAAAACCCAGTGTTGACACTGGTTCTGATGGCATTACTGAGCAGGAGCATGTGAAAATATACCATGGCTCTATCATGTAAAAATTATAATTTATGCCACTACTGATCACCTACTACTGAATTATGCCTGTAAAATACAATAATACAACTGAAAGTTATATTTGATCTAAAGAACTTAGTGTCTAACAGAGAATTAATTTAGCCAAATTCTCCCACTACACACCAACTAGATAGTTGAATAGCCCAGTGGACTATGTACTCAGGTTCTATATTTCATTAACAATGAAAACCAGATAAGCCTGTCAAATGCTCATAAAAGTCTACCATTTGTCCAGCATTGTTTTACAACAATATGGAGTTATCTTCAATAAATCTCATGAAAAAAGTATATATTTAGTCTTCATTTTACAACTGGAAAAACAAAAATAAAAAGAAATCAACAATCAACTTATTTTTAATTATTTTTATTTACTCTGTGTGTGTGTGTGTGCGTGTGTGTGTGTGTGCGCGCACGCACGCACATATACATGCATTTGTGCATGCATGTGTGGAGGTTTGAGGACAATTTATGAGTATCAGTAACTTCCTTTTACCACAAGGGTCCTGGAAATGGAAATCGGGTACATAGACTTAACAGCAGCAGCCTGTGTCCCCTGAAGCATTGAGACTTATCAATCAAGAAACTTGCTCAGGCTCCCAGACTTTATACTTTTTTGACTCATGCTTTTTTTTTAAGTAAAAATATATACTCCAGTGAGTATATAGTGAGGGAAGTACAAAAATCCCAGCTCCTCAATATCTTACCTACTGACCCATAAAGGACTCCAGATTCCTTCTTGAGCCTTAGTTTCCTCACCTCTAAAATAAAGTGTTGCTTTAGGTAATCTTGATCTGAGGAATGCAGGTACATTGTGGAAAGATAAGTGTGGAATTGGACCTAAAGTCTGCAAATGATTCTCATAGGTTTGGAGTTTATACAAGGGTGATGAAAATGGACACCATACACTCTCAAAGAAGGCTTCTTTTGTCTCACAGTGATGCTTTTTAGCTTGTATAAATATTAGATAGGGTGAAAATTCTCCAAACTCAGAGATTTGAAATAAATTTTGAGGAGATATGTGTACATATATTTATAAAATATGTAATAAATCTATATTTGCATAAAGTCATACAGCACATACAATATAAATATACAATTATGTGTATATCCACAAAAATGTTTGTCATAATCAACATCTATCTTTCACCAGTCATCTTTTCTCTGCTATACCCAGAGCTTAGAAAATCTCCCCTCTTACTCCTTCCTCATCTTTCCTTAAGTCTCTGCTTTCTTCCCAGCTACTTCACGGTTACTAACTTTGTTTAAAAGCATTTGTAATTTCTCACATTTAAAAGTGGATTGCCAAATGAAGTTTAATATGGAATGTTTTGTACCAAGAAAACTAATGCTTTATTTCACGCACCACCACCACCCCACTCGGCCTGGCTCCACAAATGCCAGAAGCATCTTAGACTCAAGGCTCATGAATAATGCATATCGTCCAATTAAGTCAAATGCTGTTCAGTTTTTGTGACTGGTGTGCAATGCTAGTTCTAGCCTTAGTGTGGGTACCAAGGCTGGGGTACAGACTGGGTGTGGAGTGTGGGGGTAGGAATAGAGCTTGCAGAGGCAAATGTGTGTACATGTGTATATGTGTGACAGCTAAGCTCTGAAACCTGTAGCATACTCATTATGCTCAGGGAGATAAAGTTCCCATGCCAAGTCCACAGAGAGATGTGAGAATTTTCTCAACATTAAATAGAACTCATCTTAAATTCTGCACCCCCCCCCAATCCTGCTCCTTAATAGCTTAGTTATTGGTTGGTCACCCTGTCCCCTGCTGGACAAACTATCAAGTCTAATTGGCCAACTCCCTTCCTTTCCAAAGCTGAAATGCTTTCAATGAGTGGACTCAAGAGGCTTCCCCTCTAAAGCTACACCAGTGACCCTGTGCATATTCCTTCTTACCTGTCAGCTCAATATTTTTTCCTGTGTCTGGGGGTGGGTTTGTAGTATGTATGCATTAGAATGCAGGCACATGTGTCTACACAGATGAATGTGTACATACACGTACATGTATGACTGTCTTGGCCATTGTTTCTCAGGCACCTTGCTGTAGTTTCGTTCTGTTTCATTTTTTGAGACTGGCTTTCGTACTAACCTAGGCCTCACCAAATAACCTAAGTTCACTCAATGGCCATTGAGCTTCAGGGTCTCAGCCTCCTAGTCAGGATTGCCAGAATGGGCATCACAACTGGGGTTTATTTAAACACACAACACACACACACACACACACACACACACACACACACACACACACACCAAAACAAAATAAAAAAATGGGTTCTGGGTATCAAACACAATTCCTCACACTTGCAAGGCAAGCAATTTGCTGACTGAGCCAATGCCCTTAGCTCTTTGGTCTTCACCATGCCCTTGAGGCTACTGAATTAAATGCATCTTGAAGTTGAGCTACCAAAACCACAGTCCAGGAGATCATGATACCAACACATAGCTGTCACACACCCAGATGGGGGAAGGCAGTCATTTCATGCATAGAACTTCATTTTCCTCATCAGATATAAAAGATGGTAAGCAATTGTAGCCTCAATGGTCCATGCGTGAGGTTTTAAGTGTATGCACATGCTCACTTAAGCTTTGTAACTGGACTAGGGGACTCCCCAGGGTTTGGGCTGGTCTGATCTTGATTAACATTGTTCATAACAATACTCATTCCTCAGGGTTTCCATTTGTAGCATTTAGTTATACCAAGTAACAGAGCAATCCAGTGGCTCCTCACCTTCATGCATTTAATAATGAACACTGGAGACAGATTTTGGTGGGGGGGAGCTTATAACTCAGGACTGACAATTTCTCATCTCTCATCTCTCAATGGATCCAATTTAACACCAGAGGAAGCGGTGACTCAGACTAACTAAAATATCTCAAGACAAGTTTCACCTTTTCCTGGGAGGCCGTATCAGTTCAATTGCATAAGTGCAAATTTATTGAAAGTAGCTTGGTGCTTAGCTTTTCTCTATTGGCAGTAATGGAGTTTAAATTTATAGTAGGCTGATGAATTTCAGATAAGAGAACCATTACCTTACAACAACATTAAGGAAAAATATATAACTCCAATTGCTGAACCTCGAATGTGTATTGTTGGAATGAGGGGAAATGGATGATGGGGCTGACATTTGCAAATGCAGTCCCTTTTCATCCTCACTGTGCTAGCCCAGGAGCTTGAAAGCATGGCATATTCAAAAAAGCATTTGGAATAACGATGCTTTATAACAAAATAGTAGGAAGAGGATATGATCTACAAAAGAGAGATTTTTCTTTCTCTTTAGTAATATAATTGAAGGCATCTTTGGCAATGAGCCAAGGCTGTAGCATGAACTTGGGTCATTCATTTTTTGTACCTATAATGTTTCTCTCCTGTGGGTTATTTTCCTCAGTACAAGGCTTGTCTTCTAACAGGGTAGGACTCTAGCACATAGAGGTTACAATAAAGGATGCAAGGACCTCAGAGATGTTCAGGGAGGCCTGGAATTCTCTATTATCTTGAAGTTACCTGGAAAATGAAAAAAAGAGAAGAAACACTGCCACAGGGTCATGAGAGTCCTGTTGACTTTTTAAATGGTTAGATCAAATTAAAAAAAAAAAAAGGTACAGTTTTGCTGTGTATAAGGTAACCAGAGAACTAAAAAAAAAAAACAACAACAACAACAAAAAAACCCAGGAATCCCATAATAGAACACATGTTTGAGACTGTGAAATGAACTTAAGAATTTTCCCTGATTCTCATAAGCATTATGTGAAAGACCCCATTTAGAGAGGAAGTGTTGAAGTCTTTTATAAGTTTGTTTAGTTATGCTTTCTCTTTTTCCAGTAGGTTGTCAATGTGGAGATAAATTTGTGGGGTGTTGTGTGTTTCCGAACACACACTTATGTGTGCCAGCACACTCAACCATACCTGTGTATGTGGAGGCCAGAGATCAATGTCAAGTATTTTCCTCTACAGTTCTCTACCTTATTCTTGGAACAGGATTTCCCACTGCACTTGGAGATCCCTGACTTGGCAACATTTTCAGACTAGCAAACCTCTGGGCTCTTCTATCTGTCCTTGCCCCTATCTTTATGGTTACAAGTGAATGCTGCTATAGTCAACATAGTTGCTGAGGATCAAAACTCAGCTATTGGCACTGGCACACCTGGTGCTTTACACACTAAACCATCAACCTAACCCTGATATGAATCTTTGTAAGTTTAAACAAATGCTAACTGTATGCTGTGATGGATATGTCTTTGAGTTTGAATTAATCATTCATATATGAATATATATCTGTATGTATATGAATTATATATATAAAACCATATCTCATAAATACATATAATTATTATTTATTAATTTAAAATAATACCTTAAGAATAAGAATTGAAAAACAGTTTTGTTAGCTAGAAGTTGATTTCCTTTGGGTTTATTCGTTATAGCCATGATATCCACAGAGGTGTCTGACAGGTTCGCTGGAGAGGGATTCTCAGAGCTATCGTGCTCTACAGGAAGACTTCAAAGGTCAGACTCTTCCCCTCACTGAGTGGTCCTTCTGTGGCTATCCAAGGGAAGGGCACCCCCACTCAGGTTTCCCAGGAAACTTTTCTTGGGGTGATTGCTCTGTGGTCATCTCAGCCTAAGCAAGCCTCTTCTGTACAAGACAGTGTGAGGGAAACCAGTCATGTACTTTCTAGGACAAGAAGAAAAGGAGTGAGTAGATGATTTATTTCTCTTCATCTTTCTGACCCCCATCACTGAGCAGAGGAAGCCATGAAAATACTGCTGTCAATTTGGATCCCAGGTCCTCAGATTATTTTTTCCTTCTCAAGACACCAGAGGCAGTGACTGGAGAGAATAGATTTATCAAATCCGGTGTCCCCACTAATCCCTCATGTGAAGTGGCTTCTGTGTGGCTCAGACTCTGTTCTCCATCACCAGAGGAGGCCTGGCACTGAAAATGCAGTCAGTTTTAAAAGAGAAACCCTAGCTTGCTGCAAATAATAACAGGGGGATTTGCGTTGAATGAGATATTTACTTTGTGGTTATACACAAAGCAATTTTGCAAAGAAAAGAGGCTGAATTTGGTTGGCTACTCATTTACTTAGAAAAGAACAGATTATTAATTGAATCCAGCAAAGTCTGAAGGAACTTAAAGAAGCCAACAGCATGGTGCTTTGCTGGCTGTTTTCTCAGCCAACAAATGGCTTTTGGTTGGTGTGGCCCAAGCTTGGAAGGGCTGAGACTGTCATTCTGGCTTGAAGCAGTTGACTGTGGGTCCTTGTTATATAAATAATAGCTCAAAAGAAGAGCCAGACAACATGGCTTTTTAATTGAAAATAGTATTTCAAATGCAAATGGCAGCACAGTGACCAATGTGGCTCCCAGGATGCCATTTGTACTTTTTGTTTGGAGGCTCTGAAGTTCTATTAATAAGCTTACGCATGTGTATTAGTTTGTACACATGTGTGCATGTGGAATTCCATGCAGACTGATGGCAAGCATCATCCAAACCCCCTTGCCATCATTTGAGCCAGGCTCTTTCATTGAACTTGGATTTTATCAACACAGCTAGCAAGTCCCAGGGACCTTTCTGTTTCCACCTCTCAGCCACCACACTCTGTTCCCCTTTCTTCCCTTTTTCAAGTATATTCTGGGGGATCAGAACTTAGGACCTCACGCTTGCAGGGCAAACACTTCAGTGACTGAGCTTTCCTTGAGCCCCATAAGCTTGTATCTTAATGGAAAGTCAACTGACAACTTTAAAGCTCATGTAACTAAAACTAGCAATAACAACATATCTCCACTTTTATGAACTAACACAATTTTTAAAGTAGCAGAAAAAACATTATCTCACTTAGTTATCAGCTCAGTTTTCTGGAGGCGCTCAGGATTGAGAGAAATGAACTGATTCTGCATCTATTTTTACCATCTGGGCTTACAGGACTTAGAATCATGGCACTTCTAGATTAGGAAGGAAGATTGTCTTTTTTCCACTAGTTCCATTTTAATTTTTCCCAAAAGACATGAAGTATCATGAGAGTGCTTTTTAAATTTTTTTTTCTGAAAAGCAGGAAATCGTAAGATTGATAAATAGGTTAATGTGAACCTGATGGCTTGGTTAATTAATCACCAAGCTGAGGAACCACTGCAATTCATGTCAATTCAGACAATTTTCAGGCAATGATTTGAATCAATTGCTAATGAAATTGAGAAATTTAGGAGCCGCTTTCTGACTTTCCAGTGACAGGACTCATATTTAACTCAAGAGATGTGACAGTTAATGACAACATGAAAGTGCTATGAATTATTTTCCAGATCATGGGGAAATTACAGCATCTCCCCAATGAAATGGTGCTCAGCTCATCAGCCAGAAAATAAACAGCCTTACTCACAGGCTAAGAAAGCCATGATGCCATTTAAGACCTCTGTTCCTTTTGAAATAAACAAAGACAATAATCTTTGGGAATAATGCAGCATTTCATAACTCAGTCTTTAATGCATAGTGATAGATGAAGTAAGTACAATTGATTACTTGCAAAAGAGTATAGGTGGAAATTATTGTGGATCACTATTCTATCTAATTTCTTTAAGCTAGTGGTTCTAAACCTCCCTAATGTGGCCACCATAAAATCATTTTCATTGCTACCTCATAAATATAATTTTGCTACTGTCATGAATCGTAATGTAAATATCTGATATGCAGATGGTCTCAGGTGATCCTCAAAGTGGTTGCAACCCACAGTTTGAGAACCACTGCGTTAAGTCCTTAAAACAGATAAGGTTTTATTGTCCACCTCTACTTTAATTCTTCAGCTGAGTTTACCAGCCCTTTTTATGCATAACTTATTGTTCCATAACTTATCATTTCAAGTTAGACTTTTAAGTTCATTTAAAGTTACATCCAGATATAACAAGACAGTTATTGTGTGCTAATTAAATATCAATGGCAAGTGTGCTGATCAATATTTAATCTAATTAAGGTGTTCATAAGGCAACATCACTGTGTAATTAACTCAAAACAGCATCAGCAATCCATGCATGTTTAAAATTTTATTAATATGTTTGTTAAGAATTTTTAGATCATGCTGTTTTATGGGCCTGCTTGAGAGATATAAAATGAAAATGTTTGTCAAGATGCTACCAGAGCAACTACTAAATGCAGTTTGTAATTATCTTAACAGTCCTTCAGGCTCCTATATGGATCTAAGACCCTCAGTAAGGATAAAGGATGCTTCTGCCATGAACAAAAGTCCACACAAGCAGCCATTCTGATATATTCTAAAAAGAATAAAGAAAGAACAAAAGAAAGAAAGGAAGGGAGGGAGAGAAGGGAGAGAGGAAGGGAGAAAATTGCAGAGTTTCTTTGCTACTTTTCAAGGATAATATAAAAGAGGGCTGCTTTGAACATAGTTGAGCACATGCCTTTGTTGCATGGATGTGGATCTTTTGGTTATATGTCTAAGAGGGGGATTGCTGGGTCCTGTGGTAGACTGATTCCCATTTTCCTGAGGAACCACCATACTGATCTCCAAAATGGCTGTACAAGTTCACACTCCCACCAGTAGTGTAGGAGTGTACTCCATTCTCCACAGCCTCTCCAGCATAAGTTGTCATTGGTGTTTCTAATTTTAGCCATTCTGGCAGGAGTAAAATGATATCTCAAAGTTGTTTTGATTTGCATTTCCCTTATAGCTAAGGATGTTGAACATTTTCTTAAGTGTCTTTCAGCCTTTTTTTGATTTCCTCTATTGAGAGTTCTCTACCCCATTTTTAAAATAGAGTTATTTGGTGTTTTTAGAATTTCTTCCAGTTTTGATATTAAAAAGCAATACAATTTTAGTGTTTTCATCATGTCATTTCTATTAGTGGACAGGATGAGGAGTCTGTGTGAAGCTGAGGCAGACCTTTCCTCCCCCTCTGTGTGTCCCTCCAGCCCAGGCTCCCCTTGGCTTTGAGGCTGACCTCCCCCAACTACCCAGCCTGCCCACCACCACACTGAGTTCAGGCAGGAACCCAGTTAACCGAGGCCCTTGAGGGCCTCAGTGGCTTAGGTCTAAAATTCATCTAGCTATGAAGTGTTGGTAACTTAAGACAAATTATATCAGAGTGTTGAAAAGTCAGAGGTGAGGGGAATCACTCCCAACCATCCTCATTAGATTGCTTTGCACATTTTGATGACTTCATTACCAACACACTCCCACGAAAGTATTTGAAAGTTTGCTTCCAGTGGCAGGGTCTTCAGAGTCCACCTTTTATGGCTCTTTCATCTTTCATAACTGTCATGTTTAGCATTTGCAGCCCTCCTGAAGAGAGAGGAGGAAATATGTGGTGTATATAATCTATGGTGGCTGAATCCTCTTTCCATCACTCACAGACATGAGGGGGAATGGGAGCATGAGTTATCCTCATCTTCTCATTCACAGAGATAAGAACATAGAAATGTCAGCCCCACACTTAAGCAAGATATACATACTAGGCATGGATGAGGACAGTAAATTGCCCTAGGATTTTCTTATAGTCTTCCAACAATAAAATGTTAAGATTGAAGGAGGCAACACAAGTCTGAAATAAAATCACTATTTTCCCAAATTGCTCTCTATATTGGTTTGTATATACAAAATATTTGTCATTGTTTGGAGAGTCCAATAGCTACAGGGGACACGGTGAGTATCCAAACACATTTTCCTGAATTTGCAATGGATAATTTTATGCTGTCTGCCTGGTTCAAGGGCATCAATGGAACAGGACTTCAAACCTTCCAAAAAACAACTGTACAAAATTTGTTTCTCCTTCACCTTCATTTCCTCAGTACTAAGGGATGGAGAGGAGGGATAGAGGGAGGGAAGGGAGGGAAGTAGGGAGGAATGAAGGAACAAAGGGAAGGAAAGACGACCACTATAATAACAATAACTAAGATCCACTATAATTACATTACCCAATGGAATATGACAATCCCCCCAAAAAAGTTTCCCTCTTGCTTCTTTCCTACCAGTCCAAACCCAAAGCAGCACTAAATGATTAGCTATTGTTGTAATTTCCAGAGTTTTATTTCAATGGGCTTACACAATCAATATTTCTGTATCAGGCTCCTTCAGCATAAAACAATGCATTTAGGTTTTATCACTCCACTGATTAAATCCCTTCCACACAGCTGAGTAGAGCTCCTTGAGTTGATGTCACATGATATGTTTATCAACTAACCATTCCACTTGCCCCTGTTCTGCTTCCGGAGTGTAGTTATGATGATTAACTAGATATGAATATCTGAGTACAAGTCTTTTGATAGGCATGTTTTCATATTCTGTAATTACTACTCAATATTGGAAGTGCTGGGTTGAACAATAACAGTATGTTTGATTTTGTTACAAAAAGAAGAAGAAAAAGAAGAAGAAGAAGAAGAAGAAGAAGGAGAAGAAGAAGAAGAAGAAGAAGAAGAAGAAGAAGAAGAAGAAGAAGAAGAAGAAGAAACAAAAAGAAAAGCACCAACTGCTTTTCAAATCAGTTATGTAAGTTTGTGATAATTCCACTTCAAATCCTTGCCAGAAAAAAAAAACTGCTCTTCTTTCTGTCTCAGCTGCTCTTCTGGGCGTGTGGTAATGTTTAATTCTGGTTTTAATATCTGTTGGTATTAATGTCTGTTCACTATCTTTTCATGAGCACATTTAGTTATTTATCTTTGATGAAGAATTCATTGAAGTAATTTGTCGTTTATTGCATTTCATTCTAAGTGTTCTTTATTTATTATAAACAAGCTTTGTGAATTTCTAGTGAACACAGGACTTCTTCATTTTGAAATTATTTATTAATTTAAATGAAACCCATTATAACTTTTTGTTTTTGTTTTTAACACAGGGTTTCTCTGTGTAGCCCTGGCTGTCCTGGAACTCACTCTATAGACCAGGCTGGCCTCAAACTCACAGAAATCCACCAGTCTGTGCCGACAGAGTGCTGGAATTAAAGGCATGAGTCACCACTGCCTGGATATAACATTTTTTATTTGATACTTTGTGATTTATTTGATTTATGTGATACTCCAATGGTCAACATTTTTATAACATTCTATACAATCATGTGTTTCTTTTTATAAAATTCATCATCAATAATAATATTAAAAACATTCATAATTTTAACTGAGATGGAGACTTTGTTGAAAAAGTCAACATATATAACATTATGCTTTTTTTCAAGAGCATGAACACTGTAATTCTCAACGCCAGAGAAATCATCAACAAGACTAGACTAGTTGGCCAGTGAGCCCCCAGAGATCTGTCTCTGTTTTTCTCTCCAGCATTGTGATTACAAGGACACACAACTATGTGCCCAGGCATTTTCATATGGGTTCTGGGGATTAAAATTAAATGCTCATGCTTCCAAGGCAAACATTTTACTGACTGAGGTATCTAAGTCTGAAATCTCACAAGGCAGACATTCCTGGTTATTTCTGGCCTTAAGCAGAAAGCATTTGTCTTTCAGCTTCAGGAATGACACCAAGGAACAAGTTTTCCATTAAGGAGGGAGGTGAGGTCTCACCCAAGAACACGATAGAGAAATAAATAAGTGGGGAAGCATACTATATTCATGGACTAACAATTTTGCCATTTAGCTGTGGTAATCTTCAAATTGCACATACAATGCAATTACAACCAAGCTTCCACAAAGTACTGTGGAAGAAATTTTCAAAAGGGATTTTCTAAAATTCCAATGAAAATATGAAAGTTCTGGAATTGCCAAAACAACTCTGAAAAATGGAATAAAATTAGGTTTAGTTTTTGGCTTGAAAAGTATTACAAAGCTACAGAAAACTTGAAGGTTTGACATTAGATAGCTAAGCTAGATTTCATAGAGATCGTCTATCCTTCTCATAAAAGAATATTTGTAAGTCACATCTAATAAACTACTTGGATCTATAGTCTATAAATACTGTCAAGTGTGACCCAATTCCAAACATGTACAGTGTAGTAGAAAGCTCAGGGTAAGGTAGAGAGGGAATGGAATGAAGAAAAATCGATATTCAAGAAACTGAGCAATAATTTCTAAGAATTAAAAAAGACAATATATTCTCAAGTTACAAGGGATGGTAAAACAAGAAAAAAGCATGCATAGCACTGCAGCAGACTGCTCAGTGGGTAGCAGGACTGCGTGGAGACCAAGACTCGGGTGACCAGTTCAGGAGTGGCTTCGGCTTGACAGACAGACACAAACACACTTGAGGAGGTTTGTAACTGCTGCAATTTTTACTTCAGATCATCAGGTTTTTAAGCAGAAAGTTCAAAGAATAGGTCTTTGGCCACAATTCAAAGAAAATTGCAAATACCCAACAGAATAATTCCCTTGAAGCATGAAATCACAAGTACATAGCCAGGGGAACTCCTTCTATTTTGGCCTGCTGTGGTCAGCCTGCTAGACATTTGGTTCACTGAGTTAAGAGAATAGTCATTGTATTTGAACAGTAAAGTTACATCAGCATTGACTCTTACATTGTTTTAGGGGCCCTAAGATCCCCAAAAGACAAGTTAGAGTTTGTAGTGAATCCCACAGCAGCTTTGCTGTGGGTGGACTATTTTCAGGCAGGGTCACACTGGAGGCAAGTTCATACAGCTTCAACCCTATTAATTTCTCAGGCTGACACCTGTTTGCTCAAATGATGCCATGGGTCTTGTGGTTGAGGGAACAGGGGACATTGATCTGCCGATCGCTGGTCTGCAACTCTTTCAATTCTTGAAACTATATCTGAATGTTCTCTAGGCTTCATTGGACTAACAGTGGAGCTACAGGCCAAAACATTCTTAATCAAAAAGCATTATTGTTAACATAGCACAAAATACTTCTAGCACCTGTTCCAAACAGCCAGCCAAGCAAGCACCTGCAGGGACCTGGACCACTTTTCCCCCAGGAGGCGTAACCACATGTGGTACGAACCTCTGGACAGGTAGCCACTGAGATTTCTCAGCCGTTGCTATACTGTCTCCACTGGGGTGGTGTGGCACAGCACCCCAAATGCTACACTGGTAGCATTAATTAATAAAGACACACTTTAATTAATAGTAAAGAGAAATGGTAATTATTAGTACGAAACTGATGTGGCCACCTACAGCAACCAATTATGGGTACTCCAAGCTGCTTGGTCATCATAAATGTAAAGAAAACAAGATTTGGCACCACAAGAGTCAGCTCAAATTCCACAAGTGACTCTCTCTATACAAGAGGGGTAATTTCAAGGGAGCAGTCTGTCCCATTTCTTAGTCTTGTTCAGAGAAATAAGCCCCTTTTGCACACATGGTGAGCACTTGGAGAAATCCTACTTTTATTTTTCTTCTGGTCTCAAAGATTACAAGTGTTTCTGGGATCATCTTCCCAATGCACTTCTTGTTATGCTATCTTTGCCTTACAACCTATTTCCAAAATTGAACTATTTCCCAGTTTGTTACCACCGATACAACTGCACTCCATGTTGCAATGGAATCATCTCTTGGAAGTGCTGAAGAAAACATTTGGACAGATATACACTCATATAATACTGAGTTGAGTTTATATTCAGATGTCAATTAATTATAAACTGTGTCAAACACTGACTACTTAAAGAGGATGACTCACACAAAGAGAAATAAAATGAATTCAGAAGGATACAGGAGCATGCATGAGGAAATAGGTAGCAAACAAGTGTGGTTAGATCTAAACAACAATTTATTATGAAGAATTTTAGTAATAATGTGCATTAAAATTTCAGGAGGTTGCCACATGGGTTTTGGTGGAGGTTAGGGACAAAGCTGAGAAAAATTAAAGTGCTCTGGAAAAAGTAGAGTTCCTAATTAACTAGTTCCAGGCTTGAAAAGAAATCAAAACTATAATGAATGACAGAATTAACTCACAGAGGGATTGAGTAGTTAATGGTGTTTGCCAGAACAGCTCTTGGAAAAGCAATACACCAATTTCTGGACACAGTCACTCCCCCTTTATTATTTAATAACTTTCTCATCAAAACACCCATCCCACAAAATGCAAGCACACACACACACACACACACACACACACACACACACACACACACACACACATACACACACACAAACAGAGAGAGAGAGAGACTTGCACAGAAATAAATATTAAATGAATACTCTCTATGATGTGACATGGTAGTATTATGGTTTTGGTAAAGATGCATTTACTCATTTACTAAACACAGTTCTAGTCAGAGATTCTCATATGGAACAAGTTTAAACTGTGGGTTATAGTTCAATGAACCAAGACATTTCATTTGAGGTGTTTGCCAAGTGAGAAGGACACAGGGGAGATACTTCTTCAACGGTCTGCTGAGCGTATGTGATTTTTCCCATGCTTCAACAGGCCTTTAGATTCAGTTCTTATTTCCTGAAATAGATATGTTTCTGTTTTTATGTATTTCTAGGATTTTAGTACCACATCCAACATGTATTCGAAAATGTTCACCAAGTACAGCATAATGGCTAGGCGGTGGTGGTGCATGCCTTTAATCCCAGCACTTGGGAGGCAGAGGCAATTGGATCTCTGTGAGTCTGAGGCCAGCCTGATCTACAGAGCTAGTTATAGGACAGTCAGAGCTATTAAACAGAGAAACCCTGTCTCAAAAAAAAAAAAAAAGGACAAAATGATGGATGTACCTTCCCAAGAGCCAAGACTTCACCTCCACACTCCACACTAACTACACTCTGATGGGCCCTCTTTGGACTGCCTTGTGTATCTGTTTACTTCAAATGCTTGTGCACTATATGAACTTGTTTTATTGTTCAATTAATTCATCTTTCTATTTGTCCTATGTGAAGGTGTCTGGGGTTGAAATGGAGAACCTCCACTTTTGTTTTCATTAAAATTATCAGACTGTCATTTTCTATTCTAGATTTGACACTCAATGTGATCAGAAGTCATAATTACAATAGAACTGTTCTCAAATCCACTATAAAATAGGCCATAGAGTAAATTCTAGTCTGACAATATAAAAAGATGAGTGTACCTAGAGAGAGAGATACAGCTCTGGAGTTTTTCTGATGGGGGCAGGAGTCAGTGATGATGGGGACAGGAGTCAGTGATGATGGGGGAGGAATCTGTGGTCATGGGGACAGAGGCCAGTAGTAAGGAGAATTTGCAGAACCCTTATTTGGGAATTCAGAAAGGTATCTGTGGAATGTGTGCCTACAAGCTTGACCCTGAAAAGCTCCTGGTATCTGCAGTCAGAGAACTCCCACATTTGGTCTTAGACCTTGACACCCATCAGAGGCTCAAGGAGAGGATGTGGAAGATACACCTCCACTCTACCACCATCCTCTGTTCTAACTAGAGGCAAATGAGTAAGCACCCCTTCCCTTCTCAATCTCCACCACAAAACTTACTCTTCAGGGGACACCTTTGCCAAAGAACAGGGAAAGGAAACTATTCCTCAGCCAGCCTCATTAACCTGTTTCTCCTGCAAGTGACAAAAAGAAGCCAGAGAACCAGGAATTTAGTGTCCAGAGATGCTGGGAGAATGATACTGGGAGGAAGAAAACAAATAAACATCAAAAGCTACATTCTGAGACGAAAGTCCCTGGACAAGACCTCTTAAAACTTTTTCCACCTGTATCTCCTGTTGCCCAAGAATCTTTTTACACAATCCTGGATGTGTATATATAAAATATGTCTACAAATCAAGCTTTAGTAATGGTAATGATAAATCATAAAGAAATTTCTTTTAAAACAATTCTTCAGCATACATATACAATTAACCACTCAGCATAGAGAAAAGAAAATTCACAAACAATGAGATGGATGATCTTGTCTGTTTTTATATGAAGGCTTACATCTTAACTGAACATTCGATACTACAAGACAAGAAGCATCCTGAAGATTCCTCATAGCTCAACAGAATCTTGACTATGCTCATCGGTGCTAAGACCACCTCCTGTATAAAGGACCATTTCAGAAACTGCTAGATGTTCTGTCTTAATCCCAAATCAGCATTAATATATAATCAATTATATGAAATTCAAGCCAGTGACTCAAACAACAAATATTTTAACATAATTCTAAAGTATATTAATTTGATACTCACATGCCCAGAAAGGACTGTGGGACAAGAATAAAGTATTTGTTTTCTGTAATGAAATTATTTTTATCAGCACAGAAAGCCTTTTGCATAGACAAAACTAGACTGTACTTTACAATCTGCAATAGTCCCACATCTGAGCTAAATGTTTCTGTCAGCTTTAATTGATGTTCTGTGATATGATGTCATGTGCTATGCAAAGTGTGATGCTTCCATGTTCAGAAGCACACCTACAAGGCAGTCACATGATACGACTTAGGTGAGTAGTGAATGAGACACCTCTAACATGTTATGCATTTGATTTCAAATTAATTTTTGTCATCGTTCATTATACATTGTTACCAATTTTGTTCCAATCCCTACAATCAGCAAGACAACCTGTCTGTGGATCATGATCTATGTTTTAATGATGCTTAACCCTAAGAAACAAAGGTCTCCTCCCTGTCTCCCATTCAACACCACACTAGCAAATCTTCAGCATAACAACAGGTGGTAAAGCAAAGGAGAAGGATGTCTGGAATTAAAAGTGATAACACAAAAGATGCTTTCACCAGAGGATCTGGGAAACTCAACAGCATCATGGAAAATAAACCAGTGATCTTGAGGGTAAGCCAACAGAAATTTCTCCCAAATGAGAGGAGATTATAGTAGAACTTAATCTAAGAACTGTAAAGAGATATTTGTCTGTAAGCAGAATAGCAGAAAGAGGAGAGAGGATGGGCTGAAAGACATATCCTGTGTAGCAATGGATGAGGCATAGTTATGCACTTAGTGAAGAGAGACAAAATCACAGATTGCAGAAGCTCAGAAAACAGTAAGCAGGATGAAAGAAAAATCTCCACCCAAGATTACAAGATACAACTGCAGAAAGCCAAAAGAAGACATAGCAGGAAACAAATCAGAGAGGGGAAGGAATCGTTGACTATATAGTGACAAGGGTAGGCACAAAGCAGACTCCTCACCAGAATTTATGCAAGAAGATGCATGGAGTACTGGATATACTGCCAAAGAACCCAAGAAAATCCACATCTAGTAAAAGTGTCCTTCAAAACCAAAGCAAAGCAACTCCCTACAGGAGACAAAGAAGTGAGTAAGGAAACCTCTGCCAGGAGAATAGGCCTGAAAAAAAGTATTACAAATTTCTCCAATGGTTGGAAAACTTTGTAAGTTAGAAATCTGGTTCCTTTATTACTCTTTATTCATCCCAAAGCAAATTGCTTTTAAAAGGAATAATAGCCCAAAAGCATAATGAAACTGAATCATGTGGATAGTAAAAAACATCACCAAATTTTCCTCAAGGAGAATTAATAAATTTGGAAGAAATTGTTACAAAACCCCTTCTATATTACACTTGAAAGACTATAGTGGTATTCAAAGTAGATTTTGATTATTTTAACATGTACATACATAGTGAACCTTGAGGCAATCACTTAAGACATGACTAATGGGAATACAAATGCTACTCTAAGAATTATATAAAATGCAAAATTGGAAAAGGTAGAAACGGGACAAAAAGAAGCAAAGAGCAAACATAATTATTAGAAATCCATTTGTCCCACTGGCTAAAAGTAGAGACACAGTAAAGGGTAGCAAATCATATCATGACTGATAAGAAAACTGGAGTTGCTTTTTCCATTTTAGATAAAGTAGACTTGTAACCAGGATAAGGAGGGGTTTTGTATCAAGACAGAGTGGAATTAATTATGTAGGAAGACATAACACCCACAGCCATGTAAGTATGTAACAGACTTTCAAGATATACAAGGTGATAATAGAACAGAAAAGGGAACTAGGCAAAACAACCATTGTATCTGGAGACTTAAACACACCTCTGTAAGTAATTGACAGATGAAGCCTGCTGACAATCAGTAAAACCTCTGGAACAACACAATTAATTTGATCAAATTGACATTGTAGAGCATAATTCATGAAAAAGAAACAGATCACTCACTCTCTAAGCATACACGATGTATGTGCCAATGGATGTTGACATAGCTTATATTTTAAAAATTGTTCTAGATTATTCATTTTATTTTATGTATATTAATATTCTTGCCTACATGTATATATGTATCCCATATACTCACTTGGTGCCCATAAAGGTCAGAAGAGGGTATGGCATTCCCTGGAACTAGAGTAACAGATGTTGTGAGCTGCCTTGTGGTGCTAAGAAATGAACACATGTCCTCAGCAAACCCAACAAGTGTTTTTATCCACTGGGCCATCTCTCCAGCTCCAGCGTGCAGTGTTTAAAAGAGTCAAATTTATCCAAGGCACACGCTTACACTACAACAGAAGTTATACTAGAAACTTAACTAGAAAACAATAACAGATATCTGGAAGGTGCCCAAACATTTGGGTATAGAAGAACACTTGTCTAAATTAACATGGTGAGTTTCCAAAGAAAGTTTAAATATTTTACTCTATGTGACAACACAGCTTATCAACATTGTGGGGTTCAAAGGGAAATATATAGCATGAACTAGAAGAAAGATTTAATTTCAATAGCATAAATATTCACCTAAGAAGATTAGGAGAGGAAAATAATTAGACCTAACAACAACAGAAAAACAGATATGGTCAAACCCAAAGTAGAAATTGACAGAAGTTAAACGAGAAAAAAAGTTCAAAAACAAAACACACAAGTTTTTCTTTGGAAAGATAATAAAATGGTAAGCCTGTAAATAAGCTAAGCCCAATGAAAACAATAGTTGTTACAGATTGCTAATGGTGGAATAACAGAGCTCATAATTGACTATCTTTATGAAGGCTCCTAAGAATTTCTTACCAAAACCTATGGCAAGATACTTGGCCGTTTAGATGAAATGGAATAACATCTTGATTGGCACACACTGATGAGCACCATACCAGTGAAGAAACTGAGTACCTGACTTAAAATTAAAATCACCAAATTTACATGGCTGAACTGGTAACTTCTGCCTATAGGAAGAAATTATGCAGATTATCTACAATCTCTTTAAGAAAAGGCAAGAAAATAGTTAGGTCATTTTAGAAGGTCCTCATGAGTATAACACAAAAGTCAAGTAAAGGCATCCTAAGAAAGAAAACTATTCATTACTTCGTCTCATAAAGTCATACAATGAGGCTCTTACCAAAATACTAGTCAGTAGACTTAAGAAATAAAAAAAAGGTGACATCATACTACTTAGTCAAAGCTAACTCAACATCATTGAGTAATCGATACAATTCACTGTACTTGCAAACTGAATAAGAAATGGCAGTAAGCTCATATCAGTAGTGTATGAGGGGCACAGTAAAGAAAGCACCAACATGGTTTCTCCAGTAGTAGAAGGTTTTTATTGTGGAAAAGGCAGAGAAAATTTTCAGAGCAGAAAGAAAATGAAGCTAACTGATGTGACTAGGACTATTTTCTAGGGATGGAGGAGAGTAGGGTGGAGGATAGTAAGACAGGAAATAGTGAAAATAGTGGGTTATAAGGAGGATGAGTGGCTGTTGTGTGAGAGCCCTGTGAGCTGGAGCAGGCATGGGAGTTTAGGGGAGAGAAGGAGGTAAGAAGAGCTAGGATGCTAGCTTGGGGGCTTTGAAATGTATTTGTGGTACTTGTGAATAGAGACTATAGGAGCCTGGAAGCCAGCATGGACTTTGATGTGCAACCACAGGTATATGTCAATAGAAAGCCATGTGTCTTTTCTGCCAGAGGAAAGGTAATTAACCCCTTTTGGCTGACAGGAATGTTGGCTTTTACCTAACTGCCAGAAATCCTATAGCCTTGCTGGAGGGGCAGGACTTCCATTTCTGGATATATTCACTTTCTGAGACCTAACTATTACCTACAGAAAGTAGAAAATTAAGTATTTGTTTATGACTTGAAGAGAAAATTTGAATGGAGAAAACTTTTTTATCTAGGAAAAGATGAATGAACCCTGCTAGCTAATATGATCAGACACTAAGCATATCCTTCTTAGGTTTGGGAACAAAACCAGAATGTCTGCTAAGATTAAAGCTATTCAACACTGTAATGGGATCATAGATAGTGAAACAAAAACAAGAGAAAAATAGTAAAACAGATTGGGGGAAATGGGACTTTCTTTGTTCACAGATGACAAGTGATGTCAATGTAGAAATCCCTGTATTTTTTTAAAACCAGCACACTTCCTCCAAAAGAGAAACATCTGGTATCAAGAAATAAGTGCATCCAGGTAACATTATATGCAGGCATTTTTAATATTATTTTAACAACATCAAAAGATAGAAGCTATAAACTAAGTATGCCAAAAATCTGTATATAGAACACTAGAAAAAAATGGTATAAATAAATAAATAAATAAATAAATAAATAAATAAATAAATAAATAAATCTAGCATCTAAACAAATGAAAAGATATTCCGGAGATGTTTCGTGTGCTCCTCTTGTTGCTATGAGGAAAGGCCTGACATAAACACCCAAAAGAAAGAAAAGGTTATATGGGATCTGGGTTTCAGAGGATTCAGTTTCTCTATGAGCTTTATGGTAGTAAAGTGTTTTTTACCTTGTGATGAGACAGAGAGAGAGAGAGAGAGAGAGAGAGAGAGAGAGAGAGAGAGAGAGAGAGAGAGAGAGACAGAGAGAGAGACAGAGAGAGAGACAGAGAGACAGAGAGACAGAGAGAGAGAAAGAGACAGAGAGTCAGGACTCAGGACAAGGCATAGGACAAGATCCCCCAAGGACTGTCTACAGTGAACTATATCTCCAGCTAGAACCACATCCAAATGATGTCAGAACCTCTCCCAAAATAGTACTACAATTTGGGGACCAAGCATTCAACTTGTGAGCCTGTGGAGACATTTCATATTCAAATCACAGCAAATACACTTGCATTACAGGACTCAAGTCAAATTTAATCAAAATCAGTGCAGATTCTAAAATGTGTGTAGAAAAAAAGAAACTAAATTAGCCTCAAGATACTTAATAGGTTTTCTGCCCTAGACAATAAGTTTCTCCACTGATGGAGTAAGACAAATCAAACCAAATTGAAAAAAGTATAACAGGTTTATTGGGAGCAACTCATGGGTGGGTTCACAGGTCCCAGAGAATGGGGCCAGAGAAGTCCTGCACCAGGTCTAAGGCAGGGAGATTTTATAGATCTTAGGTAAAGGGTGAGGATGTGCCATCCAGGAGCTGGGTTTGTGCCCAAGTATGGTCAAAAGTGTCAAGCCCTTGAGCAGGCACTTAGGTGGACTGGTCATGTCAGAAAGTTGGGCTGCACCAGCTGCTAGAAATGCTGAACTGGGTTTTTGACACCATTCCTGTGCTCAGAGTTTTTTCTGTGAAGGTAGATTTGGTGAAGTTGAGCAGATGGGGTTTTTCATTTTGTACAGGAGCAAGTAGATGTTCCAAGCGAACAATATTGAAGATTCAAAGAAAATAGGAGGGATCTCACTAACCAATTTCAAAACAGGGTGTTACCTGTACCTCCCATTCAAGAAATCATAGTGTATTAGTTACTTGTCTTTTGCTGTGACAATATACCCTGGTAAAAGCAACTTAAGAACAACAAGAGTTGCTTTGGTTCACTGTTCCATGGTACAGACCACTACAGTGGGGGAAGTCCAGGCATCATGGGCTTAAGGCAGCTAGTCACATGCATTTGCAATCAATACCTCTCCAGCTCTCTCTGTCCCTCCCTCCCTCCCTCCCTCCCTCCCTCCCTCCCTCCCTCCCTCCCTCCCTCCCTCCCTCCCTCCCTCCCTCCCTCCCTCTCCCTCCCTCTCCCCCCTCTCTCATCTCCTCTCTTCTTGCTCACTCCCCTTTTCTCCCTCTCCCTCTCTCTCCCACTCTCTCTGTCTCTCCTTGTGTATATACAGAACTTACAATTCATATAAACACTAACACTAAATGCACATAGACCTAATGTTAACACCAAGTGCACAGAGACCTAAATATAA
This sequence comes from Cricetiscus sungorus, assembly GCA_030556225.1. NCBI lineage: Eukaryota > Metazoa > Chordata > Mammalia > Rodentia > Cricetidae > Cricetiscus > Cricetiscus sungorus. Next base: position 1,184,931 of record JANBXA010000124.1, on the reverse strand, counting down.
ACTTTTTAGAGGGGAAAAAAGCCATATAATTCTGGGTTTTTTTTTTTTACAACATTTGAGATTTTAAAAAGCATATTTGTGATCGATAAACTGAATATTATTAAATTTTAAAAATCATTCTCTGTAGTGAACACTGTTACCAGAATTAAATAAGATGTGTGCTTGGCATAAAATATTTGCATAGTGAATGAAAGACCAGTGTCCAGAATATGCAAAGAACCCTGAGAACTCTGCAGTAAGAGAACAATCTAACCTATGAACACATCACCAGCAGGAAAATGCAGGTAGCAAACAGAATTCGAATCAAGAGAAATTGCTCTTGCTATTAGGAACAGGTCTGTGGTGGTACACATAGGTAATCCCAACAGTATGGAGGCTGAGGCAGGTGGATTGCTGTGAACTGCAGACTAGCCTAGGCTATGCAGTGATTTCAGTGTCCTTCTGAGATTAAACAGCAAGACTCTGTTAGAAACCAAAGCAAAGACAAAAGAGTGAGGCAATCGTTCAGAACTATTGGATATCTCAAACAAAGAAACAAAACCAAAAATAAACAAACCAGATAGTATAGAAGTTCTGAAGCAACAGGACCTATTTCATTCATGGTTGGTGGAAATGTAAATAACACAGCCAGTTTGCAGGAAAGTCTGGTAGTTGGAGTTTCAGGTTTTCATTTTTTAGACTAAACATTTTAAAATTATGATTAAGAATACCTGATAGTAATATTTGTCATCTTAGCCATTTTTAGGAACACAGCTCAGTGGCATTTACTACATTCATGCTTTTGCATTCATCAACCCCATCTGTCTCCAGAACTTTGCTCATCTCTTCAAATTGAAATTCTGTATCCATTAAAATTCAAGCATGACCAATAGAATGAGCTTGGCAATAAACATAAGTGAACTTTCAATTCAAACAACCACATGGGTAAATTGTAAATCAAACTCTGAATGAAAATACCATCTCCTACATGGTTCTAACAGATATGGTACTCTGGAAAAGGTAAAGAAAAAAAACGTAGAGATAGAAAATAGATCAGAACTTGGTATAAAAAATCAAGGATAAAGCTGTCAGTTAAGAGGTCCCAAAGGAACCATGATGACCAAATGTAATAACATTCTATTCAGCAAGGAATTCTGAAGCACTGGTTGCTAGCACTAGAGACCTGCAATGAGGGAAGGAGGGGACAAGTTGTGTGCATCACAGCAGATTTTCCAAGATGGTGAAACTGTCCCTGTGCTAACATAACAATAGATACATGATGCTGTGATCTTCTGAAAACTCACAGAATTTTACAGGACAAAGAATGAACCTTAATGTATGTTTAATATATGCAAATTTGAACAATTATTTAGAAGATTAGATGATACTGAGTTAAATGCAAACTGCCAAATAGATCATATGGTACTATGGTACTATGAATGATGGATATAACCTCATTGGCCTCAGTAACTTGGAAAATGAATAGAAGCTACGAAACTATGGCAATTGTCTACAAATATCACATCATTGATAACATATAAAAGGGTACGTATTACAACTCAAATACTATGCATTTGTGAAGGATCAAATAATAACTACCTAAATAACAGATCTATTTTTTCTCTTCATTCATTTTTTATAAGATTTGCATATTGATCCCAGTTCCCTCTTCCTCCCTCCTTTTCTCCCTTTCTCCCTCCTTTCATCTCTCTCTTCCTCCCACCCTCCCATGCTGTCTCTGTGGGTTTCTGTAGCCTGGTCTTGTCCTCCCTCTCTACATCTGGATTCCAGTTCGGCTCAGTGTGTAGCTGTGGGTGTCTGTTTCTGTTTCCATCAGCAACTAGATGAGGGCTCTATACTGGTGAATAAGTTAGTCATCAGTCTCATTATCAGGGAAGGGCATTTATGGTAGCCTTTCCACTGTTGCTCAAATTGTTAGTTGGGGTCAATCTTGTAGGTCTATGGACATTTCTCTAGTGTCAGTTTTCTCTTCAAACCTATAATGAATGGCTCCCTCTTTTAAGCTCGCTCTCTCTCTCTCTCTCTCTCTCTCTCTCTCTCTCTCTCTCTCTCTCTCTCTCTCTCTCTCTCTCTCTCTCTCTCTCTCTCTCATCTATTCCTCCCCTGACTCAGTTTTAAGATTTATTTTACTTTTAAAATAGTGTGTGTGTGTGTGTGTGTGTGTGTGTGTGTGTGTGTGTGTGTGTGTGTACGTGTGCTGTGGATTATGTCCATGTGTGTACACTTGCTTGCAGAGGCTATAAGAACCTTTTTGGATCCCTGGGAGGTGGTATTGAGTCGTGACATGGGTGGGGTGCTAGGAACTGAACTTGGGTCTTATGTGAGAGCACTATAGCCTTTTTACTGTTGAGCCATCTCTCCAGCCCCTAGATGACAGATCTTGATAACTGGATTCCCTAGATGACAGATCTTGACAACTGGATTCCTCCCTCTAAGCAATGGAGGTTTCACATTAAAAAAAAATGGAAGAAGAGTAGAATGGATCATATGTTACATTACAGATGTGTTGACAGGCTTTGTGTGCCAACTTGACACAATTTAGAATCATTAGAGAGGACAAAGCCTCAGCTGAGGAAATATCTCTCTGAGATCCAGCTGTAAGGCGTTTTCTCAATTAGTGATTAGTGGGGGAGGCCCCAGCCAATGGTGGGTGGTGCTATCACTTGGCTGGCCATCCTGGATTTTATAAAAAAGTGGGCTGAGCAAGCCGTGGGGAGCAAGCCAGTAAGTAGCATTTCTCCATGGCCTCTGCATCATCTCCTGCCCTGTTTTAGTTCTTATCATGAGTTGCTTTGGTGATGAACAGCATTGTGGAAGTTTAAGCTGGATAACCATCCCCCTCAACTTGCTTTTGGTCATGGTATTTCCTTACATCAGCTACTGGATGAAGGCTCTAGGGTGGTATATAAGTTAGTCATCATTCTCATTATCGGAGAAGGGCATTTAAGGTAGCCTCTCCACTATTGCTTAGATTGTTAGTTGGGGTATTCCTTGTAGATCTCTGGACATTTCCCTAGTGTGATATTTCTCTTAAAGCCTATAATGACGCCCTCTATTATGGTATTTCTTTTCTTGTTCTTCTCAACTCTTTCCCTGACAATCTTCATACTCCCTCATGCCCACCTCCCCCCTCCTCTTCCTCCTAACACCCTCTCCACTCACCCCATGCTCCTAATTTGCTTGAGAGATCTTGTCCTTTTCCCTTCTCCAGGGGACCATGTAGATCTCTCTTAGGGCCCTCCTTGTTTCCTAGCTTTTCTGACAGTGTAAATAGTAGGCTGGTAATCCTTTGTTCTATGTCTAAAAACTATATATGAATAAGTACATACCATGTTTGTCTTTTTTGTGGCTGGGTACCTCACTCAGGATGGTTTCTTCTAGTTCCATCCATTTGCCTGCGAATTTCAAGATGCTTTCTTTTTTCCATTGTATACTTTTAGCTGTTTTGTCAAAAGTCAGGTGTTTGTAGGTGTGTGGGTTAATATCAGGGTTTTCAGTTCTATTCCATTGGTCTTTCTGACTATTTTTGCACCAATACCATGTTTTCAGGACTATAGCTCTATAAAAGTGCTTAAAGTCAGAGATGGTGATGCCTCTGCAAGTTCCTTTATTGTACAGGGTTGTTTTGGCTATCCTGGGTGGGTCTTTTGTTTTTCCATATAAAGTTAAGTATTGTTCTTTCAAGGTCTAGGAAGAATTGTTCTGGGATTTTGATGGGGATTGCATTGAATCTGAAGATTGCTTTTGGCAAGATTGCCATTTTTACTATGTTGATCATACCTATCCAAGAGCTTGGGAGATCTTTCCATTTTCTGGTATCTTCTTTAATTTCTTTCTTCAAAAGACTAAAAATTCTTATTATATAGGTCTTTCACTTGTTTAGTTAGCATTACCCCAAGATATTTTATGTTGTTTTGGCTATTGTAGAAGGTGATGTTTCTTTGACTTCTTTCTTAACTCCTTTATCATCTGTATATAGTAGGGTTAGTGATTTTTTTTAGTTAATCTTTTATCCTTCCACTTTGATGAAGGTGTTTACCAGCTATAGAAGTTCCCTGGTAGAGTTTTTCAGGTCAATTATGTAAACTATCATATCATCTGCAAACAGTGAAAGTTTGACTTCTTCCTTTCCAATTTGTATCCCCTTGATCTCCTTTTGATGTCTTACTGGTCTAGCTAGAACTTCAATTACAATATTGAAGAGATATGGAGAGAATGGATAGCCTTGTCTTGTTCCTGATTTTAGAGGAATCACATTGAGTTTCTCTCCATTTAGTTTAATGTTGGCTGTTGGTTTGCTATATATTGCTGTTATTATGTTTAGGTGGGTTCCTATTATTCCTGATCTCTCCAAGACCTTCATTATGAAGAGGTGTTGGATTTTGCCAAAGGCTTTTTCAGCATCTATTTAAATGATCATATGATTTTTTTTCTTTTTCAGTTTGTTTATATGGTGGAGTTTTGTATGTTGAACCATCTCTGCATCCCCAGGATGAAGCCTACTTGGTTATTGTGGTTGATTTCTCTGATGTGTTCTTGGATTCAATTTCCCAGTATTTTATTGAGTATTTTTGCATCTGTGTCCATGAGAGATATTGGTCTGTGTATTTTGTTGTTTCCTTGTATGGCTTGGGTACCAAGATAATTGTAGCCTTCTAAAAAGAGTTTGGCAATGACCCTTCTGCTTCTATTGTGTGGAACACTTTGAGGAGTATTGATATTAGCTGTTCTTTTTTAATGTTTCATAAGTGCAGTCCAACTGGCTGTTCAAACAATGTAGACTGTGGCTATTGCCCTTGATTGCCTCTCAGAGGTTGAAGGAAATCTGTAATACTTTTAAAACTTTGCACACATGGAACACAGGACTTGAATAATTGGAGCTGAACCTGTCCTGTAAGCCTCCTTTCTGTGGTCTAACTTCTGTGTACTATAACATACCCTGTAAGCTGCAAAGGAAGGGAAGCAATTAATAGCCCTACCCAGATCATGACTCCGATAAACCACAACAATGATCAACATGACAATATAGGCATAATGGTGTGATAAATGATACTCAACATGTTGGTTGTAACCAACATGTGTTGAATGGGTCTTAAGGCCCATTCAACAGGAGGGAATCCATGCCTTATACTAGAAAACTAACCATTTTCTTGGAGCTAGTGAGGCCATGGACCTTAGAAAAGAATCTGCTACCACTACTTTGTTAGATCAGCATAGTTTCTAAGTACATTTTAAATCTTGCTCATATACTCACAGATAAGAATGGCTACTGCCCCTCATCTAAGATCTTGTCTTTATAGTAAATGGAGACCATCACAGAAATCCACAACTGGATATAATGCAGAAATCTACAAATTGTGGGAAACTCAGTCCCAGTGGACATATTTAGATCACAGCTCCTCCATTCAAAGAAGCTCAGGGAACATTGATGAAGAGGAGGTAAAAATAGTATAAGAGCCAGAATACCAAGAAATCTGCTGTGAAGCAATCTCTCCTTAAAATGGGTGCATAAACAATATCTAAACAATGGTGACATCAATAGGTAAGCCAATGTAGAAAGTGAGAAAACTCATGGGTCATACCTTTGAAAAAGGAACTACAAGCAACTGATAACTACAGAGAGAGGAACAGTTAGCTTCTCCCTGTTACTAGTGCCTTAACTGGCTGTCCAATAAAGCGTTGTCAGTTCTGAAATAACATGCTCACAAACACAAAGAAAATATCAGTGGGTTGTATTTATATATTTGTACATATGTATGTGTGTATATATGTGCAAATAACAGTAATAATTAGGGAGAATAGGCTATCAATTTGAGAATGAGGGGGTACATGGAAGGATTTAGAAGACTTGAGAAAGCCTATGGATAGGGAAAGTGATATAGTGTAGCATGTAAGTTTCCGCCAGCCCGCCCGCAGCTGGTCTGGCGTCCTGGCCCCCAATAACACGCAGGAGACTCTATATTTGATACAATCCTGTTGGCCAATTACCATTACTGTTTATGGGCTAGCTCTGTCTTAATTATTAACCCATTTCTACTTATCTAAGTATTTCCACGTGGTCGTCTTATCGGGGAGCCATGCGGCAGGCGTCCTGCTCCTTCCCCAGGCTACATCTTGACTCCAACTTCTACTTCCTCTTTCCTCCTCCTAGTCTCCTAGCCCCACCTATCTAGTTTTCTATTGGCCACAGTGCTTTATTAACCAGTATGAGAAACATATATACAGAATAACATCTCCCATCATCTCCTCTTTTCTGTCTAAAGTAAAAGAAGGGGTTTAACCTTAACATAGCAAAATATAACATACAACAGTTATCAAGTAAGAATCATAGTTAACAATATTTAGTCCATTAACATTTTGTAAGACTTAAACAAAATATCATCTATCCTATCTTTGTGAGTCTAAAGTCCTATATGTAACTTATCTTTAATCCTAACTAAGGAAACCTATAATCATAACTATCTGTCTTCAACTCCTTCAAAGACCACAGAAGGATATTAAACTCTAGAAATGACAGAGACAACTCATTGCCTGGTCAGTCACCCAAAGTTCTTCTGTAATGTTCCATCTTCAGCCCATAGGCCATAGTGTGTCTCCAGACTCCTCAACAAAGCAGGAAACTTTAAACTGTCCACCTGTATTGACAGTGTGTCAGTCATTTTTCTCTGTGTCCTGTAGACTGTCTGGCTGTCTGGCAGCCTCTTCCATGAAGCAGGAATCCTGTAGCAATGTCAATCTTGCATCAGCAGACACCTTTTTGTGGGTCCTGCATGTCCTCCTTCCTCCCTGAGCTACATCTCAACTCCACCCTACTACTTCCTCTTTCCTCCTTCTGGGCGCCTAGCCCCGCCTATCTTGTTTCCTATTGGCCACAGGGTTTTATTAACCAGTATGAGAAACATATATACAGAATAACATCTCCCATCAATATAGTTATATTTTAATTAAAAGTATATAAAATAAAGTGAAAGAAATGTAGGATATTGGGTTAAATAATGAGTAATTCCAAATTGTGTTTGGACTGTAGCTAGCAATAAAGTGTCAATATTGGTTAATTCATCTTAGCAAAGGCATCATGTTATCATGGGATAACTTTAGTTACCTATGCATTAAAACACATTATTTACTGCGGGTCTTTAAATCTATTAACATTAAGCCCATATTTAACACCCTTTCCCCAACGTTTAAGAATTATAGCAAAAGGTGGCAAATTCGTATGATCTCTTGCTTCTCTCATTTGAATCGCCCCTTTCCTTGTGTTCTAGTCCTAGAACCCAGAAATATTTAAGAACAGCCCAGACCTCCCCCAGTCATCTATTTTATGAACCAATTAAGCAGAACTATTGATTTTCAGGCATCCTTCCCTTTGTAGCTTTCTGTGAAAGCATGAACATCAGGTGCTGTGATCTGGCAATGTGATTCAGCAGTGTGATCTAGCTCTAGTCTTTCACAATCCACAAACCCTTCTCAGGGGAAGAGATACAGTATTAGAGAGAACAGAATAGAAAAATGAGTAAAAGCAAAATGTCTCTGAATTGTTTTCATAGTGACCATCTTGCAAAGGGTAAGCAAAAGCTTATTGCTAATGGATGTTTTCATCACAGGAATGAATGAGAGGTTATTGGAGATAGAAATGGCTGTGCACAAGATCCTTGGACAAGATGTGGAGACTCCTTGAGATCAAATGACTTCCTATGATTATAGGTTGCTAGGATCAGAAGAAGCAGTATGTCTTCTTGAAATAGCATGCTTCTCCACATCCCTAGTAAATTTAACCTTTTCCATACAGCTGTGGAGATAACCCACTGATCACACAAGCAAAATCAACACCAGAGACATATCTCAGAAAGTGCCCTTAAATGCCTTCCTTTCATTCTTGAAAATGACGAGATGAAAGTCTTTAATAACTCACAGCACAAGAGGACCATTACTGTCAGCATATACCATTCAGCCATATATTACAGCTTTTTACTTCTCCACACAAAATTGCTTTGAAATTTACATTTGCCATAAAGGATCCAAGTCCATCACTATTAATTTTCTGCTACAAATTATGTTTAATTATCACCTCTTTCCACCTAGGAAGAAACCCCTCTTGTGCTCCTGTCTCTATGTGATTCTCAAGGAGACTTTCCTCAGCATGAATCTTGGAGAGTGATTTTATATCCATTTTTTGCCTTTCCTTGTCAAACTCAAACACCCTACTTAGAGACACAAAAACGAACACAGTACATGGCTCCACTCTACCTGCACAGATATGAAGCATGATCTCTCTAATCTCAAAGTAATAAAAGCACCACATTCTACCTCTAGCCTCTGCACAGTTAGGCTAGACATGTCCATTTTATGATTCCAGGCAGTTTTCAACACCAAGTGCATAACAACACATACACTGCATCTATTATATGATGTACTTGGAGATGTAGGTTCAGATATCTTTATAGTGTATAAAATGTAATCCTTATAATTTTCATCCATTTTGGACCCTATATGAAACTAATTGAAAAGATAGATGTAATCAAAAAATATATATTATTTTATTCTTCCTGACTTCATGGTATAAATAAATAGCCAGACACACTGAAGTCAAATAATAACTACTAAAGACTTATGAAATGTGAGGCAAATTGCTTCTCTCTCAAATCTGGTTCTCAGTGTAGAACATGAAGCTATTTTAACTTAAGACTTGTCTATATATAATGTGATTGTTGTTCTTGTCCAGATTCAGTGAAGTGCTATTCTTTTCAATTGTGTTTGCAATTAATCAAAATACAAATCAAACTGTCTTATGTGAACAGCTTATTCACTCACATGGCAAGCAAGACCCCATGTCCCTGGCTTTTAGATCATCATGGATCCTGGCACTGTTCAGCTCTGCTTGGAGTTTCTTTGAATCTAAGTCCTAACCAAAAGCTTAGCATGGCAGCCTACATGAGTTGTAGACTTAATCTTTTTCTTTTAAGATTGATTTATGGTCTTATCATTTTCTTTTTTATGTGTATGTGTATGTACCTCCATGAATTTATCCATACCACTGTGTTCAGGAACCAATGTAGGCCAGAAGAGGAGATTGGATCACTGTAACTAAAGTTATAGGAGATTGTGTGCTATCTGTGAGTGCTGGGAACTAAAACCAGTTCTTCTGCAAGAGCAGTAAGCATTCTTAACTGGTAAGTCATCTCTCTACTTCAACCCTTAATCTTAGTATAAGTTTGTAATACATATTTAATACTACCAGCCTTCATCAAATTCACTCCTGTGGTGAAAGAATATGGTCCTCAAAGGTAGTGGCACTATTAGGAGTTACAGTCTTGCTGGATGAAGTATGTCACTGTCAGGGTGGGCTTTGAGGCATCTTTTGCTCAAGCTTCCCTTAGTGTGACTGTCAGTCAACATCTTGTTGCCTGCAAATTCTCAGCTGCTGCATCACCGTGTCTGCTTGCATCTCACATGTTCCCTGTTATGATGATAATGGACTGACTCTTACCTGTAAGTGAGCCATCCCAATGAAATATTTTCTTTATAAGTGTTACAAGATCAAGATGGAGAAACCTACAGAGACAGCTAAACCAAGCTCATAGAAACTTATGAACTCTAGACTGACAGTAGACTGCAGGGGACTGAACTAGACCCTCCATATGTGGGAGACAGTTGTGAAGCTTAGACTATCAGAGCAGCCCCTGGCAGTAAGACATGATACACATCTGGTACATAAGCTAGCTTGTTGGCGGCCATTCCCTATGGTGGGATGCCACACTCAGTCTTACGGCATGGGAGAGAGGCTTGGATCAGACTTTGTTGACTCCTCATAAGAGCCTTTACCTATGAGAAGGACTAGACTAGGGGTGAGCTGGGCTGGGGCTAAGGGAGTGGGAGGAAGGGCAGGAGGAGTGGGAGGGAGAACTATGTTTGAAATATAAAATGAAATGTAAAAGAACAAATAAATTATTAAAAAGATACCCAAATAACAAAAAATCAGAAAGCCCTCAAGGAAAAAAGAAGAATAAGAAAAGAAAAAAGAAGAAGGAGAAGAAGAAGAAAAAAAGAAGAAGGAGGAGAAGGAGAAGAAGAAAAGAAACAAGTTGCCAAGTTGATGGTTGGTCATGGTATCTTTTCAAAGAAATAAAAGCCCTAAATATCCCAACTGTAAAGTCATCGTTGATTCCTCCATTAACATCACACTTCATTTCACCTGTCTTAGCGGGCCCCTTCAGATCTGCCTTCCAAATCATTATTCTAAAGGATGCTTTGTTACTGTTGAGCTTCTTTACTAGTGTAATTATAACCTTCCAAGTCTGTATGTTACATATTATTTTAGAGATGAACACTTGGTAATGCATAACCAGTTTTGGGGCTTTTCCCTGGGTAAAACTATTTCTTCCTTTCTCAGTGTTCCTAGTTGAGTATATTTCTCTGAGGCCCCATGAGATTTCCTCCCTCCACATTAGCATGTCATCCAGCTCATGTCTTGTTTTTGGAGTATAGATATAGCTTTTTCAGCGTAGCTACAAAATGAAGTCTCATAGCAAGCATTCTGTTCCTCCAGCTCTTATAATCTTTCTGCTTGTCTTCTGCTGTGACACCTGAGCCTTGGGTGCAGGGGTTGTGTTGAGAGACACTTTCATAACAATGCTTCTACATTTAGAACTTCCTGATTTGCTCAGATGGCACTTGCTCCTGAATGGCAGGTCATTAGGTAAATGCTCCTCTGCTTGCTGACCACAAGCTCAATCACATTACCTTTTACCACACTCTGGAGGTAAGAAGCTTCTTATGACATCCAACACATCACAATCAAGGACATTTAAGACTTTCCCATTCTGAAGCCCCCTCAGCCTTTATTATTCATTGTCACAGAGCTGGATGATTCAGCAATCAGTTCAACAATCATTGTTTCACTGGGATACCCCAAATTAAAAGTCTGCTCACTGCCACCACCCTGTCTCTCATAATCACAACTTGGCTTGGTTTCTTTCATTAAATCTATTATCCCCTTTGTTCCATGTTTTCAGGTATCTTATTCTCTACTGGAACATGTAAGAATGTTGGAACAATAACAGGAAAATACAGATATTTGTTGAATAAACAATTGTAAATGTCATTTCCCCATACATCTTACATAATATTAAAAGTAGTATTAATAGTCATACTACATGCATCCTGAGATATGTACTATAAACAAATCCAAACTAATTTGTATAATTACTATAATATTGCTCTTTATGAATTGCCACCTATATGTTCATAACTTCCTAGCATGGCTCAAGTGGTGCCTGAGCTGATAGGAATACAGTGATAGATGATGGGTGAATGACTCATTTAATGAGATGCAGCAAAATACTATTCACATCTTACTTATTTGCATAGATTTTGACTAATTGTTTCATAATTAGCTCCAGCTCATCTGCTTCCACCAATTATTAAAGAGTTATTTGACCTTGAGTCTTATTTTTTCATGATCATTGGCTAAAAAAAGATCTGACACTGACATATTCTGTGAGAATAAGAAACTTCCTTCAAATGAAATAGCTCAGTTTAAATAAAAGTTTATCACAACCTCTTTACTTTTGTAACAAAGACAAAAATATCATTATTGAGATAATAATTTGTTTTTTTTAAAGAGATCATGAGACGGGGATTTAGTTTCTGTGGAATGAAATTATTTAAATTATCCCTGAGTATGGCCTTGGTCAACTGTGTTGGCATCACACAATATAAGTTTTTATTTCACTGTTTCTAATCATTTCTGGCACTGTTATTCTAAATTTGGCCAAGTAGAAATCTCAATGCAAATTGCAGCTAATCTATTAATCTATATCTTAGTATAAATCATCATGAGGGAGGGATGATGGGAGATGTTATTCTGTAAATATGTTTGTCATACTGGTTAATGAATAAAGCACTGTGGTCAATGGGAAAGCAAGATAGGTGGGGCTAGGAGACAAGGAGGAAAGAGGAAGTAATTAGGAGGAGTCAACATGGAGAGCCCGGAGAGGCCAGCACCGCTCTGGCCAGTAAGATGAGTCACGTGGAAATATTTAGAATAGTAGAAATAGGTTAGTTTTAAGAAAGAGCTAGCCAATAAGAAATTAGGAACTGGCCAACAGATTTGTATCAAATACAGAGTCTCTGCGTGTTTTGGGGGGATGGCGTGGCAATGGGACCGGCCAGAGGCTGGAAAACCTGCTTGTAACAGAGGGGGTTTTTGCCTTTGGCTTTTAGGGTAAAATTAATGTCACCTCTCTTAAAGTATCCACATTTTCTAATATCAGGGATCTATTTGAAGGCTCTTATATTGTATTAAAAGACAAGCTGTTAGGAGTCTATGTCCACTCTCACTCTCACATCTCACTCTCACAATCTCATTAGCCATTACGACTTTACTCCTCACACATACAGTGCCATGGATTTTCAGTGCAAAACAAATTACTTTTGATAAGGAAGACTAAAATCAATGAGTACAGTCTACACACTCCATTTATAATTACAGAAAAGAGTGAGAGAAAGAACTCTAGGTACTCAAGGAACCTTCCTCTTGGGAACATATGGAATTTTCAGCCATTCTTTTCTCCCATGGAGTCCCATCAGGGAAGTATTGAGCTACCCTGAACTGAGACTGGAGGATTCCTGGATATTCAGTCACCTCTATGTGGCTTTAGAAACACATGATCAGTTTTACTTAGGGGAGAAACCCTCTTACAATGAGAACTGTAGGAACTCTCTGGTTATTTAAAATACATGCAAATGCCTGCCTCATTAGTATAACACAGCATAGCATAATACAGCATTAGTAAAACATAGCATATCAGTTTTATAAAATATGTGAGATGCTCAGGCAAAATACATCTCCCCTTGACCTAGAACAGAAACAAAGGCAAAGGTAGTTTGGACTAAGACTAGGAAATCAGTAACGGGAACATGACACAATGGCCAGAAAATTGTGCAACTTAATCTTCATCTTTATACATAGGAGATTGAGATTTGTAATTGCTAATTTGAAGTTTTATCATGTTCACATCATGCTAACTTGATCAATGAAAAATGACACCTCATCTCAATTTTTAATCATTTGTTTACTGGTGAATTAGCAAATAAAATGTAATTTAGCCTTTTCATTTCCTCTATTATAACTCAATTTTTCATATCTTGGTCTTAATGTACTCAATGAGGTTCCCATTTTTCTTATCTATGAAACATTTTATATATTAAGTGGTACTAACCCTTCAGCAGCACCATAGTTGTGAATATTCCTATTACAATTAGTTCAAGTTTTAATCTTTGCATTATTTTATGAAAATAATAAAAATACAAAAGCAAAGGTTTTACACATTAGCATTATGCATGTTTTTCATTTGCTGATTCTTCTCTGCTAATAATCATTCTGCTGCAAAATCTTGAATAGTTACCTACATATTTTGAAGGCTCTAAGATTTTGGCTTTTGCATTGACACATTTAGTATTTGTCTTAAAGCCTAGGATCTGCCAAGTTTCTGTATAGAGTTTTCACAATAGCTCTCTGGGTACTCTAGAGTCATGTGCTTTTGTCCTTCTGTTCTGTATCGTTTTTAATGCATCCAGAATTCTATTTTGTGTGTATAATAACACGGTGTGTTTTCTACTTCATTTATCTGTTGTTTATCCCAGAGGTCATACTGATTGCACTATTGTAGTGTTTAACCCCATCTTCTCTCTGGATGGAGCTCTGGAACATTATGTAGTGAAGGAGGGTATTCTTTTGAAATGTTAGCTGGGAGGGTTTCAGATTCTGCTTCTGACAATAAACGTCTATTGCACACTGTTCATAAAATGCACACATGTCTGTATACACATGCATAAGCGTGTGTAAAACCTGGCTTGCAAATTCATCTTCCAAGGTTGTCATTGAACATGTTGCAATATAAAAACCTCTGTCTGAGGTCAGATCTTACCTCTTGCAGAATCTTCTAGAGAATGACATTTAATTTCTACTTTCTCATATATAAAGAGGCAGCACAGTGCCTTTCACTAGTCTACCTTAAGGATAAGGTAGTACATGGCACACAGCTAGCTGTGCAATGGGCCAAGATTTGTTCCCTAATGGACAGTCGAGTTTAGCACTCTTAGTTGTGATTACAGCTATCTTGGTTCCTCCAGGTTCACCTTCATCACTCTCCACATCTTACGTGGCCACTTGACCAGAGCTCCACAAGTTTCCAGAATACTCTTTTAGTGGCTATTGTGAAAGAAAATACCTTGAAGCTGAAAACATATCACACTTTAATCTCACTATAAACAGAAGAACATACTAATACCAATCATCCTCAAACCAAGGGTGTTGCCTTTGAAGACATGACTTTCTTTACAAATGCAAAGATTAGTTCCCTATGTGTTGATCCTATTTATAAAAAGGAGAAGAGAGAAGAGAGAAGTCTACCAAAAGAAAAAAGAGAAGAGCCACTCCCATAACCCAGTGGAAGGAGTTTCAGTGAAAAAATTTCCTCTTCCCATTCAATGGTGATATCTTATCCTCTAGGCAGAGTGAGTTCAGGCACAGCCTTATAGGAAAGGTGGGTCCTTAGAAGACCACAGTTGGGTTGCCCTTTCCTCTCTACCTCTGACGTTGCCTCAGATTGTCACACACCTGAGCACACCAGAACAAGTTAATTTGTAATCTTAGGGGGAAAATGATGGTGGCACTATGTCTGTCACTGAGCATTCTCCCTGCAAGTTTAAACAGCTGATTAGTTAGTGTCTCTGGAATCGATCCACATCAGTTCCACATGCATGCCCCCACCAGGAACCACTTTATTGTAAATCAATCATTCTGCAAACATCTAACAAAGGGACCAGGCTTTACTAACAAGCTGTCAATCCTTGCTGCCTATTGGTAGCAATGAGTAACTAAGGAGTAGAACCAGCATTTATTCAAAAATGATCATCTCTTCAGGTTAGTCTGGACAAAGGGGTGGAGATGAGGATGAAACAGGACTTTCAAATATGCATATGAACAAGTGTGCTGTGTGATGCTGTCTCTCTGTGAAGAGAGCTAAGGTTTGAACAAACATTCACTTAAGGGAGAAAAAAAAAACCCAAAACTAAGAACAGACAGACACTTCACAAAATTATGTAGATTAGGAATAGAAGTGGTTTGTGGTCCTGTGAACAGAAAAAAATAAGTGTGCAACCTTGTTAGATGAGTTGGGTGTAAATTAATAATTCAGGGAGGTTCCTATACCAAGATTGGACATACTTCAGTTATGTCCAAATAACCAAAGAGATTGGCTATACTCAGCTATGGTGATGATGGAGAGGAAGATGGTCTTTCAAACATTGCTAGCAAGCATGTCAAATGGTAAACCCACTCTACAAGGAGAGCAAATGCTTTCTTAGAAACTATCCTACTGCCAATAGTTCTACTTTTAAGAATTCACTCAAGGTAATTAAAACATGTCCACACAAAGACGTATACACAGATATTTATAAAAGCTTTGCTTATAGCAGCCACATCAGAAGGTAGCTCAGGTACTGATGAACATGTGAAGGATTAAAAAACACATGGCATAAATTCCCCCAAGGCTGTACCTTCCCAGTAAGTCCCCATCTCTGTGGCATGGGCCTCTCCCAACCCCAAAAGATTTCCACCAAGTACATCTAGGCCACACAAGCCAGAATAGGTGAGTGTCCTGCCTGACAACAGAACTGTACCCCTCCCTATTCTGTTCACTGCAACCCTTCAACAAGCCAACACCACCCCAGCTTTTCCCTGATTCTACTGTTACTGGGCCCTGCCTCCAAACCCAGCAGATTTCCGCCTACAAGAAGCCTTCCTCAGAACTCTAGCAGATTGTATGGGCTCAGGAATAGTGCACACCAGTTGGAAGAACAGATGACATAGGCTCACATATAGTCCACACAATTCAAAAGAACAGCCCCAGCAGTACTACCCAAGAAGAAGACTTAGGCTTTACTAGAGGTCAGGCTGGATCTGGAAACTCAAGAAGATTTCAGCTTTCCTGGAGGCCAGACTGGATCAAGGAACCAAAGCCAACAAGATAAAAGCAGAGATACCCTGCTAGACCTGAAGACTAATTAGTCACTAGAATCCTTGGCCACTTAGGCCAGAAGACCAGAGAGAAAATAGAAATCAAGGAACAAAACATCCACCCAATAAAGACAAACATAAAAATCAACACCTACACCTACAATCACCCCAAATCCAGATGTGTAAATGCCAGTATAAGAACACAACCAATAACAGAAAGGCAATTTGTTACCACCAGAACCCAGCTATCCTATGATAGCCAGAGCTAAACATTCCAACACAGCTGAAGCACAAAAAAAAACCTTAAAATAGTTTTATGAAGATGATAGAAGAAATGAAAAAAAAGCCCTTAAATAAATCAAAGGAACAACAACAACAAAAAATGGAGAAAATCAATAAATATCTCTTAAAGAATGTTGAGAAAAAATACAAGAGTTGAAAAAAACAAAATTGTTTAAGACCTGAAAATGGAAATAGAAGCAATAAAGGAAACACAAACTGAGGGAGTTCTGGAAAATGGAAAGCCTGGGGAATGGAACAGAAACTATAGATGCAAGCATCACCAACAGAATATAAGAGATGGAAGAGTCTCTTGAGTGTTGAAGAGAGAATAAATGAAATAGATTCATTGGTCAAAGAATAGTTTAAATATAAAAATTTCCTAACACAAAACATCCAGACACTATGAAAAGACCTAACCTAAGAATGATAGGAAGAGAAGAAGTCTTGCTCAAACACCCAGAAAATACATTCAATCTTCCTAATCCCATATACTTTCCCCTCCTCCCCTTCTCTTTATCCTAACTCCCTCTCAACTCACTGCCCCTCCACTCCCAATATGTTCAGATCTTGTTCCTTTTCCCTTCTGTGATGGACCTGGTATGAATCTCTTAGGTTCCTCCTTGGACAAAACCAGGCTACAGAAACCCACAGAGACAGATGACCTGAACAAGGGGGAGCTAATAGACCCCCAGACTGATAGCTAGGAAGCCAGCATTGGACTGACTCATACCCCCTGAACATGGGTCTCGGTTAAAAGGCTTGGACAGTCTAAGGGACCTCTAAGAGTGGAACCAGGATGTATCCCTGGTACACAAAAGGACTTTGGGAGCACATTCCCCATGGAGGGATACTCTCTTAAACTAGAGGCAGGAGAGAGGGCCTAGTCCCTACTCCAAATGACTTGACAGATTTTGTTGATCCCTTCTGGAGGGCATCACCTTCCCTGTGGAGTGCTGGGTGGGGGAATGGAATAAAAGAGTGGTTGGGGGGCATGGGAGGGAGGGAGAGGGAACTGAGATCGGTGTGTAAAATAAGAAAAATAAATAAAAAAGAAAATATATTCAACAAAATCATAGAAGAAAAATTTCCCAACCTAAAGAAGGATATACCTATAAAAGTACAAGAGGCTTGTAGATCAAATAGACTATAAAAATAAAAAAAAAATGGTTCCCTTGCTACATAACTACATAGTAATCAAAACACTAAATATACAGAATAAAAAAAAAGAAAGAAAAGGGCCAAGTAACATATAAGAGCAAACCTATCAGAATTGCACCTGACTTCTCAATGGAGACTATAAAAGCCAGAAGAGCCTAGACAGACCTCTTGCAGACTCTAAGAGACCATGGATGCCAGCTGAGACTACTATACCCAGCAAAACTCTCAATAGCCATAGAAGGAGAAAACAAGTTATTTTACAAAGAAGTCAAATGTAATCAATCGCTATCCACAAATCCAGCTCTATAGAAGGTACTAGGAGGAAAATTCCAACCCAAAGAATTTAGCTATACCCAAAAACACAATAGATAATCCCATACAACAGGGATACACACACACACACACACACACACACACACACACACACACACACACACACACACACCCTACAACAACATCGACAACAGGAACACCAAACCATGCCACGATCAACAAATAACAGGATTCACAATCACCAGTCATTAATATCTCCCAATATCAATAGACTCAATTTGCCAATAAAAACACACAGGCTAATGGAATAATATGAAACCAGGATCCATCCTTCTGATGCATTCAAAAAACACATCTCAACATCAAATACAGACATTATTTCAGACTAGGTTGGAAAATGACTTGCCAATCAAATGGACAAAAGAAGTAAGCTGGTGTAGCTACTCTAGTATCTAACAAAATAGACTTCAGACCAAAATTAATAAAAGGAGATTTCATATTTATCAAAGGAAAAATCCATCAATATGATGTTTCAATTTTGAATATCTTTGCTCCAAATAAATAGGTAGCCTTATTTGTAAAAGAAACATCACTAAATTTAAAATCATATATTTTACCCCACACATTAATTCTGGAAGACTTCAACACCCCACTCTCACCAAAGTACAGGTCTCCCAGACAAAAACTAAACAGAGATATAACATAACTAACAGATATTATGACTCAAATGAACCTAATAGATATCTACAGAATGTTTCACTCAAGCACCAAAGAATATATCTTCTTCTCATCACCTCCCAAACCTTCTCCAAAATTGATCGCATACTCTGTCACAAAAGAAAGTCTCAGCAGAAACAAACAAATGGAATAACCCTCATGTCTTCTCTGATCACCATGGATTAAAGTTGGAGTTCAACAACGACACAAACTACAGAAAGCCCACAAATTCATGGAAACTGAACAACTCTCAACTGAATTACCACTGGGCCAAGGAAAAAATAAAGAATTTAAAAACTTCCTAGAATTCAATGAAAATGAATACACAACATACCAGAACTTATGGGAGACAATGAAAACAGTGCTAAGAGGAAAGTTCAGAGCATAAGTGCCTTCATAAAGAGTTTGGAGAAATTTCATACTAGTGACAGCATACCTGAAAGCTCTAGAACAAAAAGAAGCCAGCACACTCAAGAGGAATAGATGGCAAGAAATATTCAAACTTATGGCTGAATTCAATAAACTAGAAACAAATAGGAAAATCCAAAGAAACATTAAAACAAAGAATTGTTTCTTGGAGAAAAATCAACAAGAAAGACAAACCCTTATTCAAGCTAGCCAAAAGGCAGAGAGAGAATATACAACTTAACAAAATCAGAAATGACAAGGAAGCTATTACAACAGATACTGAGGAAATCTAAACAGTCATTAGGTCATACTTTAAAAATCTAGACTTCACAAAATTGGAAAATCTAAAACAAATGGACAGTTTCTTGGATAGGTACAACATATCAAAATTAAACCAAGATCAGATAAACAGTTAAAACAGATCTATCACCCCTAAGGAAATAGAAGTACTCACAGAAAGTCTCCCAACCAAGGAAAGCCCAAGGCCAGATGGTTTCAGCATAGAATTCTACCTGACTTTCAAAGAAGAGCTAATACCAGTCCTCCTCAAATTATTTTACAAAATAGAAACAGAAGGAACATTGCCAAATTATTTTTATCAGGCTACAGTTACCCTGATACCCAAAGCACACAAAGATTCAACAAAGAAAGAGAATTACAGACCAATTTCCCCAATAAACATTGATGCAAAAATATAGAATAAATTATTGGAAATCAAATCCAAGAACACACCAAAAAGATCTTCCACCATGATCAAGTAGGCTTCATCCCAAAGATGCAGGGATGGTCCAACATACAAAAATCTGTCAATGTAATCCACCATATAAACAATCTGAAAGAAAAACCGCATGATCATCTCATTAAATGCTGAAACAGCCTTTGACAAAAGCCAATACCCCTTCATGGCAAAAGGCTTGAAGAGATCAGGGATACCCAACTATAATAAAGGCAACTAACATAAAGGCAACATACAACAAGCAAATATAAAATTTAAATGGGAAAAAAACACAAAGAAATTCCTCTAAAATTAGGAGCAAGACAAGACTTTCTACTCTCTCCAAATCTGTTCAATATAATACTGGAAGTTCTAGCTAGAGGAATAAGACAACAAAAGGAGATCAAGGGGATACAAATTGGAAAAGAAGTCAAAGTACCACTATTTGAAGATGGCATGATAATATAAGTAAGCAACCCAAATAATTCTACCAGAAAACTCCTATAGCTGATAAACACCTTTAGTGAAGTAACTGATTACAAAATTAACTCAAAAATCTCAAAATCCCTCCTGTATACAAATGATAAAAGGGCTGAGAAAGAAATCAGGGAAAAAACACTCATCACAGTAGCCACAAACAGTATAAAGTATCTTAAGGTAACTCCAACCAAGCACATGGAAGGCCTGAATGACAAGAACATGAAATTTTTGAAGAAAGAAATTGGAGAAGATATCAGAAGATAGATCTCCCATGCTTATGGATCAGGTAGGATTCACATAGTAAAAGTGGCCATCTTAACAAAACTATCTACAGGTTCGATGCAATCCCTATCATAGTTCCAATGCAATTATTTATAGACCCTGAAAGAACAATAATCAAATTTATAAGGAAAAGCAAAAATCCCATGATAGTTAAAACAATCCTGCACAATAAAGGAACTTCTGGAGGTATCTCCACCCCTGACTTCAAGCTCTATTATAAAGTTATAGTATAAAAACAGCATGTTATTGACATAAAACAGGCATCTTGATCAAAGGAATCACACCAAAGACCCAGACATAAATCTATACACCTATGGAAACTTGATTTTTTGACATAGAAGCCAAATGCATACAATGGAGAAAAGAAATAATCGTAATACCAGTACTTAACAAATGGTACTGATATAACTAATTGTCTGCATATAGAAGAATGCAAATAGATACGTATCTATCACCCTGCACAAAACTCAAGTACAAGTAGATCAAAGACCGTAACATAAATCCAGTTACACTGAACCTGATAGAAGAGAAAGTAGGAAGTAGTCTTGAACACATTGGCATAGGAGACAACTTCCTGGATAGAACATCAGTAGCATAGACATTAGGATCAACAATTAGTAAATGGTACCTCATGAAACTGACAAGCTCCTGCAAGACATAGTAGATGGTAAAATAGACAAACTGAGAGCTGACAGAATGGGAAAAGATTTTCACAAACCCCACATGTAAAATACATAAAGAATCAAGAAACAAGACATCAAAAAACCAAATAATCCAAATTAAAAATGGGGTACAGACCTAAACAGAGAATTCTCAATGGAAGAATATCAAATGGCAGAGAAACACTTAAAGAAATGTTCATCATCCTTAGCCATCAGGGAAATGGAAATCAAAAAGACTTGGAGATTCCATCTTACAGCTGTCAGAATGGCTAAGATCAAAAACACAAATGACAGTTTATGCTTGAGAGGATTTGGAGCAAGGGATACACTCCTCCATTGCTGGAGGCAGTGCAAACTTGTACAGTAACTTTGGAAATCAATATGGCCATTTCTCAGAAAATTGGGAAACAATGTACCTCAAGGCCCAGCAATATCACTCTTGGGCATATACCCAAAGGATGCTCAATCATACCACAAGGACATTTGCAGCTTTATTTGTAATAGTCAGAACCTGAAAACAACCTAGATGGCCCTCAACCAAAGAATGTATATTAAAAAAATACTTACACAATGGAGTATTTCTCAGCTGTTAAAAACAATGACATTAGGAAATTAAAAGGTAAACCAGAAATAAAAAATCATCCTGAGATAACACAGACCTAGAAACACAAATATGGTATGTACTCACTCATAATTGGTTTTTTTTTTTTCCTTTTTTTTTTTTTTTTTTTTGCTGCAAAGAAAAGGATAACCGTGCCACAGTCCACAGGCCCAAAGAGGGTAGGTAACAAGGACCAAGTGGGGTAGGGGGCACATGGAAATTTCCTGGGTGGACTGGGTGGGTGGACTGGGAGGAAGGGGAGAGTGCTAAGAAATGACTGCTTTTTGAGTTTTGGTAGATGCCTGATGCAAGAGAAACAGAAGTCTACAATGATACCCCCAGCTAAGAAACGAGACAGCAATGGATGTATAGTGTGAACTGGCTATCCCCTGGGATCAAATGGGTGACTACCCAGCTGTCAAATGAGAACCTTCATCCAGTGAAGTGACTGATGGAAGCAGATTCAGAGACCCATGGCCAAACATGGGGCCAAGCTCAGGAAGTCCTGTTAAGGAGAGTGAGGAAGGATCATAGCAACCAGAGGAGCCAGGGGCATGAGATGAAAACCCACAGAAATGGCTAGCCTGGCTCATGGGAACTTACCATGTCTGAAACAACAGCCAAGGAACCTGCATGGAACTAACCTAGGCCTACACATGTATAGTTGTATAGCTGGGTCTATTTGTGAGATTCCAGACAATGGGAGCAGGGGCTGTCCCTCGTGCTTTGGCAGGCTCCTGAGAACCTATTCCTCATTCTGGATTGACTTGTCCAGCCTGAATATAGGGGGAGGTGCTTGTTCTTATGGCCACTTGATATCCCATGCTTTGCTGATACCAATGAGAGGCCTGACCCTTTCTGAGTGACTATGGAGACAGGGTGGATTGGGAGAGTTGAAAGAGGTGAGGAGAGAGACTGGGAGGAGAAGAGGGAGGGGAGGCTGTATTTGAGATGTAAAATAAATAAAGTAATTAAATAAAATATGCCAATCCATACAGGAAAATACTACTCAGCAAGTAAAAAGAACAGACTTTCCTGAAGAGTAACAAGGATAAAGCCCAAGAATGTCAAGCAAAGACTTACAAAAGAGTGCCTACTCTATTACCCATTAGAAGACATCTCACCTGTAATGGGGAAGCCAGGAATAATGTTTGCCTCTAGGAAGCAGGTATGAGAATGGAGTGCATTGTGGTATGCAAGAACTTCATGGAGTGATAGCTGTGTACATTATCTCAATAAGGGTTTAGAGTATACAGATACGTGTACATACACTGAGACCCAGGAAAGGCTCATTTAAAATTCCTGTATAACACCATGTGCAAATTTTACGTCAAAATTAAAATGGGAGTGATACACATAAATAAATATTGAATTTAATTATTAATACATGTTTGGGGTAAACAGTGGCAAAATCTGCTACTTAAAGTACACTTGGTAGATTTCTTGTAAAATGGACACAAAGAAGTTACCAGATTCTTTTCCCAGGACCCCATAAAGCAGGCTGGTTGTGCATGCCTAATTAGACATCATTCTCAGCTATGCAGTAAGTTCAAAACAAGCCTGGAATCTATCAAACTCTAAGTGGATGACAGTAGACAGATAAGATGTAAGGCAAGTTTATAAGAAAATCTGTCAGGTTACAAAGTGGAACATTGATGTTTCTTGTAAAAACCCTTCAGCTTCTCTGTATGCTGGGACTATTTCATATCATGAGGGGAGAAGGTTTCGGGCTTTTGTTGTTGTTTTTTGTTTTGTTTTGTTTTAATAGTAGAAAGGGATAAAGTCTTTGTTACCTATTCATCATTAGTGACACATGAGTGCTCTGTGCCTTGGTTGAGTAAACTGTGGCACAGGAAGTCAATCTTTTCCCTCATGCATGGAGCACATAAAATGACTTCATTCCTTTTTCTATTCAGAAGACAAACCTGCCAGGTTACATTAGGAACACACTCTTCAGGAGAAGACATGCAAAGCCTATTCTAATTGGTTTGCAAGACCCCTCTGCAAAACATGTTCAACTCTTTTTAGTTAAAAAGATAGGACAAAGGCATTTTGTCTCTGGATAATTCCCCTTCCCTCTGCAGCTTATATTTGTAACTCAGTATGTGAGCAGGAAACCGGACAAAGCCACCCTCTCATTCTGATGAACACAGCACTGTTGTTTTTCTCTGGTTAGAGGAATCATAGGAACAGGCTGATTGTGCTCAGTGTGGTCCAGACAGCCCCATGCAGGAACTGCTCAGGTCATATGCTGACAGACAATTGCATTGTCAGCACTGCGTGGTGGAGGGTAATTGTGTGATTATGGCTCCCTTGTAAAACTTGCATCAGAAGGCAAAACTCCGGGACTAGTTAAAACAGTGGGGATGAGTAAAAATGGACTGCAGTGGAGAGCAGCAGAATGCCTGTGGCCCATCAGCCTCAGCGACAGTTTGTGAAGGCACAGATGGGACAACCAGCTCATAGCCGCTTGGGAGATAGTTACTGTAATGAAATACTACAATGTAATGGTTATAGCTGTTAACATGGTTAGAAGTAACCCAAGATTTATTGACACCTGGCAACTGGGAACGAACAGGATTCAATGAGACAATAGGTGTGTTGAAGCCACTGGTACCTGCTGAGAAGCCAGGTGCTTATATTTGTCTGGGCTTCAGTACCCTAGCTGGTCACTTCCTAACTCTGTGACCTTAGGCAAATCTCCTGAGCTCTCAAAGTCTCTGTTTCACATTGTCTATGAGATGGCTTAAGTCACCATAGCCCCAGTGCAGTTGTTGTAAGGATTGGTAGAGAAAGGAACAGAGCTGAAGATATGTTGGGTATATGATCAGCGTCATGGAAATACTTGTTATGACTGCAGGTAATCTGCCTTTTCTCTGGGCTTTGGATGGTCTCCAGTTTCTGCACCAGTGTTAAGGTCCAAATATTTCTGTTACTTGGCGACTATCTGTCCTCCCTTCAGGTTGGACATTCTTGTTCTGGATATGAGCCATGACTCATCACGGTAAGCAGGATGAATTCAGGCAGAAGAAAGCCGTACTGAGCTGAGTAAGGCTGCCTGGAGGATTCCTCCAGAGAACTCAGGCACAACAATGCTTATTGGGTGACTTTCTAACATCTTCTTTTGCAATGGTGATGATAAGGGGCTAGAGAGATGATTAGGGGCTGGAGAGATGGCTCAGCAGTTAAGAGCACAGACGGTTCTGCCAGAGGACCCAGGTTCAATTCCCAGAACGCACGTGGCATCTCACAACTGTCTGTAACTCCAGTTCCAGGGTATCTGACTCCCTCACAAAGACATCTGGGTCAAACACCAATGCACATAAAAATTAAAAAAGAAAGAATAGTGATGATAGCGACAAATTTTGCATTTTTATCATGAAAATGAGAATAATTTATGCAAAATGCCTGTCACCATATTTCACTGTACAATAGATGATATAGACAATTATATATGATTTCATATGTGTATGCATATACATACATGTTTGTACTATGAACATAAATGTTCAGTTATAATAATTATCATAGAAATATAGTGTAAGGACAATTATTAATTCCAAAACTGCAATGAGATTCATATAGCTTGGAAGGAAATGAATGTCTAACAGGCCGAGGCAATTTAAGAAGCAATGATTTAGCAAATGATATGTTCACCTGTGTTTTCTATTTGTCCTGAATTGAAACTAACTGGTGATGATAAAGTCATACAGCAATAGTAAAAATGAAAAATTTCCAATGATGCACTTATTTATTACAACAGAATTATAGTGTTTTTGGTGATGCTTTTGGCAACACAATCTATACCAAAGGCTTACCAGTTCTGCAAATTATGTATGTTCAAATATCTATTCTTAGTACAAAGCTACCCATCAGGGCAACATCTAATCTTCACACTGTGTCATCAAAAAACAAATCAAGCATGTGGGAAGATAAATAATTTCACTAATTGCTTTATTAACCATGCTTGATAATTTCTCATGAACTCATTTTGAAGTAACAATAGGCACTAAAATACATGAGTGTGTAGGGGATATAAATCTAGGCAAACGGTATTTTCAATATTTCACTCATTTTATTCAATATCCTCTAAAGCTAAAAGCTTTTGCGCCAAAAACTGTGTGATGAGTGAGAGATATAGAGCAAACTGAGAGCAAGAGAGATGCGCTGTGATAAGGACACAGGTTCCTTTCCTGGTAGAGACTAGAGAAATGGGACCGTGAACCTAGGAAGAGCCTCTAAGGATGAGGACAGGTAAGAAAGTGAATTATGCCCAGACTACAGCAGGAGTTCACCAGCTGCACTTTGATTTTTTTTCAGTGAGGCCCAGTTGAATTTACTACCCTTCAAAGAGGAAATTGGTGCCATTTCAAAGTTTGTTTAAATAGATGTGTGTATGTGTCTGTTCATGTTTATATGTACCACATGCATGTAGATGGTCAAGGAGGCTAGAAGAAGGAGTTGAATTCTCTGAAACTGGAGTCACAGGTGATGGTGAGTTACCTGATGTGGGAGCTAGGAACTGAACCCAGGTCCTCTGCAAGGGCAGTAGGCACTCTTAACCACTAAGTCAGTCATCTATCTCTCAAGATGTGTGTTTACTTGTCAAAATGTACTGCCTTAAACTTGGCTCTGGATGCACCAACTTGAAGGCTATTTAGGAATTACCATGATGAAGAACCCATCTGATCATAACTCCTTCAATAATAGGTTTAAATAATACCTTTATTTCTTAAATATTTTTAAGAGCAAGTTATAGGTCATGTACTATAGTAGGCAGGAGGTACTCACAGGTATACTAGGCATCCAACCTGATGTCTACCCTTAAGATAACATTATTAGCCAATGGAAAAAAAATAGGAATCAAAGAAACAAATCTGCATTATGAATTGTGAGAAGTCATGTGAAGAAAACGGACAATACAGTATGATGAAGAATCAAAACTGAACACAAGAGACAGGACAATGGCTTTCAAGTGATCTGAGAAAACCTCACAGGGAAGTTAACTGACACAAACAACTGAAAGATAAAAAGGATCCATCCTTATGAAGAAAAAAATCCCACAGAAAGACAAGATAATGGGCAAAGAAGTTGAGGCTTATGAAGCCTTGGTTGTGGGAGAGGAAATGAATACAGGCTGGCTGGGAAATACATGAGGAGAATGACCACAAAAAGATTGTAAAAATGGAATAGTCACAATAATACTGGGCCTGTCAAGTGGTGTGTTTGTGTGTGTGTGTGTGTGTGTGTGTGTGTGTGTGTGTGTGTGGTATTTAATCAACTTTACTGAGGTAAAATTCAAGTCCTACACAACTGACTAATTCAAAGATTCTTAGCTTTGACATAAAGCATAAAATTATCACCGCAATCAATTTCAGTTTCTGTTAAATTATGTAAGGAAAGGCCAGGAAACATATAAATAAAGCAGAAAGGTAGTTATGAGTCTTGGCAGAAAAACAGAATAAAAGTAGATGGTTACTTAACCTTGAAAGACAAGGTAGATGAAAACTAGAAGACAGAATCACAGGTAACTGTGTGAAGATTAATTTGTCTCAAAACTGGGAGCAAAAAGAGGTGGGAATTACAAATGCCCTTCAAATTTCTGCCTGGAAATTAGAGGACATTTTTATAGTAATATTTTCTTTAATTAAAATTGGTATCCAGTATCCCACCATTTACTGGGGAGCTATTGTCAATTGTTGTTGTAAAAGGGAAAGTCATTCTTTCTTCAAGAAGGTCACTGATAGATGGCCAGTGGATGGCCTTTCATCATTGCACATGTAGACTATATTAACTGAATTTGGTCAGTTATCAAAGAAAATAGAGAAAAGAAAAGAAATTGAAAGAGAGGCTGTGGGAATATGGGAGAGTTGGAAGGAGAAAATGAGGAGTAGACAGGATCGTGTTGAATTATATGCATATAATATTCTCAGAAAACAAAGATTTTTTTTTCTCAAATTGTCATTCCAGGAGAATTTCTAGATCCGGTTAGTCTAAACTGCAAAGTCTTGAAAGATTCACTGAATTTGAGAATATTTATGTTCATAGACTTCCTTTAGTGGTATTAAAATCAGAGATATAGAAACACATTTAATGTGCAGCTAGATCTGAGGCTAAATCTTTATGGAATTAATCACAACTTCTATGATTTAGGTTCATGGAAACCAATATTCTTTATCATGTTGAATTAATATTATAAGTTTTCCAATTACTTTGATCTATAGCTGAGTACTTTTCAAAATGTTTGTAGTTGAACAAAATCTATATGCATAGAGACTTTATTCCTAGTTTTATGTATATGCATTTGTAGACATTTTTGCTTAACACATATGGCACTGTGGTGGGTTTGAATGAGAAATGTTCCCCATAATCTTATGCATTTGAATGCTTCATCTCCAGTTGGTGATGTTGTTTGGACAGGTTTAGGAAGCATATCAGCAGGTCCGTATGTCAAATGTTCAGATACACCCACAGTAAGGAAGCTGGAGATGATACCGACTCAACTTCTTTCTGTTTTCCTTTGGAAACTCAGTCTGGAACCCCAGCTGATTGAGTGGTGCCACCCACACTCAAAAAGAGTCCTTCCTCTTTAGTGAAATCTTTTGGGAAACATCACAGACATGACCAGAAGTGTCTATTGGTGACTCTAAATCTAGTCAAGATGACAATAAATGTAACCAATACGAAATGCATTGTATATCAATCACCTGACCTGAAGTATTTTGTAATTGCTAATCAATTTGATTTTTAGAATAAGCAAATGGTATAGTATTCATTTTCTTAGCTTACATGGAGGAGACAGAAACAAGATGAAGTCTGGTGATACAGCCAAGCTTACTAACCAAACATCAGACTCAGGCAATGTGGCTCCTGGTTTTATGATCTAAAATAAAATAAAAATAAAAAAATTACAAAAAACTTGTGATTTAAGTGAATACAAGAAAGACCTATGATTCTTTTTTTCTCTTGAGTATATTTCTCAAATGTAAGAAAACTGTCATGGTCCATTTGATCTTTGAAAGGAATAAAGAGGAGATTTGGTCTGAAGTTCTTTTTAATCCAAGAATAAGCATGTCTGAGAGAATGAAGTGAGTATTTATCATGTTATTCCAGTTATTAAAGTGTAGCCAAGTGTAGTGGCACATACCTGTAACCTAAGCATTTAG
The DNA here is from genome assembly GCA_030556225.1 of Cricetiscus sungorus. Lineage (NCBI taxonomy): Eukaryota > Metazoa > Chordata > Mammalia > Rodentia > Cricetidae > Cricetiscus > Cricetiscus sungorus. The sequence continues at coordinate 1,156,166 of JANBXA010000124.1, read as the reverse complement.
GAAGTTAAGGCAGGAAGATAATGAGTTCAAGATCAGCCTGAATACAAAGAGACTTGTCTCAAAAATCAATACCCCTAAAAGACATAAACTCTCTAAGATACATGCTTGCCTAGCGTGATCACAGTTCTAAGTTGTATCTCCAGTAACACACACACACACACACACACACACACACACACACACACACACAATCCAGTTATTTAAAGTGCGTTTGATCTTCACATCTAGACTATGAGAGCCAGAGAAACAGAAAGTATACTGTGAGATTGTGTCTTCTAGCAATGTCAGAAGCAAAACCCATGAGGTCTTACCAGTGTGGTCACCCGCACCAAGATGACACCAATAGACATGCTGATAGAAGGGGAATAGGCATTAACATTTGCCTGTCTGTGCTTAAAGATTTTAATGCTTGTTAAGTGGTAACTGTAGATGGAAGGTAAGAAACCATCTAATAAATCTGCAAGGACAGAATAAGACATGGGAAGCCATCTAAGACAAATATCTAGGTTCCAGGTGGAGGCTAGGGATGGTATGACCCATACTAAAAACATGCTCTATGAGGCAAATCAGAGAAAACCTTGTAGAGCAATGGTGGGAACTGTATAAACATGTTTGAAGATATCCCCCCCCCCCAGCTCCAGTGGACATGTCCAAGGCCTTCTTTCTCAGGCCTTAAAAGCATGTGAGCATGTGAAGTCTCCCTCTGCAAACGGTGGGAACTCAGCATGTGAGCATGTGAAGTTCTCCCTCTGCAAACAGTAGGAGTCGAATGTGTTAGCATGTGAAGTCTGCAAACATTGGGAACTCAGATTATATTGGACAGATGAGTGAATCACAAGGGCTGATTGAAGTAGGAATAACAAGGAAAGGGAAGTGGATCAGAGAGAGACAACCAGAGGAGAGGCAGAAAGGCAGGAGAGAGAGTGGGGGGGGGTAACTCAGAGGGGGGGGCAATTCAGTTACCACATTAACAGACAATAAACTGGGGTTAAGGGCCTAAATACCGACACACTATACAGAGCCACTTGCTTCTCTTTTCGTGGTTTCTTCTTTTTCTTATTTACTTCCTGTTCACTATTTGTAAGAAGAGGATACCCTAGCCTTTTATTTTCCCCTTATCTACTTCTCAGTGTGTTGGTTGTGGGAAGCCAGAGTTGGTCATGTGATTTTTTCGCGATCACCAATGCAGTCTAAGGGAAGAGGACTTTAACATATGTGAACACCACATACACAAGAAACAGAGTTAAAGGGAGGTTTAAAACACCAAAAGAAAGGGGCAAAATTTTGTTCCAAGGATTTTCTAGTGGTTGGTTGGGTCTGAAACTAAATGTAACATTGTGATTTCTGTGTCCATGCAAACAGAGAAGCATATCAAGCCTGGGGCTAGCTGTTCTGTGAATTCACACAGAAAAAAAAGCCCCCACACTCTTCCCTGAATGCACTTGCACAAGAGTTAGGGAAAATGGACTCACTGAAAAATAAATAGTCCCAAGAACAAATAACAAGATTTTTGGAGCAAGCCAAAGGATGAAGTCAGAGTTGGATTGGATGCTATAGGATGCTGAGTGTTGTCTGAAGCGTTGAGCTGTATTTAGTCCCCACACCCAAACTTCTTCTGCACAGCCACCTTTGCTGATGGCAGAGACTTATACACCACAACAAGGACAATATAGAATGGAGAGAGAGAGAGAGAGAGAGAGAGAGAGAGAGAGAGAGAGAGAGAGAGAGAGAGAGAGAGAGAGAGAGAAAGCGAGAGAGAGAGAGAAAGAGAGAGAGAGAGAGAGAGAGAGAGAGAGAGAGAGAGAGAGAGAGAGAGAGAGAGAGAGAGAGAGAGAGAGAGAGAGAGAGAGAGAGAGAGAGAGAGAGTTACAGAAGAGGAACGAGGGTGCAATGCAAGGGGATGAACTAGGGCAGGAAGAGGAAAGCCTCGACCCCTCCTTTGTGAACAGACAAGTCCATTCAAGCAAGGCAGGCTGTGGTGATGAGAAAGATACATAATGCGATAAAGCTTGGTAGCAGGCATGTGTGATTGAACAGACCAATGAAGAGATAACATTTGAAAGCTTTACTGCTTGGAAAGCTGTTAGCAAGCTGGTGTCCCCTTCATCATGTTTAATTTTACTTTTACTACCCTTCATTTGCTTTGACGGGTTGATGTTGCCATGGTGCGGCTGGAATTCTCATAAAAGTGCTGTTACCCTTTCAAGATAGCCATTTTTTTCTAGGGTTTATACCACATTTTATAGTTATGTCAGAAGGTTTACTTGGTTTATGAATTCTTTAAGCTCTGAGATTGCTCTCAAAAAACTCCAGGTTGCCTCTAGTTCTGGCTGTTTAATTTGGGATCCTGTAACAACAGTTGTATTGTCAGCTGATGTCCCCACATGATTAAAAATGCATCCTTGGGTTCATGCAAATAAACCAAGGGCACACAAAGAAATAGAATCCACATTCCCTGCTCCTAGAAATTGTCACTTATGCAGCAAGTTGTAATAAATAAAATAACAATAAATAACTCCCAATTTTGATGATGAATATGTAATTTGACAGTCCCTTTAGTCACTGTCTACCATTTCAAGGCTTGAAGACCACATAAGGAGGGCAATACTCTCTTCGGGGCATCCTAAGAATGTCTAGGCTACAAAGTGAAGTTTTGTGGGTTCTGCTTGTTTAGTGCTTTATTGTTGTTATTTGTTTGTTTTTGTTTCTCAAGACAGGGTTTCTGCATGTAGCTTTAGAGCCTGTCCTGGAACTCTTTCTGTAGACCAAGCTGGCCTCAAACTCACTGAGATCCACCTACCACTGCCTCCCAAGTGCTGGGATTAAATGCTTGCACAATGACTACCAAGCTGTGGGATATTTTTTTTCTTTAAAATTTTAAACTTTTTGTGCATGCATGTGTGTGACTGAGTTTATGTGTACAATGTGCATGCAGGAGTCAGCAGAGGCCAGAGAAGGGCACCATATCCAGTGGACTTGGGGTTACAAGCAGTTGTAAGCAACTATGAAGCTTCTGGGATATGAATCTAAGTCCTCTTCAAGAGCATTGTGTGTTCTTAACCATTGAGCTATCTCTCTGCCTCCTACAAATAAATTACATATGTTTGAACACCATATATTTTCATAACATGTTATGTCCATAAAACAATTTATTTATCTATTACCCAACTCTAACTATTAATTATAAGGAAGCAGAGGAACTCAGTACACTTCAAATTACCAAATTGGAGAGGTTGACCAAAGCATAATACAAGTGCATCAAGATAACGTGCCAAGTTACACTGTTCAATGCAATGATTTAGAACTGTCTTCTGCATTAAAATCTGAAATGAGATATTGCATGTGTAGTGTTCAGTGTGTCTTTTAGGTATATTCTACTAAATGAATAATTAACCCATTATTCCACATTGCCTAGCAAGTTCTGTAATATGGAAGCTGTTTAGGAATGTAGAGAGCTGCCTTTTCAGTGTTAGTTTCCTGGAACTTGTCCAACAAATTTATTCTCTTGTGGTTCTTGAGGTTGGTAGTCCAAAATGAGCCTCATGATGTCAGCACCATATGTCAGATGTCTCCATAAGGGGAGTTTGCTTCTCCTCTGTCACTATCCTGTTTAGAATCTCTCCTTTGTTCCTTTGGAGAGCCTCTCACTATGTATCATAGGTGAGGCTTGAACTTGAGATCTGCCGGCTTTGGCATCCTTGGGACTGGAATTACAAATATTACAGAAGCCTATCAGGCTATTACACCATCCATTGGTAGTATCAGACATGTTGGGGGTCCCTTGGAGCAGAACAGAAAAGGTTCTCTTATAAATTAGATATCCAGAGTCCTTATGTACAGCCTATGATGCTGTACCACCAGTCAAGGAACTAATTTTCACTAAATCAGCTTCCTCTGATCAAAAGGGAATGATAACATTTTACTACCAACAATCAATAGTTTTTAAAACCACAGGCTATTAAATATGCACATATATAATATTAAGCCATGTCAAACAATTTTATATTTTACTAGTTTGAAGTTTCCTGTGAAAAATAACAACTAAAAAATGCAATCATGAATATTTCTGGTTATTTTGATGTGATAAATTTCAAGGTGACCAATAGTGTAACCTATTTTTTTTTAATCTCATTATTTTTCAGAGCAAGCATGTTTTAATACCAGGGTATTTTCTGGAAGAAGTGGCATGCGACTCTATTCAAGCCACCTCTTTTGGCTCCTGGAGCCCAATACAAAATGCTCAGTGATATATTTTTATACATTACAGCCAAAAATGCAAAGATAAAAGCAAAGATAAATAAATTCATTATTTTGTGATATTCAAGCAAAGAAACTTACAAGGAGCCATATTGGATGGAGTCATGGATAAAAATGGCATAAATGTTAGTATTCAGTAGGGCTTACAAATTCTCCATGACTTTCATAATGAAACAATTTTATGATGCATAGCTTCCTCTTAAAAACTGTCTTTAGATATATTGACTATGTGGGCCGACTAGTGACTTTCTTCTAATCAAAGGAACACAGAAACTCATTCAATGCCAATTCTTTGATTATGATACAAAAGATCAGCTGTGAACTCTTGATCTTGTTGGCTTGATGAACAAGCTGCCATGCTGGAAAGGCCAAGCAAGAATGGCGGCAACACCCAGGCAAGTCCTGAGGATCTCAGTCATACCATCTTCAAGGTGTTGAAGTTTGTCAATGACCAATGACTGGGCTAGGAAGAGAATCCTACTCCAGCAAACTTTAAGCCTTAATTTAACCCTTAAGTTGATGGTCCTGCTAAGTTATACAGATACCCATCCCAAAGGAACTGTGGGCAGATAAGTCTGTATTTGTCTACATGTGTGTGATATGCATGAGTATGTGTATGGATGGATGCATGTACATGTATGTATATTCATGTAGAGGCCAAAAGGCTATGTTGAATGTCTTCCTCAATTACTCTCTATTAATTTATTATTTTTAGTTTGTGTTTTTGTGTGTGTACATGCATGTATATGTGTGTATATGCACTACTACAGGTGCCCTGAGAAGCCAGAGGCATTGGATCCATCAGAACTGGAGTTGTAGCTGTAAGCTGTTTGATGTGGCATTGGGAACTGAGCTTGAATTCTTGGAAACTGTAGCCCCCTACTTTGGGTTTTAAAGCAGCACCTCTCACTGGGACTCATTAATTTGGCTAGGCTAGGTGCGCAATAAACTCCACGATCCATCTCTCTCTGCCTCCCAACTGATGGTGTTACTGGAACACTGCTATGCCCAGCTTTCTTCCCCTCCCTCTTCTCTCCCTCCCTCCCTCCCTCCCTATCTATCTATCTATCTATCTATCTATCTATCTATCTATCTATCTATCTATCTATCTATTCCTATCCCTACTTTTTAAAATGAAGTATCCAGAGATCCAAATTCATATCCTCGACCTTTCACAGCAGGTATTATCCACAATGGCAGAAGTCTGTTTTGTATTTTTAAGCTACCATGTTTTGTGGTTTGTGCAGCAATAGGTTGATAGTAGGGCTTTTGATGCATTGCCTTACAGTACATCCTGGGAGAATAAAGACTTCCTATCATGGTTAAGTAATAATGTAAAATGAGCTATGTGTTTTGGTCAGGCGAAGGCTCCAGCATAAAGCAGAAAGAACTACATTACATCCTTCAGTGCCCACTTGGCCAAGAGTAGCAGCAGGCCCTTAAATAGGATCTTGCAATATCCCTTCTCACTATTACCCATGTAAATGCTTATGACACCTTAGCAGAAACTTCTGAAAGAAAGCAAAGCAAGGGTCAAGTGACACTAGAAGGTAAAGGAGTTTTTAGAAATAAAGTTGGTCATACCAGTATTGCTTATTTTCACAGTTTTTATTTAGTTTTAGCCAACTGGTGACTACACACCATTTTCATTATGTTAGAGGCAAAACAGAAGACTATTTAGTTCAGATCTTTGTTCAGATTCTCCTTTTAATTGCCTTTTCATTCAAGCTGAAGACTTCCAGTGGCAGCCACAGTCCTGTTAAAAAACAATCCATTGTCTCAGTGACTGGGCCTCATAACAGAGCACCTTAATAAGACCACGCTCTCTATGTCTTGGCTCTCTAAGATAGATTGGGTTCATAGTCTATTATTTGAATGAGGGTACCTGATGTATGGCAAATCCATTTGAAACAGCATTGTAGCACTGTATTTTACCTTTCAGAAATGTATTTTTATAAAAGTAAGATATTTACCTCTGTTGCAAGAAGGAATTTAAGCAGAAAGATTTCTTTCTAATGTTGGTTGAATCACATGAGACTGATGAGGAAGAACAGGGTGATATATCAAACGACTCACTTGAAAAGCCCAGTTGTATTTTTATTGCAGGAAGACAGGTTGAGATGAAGGTGCTCCTCTCTGGTGCTGCATGGAGTACTCTCCCACTTTGTCCAAGTCATGCATATCACCTGAGAATCCACAAGGGGAACATCTCCATTCTCTATTACTTACATTTGCACAAGCATTGCATCCATTCTTCCTCTTTTTCCTCTTCTTTAAGGCTGCTGAAAGGAGCTAAAATTTACAGCCTTTGAGGATGGCATCCTTATTTGGAACCACAGACTGTAAGAACCAGAAAGGACCACTGTGATTATCTAATCCAACCATTGAATTTTATAAGTGAGGCACAAAAGCCCATTAGAGAAAGATCTTGCCTGTGATGCATGCTTTTAATGATACCTGGGGACCCATACTGGAAGATGCCAGGCTCTCAGGATTCACGCAGCATCAGAAAGTCATGCAAGTAGGTGATGTTTTTTACTTCATTTTAGTTGATAATCTTCTTGATTAACTGATGTTATGGGCAGAGTTGTGTGGGCCAAAGATTCACAGAGTGTGATGCCTGCAGATTAGATTCTCAGTCTAGATCATTCACTCTCTAACTCCCAGATCATTGGGAAAATATCTTAGTTTCTTTATTTTCCCATTTCTAAAACACATGCATGTATAAACAGGATACATGGGCAGCAGTTTCTTGGGCAGCAGTGAGGATGACCTGAGAGATAATGTGTAAAATTCCTTTATTTTTATTTTATGCATATGAGGGTTTTTTTTTTTTTTTTTTTTTGCTTATAGGCCTATATACCTTGCCAAAGACAGAAGAGGGCATGGGATCCCTTGGAGTTGGTTATAGATGGCTGTGAGTACCGTGTATTGTGGAATATTGTTAACTAGACAAAGGTCTGTACCATTTGTTTACATTGCATTTGTTCAAATATGTAAATATGTGTTACATTGTTTAATTACATAAAGATACACTTTGCCTGCCAAAGACACCTGATTGGTCTAATAAAAAGCTTAACGGCTAATAGCTAGGCAGTGGAGGGATAGACAGGGCTGGTAGGCAGAGAGAATAAGTAGGAGGAGGGATATAAGCTGAAAGGAGAGTGAATGAGGAAGAAAATTTTTAAAAAGGGAGATGCCCGGGGCCAGCCAATTAGGCAGTCACCAGCCAGCCACCAAATAGACAAGGTGTAGAACATACAGAATGAAAGCAAGATTAAAATGCCCCAAGTTAACACAGAGATGAAGAGAAACAGGTTAAAATAAGTTATAAGAGCTAGCAAGAAACAGGCCTAAGCTAAGGCCAAGCACTCATAATTAATATTAAGTCTCTATGTCATGATTTGAGAGCTAGTTGGTGGCCCAAAAGACAGCCTGATATAACCATATAGGTGCTGGGAATCAAGCCTTGCTCCACTAGAAGAGAAGCTAATTTTCTTAATTAACCACTGAGCCTTTTCTCCAACCCCTGGAAAACTCTTCATACAGAGCTAACACTTAGCAAGCACTCAGGAAATACCTGTGATCATTGTGAATACAGCTCCTACTAACATTACTTGGTCCTAATGACTAGGTCTTGCTAACAACCAATACCTTCACCTTCAGGGACTTAGCTTGGAGCATACAAAGTGAAGGGCTTTTGGTATTTATGACTTTTGCCATCTTTAGTCCTCTCCTGTTCATATCCGCATGGAAGTGACTCTCCAGTCTTAATTGCCTCTTCCATGAGCACCATCCGAGTGCATCATGATATTGCAAATGTCTTGACACTGAAAATGACCCTTCCTGATGGTCCTTGACCTAATACAGCAGCTGGTTAACAGCTGTGCAAGTTAAATGAGCCCTTGTTTGTTGAGAGTCTTGTGTTTCTCAAGAGAAGACAAGCTTGATGGGTATATACCAAAGCAGAAGAGACAGTGACAGCAGAAGATAAGAGCTTCCGAGCTGGAGATATATGCTCAGGGGCAAGCATCAGACAGAGATGCCTACTTAAGAGCTGAGGTCAAAGAAAGACATCCATTTTCAGGAAGGGGTAGTCTACAGTAGAAGGGAACATTAAATTTGGCTGTTGGACAGGGGGCAACAAATATTTGTGAGTTATTTTCTCTGTTGTTTATACCTGAGGCAAAAAGCAGTGAAATCATGGTTAATTTTGAGACCATACTTGAATGGCAGCTAGAAGCTTCCACCTCTGCTATTCAGCCGCATACTCTGGGGAGTGACATGACTGTCATTTTCCACCTTTCCTTTGTACCTTTAAGGGAGTTCCTGTGACAGGGAATGGATTTGGAGAAAACAAGTATGGTGTTGTGCTCTCTCAAATGGATGGTCCCCTGTTGCCCAGGCTTAAATTTTAAACTATTCTGACCATTAAGCTCAGATCTCAGCAACTAATTTTTGTCACAGAAAGGTCATGCTCAGTTATTAACACAGAGTGACAACTGTACTTCACAAAATAATTGCCCTCCTTTGTCCTGTCCCTGCCACCTTCACAGAGGTCTTTGCTGACAATTGCTTCATTTCTATTCATTACCAGCAAGATGTTTTAAGAGCCCCTTGCTGTCCATCTTAGCTGTCTAGAAAGCACAGGCTAAGGAATCCAGGTTTTTCAGGAGAACAAAGGATAGAAAGATAAAAAGAAGACTTACATCTCCAGCCAGGTCAACTCAATGCCACTTCAGTGAACACATAATTTCCCATGGCTGCTGAGACTAAAGTAACTCAGAATGAGCACTATGGAGTATCAGAGCTGGGCCAATTTCCTAGGCACCTAAAAATCCCGGGGTTCTCCAGCACAGGATTGTGCAACATGGGGGGTTTATTCTCCAATGTTTGAGTTGCTTGGAGTGTGTCGCCTCTTCTAGATTCTGGTGACCTCAACTGTGGTCTGTGACCTGCTAATACTTTACAAGCCAATGCTGCTTGGAGTTCATTCTCCACCATCACAAGGTTGAATTGTGCCTTTTGTGGATGGAGTTGTTATACAAGTTCAAAAGAAGCAAAGCAAAGGCAATACCGTGTTTCCCAAATAGTGGCAGAAGTGCTAAGGTTAACCCTATCTGAATTCTCTGAGTAGAAAAGAAAAGCAACCATGCAGAATCTTGACGCATCATATGATGTCAAGAGTTATGGGCCTTAATCTAGCTCAGAAGTAGAATGACAACCTTGTAAAAACCTCCTTCTAAATACACCTGTATGGGTATTCATGTACATATGTATGCTCCTATTTCTGAATCCTGTAGTAATTGTCCATGTGAAGCAGGGAAATAGTAGCAAGAACTGTGAAGAGCCATATATGACACAAGCCATTGGGCAGCCAGTACTGATTCACTTAAGCACTCAAAACCAGTAGTCATCATGAACTTGGGATTGCTAGTCTGAATGCTGGGGAGCTTTCAAAGCAGCTGCTGGGAATGGCCTCAGATTCTCTTGTTGTCTAAGTATGCTGGTATCATGGTCCTGTGTACCAGGCCATATCTATGCTAGATGGATTTTATTAGAGAGCTCTTTTTCCCAGGATGGTACCTGTGGAGGGAAGGAGCTGCTCTGGAGAGCATGCTGATGGAAGGAAGCTGTGGCATGTGATAAAATGATGGGCTCCCTGGGGAAATCTCCACAGCCTCAGCACTGCACTGCGATTAGTCTTGTCCTGGTTGGGGGATGCTCATTACCTTGTTGCAGCCTCTTGGAAAGAATAATATATGGTTTGGATATTACTCTGCTATTGACATGCTAGCATATCTGCTTTAACAATTTTTAAAGAAACAAGTTGGAGTTTACAGAGCCAGATACTTAATAATCCTGGAAGACAACTGAGCGTGGCTGTCTGCATGTGTATTATGTTTCCAGGTCCTTCTCTAGCCTTTCAGTAAACTCCAAGTCCTTGGGGTAGAATGTCCTTCTGTAGGATCAGAAAATAATGGCTGATTATGTGGATGGTCAATAGATGGGATAAGAAGTTTTAATTTTTAATCTTGTCTTGATTCTCTACCAAAGGTTACAACTTTGTTAGTTTGTTTTAATAACACTAGTATTGAATGCAATGACTGAGTTTTAGACACCATAATGTGACCTAAGGTGTTTTGTTTTTTGTAGATCTTTCGAGTACTGAGTATTGGAAAAGAGAATTTACTTTCCTGATTTAACCATTGAGTTTATACACAGACCAAGACAAAGAAGGTAGTGTTTGGCACTGTTTGGATATGACTTTGATCAATGTTTCTCACAATGCACACATTCTCTCACCAAACTGAACCACTTCCGATCAAGGACATGAGTTAGTTGTGGGATCTTTGTTTGTCACACTCTTTTGTTCAATGACAAAAAGGAGGGAGTATTCAATGAAAAAATAAAAACTGAATTGAGGAGGAATGGGAAATCTTATAGCTGGACACAAAGATGTTTTCTTATTTATACCATGATGGTATTATTTTTAGTTTTACCTTTTCTAAAAATTAATGCATGTCTACATTTATGATACTACCAAAAAGTTTTGTACATCTGACTCAGGTATACATCTGTCATATTAAAGCATTTCTATATTCATACCACTTGTGCGATTGTTTTATGCTTTGTAAAGTTCTGCATGTGTGGCTTCCTACCATAAGAAAAATTCTGCTTTTTTTGGTGAGCATTAAACTCCCATCCTGTATACGCCACACCCTGGGTTGTGGCTGCTTCTCTTCATTTGTTCTATAATGTTCTACACAGGGATGTCTGGAGTTAATTCTTAGTGATTTACAAGATGTCTTAATTTGCTATTACATACAGTTCTTGGTGAGCACTGTTGAACATCACTCTACATGCACATGTAAGATTGTATTTGATAAGTACGGCTACAAGGAGATTCATCAAAATACTTTTTAAGGTCACAAGATTAATTTGGTTCTCATTATTAGTGCACATGATTTACTCTTCCTTTAAAATATTCTTAAATTTTGACTGTTTCAGAGATTTATGTAATGAAATTTAGTCACCATCATCACCCCATTTCCTTCTCTTTCCTGTGTCTTGCAGGAATTCATCTCAACAATTCCTCCTCTTAATACCCTGTCTACTTTTTCTATGTTCCACTGAACTTACTTCATACTAACAGTTTATCTTGTCTCATGACTAACTCTGCTGATTGTGAAATATCCCACTTTAAAATTTGTATTTTCCTGATTATTAATAAGATTACCTAAACTTTGGATATGTTGGTTACTTTCTTTCCTTCTCTTTAAATTGGCTGATTGGCAGACAAAGGGAGGGGTCAAATGTCTCTATAAAACATCCCCTCTCTTATCAGAGCAGTTGCATGATGCTTAAGACACAAAACTAGATGATTTGTTAAGGGTACCAGGAAACTAGTATAGGAACCTGAGATAAGGGCTTAGCTGTGAAGTTAGATGGAGAAAAACAATGCTCCTTACTATAGGATATACTTGAAATTTAAGATTGTAATTAAGTTCCAAGCTGTATTCATCAACAGGTGAAATTAATTGGCACATTTTACATTAATTATTTAATATCAAGTTGAAAACACACCTGGCTGCAGTCTTCAGTGATCGTCTCTCCTATTTGTATCAATGAAGTGACTTGGGAAATAACTCTACATATGCTTGTTTATTTAGCTCTACAAAAGGTAGTATTAGCTATCTTTCTTGATTTCTCTAAACATTAAATGTAATAATTTAAAATTGGGAATTATTTTACCAACATTTATTACATAGCTGGTGATTAATATAAGAGATTCATTGAAAATTAAGTAATTGATGATGACACTGGTGCCACTTAGATTTACAATGAAGTCAGTTTGCTAATCGTTAGTGAATATTTATTTAGTCTTTCAGGACAACTTTAGGTGCTGCCATAAGTTAGATATAGTTTTCCCTGGAAGAGGTTTTCCTATAATCTCCTGCATTATAGCCCTAGTATATGACCAAAGGTTTGTCCAGCTCCTGCCCAATCAGGTAAGGTATGTCTCTGATTCCAGAAGATTTTGTCTTGATGGAAGGTACCTAGCTTTGAAATGTCAGTTTTCCTGCCAGGTAAAAAATAAGTGCTTGTAGCATATAAAACATATTTAGTTGAGCTATTGATGGATAAATCATGAAAGATGCGCACTTGAAAGGTTAATATCGACATCCTGTAAGGCATAACTTTATATGCAGCACAGCTATTGATCCAGCTATGGTGATGGGCTGGAGGGGTTAGTGTGCATCATTTTCAGAAACAGAGTGAAGGCTGTGCTCCAGAAGAGCTCAGCATTCTACTGAGGATGAACCTTTCTTTAAACATGTTTTTGGAATTTCCAGTTCAGTTCATTGATTCTAGTTTGTCCCTTGCTACAGCAACTGCCACATCCCAATTCCAAGAAGAAATATTTACACAGTCATAGACACATGGCTAGATGCCTCTCCATTTACTCTAGAAAATCAATTGTCAGGCAGCCCCAAGGTTTCTGAATAACTCTTTTGAAGAGAAGTAGATATTTTTTCCTGTTCAACTCTTGGGAAGGAGAAAGGCCCTTGGTGACGCCTGAGTCCCTACTCTGTTTAGTTAAGTGGATACAAAAAAAAGTTGACTATTAAAAATAAGCCTTCAAATTAATTGTTTTCTTTATTATGGAAATGTGGATAATTCTAGGAAAATCCAATAATTAGTAACTTACATTTGTTTTCCATAACTGCTACCATTTAGAAAACTCTGTCACAAGCAGGGGTGAGACCTGAAAATATCTTGTACAGTGACACCAAGAAAAAAGGAAATGGCATGTTATTATGCAGGTCAATTAAATGTCTGACACCATACTCCCGAGAAGTTAGGTCATTACATGTGTCTGGAGTGTGCTGATCATTGTGAAGCATTTCATTATAAATTATGACCAGAGCCCCTAAATGTCAATAGTGCAATCAGACAAATCCAGAAATGAATACTAGTGGAATAGTACCAGCCAGCCTATAAGCCATAGGAAAACTTCATCAATTTCCTTGCTTTTGTCCATTTCTTAGGCCAGGGTGTAACCCAGTACAGTACACTACACTAAGTCATTTCCACTCTAAGTAGCCATTAATAGGAAAAACCCTCTCAATCTTTGTATTTCATGGCTTGATTAAAGAATACTGGTAAGTTATTTTCTAAAAATGTCTCTCACCTTGTCTAATATCACATACATACATACATGCATAGATAGATAGATAGATGATAGAGAGAGAGAGAGAGAGACAGAGAGACAGAGAGACAGAGAGAGAGAGAGAGAGAGAGAGAGAGAGAGAGAGAGAGAGAGAGAGACAGAGAGAGAGAGAGAAAGGGAGTATATATGTATGATGTACACACAAAATTTTTACAAGAGAACAATAAAAATGACAGTGTACCCCTCAGGGAGCTCAGGAACATTCCATATTTTTCACCAATTCTTAGTATCCAACTTGGTTGGTATTGCTAACTTTGATTGCTTTGTTGACATGATGATACCTATTTCCTCTTCTTTTCTTTGCCTCATATAAGCTACTTTGAAACTACAGAAAAAGCCTGTTAACCACCACAGTAACTTTTAACTCCCAAAATAAGTCTTATCCAATATTATCATTTCTGTAGTGGTTTTTCTGTTTCTTACTTCTTAAAATATGACCATAAAACAAAGCAATCTTTCCAATTTTAAATTCATCAAATTGATTATTTATAATTGTGTAGAATGGAAAATTCCCATTTTGCAACTTATTCTGTTGTATCCATCATGCAATTCCTATACTTATGTCATATATTTTGCTAAGTTTCTCTTAAGTGAAATGTAGTAGATTATGGAAACTTTGTATATAAATCTTTGCTTCAAATAAACTCTTTGGTTTATTCTTGTGTATGGTGTGAGGGGTGAGCTTAAGGTGAGATATTCAATTTTCCTATAATTTATAATGAGTCCATTTTGATTTTGGTATACAGTCCCTTGATTAGGGGCATTTTGGTTTTCAGACACAGCCTCATTAAGTAGCTGAGACTAGCCCCAGGCTCCTGATTCTACTGCCTCTGCTTTGTGAGCACTAGAATTACAGGAATATTCCAACATATCAAATTGAATGATTATTTTTAAATTGTTTGTGTGCATGTTTGTGTATATTTGCCTATGTGTGTGTGGGTTATACTTAGGTATACCATACATGTGGAAAGTCAGAGGCCAGTATTATCATTCAGTCTTCCTTTGTTGGTCTCCACCTTAATCTCCTAAGACAAGGTCTCTCATTGAACCTGGAGTTAATGGATTGACTAAACTTGATGACCAGTAAGCTCCATAGCTCAACCAGTCTCTCCTCCCTAAACACTAAGATTACAGAAGTGTGATATGGTGCCTGGTGTTTTATGTGCATTCTAGAGACCCAAGCTCGTGTGCTCCTGTTTGCCTGGCAAGCACTTTATCTCCACTGTGCCAGCTCTCCAGTTCTTGGGAATATCTTTGCTATACAATAAAAGTCTATATGGTTTTTGTATATTTTAAATGTTTTTCTCTTCTAGTTCATTAGTCTATGTGCTGCCTTATGAAACTGGCTGGCACATTATTACAGTTCTTTATAGGGATAAATGTCTGGTAAAATCTTTTTACTTATAAAGGATCCTAGAGATTTTATTGACTGGTAGGGTTAACTACTGCCTCTGTTACTACTTCATCTATTGTACCCTCGCTTGTTTTTCAGACAGCTATCATGTCTGATTTTCAACATAAACTTGAAGATAAACAAGCCTAACTTTGTATCATATTTGTATTTCTCTTTTTAGGATTATTACAGATTAGCAGTCTCCATACTGGTAGAAAGTTGAGCCTTTTTAATCAAGAAGGAATGACATCTTTTCAACTGTACTCTTTGCCTTTCAGGGGGCTTCCCAATGCCTTGCTCATAAACATTGTGCACATTTCTTGTTCAGCTTATTCATGGAAACTTAATTTTTACTGCTACCATAAATGGAGTTTCTCTACTTTCTATCTGGGTATTATTTGTGAATTTAAGGGC
Organism: Cricetiscus sungorus; assembly: GCA_030556225.1. Lineage (NCBI taxonomy): Eukaryota > Metazoa > Chordata > Mammalia > Rodentia > Cricetidae > Cricetiscus > Cricetiscus sungorus. The sequence goes on along the minus strand of JANBXA010000124.1, from coordinate 1,140,867 downwards.
TGTTGAGTCTCAAACCTTGCTGGGATAGTTAAATTGCTTGTCAACTTAACTAGATTAAGAAACTCCAGGTAGATTACTGACATTCATCCTTGAGAATGTCTGTAATAGGAATCTCCAAAGACACTTAGTTCATGAGGGTATGTTATGACAAACAGATAAATGGGTTTGTACCGTAATTCATTGTTGGGAGGCAATAAAGGTAGGAGGTAAGACCTAATTGAAGAAGGAGGGTCACTGGAATGGTGTGGGAAAGGGAGGAAGCCCTGGGTGTGTGAAGTCCTGGGTGTGTGTGTGTGTGTGTGTGTGTGTGTGTGTGTGTGTGTGTGTGCAGTTGTTGACATGAGTTAGCCATGTCAAGCCAAATCCTCATACCCATTGGAAATGGGCAAAGATTTTTCTCTACAGGTGAAACTCGGGAAGATGACAAAGCCTTCCTTTCATTGTGTGTGAATGTTAACAATGGATGCAGAAAAATATCCAGAGACTGCTCTTATTGATGTTAGTTCAACATGCCTCCTTATTCAGCTCTATGAAATAAACCCAGCTGGCTGTTCAAGTATATATAACATATATGTTGAACTTTCCAGTTCTGGGGTTCTGTTCACATGATCTCAGCTTTTCTGTGTATCCATGTGTTTATCTTTTCTTGTATTAGCATACCAACTACAAAATAAGAGGTTGGCTCCCTCTTTATCTTTTTCTTCTTCAATATTTGTCATTGACCTTAACCTTTACAGAAGTTAGGCAAGCACCTGATACTTAGGTCTGTATTAGCCCTTCGGAGGTTTCTTTGTTTTGAAATAAAGTTTTACCAACTTGCTCAATTTGGCTTTAAGTCAGTCAGTAGCAATGGCAAGCCTTGAACTTTCAATCTTCCTGGCTCAGTTATCCAACTGCAGAGGATCACTGGTCTACATGAACATGCCTGGCTCTGCTTTATGATTACCATGCCTCTATTTTTCTTGTTTTATTGCAATGGCTATTGTTCTTAATAAATGGTTATGTAGTGGAGATAGGGAAATTGTTTGCTTTGTTCCTGTTATCATGGCAAATACCTCTAGAGTTTTGTCAAAAGAAAATGTTGATTTTATAGTGAAATTTTACATTTCTCATGGCTAAGGTCAGTCAACTTAATCAGGATTGAATGATGAATTTTGCTATTTATAGAGACACAACTTTTCCTGAGACTTCCTAATGCAGCATGATAAATTAATTGATTTACTATTGAGTCAATTTTACATTCCTGGAATGTAAAACTCCATACAGTGAAGCACTGTATTACTGAATTCTCATGGCTAATGTTGAATTATTTTTCTTATAACCTAATTCTTTTATATCAATACTTGAAGATGGTATTGGTCTGTAACTTCTTAGTTACACTGCTTTTCTACTACATGGATATCACTGTGACATTTGCATTAGAAAAACAAGATTTTCCCTTCATTTTCAATATTTTGCAGCATAGAACAATTTGATCTTTGAAGGTCTGAGAGAATTTGCTGTGATACCAGCTGCCTCACCATTAATGATGCCATCTGTGTCGATTCCTTCTTTTTTCTGAGGTAATTTCTTGATAACACTTTTCTTTGGAAATTGGTCTTTTTAAAGTGTTCCCTTCACAATAGCATCAATATTGCTAATTCTATTTCATTAGAAAATTTTCATCATCTGAGCTTTTTATTTATTTAGAAATGTTGGTACTCCCCCCCTTGATTAAGTGAACTAATTTATATATTTTAAGGTAGGTGTTTGATCTATTACATCAGCCATAATTTTTCTATTCTCTCTGTGTGTTTCATGTTTAATACCTTTTTCCTTGTCAATAATTTTTGCTTACATTATTTTTGTTTTTCTAATTTTATTTTTTAACTTGGGATTTAATTCATTGGTACTCATTCTGTCATCTAATTCCTCTTTTACCCAAGAGGTTTTATGTTGGAACACTCCTTTTTAAAAATATTTAATAAAAATTAAAACTATTCTTAGATTTTTATCTCATTCTAGTCAGAATTACTAACAAGAAAAAAATGACAATAAATTCTGGTGAGGACCTTGGGGTAAAGGTAACCCTTATTCAATGCTGATGGGACTTTATTTGTTGCAGAACAGCCACTATGGGGGAGTTCCTTTAAAAAAAGTGAAGGAGAATGAGAGAGAGAGAGAGAGAGAGAGAGAGAGAGAGAGAGAGAGAGAGAGAGAGAAAGAAAGAAAGAAAGAAAGAAAGAAAGAAAGAAAGAAAGAAAGAAAGAGGGAAGGAGGGAAGGAAGGAGGAAAGAAGCATAGGAAGGAGAAAGGAGCAAGGAAGGAAGGAAGCTAGAATTACTGAATAACTACTTGGGTATATCCTACTGATTTTAAGCCTGATTAAAGAGAAATTAGCACATTCATGGTTATTTGAACATTCAAGGATTGACTGTTACTCTTCCACACTTTCTGTAAAGCTGTATGTCTGTCCCTCTCTTAGAGATGACCATTTCATACTTTCTTCTGTTCCTGTGACTTATTAAAATATTTTATCTACAATAATAGAATTCCCAGCTAAAATAGCTTTATTCATGAAAAATTCTCTGTGTCCGGGGCCACTTATCAGCCTGTCTCTTCCTTTCAGGACTGCAGAGGGCCATGGGAATGCACAGCAGTGTCAACTAGATTTAACAAGTCTACTCACAAGATGCCCTGGGGAAGCTCTACTTGGCAAAGCTGGAAGAGCTATCTGAAGGACAAGAATTCAGGTCCCTGTTTGGGTGCCAGAATATCATGGATTGTGGTGGTCCAGCCTCCCCCCCACACACACACACACATTCCATGGTAATGGAGATAAAGCCTCAGAGTAGCAGGAAAGATTCTTGTCTGAGAGTTACTAGACTTTTCTGAGGGGGGGGGAAAATAAACAAGCACACACTTTCTGTTGGTAATCTAGGGGAAAAGGAACAAGGACACACTTCCCCTTGTGGTAATCTCTTTTATTTTATGTTTTATTTATTTTTTCTTATTTTACATATGGATCCCAGTTCTTCTCTCCCTCCCTCTCACCCTCCCTCCCAACTACTGTAACTTTCCTAAACTAATGCAATTTCTAACTGTTCTACATGCCTATCCTTATACACACAGATAAGTGTGGCTTTCACTCTCATTGATACTTTATTCAGTGGGAGACTATTATAGGGATCCATAATTTGTCACAGTGCAGATAAAAGTAACCATGCAGTGCCACCTCTGATTGGTACATCTACAACTCAACCCCCTAACCTAAGGCTCTTGGAAAATATTAGGTGAGAGGACTTGAAGATTTTATAGCCAGGGTATCAAGATACCTGATGCTATATAGTGTCTTCTAGACATAAGAGAACCCCATGAACCCCATGAAATCTTAACATTATACTTAATTATATGGTTGTCTAAATAGGACCTGAACAATAGCAATGCCAGTTGACATGCCAATGTGGATCAGAGAAACCTCACTTATCTCTCTCCTTCCCTACTTATGCCAGATAAAGAGCTCAGGAATGGCTGCTGAAATGGAGTGTGTCCGCACACACACACACACACACACTTAGAGAATAAGAATATGTCATAAGTTTGAGAGGGAGTCGGTGGGAGCATGAAAGGAGTTGAAAATGAGAGGGTAGAAATTGTGTAAATAAAACATTCATGCATGAACTTCTGAAGATTTTTAATTAAAAAACATTTTTTTGAACTGAGGGCAAACTCCTTAAGTGTGTTTTCCTTGTAGCCATTATGCCAATGCCTAGAGAAGAGTCTAGCATGAGAGAAAGGAATGGGAAGGAAAGGAGTAGGAGGGAGGGGAGGGAAAGAGAAGGAAGGGAGGGAAGGGGAAGGAAAGAGGAAGAAGAGAAGGGAGAGAAAGAAAAGAGAAGGGGTAAGGAAAGAGAACGAAGGGAAAAGAAGAGGGAAGGAAAGAGGAGGAAGGGAAGGGAGTGCAAGAAAAGAGAAAAGGGGGAATGAGGGGATTAAAGATAGAGCCCACGTATAGCTCAGTGGTAGAGCACTTGTCCAGAATGTATGAGGCCCTTGGGTTGGTGGAAGGAAGATATAACATTCTAGTTACCTCCTATTTGTCCTGTGGTTGTGCAAAGAGCCTCTGCCAGCAACAGTATGAGATGGCCAAATGCAAAGCTCCTGAGCTAATAGATGCCATAAAATGTGGTATTTTAGTCATAGGTACTCACTGTTCAGAACCAGACATACAAAGCCATTTTCCTGCATCATGAAAATTTTTCATTGTATTGTTTAAATTGTAGATGCTGGAAGTTCCAAATAGCTATGCACTATCATATGATACAGTTGTAGACCCTGACCCAAATGCCCTCTGGATTTCAGAGAACATGACAGATAGGTATGGGGCTTGAGACACAGTTATGTTTTGTCAAAAATGATAGTGAACCAAGTGTTGCTTATTAGTCTTAGGGTACAAATAAAGTCAAATGATGTTTCTTGTGTGTGAGGGGAATCAGATTAGAGAGAGCCAGGGTTGGACTAAGTAAGTTGGAAAAATGTTACCTTAAGTGTTACCTAAGGAGATCCAGGGAACAGAATCACGCTTGAAAAGAGTCAGTCAGCTGCCATGTTGTAGAATTGAATGGGTGTTGAGAGAACTAGAACAGAGAAGTACACCATGTAGTTGCAATACCGAGTCAAAGCCATGGACACCAGTAGATATGAGATCATGTTATAAGATGACTACTGTGGTGGAGATGGATAGATGAGTTATCTAGCCACATTAGCTAGAAAATTCCACACTGTTCATTTGCCCAATTATTCCCCTAACCTCTTAAGAGTGAAACTGAATTTCAGAATTGTTTTTGAAAATAAAATTCAAATTGTTTTTGATTTGTTATAAAAAATGCTATCAGTTGAAGCAAATGGAAACCTTGTTTCTATCATCTCTTCTAGAATGTTCAGTGGTGTCAAAGGAATACAGACCACTGTATATGGTCCCTGTAAGCAAAGCAGCTTCTCAATAACATCATGAGGTCTATTGATAACCTTCTAAGAAAAAAATCCCAAGGAAACACATTCTTAGAACTTTGCTCATAATGTCAGATCATTGGCTTTACTTTATGAACAGGAGCACCAAGATTCATGGTAGTGTCACTGCTTCATCCTCACCTCCCTGCTGTTCCTCAGTCAAGTCATTAGAATCATGTTCTCTGCTCATGAGTTCACATTCAGATCTTTCAAGGACATGGGGAAGACAGACGTGAGGTCACCATGGGACCTTCTCTTATACAGGACCAAAGTTGCTTATTGCCAATGAGAGTTGAAGATAAAAAAAAAAAAAGACATGATTATTATGGTGTTCAATTCTGAACATGGGCTAATTAACATAGGAAATACTATGTTCCTCATCCCAAGTGTGGTGAAAACATTTTCCTCAAGTCAGCTTGCCCCCACTGAATCCAATACTCTAAGGCACCCCTACTCTATGGGATATGTCCTCACTCTTGTTAACGCACCCATCAGATGCTTTGGCATGTCTACTTTTTCTTAGATCCTTCCTGGTTTTCCCTATTCTACTTTTGTGAGAATGAACTTTTGCCTACATTGTTCTTCATCTGGACTTTTTATCACTCATAGTTTCTTTCTTTCCTGGATAGCTTTGGAATTGTGCTTTTGTGAGAACAAAATCAAAGATGAGGATGGGATAATGGGCAAAAGAAGAAAGTCTATCAAGTAAATAAAAAAGCCAAGAACTGAACACAAATAATGTTTACAAAATACTATTTGAGTCTGATGGTAGAAACTCATGGTAGAACACAGGGTATTTAATTGCTGATATTTATTGAATATATATCACTGCTCAGCTGTAACACTTCAAGACAATCTTTTTGAAGTCAAAAGAAATCTACTGAGAACTAGACATCCTGGAAGGCCCTATAGTGGGCTCTGGAGACAGCACCTTCTTAAACATGTGCAGCCCAAATGCAGAAGAGGGAATGATTTCACACTGTGGGTAGGATATCAGTTTAATTTAGTGACTATCTACTCACCCTCCATAACTATGAGCAATCCATCCTAAGTTAGAGGTCTCTGGTCCTAAAGATTTAGAAATGATCAATGGGTTCAGAATATAGTAGGAATCCATAGCTCCTTTTTAGATTCTTACAAACTCCCTATCATAGACTCCCATATAGTGTGAGCAATTTACAGTAGAATGAATTTGTTTTATACTGGTTCTGTCTGGATTGTACAGCCCCTGCCTGTCTCCCTGTTGTTTTATTTACTCCTCAACAATTCTCCTGTTTGTAGCTATTCCCTTTAGCTTTCCTCTTAAAACCAGGTCGTTCTAAGGACATATATTGTGATGACTGAGATGAGCTGTGAACAAGTGCAAGTCAGGGGTGCATTGGTGATTCTCGCTTTTCTTGGGTCTTCTCTGAAATCTGACCCATAAAGAAAAATATCACAAGCTCAAATTTAGGGCCCAAATTCCGATTCTGAGGTTGGTGTCATTCAGATGAATATCCCCGAGCCAGGCACAACAAAGCAGTTACTGAGTGAGATAAAGTGATTCAGAGCCAGACCTCAGTAAGCAGTAACTCACCAGGGGTAGGGGGAGACATTTCTGTAACCACTAAAATGTGTAAGGCTAGTCTCAGCTCTATATACTGTTGTTTCCCACAATGGTTGTTTCTCGGAAAATTTACCTCCTTCACCATGGGGTGCTCAGGGCATTGAAAATTAGTCATTTTGTTATAGTGGTCTTGTTAACACTTGCGGCAGAACATTAATACCAGATAATAGTAATCACATGGCTGTTAAATATTTGCAGCATGAGGCCAGTAGTTCTGAATCTCCACCTAGTACATCTCACTAGTAGTGATGCTAGTGGTGGCACCAGAAAAGATGGACTCTTTCTCCAGATAGCACAAACACTCCAGTACTATATTCATAGTTTCTAGTGAATATAGTTGGTTATATCCAGCACATGCTCTTTAATGCCAGGGATTTCAAGTCACCATGGTCAGAGCATAATACATCATAGTAGGTTACAAAATCCCCTAGGGAACACTTGAGGGGCATAAAAATAGTTTTCCCTCCAATTGATTGATACTGTGGCAGCTGGAAAGTGATAGCCAAGCTTCTAGCGATCCATGGAAAGATTTTAAATCAAAGAAGATGTGGCTTCAATGGTTAGCTTCTGCATTTGGGTCCAGCAGGACTGTGGATGGCATTTGGGGTTGGCTACAGTACCTTGAGGTGAACGAACCACCTTTCAGTTGAATCCCTCAGGATAAGTATCCTGAGAAGTTGTTCTCCCAAATTTTCAATCTCTTCCACCCCCTTACAAGAACATAAATTAAAAAGAAAGGTTCAAGGTGAATGGACAGAGCAATCACTGGGTTGAATGAGGACATTACTAATGAGAAGTGTTAGCCTCTGTTTTTGTGGAAGACAGCTAAAAAAAATTATCTTAACTAATCGACTATCTAGTTTAGCCATTCATTAGGAGAAAAACAAACAAACAAACACACACACACACACAAAACACACATTGGATCTAATGAAGGACAACACACTTCCTTTTGTTTTCTAAGCTCTGAACATATGAGGAAAAGCTGCCCTTGATCTTGACTATCTCCTATACTCCTGCCACATCTGTGTTACTGCTCTAGTTCAGGCAGAATCTTCAAATGTTTTCATGTTCTCATGAGTGCTTAAAGTTTGGGAAGCAAGACAACTCTGAGTTATTTGGGGGACACCACCTGAGAAGCTCTTGGAAGATGAGGATTCTCCCTGCCTGTATGTCAGTGAGCAAAGAGAAGGATTTACTATTAGGAGAAGGTGACTCTGACATAGTGTAAGGTCAACCACCATGTTTTCTCTTAAACATTAAACTCAGGTATCCCTACCCAATGCACGTGACAGTTCTTAGTTTCCTTGTTTCTGTGTTTCCTATTTAACCAAATGGTGAGAAAGGGTGAGTACTTGCAGGGTCCCTGTGTTGAGTTCTGGAAACAGAAAAGTTCTGCACTTCATATATGAATAATGTAGCATACATGTAACAAAAGACAAACCAAAATGCCGATGCACCTGTAACCACACTCACAAAGTGGTACAAAAAGAAACATACTGTCTCCAACAAAGGACACATGATTGTCAGTGTCATGAAGGCTTCACAGAGGAGGTCATGTTCCCTCAGAGGCTAAAACAATAGAATAACTGCATGGTGGAAAATGTGAGGGAATGGGCATGGAAAAACCATTGCCAGCAACTGGGTGCCCAATAGTGTGACACTATGTGGTCATCATCTAATAGGTAGATCCCAGCAAAGCAGAAAGGACACAAGAGGAGGGTCTTCATTTCTTCCATGACTTTTAAGAAGAACATCCCTTCTAAGGGGATGGAGAGGTGACTCCATAGTCAAAAGAGTGCATACTGCTCTTGAAAAAGAACCAAGTTCAGATCCAACCACCTACTTTTGCTGTCTCATAACCAGCTATAACTGTACCTGTAGGGTGATCTAAAACCTTTGGCCTCCACAAGTACAAACACACTCATGAGTGTGCTTGCTTGTGCACACATATGAGAGAGAGACAGAGATTGACAGATGCACAGAGATAATTAAAATAATAGAAATAAATCTAAGAAACTATGCAGAGAAGCCCATGTTGTGACTAAAATATGAACTATCTTTCAGCTCACCCCCACATATGTATATAACATTATTAAGGAACTCCCTCTATACACATATGTTCTAGACCTCAAATATTTTAGTGGTAGCAATACTCATATATCACATCCCAGCTGGTCATGACATGAAATACAATTTTATAACATCAATACAAAATATTGCTTAGAAATGTAGATAAACAACAGTGAATAAGATAAGAGAAGAGGAGGTGGTAGTGGTGATGCTGGTGATGCTGGTGGACAAGAACATGGCAGGGGCTGGGCCTTTGAGCAGCATTACCTGTAGCAAATGAAGTCTGTTATAAATGCTTATGCTGGAGGGGTGACATGATCATATTGAAGATTTTTGTTTGTTTTTGTTTGGGGTGTTTTGTTTGGTTGTTTGGATTTTTTTGTTTGTTTGTTTGTTTGTTTTTGTTTTTTGAGACAGGGTTTCTCTGTATTGCTATGGAGCTTGTCCTGGAACTAGCTCTGTAGGATGGGCTGGCCTTGAACTCAGAGATTCACTTGCCTCTGCCTCCCAAGTGCTGGGATTAAAGGTGTTAGCCACCAATACCCAGCCACATTGAAGTTTTAAAAATAGAATGGAATGTTGCTGGTGGAGAGCCAGGGGACAAGCAGAAAAAGGAAGAAAGGAGATGAGTTAGAAGAGAAAGGTGAAGTGTGGAGCGCTGAGGAGCTCAGATGTGAGAAGAGATGGTGGATGAACGAAAGACAGACATTGCTTAGTCTCTGTCCTATGCAAAGCTGTGAACGCTGTGCTCTTCTGATCTAAAAAGTCCACAAAGAATCACAAATTTAGAGTATAATATGTGTCCAGTTTTTGATGAGGATATATGGTGTGTGTGTGTGTGTGTGTGTGTGTGTGTGTGTGTGTGTGTGTATGTGTGAGGGAACTGTGAATATGCTTTCAGAGAAGCTAAGTTCACAACCACATTGACATGTGGCTTGTTACATAAGCACAATGACAATGACCTGATCCCTGGCACATCCTCAGAAAGCTGAGTATGGAGCAAAGATTTTATGGTTCTAGTGCTGAAGGGAAGAGGAGGAAGAATCCCTGAAGTTTGCTGGCCAGTCAGTCTAGCAGAATCTGTGAACCCCAATTCAACATCCACCTACCTACCTACCTACACACACACACACACACACACACACACACACACACACACACACACATACACACACACCACACACATTTTTAAAATTTTTTCAGAGGTGAAGACATAACAGTATAACAGTCAAGGAACTACTTGATATAAGGAACAGATAGGGAAGAAATTTCATGAAGAAAAAGGGCAAAATGATGAGAAGAGAGGAGCGGGTAAGGAAATGGGATTATCTAGTGTCTATTTAATTCAAACACTGTGAGGAATTTCACTTTTGTTATGGCATTTAGGCTTCGTTCTAAGCCTAAAATAATTTTAGCCCACTTATTACATGTGATTGCAAGGCTCTGAAATAACAGTTGACATTTCCCTGGAATTTCTTTGTATCCTCTGGCCTATTCCCATGTGGCATCCATGGGAGTACAGAAGAACAGATGTTGAAAGAAAATTACTTCTGATTTTAAAGAGCTTAGACTTTTAATTTTCAAAAATAAATAGCATTAGAAATTTTAGAGCAAAGAAGTTTGTGCCTCTGGTTCTCAGAGCCTGGGGAGGCAGGAAAAGCTGGGATATAAATGGCACCATTGTGTGCAAGAGTGATGGGCCACAAGCAGCTCCAGTGCTCCTCATGATCCAGCAAGACATGAGAGGAGGAGGGTTTAGGAGGAGGAAAGATGGAGATGAGAAAAATCTTAATGAGTCCCACCAAGGTTCTTACCACCCTCTAAAGCCAGGAGCAGCTGGCTGACTCTTGTTCAATTTGTAAAGGCATGGAACTAGCTCAGACAAGGGCATGCCGAGGCCTTGGGCTTGGAGATGAGGAATGGCTCAAAGGGACATGCATAAGCTAACAAAAAGGCCAGATGAAGATGGGCAACTTAGCAGATGATCATCTAAATGGATTCTGGCTTACCAGGATCAGCAATCCTCAATTAAAACTTTAGAACTGTGTGAATCCCTGAGAATAAAGAAATGGCAACAGAAGGGAAAACTTGAATAGACCAAGATTGGGCCAGGGTATCAATACAGTGATGGAATGCTTGCCTACCATAGTGAAACTTTCACTCAGTCCCCAGCAGATGAGAAGAACAGAACAGTAAAATTCAATGTTGGGTACTTGTCTGCTAGTGAAGTAGGCTTTATATACTGAAGGAAAATAGAGAAGTTCTATCTTTCACATTGCCCACTTTGTGGTCTCAAGTTTGCACCTGCAGAGATGAAGGGAGCAGGGGCTGATTTTCACATGCTTGCAGCTGGGAACTGATGGAGTTTACAAAGAGGCTAAAGTCTACCTGCCTCCCTTGGGGTTGCATATATTTATCTTCTAGAACAATCAGAACACAATCAACACCACTTTTAAGTTTGCCCATGGGCTAGTCCCTTGATCGTCCTGCTCCATTTCACTGCAATACTGAGGGAGGACTCAAGCCAGATGAGGTACCCAGAGTCCTCATGTGTACACCCCCATTTTCTCTCATCATGGTAGCAGCCAAGTCATTATTTGAGATAGTTTGGAATGGAGACAGCCATGAGTATGACAAATCCTTGGTAGCAATCTTGAAGATAGAATGAAAGAGAAAGGAGAGGCATCTTGACCAGGACATGTCAACTTAGCAGGACAAGTTTGGGAAGAGTAAAAGGGAAGGTGGTGCCCAGGAAGGGATCTAAGAGGTACCTGCTGAGAGTGTCTGCAATGTGACTGGAGTGTATTGACCACACAACAAAGCAGAGAGGATCCAGGGAGTGATATGGAACCATGAGGAGTGGCTTTTGGAGTTGACAGAAGAAGTGGAAGTCAGGATGGCTAAATAAAGATGTGGTGGTCCAAGTATGTAATTAAGATCGTGGAAACTTACTCTCTGTTTCACAATTTGCTGGGTTTTATTGTTGTTGTTGGTTTGGTTTGTTTGTTTGTTTTGTTTTTGTTTTTTGGGTTTTTTTTTTTTAATCACAAAAGGGATCCAGTCACTCCCAATCTGGAAACAAATTACAGAAGAAAACAGAAAAAGTAGTGCCTCTTCTGTCATTTTTTAATTGCTTTCACTCCTCCATGCTCCATCTCACATTCTGCTTTCCCCTGAATGTGAATAAATCTGCAATCTCATTCCACCTCCCTACTTGTGAATTCAAATGAAGTATCAAGATATGCACACAAACCACACTTTCCCCCTTTGCCTATCTAGAGAAATCATTTAACTCTTGTGTGATGAGTTAGGCACTGTCATTAACAACACTGGTGTCATTTTGATGTTCTCTGTGAGACAGTGGGCTCTTTGAAGTTGAAAGCTAGAACAGACGTGGATAAATACTACTCCAAGCAGGCTGCCATTGCACTGTTATTGCAAGCAATTATTTCTCAGAGTGACACATCTGATAAAAAGTCTGCTACTTTCTTCTAGGAAGTGTCTCAGTAAATACAACTAGGAACTCTTGTTTGATTTCTTCTCTTTTAAATGAGCAGAATCTCTCTCTCTCTCTCCCTCTCTCTCTCCCTCTCTCTCCCCCTCTCTCTCTCCCTCTCCCTCTCCCTCCCCCCTCTCTCTCCCCTCTCCTTCCCTCTCCCTTCCCCTCCCTCCTTCCCTCCCTGGAGCCTGATGTGATCCACTTTGCAGCTCTATGCCCATTTTGTGACTGGAATGGAGATTCTAGCTAGATGGAAGTTTTCTGGGATAAGCTGTAGAGTAGCTATTTTCCTAGTCCCTTTCAGATCGATTTGTGCTCAAGCCATCCCCAGCCTTCCTTTTCTGGTATTGAGATATGACATAGGGAAACTGAGCAACTATATTCAAAGAAGACTTATTAGTAGATGAGCTGTTACTACTATCATTATTTACTATCAACATAGCACCATGTGTGAGGCAGGACAGAAGAATGGTGACTAGTATTCATGTGTTCAATCTCCAAGTAACCATCTGAGGCCCCATTATTATTATTGCCATTTTTTCTCAAACAGAGAAACCAAGGACCAAAGGTAAAGAAGAGGCTCTACTAATGTGAACACAGTGGGATTGAAGCCCTAGGAGACAACTTTCCTGGCTATGCACCCTGGTGATCCAGGTGTCAGTACCAGAATCCAGAACTGGACCATTATTAACATCAGATTGAAAATTTTCATGGGGAAGACTAGATGCACACAGTGATGGAGAGGTAGTATTGGTGCTAGGGATGAAATGTCCCATATCCAAATGGCATATTCATGGGCAAGGAAATGATCCATAAAATGGGAATGGATTCAAGAACCATGAACCTGTGTCAGGAACTAGGCAAACAGCTACTAACAGACCGTCTTTGGATTTGGCTGTCAAGTGGTTGGCTCTAGTCACAACATAATAACAGTTTGTCTTTTCCAGTAGAGTCAACAGCTGCTTTACTCTACTAGGAAATGCTTTCTGAAATCCTCCCATCTCTGTCTCCAGAGATGATGTCGTGGTATAGAGGATGCTTATCTGTGTAAATTTTCTTTGTTTTTTTTTTTTCTAAAATACATGTTCCTTTGATAAACTTCTTCCTGTCAGCAGTGTATTAGGATCTGAAAGTGTTGTCTGTGTTTGATCCTGTCGCATGACTGAAGAACTTCCATTTAACCAGATGATGGTAATCACAGCTGAGGCTGAGAACTGTGCCTTAGAATAGCATTTTAAAATTCTGAAATGTCATACATGTGGAATTATGAATATATTAACATAAACACTTAAGTAATATGACCATAAAAATCAACAAGCCATCAATGCATTTGAAGCCCATTTTGTGCTTTTCCCAGGACATATTTCTCTCTGTGCTTAACCCACTACCCATGATTTCGTACCTGCCATTCCACTGCATATCATTATAAGTTTACAGCCATTTCAATGATTCACACATGTGTGAGAATAGCATTGTTAAATACATTTAAAGCTTTACATAAAATATATGGATTCTTCTAAAATTTTCTCTTTCCTTTCTCAGCCTCATACTTGTGCTATGAGAATCATCAAAGTTGATTTATGCAGCTATACTTCATTAACTTTTATTGTTCTATTGAAATGTATTTGATGGATATAGCACAATCTGTCTATTCCCCTGTTGATGGACACTGAAGTTGCTTCCAATTTTTTTGCACATAAAAATATGGTCTACTCTGAAAATATTTTGCCTGCTTTCTAGGCATTTCTGAGAGATTACCTCTACATATAACATAGACACAGAGACAAAATTGCTTCGCAATAAGTTACAAATCTTCAAATACACTAGAGATTGATGTTTCTATCTCAAAAATGAATCAATTTCCCTTCTTCCCAAAAGCCTGAATGGCAGGTGTGAAAATCTGTGCTAAGAATGGGTGCTGTCAAAAAACACTAAAGCATCTAAATGGAAAGTTTTTAAGCATTACAAAATATAAGTATAATATGAAGCAATGGTTGCGCTGTTAAGAATGTATATTCTTCCAGAGAACCCCAGTTCTGTTCCCAACATCTAAACTGGGCAGACAACCGTTTGAAACTCGAGCTCCAAGGAATCTGACACTCTCTTCTGGCCTCCATGAACACTTGCAAGTAAGTAACATACACACAGAGAAACACACACATAAATACAAGTAAATATTTTATTAAATAAGGAAATAGGAAATAGAAATACAATGCCAAGAATTGTCAGCTCTCAGTCAATGTCCTTTCATTTGCATTGTGCCCACCTTCCCATCCTACAACTTTTAAGCAAAAAGCAGGCCTTATTGTTACCATTTAATCCTGAATTCTTTTATTATTTTTTAAATTTCAGGAGATTTTATGTCTTTTCTTTTTTAAATAATGTTTTTATTTATTCAGAATTTCATATATTTTTATAATATCTACCTTCTTTTGCCTTCTAGCTCCTCTTTGATCTCCTCTCAAAACCACTTATCTCCTAACTTCTTGGCCTTAAAAGAAAATCAAGTGAACCTAAACATGTGCTTAGGCATGGTGCTATCCATGGAAGCATGGGCAACCTACCCAGAGTGATACTCATGAAGAAAACCTATCCTTCTGATGTGGGCTTTCATTCTTTTATTGGTTGATGAAAAACACTTTTGCTTATGGCAAGGCAGAATGTAGGTAGGCGGGAAATCCAAGCAGAGATACAGGGGGGAAAAAAGGCAGCATCAAGAAGACACCAATAGTCACCAGAGGAATAATGTGTCAGAGCATTACCTGTAATCCACAGGTCATATGGCAATACACAGATTAGTATAAATGGGTTAATTTTTATGTAAGAGCTAGCTAATAATAAGCCTGAGCCATTGGGCAAACACTTATTAATATCAAGCCGCTGAGTGTTATTTTAAAAGCACCTGTGTCACTGGCAGGCAGAACAGAGAAGCCTTGGGCTGCATTTGGTGTCCAGTATAGTGCTCTTAGATCTTTATAGAACCTGAGAAAGTTAAGAAACAAAAACCAACCAACCAAACAAACAAACAAACAAAAAACAGGATTCTAGATGCACAAAAACAGAGTCAGAAATGGCTTTTTGGTAGCCAGATAAGTTCTGTTTGCTGGTGGTGAGCAGATACACAGCCACTTTAAGAGAGGTTTCCTGCTTCATGCTGGTAGCATGGTTGGGGAAGTCCAAGTCCTGCTATGGAGCACTTAAATTGGATTTGTGGGCAGTGCTCTGTAAGTTAACTTGGTGGTGGCACGAATCCACTGCTTCCCAAAGTTGGGGTGGTAAATATGACTCCCAGAGCCAGTGGTAAATGTAAATTCATCATGTTGAAAAGCTAAGCAAGGGCAGAACCAACAACCAAAGCAGCAGCTCTGGTCCTAGTCATGCCCACATAGCAGTTTAAAGCAGCAATCAAAAACAGGATTACACAATAAAGTCAGGTTCAGACAAAAAGAAATCTCTACACTACATGGGTCACAGTGTGTTTAAAAATGTACGTAGGATTGGGAAAGCAAGGAAAAATAGTATAGACAGTTATAAAAAAAAAAGTAAATAGTTTTTAAAAATAAAGTCTTTAAAGAGACAGCAAAAGTAATGTAAAGTAATAAGTCACATAAAGTTGGGAAATGCACAGAGAGTCTGGATTATGTATATTGTATTTTCTTTAAATATTTTATTGTTAATGAGCTAACTGCTGAGAAACATTTGATCGTGGGAGGTACTAAGTTAAACCAACATGAAGGTATCTTGACTTCAATATTTAAGTCTAAGGATATGCTGTTTGGAAAAGAGGTTCTGTTTTGTTTCCACAAAGGAAGAGAAGGTGTGGATTCCTCCCAGGTTAATATGGTTTGATTGAGCAAGACCACTTGAAAGTTCTCCAATGGGAACAATAGCCCAGGTAATCTAATATCCACAACAGCTTCAAGGCTACTGGCTAAGATGGGCCAACCACACAAAATATCCCAGTCAGGACTTGGCTATTATCTCAAATTTTCTAAGGGACCCTAAAGCTACTTTGTCCACAGATGATAGGAAGCAGTTTGCAGAAAATAAATGACATCCACATTCCAAAGAGTTGGAGGTGGGGGGTATAGATGGTCTTTGGTTAGGTTATATTTAGAGGAATATAGGAATATACAATAAAAAAAGCAACTACTAATCTCAGATATTTTGCATTGACATGAATTTTGGTATAGTGATACAAATTTAAAGTTAATGTATATGTTTCTATTCTGTATATGTTTCTATTCTTGTTTAAAGGATTTTTGTATATTGATAGCAATTTAGGGTCAATTTTATTATACTATATGTATATTTATATTCCATTTTAAAGTATTATGTTTATGCAGCTCATTTAAAGATGTAATGTATAGTTAAGAAATATAAATTAATAGTTATCTATAAGAGTCAATCTTGTAATCATGTTAGTTTTTCTAGATATGCAGAGATGTATTTCAGATGAATAGATTATCTTCAAACACTTCAAAGACCTACAGAATATGGCATTTAAAATGTTTTAAGAACTTAGACTTTCTCGACTATGAGACACATCTGCTCCTGGCAGCACCAACTACTTCAAGAGGATGATGAGAATGAAAGAAGCTCCTTATGGAGTTTGCCTTCGATGTGTCAAGACTAGCCATTTGGCCAAGTTACTGCTCTTGCCTGGGCTGCTTGACTGTATGCTGTATAAACTGGACATGCAGGGCCCACAGGAAAGTGACTGCTGAACTTGCCAAAACAATATGGGACAGTCCTTCAAGGTTCCTACTTCATGAAAGAGTCTGCCAGAAATTCTGCAGAACACAGAAGAAAGCAAATGACAAATTTCGCCAAAATAGGTAGAAGAGTCCTTCAAATCACCTGCTTCACAGGAAAGTCTGTCAGATATGCTATGCCTGTAGGCCAGAGTTGGATGTCCGAAAGTTACAGAGGAGCTTTAAGTGACTGTCCAGGTAGCCTGAGATCACTGTCATTTCACCCTTCTGATGTCTTTGATGGAGTTGAAGATTAAATAGTTATAGTTTTCCTTAGTTATAATAGAAAGTAAATTAGATACAAAATTTTATACTCACCAAGATAAAATAGATAATTTTGTCAAATACAAATAGATTGGATATTAATACTGTAATTCTTAATAACTGTTTTTGTTGTATATAGTGCTACTATATTAAGGTTAAATCTTCCTTTTTAATTAGACAAAAGGGGGAAATGCTTTAGAATAACCATCTTGTACACTGTAAAGATTTGTCACTCCAATGGTTTACTAAAATGCTGATTGGCAAGTAGCCAGGCAGAATATATAGGCAGGGCGACCAAACTAAGGATGAGGGGAATGAGAAGGGTGGAGTCAGGAGACAGTGGCCAGATGCAGAGAAAGCAAGATGGGCATGCTGTGCTGGCAGAAAGGGTACTGCCACATGTCAGAGCATAAATAAGGAATATGAGTTAATTTAAAATGTAAGAGCTAGTTAATAATAAGCCTGAGCTATTGGTTGAGCATTTATAAGTAATATTAAGTAATTTTCAAAGTGGCTGTCAGGTATTTGGGGCCAAGTGGCTCTGAGACAGGAAACTTTAACCTACATTCTTCCTCCCTCAGTAGTAATCAATAACCAATAGCTCTTTAGCAAGGGATGGAATATTGTGCTCCTCTCCCACATCCATGATACAATGTTGACTAGCTTTGTTTTATGCTCCTCTCAATTGGCTAACCACAACTACTGTGAATTCATGAGTACAAGGGCTCAGCCAAGTACATAAGATAATGACAGGTGTTTTCCATGATCTGGGGTTCTTACACACTTTCTACTACTTCTTATTGGATGTTTGCTGAGCAGAAAAATACAGATGCTCATTTAAGAGGAGACCTAAGGTAAGGAGGTTTCTATAAATGACTGTAATACCATGTCCAAACCTGAAGAAGTAATATCTTAATAGCAAATGGTGGTCATTATTATCATCAACTTAGCTGTTATTGATATTTGGAGACAGGATTTCATTATGTTACTCAGGCTGCCTCCTCTCTTTCCAACCCCTGATTAGGTATCCTTAGTATTGGGATTATAAGTGTGTGCTACCATGCCTAACATAAACATGTATAATAATGTACTGTAACCAGCATTGTGTTGGTTTGAATAACAATGGCTCCCACCCCAACCATTCTTATCTGAACCCCATAGATTCATGTATTTGAAGGCTTAGTTCCCAGAGAGTTGAACCATTTGAAAAAATTAGGATTAGGAGGTGTGGCCTTTTTGGAGGAAGTGTGTGATTGGGGGTGAGCTTTGAGGTTTCAAAGTCCATGTCAGTCCCAGACTCTCTCCCTCTCCCTCTGCCTCTCCCTCTGCCTCTCCCTTTGCCTCTGCCTCTCCCTCTCTCTCTCTCTCTCCCTCCCTCCCTCCTTCCCCCCCCCCTCTCTCTCTCTCTCTCTCACACACACACACACACACACACACACACACACACACACACACTCCCTCCCTTCTTTTCTCTCTGATCAAGATGTAAGCTTTATCTTCTTCCCCAGCATGGCACTGTCCTGTTTCTATGCTCCTTGCCATGTTGTTAATGAACTAAACCTCTGGAATTACAAGCAATCCTCCATTTAAATGGTTTCTTTTATAAAAGTAACCTCTGCCAAAAGTTTGGCTGTAGGTCTCTGCATCTGTTTTTGTCAATTGCTAGGGGAAGCCTCTATGATGACAAATGAGCAAGGCAACAAACTGTAGGCATAGCAGAGTATCATTAGGAATCATTTCATTGACATTTATTTTTTTAAATAAGTTGTGTTTGGTTCCATCCTAGGTCTTTGGGATATCCAGCCTCTAACCCTCCAGGCAGTTTCGGGGGTGGAATCCTTCTTGGTGGGATCCAGCAGAGGTCTCAAGCTGGACCAGTTATTGTTTGACTACTGTTATAACTTCTGGACTACCTTTATCTAAGCATACCACATTATTCTTAATTATCTCCCATTGTCTTTTTACTTTTTTATTACTTTTTACTTTTTTGATGGTAACACAGTTATTGGTTGTTGATTGTATTCCTTTTCAAAGAGATTATACTAACCTGTGACATTTTTTACTGTTGTTATATGTTCATTTTTAAAAGATTTGATTTTATTCTTTTTAAATATGTATATGTTATCTGTGTGAGAGTTTGTTCACATGAGTGCAGTACCCACAGAGGCCAAAAGAGGGCATAAGATGCCATTCAGCAGGAGCTAAAGGTTGCTCCAGGTAGGGGTAGAAATTGATGCCCTGTGGTATGGAAGAGCAGCAAGCATTCTTAACTACTGAGCCATCTCTCTAGTCCCTTTCTAGAGGATTTCTTGAATTTAATGCAGTTAAATGTTTTCCTTTTTTAGTTTGGTTTATGACTTTTTTCATCTTGCTAAACAATTTTCCAAGGGCTTTGACTGTGGCTGCATAAAACAGCCTTGGTTTTATATCCAGTATAAGGCAGACAGACAGACAGGCAGGCAGGCAGACAGGCAGGAGGGAGGGAGGAAGTGGAAGAGGGAGGGAAGGAGGAAAGAAGCAAGGGGAGGGGAGAGAAAGGAAGGGAAGAGAAAGCAACAAAGAGAGTGTAAAAGAAGAATAGGAAAGAGAGATGACAAAGGAAGGTTGGAAGGGGGAAAGGGGTAAAATGAAGGAAGGAGGTAAGGGAGGGAAGGAATCTTGCAAACACACAATGCCCAGAATGTTAGTACAAAGGCCTATTAGTTATTCCAACTGAAATAACTACAATTTGAAAAACAAAACAAAACAAGCAAAAACAAAAACAAAAACCCATATAGCCAATGAAGAAACATTTATTCAAAATATAGTCTTTTAAATCATGGTGATCCCAGTGAGTCTGCAGCACTGTGAGATTCCTCCCCTTCCTCCAGTTTCCCAATTTAGCCTCATGCAAGAGCATCTCATTACTCCATGACTCTAGTGAGACAAGCCATCAGCATTTCTTCACCTCTTTCAGCTCAATGAGTGTCAAATGATGGTAGTAAATGGATCAGTCCTTACTTGGCCCTCTGTAGGTGCTGTATGTCAGATGCAAGTGAAGAATACTGAAGTCCAAATTGCCCCCACCTGAGCATATTTAAAGGATCTGGATAATTAAGGAGGCAAGAAAAGGTCAGAGGCTAAAGGTCTTAACAGGTAATGGTCATGAATCCAGTCCTGGATCAATGGCCTAACATTTTTGCTCAGAAGAGAATCGGAGCTGCAGGACCAGATTGCTAAAGGGCTCTCCTTGTGTAGCTAACTTTATTTGAAACAGAATGTAGGGAACTTCAAGCCTAAGAGTTCTCAAAACATCTGGATATTTGTATTTTTATAATAGAAAATAAAAATGGGGGTTGAGATCAGTTCAGATCTCTCCTAGACTCAAACCCAGTGACTTCAGCTTTGGCCTTATTCTTGATTCTACCCACTTGCTCACATGTGCATCTTTAGGGGAGTAGTCATGCTGTCTCTCAAAACTCTCAAACTTCTGGAGAACTCCAGAAGGTAAGAAAAAGTGGAGAACACCTCGAATGTCCTTAAAGGTGGTGGTGGTGGTGTGTGTGTGTGTGTGTGTGTGTGTGTGTGTGTGTGTGTGTGTGTATTAGATTATATGTACATAGCATATTAATGTTACATATGTTTTATTATTGTAATTTAACTTGGATCCTTTATTGTTTTTAAAGATTGTGTTCTAGTTTTCTTTCACTATTTAGCTCTGGCTGTCCTGGAACTCACTACATAGACCTGGCTGGACTCGAACTCACAGAGTTCCACCTGTCTCTGCTTCCCTAGTGCTAGGATTAAAGGAGTACACTACTACAGCCATCTCTGGTTTTCTTTCTGTTGCTCACACACCATGACCACAGGCAATATAAAGGATACACACAGCTTGTATTGTAGGTTCAGACTGCTGCTGTCCTTAGTGGTCAATGTATCCATGGTCCTGGCATTCCTGATGACCTGAGGTCCCCACTGAAGCTAGAGCTGCCCCTTCATCATTGCTTTCTCTTGACTTCTCCTAGTATGAAGATTTAGGGGCTCTTAACAATCCTTTCATGCTTTAAAAACCAGTAATCTGTGGGAGATTCTTACATATTACCAAGTTCACCCTCTAGCTTGAGATGCAGCCTTGGCCACCTCTAGACCACGACTTCTCTGTGCTGACTTTGATCAAACACTTCCCAGAAAATTTCACCTCAGTGATAATGGGCTCTTATTAACCACAGCTGATGTGTTTTCAACCCCAGCTAACTAGCACTGATTGTCCCACTAAAGCTAATGACTGACTTCTATAGATTCTTAATAGGAATATAATCACACAAACAACCCTGATAGGCCAAGATCATAAGCCAGGCCACCACCATCACCTCTCCATTGTGTTCTGATTTATCATCCAAGTTTCCACAATAGTTCATTAAGATACTTTTTAAAATTAATTATTTTTGGTTTTAGGCCATTAAAGACCTTAACATTCAATGGCTTTTCCAGCCTAAAACTGCCAAATCCTCCGCTTTCCCCACAGAACAATCCAAGGCACAAAATCCATGGTCAGTTTCAATCACAGCAAACCTCACATTCCTGGTACCATCTTGTTTCATAGTTTGCTATGATAAAACACTCTCCCTTCAGATAGGGGTTGAATTTGGCTTACAGATTACAATCAGTCATTGATGGACGTCAAACCAGAAACTCATCGAAGAACCTCTGAGAGCAACTGAAGGAACCCTGTTTAACCACTGGCTTCCCCTGGCTGCTTCTCAACCTGTTTTCTTATACCACCCAGAATGGCCAGCACACAGCTGGTACCACCCATAGTGAGTTAGGCCTTTCTACTAATTAACAATTAAGAAAATGTCTTCTACACACGCCCTCAGGTCAATTTGATAGAGACTACTCCTTGTGAGGGTTCCCTTTCACAGGTATGTCAAGTGGATAAATAAATTAGCTATCACACTCACGTGTTGAGTAAAATGGTAAATCTATATGTATTAATCTGGAGAGCAAGTATGAAAGTAATTTTCATTTTAAAAACAAGTTGGAAATTCGTGTTTGTAGTGAGAGTGCCCACCTTGTCAGTACCCCTTTTCTGGATCCTGGGTTTCATGTGTTTTTTATTTCAGCCTACATTTTCAGAACATGACAGATCTGTAAGCATGAGATCCCTTTTCTGTTCTGGAAGGCTGAGCCCTAGCAATATTTAAACAGCCCGAAGTCTGATGTTTAGATTTTGATCTTACCCTTGCTTCATTCCTTTGGCAAGCTGTCTATCCTGTTTGCCCTATGATTTTCTTCCAGGCTGAACCTACCTCATCTGACTTTGAGAAGCACTTAATATTGATCTTGGTGAATTGTCTCCTTGGATTTTTGGGGGGGTGTTTTTATTTATTTGGGCTTTTTGATGTTTTTGTTTTTTGTTTGTTTCATTTTGTTTTTGCTACAGAGAGATCTCAGCACAAATTCACATTTTTGCTTTCTTACCAAATGAAAAAATACATTCCACCATCATTGGGCTCTCTTGGCCAAGCCTACTGCTTTGTAACTCACTGTCTCATAGCTTTCATTTGGCTTCTTTGTCACCATATATCTGTCCCTAATATGTCATCCTTTATGCAGACTCCTTCCTAAGCTGAACTTGGCAGTGGAGTTTGCCTGACTAATGGAGACCATATGTTCTGCAATTACATTTTCCCAACAACATTCAGATTTGTTAGCAAATATTGAGAAGGCAAGTTGAGACTCTGGAGCTCAAAGAGCTGTGAGGAATTGGCACATTCTGATAGGTAAATACACAGTTGACCTCTATGAAGGAGGTCTGCTTGGGCCTGGGTTTATTATAGGTACTGTCTCAGCTTTCTATTCTATTGTTTTGCTGAATCATTGTCCAAAGGCAAATTTGGTGAGGATGGAACTATTTTTTTTCTTTTCAGTTTACAGGTTAGTCCATCATTGGGGAAAGCCAAGGGATGAACATGGAGGTAGGAACTAAAGCATAGACCATCGAGGAATGCTGCTTACTGGTTACTGGCTTGATCATCATGGCTTACTCAGCTTGCTTTCTTATACCTGCCCAAGGGTGGAACTTCCCACAATGGGCTGGGCCCTCCAACATCAATCATTGATCAAGAAAAAGTTCTATAGAAATGCCCACAGGCCAAGCTGTTGTCAACAATTCTCAATTGAGGTTCCCTTTTCCCAGATGACTCTAGTGTCATCTCAAGCTAGCAAAGACTAACTGGCACAGGTACCCAGAAATTAGGTTTTCAAAGTATCAATAAATTAGATTATTCTTCAAATAGCTAAGCATATCTATTAGGTTTTCTCAATGTCATACTGTATTCTCTCCTACAGATCAGTTTTTAACATGTGACCTGATAATTTACTGACTCTATCCTTTCCCAGACTAGAGACCCAGAATCGTGCTATTACATACTGTTATATCACCAGGTCCCAGTGAAGGAGTATAAACATTGTTTGGTTAATGAAGAAGGGCACAATCTCTAAAGATATTAATTATTAACAGGCTCTACACAGTATATACATGGAGCTCTCTTTCAAGCATCTTCATTTCCTAGAAGCAAAATCAGTCTTAGAGTAAGGAGTCCCATTCCAGGTCAAAGATTCTGAAGATCTAAAACATGGACTCAAATCGTAGCATTGTTATCAGATATTATTGACTTGGAGATGAAGTTTCATCTGGAGAACAAGAAGGCCCACCCCTTCAACAAGCTTCAACCCCTGGGTTTTGATAAGTAAAAGACAGGGAGAGTTTGCTTGTTTATGCAGATAGCAAGCTTAAGACACAATGGTAGAAGTAGTAAGCCCACATTTATTTCTCAAGGGTCTGTGTCTTTAAAGCCCTATATTCTGGAACTAGTGGTAGCAGCATGTGACCTGCTGGCCTAATGTGGCCCTGTAGGACTCTAAGCTTCTTGCTGATGTCAGTAGCCATCCCTCCCCTGCACTGCTCACGGGGATGTTGGGCAGCACCCTGACTCACAGTTGTGACTGGAGGCAAGTTTATGGCTGCTGTTGGCCCATAATTTCATTTTCGTCTTCATGGGAGGGGGTGAGAGGGTTATATATGAATGTTACTAGTCCTTCCCATACCCTCAAGTGACAATTACAAAGACACAAGAAACACTCCTTGTTTTAGAACACAAATACATAAATTTTTAATCTGCGAAAAATACAAAATGAAACCATGTACAAGTTATGTACAAACCCTTTTTACAAGACAAGAGAGTTATCACTGGTTGTCACAGATGACAGAGTTGGGTAGGTCATTTCAGAGCACCAGCATTTATTCTCTTCTCCAGTTTCTGTCTGGTCATATAATTCATCATAGCCACAGTCACCATGCCAGCAATCAGTGTGTGAATGACAGATGAATAAACCACGCTCTCTTCCCTTAATGAACATGTTGTAGGCTAACCTCTACATATGTGTACCTCTGAATTGTGGGGTTTTGTTGTTATTGTTGTTTTGGATTTGTTTTGCTTTGTTTGTCCCCTAAAGAAATCCCAAATAAAGGTTTTGTGTTAAGTAGGGGATAATCTCTTTGCAGCATCTGCATGGTGGGATAGGAGCCAGACACTTTAGGCAGGATGTAATTGTACCACCTGGGAATGGAAGGTTTTTAATTAGGATTTCCAGGCAGATCTGGGTTTATGTTTGAAATGTTGCAGTTATAGTCAAATAAGTACACAACGGAAGAAAGAGACAAACCCAGGTATTGGGGGTGGGAAAGGATCTGGTTTAGTGTAGACCCGTGGCTTGATTTGTCCCTGATGACAAACTCCTCAAACTGACCCTGGATCCCAAGGGGAGGAAGCTCTGGTTTGCTTTGGCAGGCACGTGTGATGTGTGTGTACATATACATCTAAGACTCTAAACAACAGGACCGGTGCTATTTCCTAAGATGGGCCCTGGAGAATTTTGGAGAAAAAGGAGAAACATAGAAGTTCCTCAGGGGAGAAACCATCTTTTCAATTTAACATTCTTCTGAGAAATGAGATCAGTTTTCACCTAGGCAAAAAGCTCTGCTGTACACCCTGGTCCAAAAAAGCCATCAGAGCAAGGAGACCTTAGTATTTTGTGTGTTAAGATTCTTGCAACTAGAGGGGTCTTGGTGTGCTATGCATGAGAAATGGGGTGACATGAAATGATTACAGGAGAGACCACCTCTAGACCCATATTTTGTGGGTATTTCTGACAACTTGCTGATGATTTAAACGTCCTGTATATCCTCCATTTCCATGGCACACAATATGACAGAGTTGCCTTCTAGTTTGCCACCCAATGTAGTCCTCAGAGCAACCACAGGAGAAAAATGACAAGGGGAAAATTGGTCTTTCCAGTCTGGCTCATTACTTCTGAGCACCATTTCAGTTACCCTTTAGCTCAACCCTCACGGATGCTTCTTTCTACCTTTAAATCCCTTTTTGTTTCCTAATCTCCCAGCACTGAATATATCTACCCTAATTACATCAGCTTGGTTTGCTTCTTTGAGCCCCTGAAAACTTGGTCATAGCCTCCCAGAGAGATACACTTACCAATCACTTAACCTATGCTTTCTCCTTTATTGAACTCAATTAGGTGTCTCTCTTTATAAGTATAAGGTGTGTGAGTGGCTGGCAGGGAGGGGCTTCCATAGGGTCAGGGCTTCCCAAAGCATCTTCTCAACTCTGTCTGCATCCTTAGCCTAGGAAAGCTTCCTAGTGGGGAAGGATGTTTCTTCTCCTACTTATCAGAAAGAAAGCAGCCCATTTCTCAGCTATGTGAGTTCCTGCCTCATATTTTTACCATATCCTCTTCTGACCCTCTGCATTGCCCTGTCCTTGAGGTCTGCAGCAATCATTTCCTTTACAAAGAATCTGTCAAATTTATATCCAACCCTAGAGCCCAACTCAAACTTCCATGATATTTATTTGCCATGCACATCACATTTATTGAACAAAAGTCTTTATTGGAAGCCTGTTGTGCATGGCATGTCTTCTGTTTCCAAGAAGAGATACAAGCCATCCAGCAACAAGTCACAAGGACTACTTGATAAACTAAATGAAATCACTGATCCATCCATATTCCCAGATGAGCTTGGATGTTGTGCCTCAGCTTACCTAACTCTGGAACCCCATCTATTCTACAAAGCTTGATTTGCCACTTCAAACTATAACACTGTTGGTTCCTTCTACTCCTGCTCCATTGGAAGACAGTGTTGTATACACATTTACTCTTTTTCTACTGGCTCTTAAGGCTTGGTTTTAAGATTACTGCAAGTAAGACCCTCATATTCATTCATCCAACCTGATCAGTTCCTCAAACAAGCATGTTCCACATCACCAGATCACCTGACAAAAGCTTTCATAGTGTTGGAAGCTGGAAGCCCTGCATTCTTGATTATTCTGATTTGTTGACTGTCTAGCAGGTGTTCTTGTTATATTAATGTCTGGAAAACAGTACAGCCAGCAGGTTTCTTTGAAACAAGTTGACAAATCTCTTCCTTCCCTTTAATCTCTGTGGTGGATCTACGACTGAGACTTTAGTAACTGAGTACTGCAGGGATGTCATGGGCCTAGCAGGAAGAAGATGGATGAAGGCAGGTGTTCTGCTTGACAAGCTGTTGTTAAGTGTGACCCCTAGCTAGGAAGCCTGTATTGCTGGGATATTTCCAAAAAGAACAGAACATCTCAAAAGTTTCCACTCAAAAGGGCACAGTCAACAAACCACTGCCGCATCACTTTGTTCAGCCCTTTCAGTGACTCTTAATAAATCAATGTCCCATTTTTTAATGTGGCCCTTCAACTACCTACTTTCTATCCTCTTCCATGAAATCTTGTCATAGTTTTCCCAAGCTTGTGGACACAGAAGGTAAGTTGCTCATTTATCAAAATCATTCTTAAGCCTCTTCTTATTGGAAAATCATCAGGATCCTTGTTTCTCCGGTCAAACCACATATTTCCTATTGGACAGCCTCCACAGGCTATGCAAGATTAGGTTTCTGTCATTTTTACCATTTGTGGCTCAAGGGAAACTCTATTCCATCCAATCCTAGGCACTACCTCTTTCCAGGGCTTCCTAAAGTGTTTCTTCTCTCTAAATCTTAAATGTACTCCCTGAGCTACCCTCTTTCAGGTCCATTTTCATGCTCAAAAACACTTTTAAAAGGATGGTCTAGGACAGAGATTCTAAATGAGAATCCTTTCTCCATCAAGTCACATGAGACTGGAATATTGGGAAGTTCCTAACTATAGGACGGCAAAAGGCCTTTAGCCACATAGGCCCCTTCCTTAATATTTTTCTTTAAAAATCACTGTTATCATAGATATTGGAAAATAAAACTTTAAATATCCTCTGATTTGCCTTATTTTAGTGATAATCTTGCAATTATTAATAGGTAGTAATGCATGGGCAATAACCAGTTAGGATAAAACTTGCCTTAAACAATCCTAATATTCAGCTAGATAGTCTACATTCCTGTGATAACTCTTCTAGAAATAACTGAACATCTCAAAAGCTTCCACCCCAAAAGGGCACAGTCTCCACTGATTATCACTGTTCAGACAACCAGTGACTCTACTTTTCTAAATCTATGTCCCTTAAACAAATAAATCCAAAGGGTCTCCTCATTTAAGTGAGGAATCATTCTGTTTTATAACCGAAAGCACCCGTTAAGAACATGGACTGGATAGCAGAGGCAGAAAAAATGTAGTGAGAAGTTCAAAGTAATTTCTCAGTTCCTTTAAGTTTTGAAAAATGATAGATGGAGCCTTTAGTAATAAGGGCCACTGTGTCAGTGACTTTACCATATGAACAAAATTTTAAAAAATGAGCAGATCTGGGGCCTGAACTGAGTGTTCAATAAATTTGTGTGGTCTCTTGGTAGTCAAGATGACTCCCAGTCATTTAGCTGATACTGTTTTTCGTTGATCTTCTCTGCCTCTTTCTATGTTTCTTTCAACAAGGATCTCCTTGATGATGAAAATAACAGATCAAGATGACACTTAGGAATGCAAGCAGCAAAAGACAATGTGTTAACCAAAGCAAAACAAGCCAAACTGGAAAGGAAATGCGAAGTAATGGTAAGTGGATGTGGGAGGATACTAATGGGAATAGTATCAGGAGAGTGGGGTGTCCAGACTCTATATACTATTAGAGACGTGAGCTAGAAATGAAGAAACTAGCCAAAATTGTGCTGCACCAAGAGAAAGGGAAGCTGGGGAATAACGTTGTAAGGAGAAACCTAGAACCAACCATACCAACTCATCAGTGATGGAGGTGAATCTGAAATCTTTGCATCTCACATCTAAGAGCTTCTGAGCTCAAAATAACAGGCATAAACCTGACTCTAATGTCCAGAGCAGACAGAGGATGCTGGGTTAAACTCAGAAAGCCACCAGTGGGTGACAGCCAGAAAAGTCATGATTACAGCACTGGAAAAGATTGTCTTCAGGGACTTAGATAAAGCAAGGTTGCTATTGTCGTAGTTGGTCTGAAAGGAACCTTAGCCAGCTCAAGGAATTACCCTCAGTGATTTAAGTCACTGAGACTTGGAGGATTTAAAGGGGACATTTTCATATCTAATAGCTAATTGTGTCTGAATGCTCTTGAACCTTCAAACCAGGCATAGTTGGGGTACTTTTTGTTTGAACATTCAAAATATCCCTAATTTCATACATTTTCTCACTCTCTATTTTAACACAGTAGAAACCACTCTAATTCCTTTGTTAAAGTCTTCCATCACTTAAAAACAAAAAACAAAAAAAATGAACAAAAACAAAGTATAACTTGTAGAAGGAAGGCTGTTCTTCCAGGTTACTTAGTCACAATTAGTCTTAAAGATAAAACACCTTAAGCAAATGCATTCTATCTGTTATAGCATGAGAGGATATTCTGAAATATGGTTGCTTAGACAAAAGCACATTGCCTCCATGAGAAAGATGATGAGGGCAACAATGGACTCACACATGGGTAGTTTCTGTTTTACAAACCATCTGATTCCTTACACACTCAAGCATCATTAATTTGTCAAGATGGCTTTTCTGGAACCCTAAATAAGGACTGGAGATCAGAGCCTTCTAATGTGGAATATTACAAAGAAGACTATCATTGGCCTAAGGTGAATGTGGTTGGAAAGGCAGGTTTTTGCCCTGCAGAGGACTCAGACCTCAACAAATAGAAACAAATTGGGAACTCTGGGAGATGCCTTGAACCCTCCAGTTATATTGAGCAAATATTATTCCTATTTCAATTGATTTGTCTTGAGTTTTTGCCAAAGGTGCCACCACCAGGTCATTTTTCATACCACCTTAGAGTCATGCTTGATTTGTTCTTCATTTATTGCTCTATCTTAGGAGAAAATAGATTTGTTATCTTGAGTTTTGAAAGCTGCTTGGTGAACTGAGGGATTTCCTTACTATAGAAAACTATCATTGTAACCATTGTGGTTAGAAAACAGTTTAGATTGAAATCTCTAGCTATTGTGGGAAATGGGGGTGGCGTTATGCTTCTGCTATTATTCTAAAGGAAAATTACTTAGATGGACACCACTGGCTGCCATAAGAGATCAAAGAACTAAGATAAATTCAGAGGTGGTTAGCAGGAATGAGTGTGAAGAAGTTCCTACTGTGGTCCAGGAAGGAAAGAAGAGCGTGATTGACATGAATGTACTTAGGTAACCTCAATGCAAAATTAGGATGCTAAAGGAAGTCTTAGTTTTCAGGATTGCTGTCAATATCCTGGCAGTGGATTCTCCCCACCAACACATTTGAGATCTGTTGGAAACCAAGAAATGTTTGTAAGCCTGAATATAGACGGCCGACGTCATTTTAGCCTGAGTAGACTAGTGATTGATTATAAATATTTTTGTGTTAATAATCCAATTGGACACACATTATATTCACAATACTTTTATAGAGCTAATTCTACAAAATGTGACAACAGAGTAACCACAGTCCGACAAGTCACTGCAGGACAATGCCTAAGAGTGGAAGCACAGCTACATGGGCTCTGCAGGGAGTGGGCAGAGGTGGAAGCTCATTTTACCTACACTGGTGCTGGAGTCCTTAGTGGACATATGTTTTCATGGTGATCGCATTGCTTTGCTGTGGTCTGGTTTGTACTATCATAACTAGTTACCACAGAGCCATGGTCATCTAAAACATTAATGGAAGAGATGTCACAGGACTTCAGGGGCTATTTTGGTTAGATTGGGAACATGTCCACATTATACATTTTTAAGGAATTAAAAATCACAGTCACGCCCATGCTTCTCTAGAGACCCTGATGATCATATCAGAGGTTGATCGTTATGAAATTGAAAGACTTTCTGAGTCACTGGAACAAAAACAGTTGTTGAGTGACTATACACTGGGCATGCATGCAACAGCAGAGCTGAGACATCACAATTGCATCTGATGGCTAGAAAAATCTTTTGGCCACAGATTGAAGTGGCTGATACATTTGACTTCATTGCTGGTAATTTTCAAAGGCCTTTTACTAACAGTCTATGGTAAGACATGACTTACTTTCCTTTCTGTTGGTATTATATTTGTAAATATTTTTAGCGAGTTTGAATGTTTTGTCCCAGCAATTCAACCAAGGAAAACCAGCAAATGAAAATCTGAGAAAAAGTCATCCCCTTGACAGTGGACATTATCTGACATCTAAACAAATGCTTCATGCTAAGCATGAGTACTTCTTAGATCCCAGTGTTAGGTAAAACTACTCATTGATGTTCACAAACTTCCAGGCTTATAGCTCTGAGTAGGGAAAAGAATTCACCAGATCCTCCCACAGGTGAGATAACTTGCTTGGGTGAATTATAAGTATGAAATGGGAAGCATAACAGCTTGGAGGAGGCTCCACCATGAGAACAACAAACAGGCTGCTCTTGCTGCACAATTTCCAGATCCTAGGTGTGCCTATAACCCATCCCCATATCTTGAGCTGGCTGGTTAAACATGATCTGGCAACTGCAGAAAAGCTGCAAGAAGCTCTTTCCTTTAAATATGTGCACAAATGGTAAGAAATACCAGATGAAAACTGCAACTCCAAAGATCTGACTTTCAACTTCGAAGGTAAGTTTGATTTGTTAAGAGCTGGTGTCAGTGCAGATCAAAACATACACCCATCCATGGGAGAGGCAAATTTTCACCTCTGTTCTTTTGACTGTTTCTTGTTTGTTTGTTTTGTTTTTTGATTTACTAAAATACATGTGTACATTGTTGACTACCTTAAAATTCTTTTGGTGATCCCCTTAATTATAAATTGGGGTGGTGACCATCATTCTCCTCAAAGAAAAAGAGGGAAGCAAGAGAGATACACATTAAGGAATCTGGCCACGTACTCATTTTGATTTTACATTGCTGTGATATATGGGAAGATATCTGGCAATGAAAAAGAGAAAAGAAAAGAAAAATATATTTTTTCTAATAAATAAAAATAATTTAAAACACTAGAAGCTATACATGACTATTTTAGTATGTTCATTTATAAATGAAATCATTTTCTTTTCCAAAGTACATGGAAGCAATACTCAAGGCAAAGAGAAAGAGCTGTCTACTTTTTCTTGCAATTCTTGCTTGCTCTAGTGTTTCCACCAGTGATTCAGCATGGAAGAAGAAGGAAAGTCACGTCACCATTTATGAAGTTTGTCAGGCTTTAAAAAAATAGTTCTGGTCTCCTGGGAGTCAACATTCATCTTCAACTTCTCTGATTGGAGGGATCAAGCTGCTTGTGGATTTATATTGGTTGATCTGGTTAGCCATGTGGGTACTCATGGGCTTGGTTTGAATGTTTCTGGGGTAGGCATTATCCGGTTCATCTGTAAACCATTTCTTTTCTGCTAAAGGGCAAAATGGATAGAGAACAAGAAGGAGAAATGAGAAGCTTAATTAGTCCTAGGTTAAGCTTTTGGAAAGTTCATTGAAAATGCATAAAGGTAATCAATAGAAGCTGGCAGTGAGTAATTGCTAAGACAGTGCAGTGTACAGAAGCCCCCAGAACCTGAGCATCCTCTTTCCTGTAGCCAGTGAAGAACAAAATGAATGTGCTATTGAGACTGGGAGCTATTAGGAGGTGGACAACCTCAGAGACTAAGCTGGAGCAGACAGACGCCATCCCTGCTGTGGAACAAGCAGTCCAGAATCTTCCAGTTTCACCTCTTCCCATCCTTTTCTTGACTTTGTTAAAACAAGCAGACTCAAAGGCAGATGTCAACTGTATCACTTCTGTCCTGTCTGCATCCCTTTCATGGTCCAATGGGTCTTAATGGATCCTATAGAATTTCTTGGCCAAAGAGAGTAAAAATCAGAATAGGAAATTGCCCTAAAAGAGAATTTTGAAATGGCTTTTATTTAAAGAAAGAGAAATCTGTGGGTATGAAGTCATGGAAAGAGTTCCAGGTGGCAGCGTCTCAGTTGACTATAATAACCCAAGCTGTCAGCAGTAAGCTCCATGGGGCTTGTCACTTTCCTTTTCACCCAAAATATAGAAATGGCTGAGAGATAGAGACTGCTGAGTCAGGGCTTTTGTGTGTTGCAGGGTGTGTATGGGGGGGAGAGGGGCTCTGTAGAGGAGCAGCCTCTTAACTGGATTGTGCTATTTCAACTGGTTCAACTCTAATCTATGCCCCTTTCTAGGACTGAAATTTTCTGAAAACTTGGTCATGTGTACAGAACAGGAAGGGACTGGGCAGTAGACTATCTAGCTTCGGGGATTGTAGGTTTCATTCCAGTGCTGGAGGGTGAGGGAGGACAGCTTTCCAACTCATTCACTGCTCTAGAGACAATGGTCTCTCTGGCCTCCATTTTTATTTCTTATGAAACAATTTACATCTGCCTTGTATCTGGTTGTGGACCTACCTGTTAAAATGATTGCCCAGCTGGCTTGGTGTTTGTGTGTGCAATCGTGCCCATGTGTGTGCATGTGCGTGTGTTAGCTTATAAATTAAGCATCTGTGATTAGCTCATGATCGCTCCATTTTTTCTTTCTTGGTCTGTAGTAACATCATTTCCAATGCCCTTACTCCTCCACATGGCTGCCCCTGGGACTAGGGTTATGATTGAGAAAAGCCTAAAGGATAGACATTCAGTTTAGGGCTCAGTTTAGCCCTCAGGATACTTGCTACCTCTTGCATGATTCTCTCCATGATCCTTCTTGCTCTGGTTCTCCTACCTATTATAATTACATTCACTTTGATTTGAACAGATTGGACGGTAAGAATTCATAATGCTACATCCTCACAGCGAAGCTAACTGATTAAGTGCTTTAAATTATTCCCCCTGACAGAATGATAAAGTTACAATCTGTTCTGAGATGATCTACAGCTTGCCAGCCTCCTACAGCTTCTTTCTACATTCATTTATCTTTTTGTCAAGAGGAGGGTTTTTTCCCCCTAAGCTTCAATTCCATAGATCTTTTAAAGTCATCAGCACATCTGAATTATTAATGAGGCTTTAGAGGCAAGACTCCTGATGGGCTGGTTAAAAAAGGTTGTATAGAAATCTGGGACTGTGTACACATCAAAATAATTTCAGCTCCATTTAAAAAACCATTTAGTTCAAGTGTGACATAGATGAACCATTATGCATTTGTGGAAACCAATTTTTTGTGATCTACGATTAAACTAACCTTTCAGAGAAGAGTAAAGTGTGATGGTTATCATGTTTTAAAAGCATTGCCAGGTCTCCGAAACAATTTCCAACTATGACTTTCTCAAACAGCTTATGTGCAGAGATGAAGCTCAGAGAGGAGCCTGGTGTTTACGCTGTTTGCCCAAGCTCTGGCTGCACTGTTATGCGGAACGATTTTGCTGAAGGGATTCAGTGCTAGGTTGTACATGCCAGGTAGAAGAATGAGTCTTACTAATGGAGAAAGCGGCTGTGTTTTGGTGAAAGACCAAACAGCTGTAATTTGCTGATTTTTTTTTTAACAACTGCTGCAGAGAATAATTGTTGAGAATTTAGTATTTACAGTTCAATTCAAAGGGGGCATTTTTGACCTTTCAAAATGGAGAGAATATCAATTTCCTCCAGCTGTCTGAAAGTAAAGCAGCATCATTGGCCTCATTTAAATTTCTTCTTTCTCTTTAAATTTCTTGCCACAAAAGGCAGCCTTGGTAGAAAAGCCCTGTGGTTTAGGAAATACAGCTTCAAGGAAGGAAAGAGTTGTAGGCAAACACCTTCCAATTAGCAGGTGAGAGTCTCACTATCCCTGAGAAGCCACTGTTTCATTCAGTGCTTCCTAAACTCTGAAAGCCTGTGCTGTGTGGGGGGGGGGGGAAGCTGGTCAAGTAAGGAGTTGAAGAAATTGAAATAGTGAAGTGCTCTGGACATTGTCTAAAATGTTTGGGGACAAAGGTCTCCCTAACAGCTTCAATGGTCATCATCCACTGACCTTCCACGGAATGTACTTTGTGTAATAACATGGTAACAATTTGGCATACGGAATCTTGTCATCCAAAGATGAAGCTGTGCCAATAGATTGCTACAAAACCAAGCACTAGGAAGAGGACTGAAAGCAGGGATTCTAATGACGACTGAAGTGAGTAAGGGAACTCCATTCCCATGCTTGGTTTATCTCTGTGTTCTATGTGGCCTTGTTTCACACCTAGGATGAAAAGTTCTGTGGTCTGTGAAGGCTTTTTTGGTACCAGACTCCAACAAAATAAAATTAAATAAATAAAAAAAACCTGTTTGTTCATAAACTTCTTGTGGGTAGTATATGCATGATAAACTGTTCTGAGAACTTTGTGTGACCTGTCAGGAACTTTGGTCACAAAGAGTTAGGGAGGAAATGATATGTTACTATCCTTTGTAAGCAGACAGATATAACAAAATAAAAATTAAGAAAATAACTGGAGGTAAAATAACTGCTACATTTTTTTTAAGACAGGGTTTCTCTGTATAGCCTTGGCTGTACTGGAACTTGCTTGTAGATCAGCCTGGCCTTGAACTCATGGAGATCTACCTGCCTCTGTTTCCCAGGTACTGGGATTAAGGGTGTGCAGAACCACCACCTGATTTCTATGGTCATGATGTAGACAAACTAAGTCATAATGTACACTATGGACACACTATGGGAAGAGGCTAGTGAAATGGCAGAAGCTTGTGGCATAGAGTCAAGTGTACCTGCATCTCTTACATCCCATCTCCTATAAAAAAAAAAAAAGAAAAGAAAAGAAAAAAAAAGAAAGAAAAAGGTTATATAAAGCATCTTGCTGTCATTCCTCTTCTATAGAATAGGAGCGAGGAAGTAGCCTTCCAAATCTTGTTGGCTAAGTCAACGAAACAGATAGCAATGACTTACTAACACATTCAGTTATATGGTAAGCAAATAATCTTAGCTAAATTTGTTAACATGATTAATGAAAGGACACTATACTGACTTTGGTGTTCTTCAGATTCCATATCAGTTATATGGAAATTCTAATGACCTCTACATTTGATTTGATGAAGAGAGATGGATGTATTTACAACCGTAACTTGCTGGGCACAGTAGCTAAAATGATTGCCTAAGAATAAGCTTTAAGGTTAGCACTAATATGAGTAGGATGTGGGGAGTAGGGGGTACCTTCCACATGTTATATTTGCAAATGAAGTTCTTCAATGGAGGAGCTAGAGGCAGAGACCTAGGCTGTATGAACTAGGGGCTTGCCTGAAGAATGTAGATTGTGGCAATAGAGGTGACATGGTAGGATCTTACAGGTAGTCAATCTTCATCTGGAAGCTAAATGAGAGAAAGGGGTAATATGGTGTTATGCTGGGGAATTCAGGGCTGTCATGTAATGGGTCATTGTTTATGACATCCTTCAATTGAGGAATGATTTGCCTTTGGAGAACTACCTATATGTCTTCCACCACTAGTATAAGGAAATGATAGGGTTAGGGTTTAGAACAAGAGTTTAGACTTGTTCATGGAGGAGAGTTACTGTGGTTAGGAAGGGCTGAGCTACTAAAAACTTAAGCAGAGGGAGAAACAGTTGTACTATGAACACAGAGCTTTTGCTGGCTCCATGGACTTTCAGTGCTGTGGGCTTTAGTCTTTTTACATAACTACTCTCCCAAGAAGATTGCAGAAAGTGGAACTGGTAACACAGTAATGGCCTGGAACAATAGGCTCTCTGTAGCACCATGGGCTGGGGCTTTGAGAGTAAAAGCATGGATGGAAAAGATCCCATTTGGGTAGTAAGGACAATGAGACACCAATGGCTACAAGGAGCTTCAGCCTACAAGGGCAACTCCATGTGGTTTCCTAAATTACATTTCTGAATGGCATTATGGTGTTCTTCCTGTGCTCACAAAACCTGATGCCTCCCAACCAAAACTATACATCCTGCCCCTTCTTCTTCTGCTTCAGCAGAACAGAGTCATTCTATAGAAAAAAAAAGCATAGTTTCTACCTGATCCAGACAGATCTCCTTTGATCTCACTTCTCTGTCATGGACCACTATGACTATCTGACACTGCATCTCTGCATCCAGCCAAGCCCCAAGGATACTTACTCTTTCCTCTTAATTTCTCTTGCTCCCTTCCATGTGCAGCTTCCTTATGGGAGATACTTAACCACCTTAGTGACAGGTGCCCACAGCTACTTCCTTATCATATTATGACAAAGCAGGCATTGGCTGATGGAAGCTGGTGGAGAAATTGATTTGTACCCTGTCTTATCTTTCTCTCCCTGAAGTTTCTGTACTTCCTTGTTCTTCAAGGAGCCTGTTGCTATAGGAACCTGGAAGGTTGATATAATTATATCTATTGGGACACAGACACCTTTAAGGCATTCCCCATGCTGAAAGAGAGTCAATCAAAGGTTCCTCTGGTCACCTAGGATCTTCATAATGCTGCCAACAGGCAGAGTCAGTCTCTCTAGTCACTAAGCTCACAGGGCTTGTCCCCTGGCTTGGAAGCAGAATCTGGCTCCAAGAGCCTGACACCAGCAAATCAACTATGTCAACACCTCAGGCATTAATTGCCACTTCTCCAAAAATAAATCAAGGGGATGTGGATAAATTATAAAACAGTTTAAAAGTGTGAGAGTGGTTAGGTGAGAGTCTTTCCAAATACATATTGTGCATACCTACTTTAATACCCTGAGCCATAAGCCCTAATTTCAGAATGGAATTTGAAAGGTCTCCTAATTACAGTGAACACTAGAAAGTGCTAGGATCCATTTGAACTGGAGTAGAGAAGGAGTTCAGTAGCAGCAGTTAGGGATGTTGACAGGCCCACCACAGTTATCAGACAGATTGTGCTGAGTAAAACTCCCTCCTAGTTTACCAATCACTTAACTTCCGACCTTTCCAAAGCCCGAGCAAACTGGATTAAATGGCTGAAAAACTGTTTCTCTTCCAGAACTGGGAAGAGCACTGAGTTCTAAGCTGTGATTCTTCTTAAGTATATGCATTTTCACAGGGTTCTCTCACTGTGTATCATTTCTTGTTTTTTTTTCTAGTCTGGGTGAAGCATAAGCAGGGAAGAGATAAACTATGAAGACATCATCTGCCTCCTTCCTAAGGGAGCTTCTGTTCTTGAGGAGGAGGTGCGGAGTCAAATGGAAAACAATGGAGCATATACGCTACTCCATGAAGAAAAGTATAATTTATAAGTTTCAGCTCTTACGAGAAAACTCATTGTGATCCCTTTGCCACCATCAGATACATCAGTGGTTATCTCTGACTAGTTCTCAATGATCTGCAATTGCCCAGTGGGGAGTGTGTGCCCAAAGACTAGGGGAAACCCCCAAATTTCATTTCATGTCACAGTCTGTTTCCATCCCACTCAATTGCAGACTCATCTACTGGAGCCTTTCGTGATGGGATTTAACTAACATCTGAAAGGCAGGTGGCAGGAGACACGTGAATACTGTCCAGACTGAGTCATCAGCCCCTTCATCACTGGACATGTGCTCTCAAGCTGATTCACACAGCTCAACAGCTTTGACTTGGGTTCATACTGATCAAACAGGAAAGCAGACCAATGCATTTGCCATTAACAACCCTCCTACTACAAATGAAAGGAGGGTCAACCACTAACAGAGAAGCACATTTGCAAAATGGGATAGTTGTGAATGTTTTACAGAACACAGTTTTTGACTGGTATAATCGCTCAATTTGTTGGGTCTTGCCAACATCAACACAGAGATGTGAACAGACCGATGGGGGCTGGGTTTGGGTGGTGGTGGTGATGGGGGAAGTGGAGGAAGCTGGGTTTCTCAATGGGAAAATGCTTTTAAACTTGGGACAAGGTACCAAGGTGGGCAGGGAGGCCACGTGCAGATTTGAAGGCAAGCCAGATGGAGAGAAGTTAACCCCAGATTACCCAACCCCCAAACCCAAGAACACCAAAACAAACTCTAAAGGATCTAGCCATAGCAGCAGCACAGCCTCATTGCGCTGAGCAATTGAGAAAGTGGAGGAAGAAAAAGAAGGAAGAAGGGAGAAAGGAGGAGGAGGGGAAGGGGAGGGTGGAGAAGCAAAACAAAATAAATAGAACCACAAACAGAACAACAGAACTAAAAATAAACAAACCAATAACAGAATAAAATTTGTAACTCCTTTTTTTTTTAATTCCACAAAAGTTTCACAAGGACAACGTTATAGAAGAAAACCCCCAGCAGTGGCTAGGTCATGCAGGAACCATTAATTGTCATACCTTGGCCCATTCTAGTCATCCTTGTTGCACTTTAGAGAGAGAAGTAAGCTATGTGAGTTTTACAATGCTTTTAAACTGTTGAGCACTTTAACTGGCACATTCTCATAGTTATAAATGTTCTGAGGGCATAACTTCATAACCTCCTTTTGTAAAGAATGCATGAAGATCTCTCATGATCCAAAACTAGGGGATATGTATATATAGTTTATATATATATATATATATATATATATATATATATATATATTCATATATATATAGTTATATATAAAGAGATAGATATATGTCATATATAAATCAAAATACATAAGGACAAAAATAATTTGAAAAAAAATAATTGCACTCACAGGGACTTTTAAATTTACACATATACATTGACTCCCCAACCATTGCTGGTTGGAGTACTACCCTGGCCCTGTCTTTGGTGTGGAAGGAGGTGGAGGTTCTGACCAAGCCTCACCATTTTTGTCAGTAAAAGTGCTTGTCAATCACACAGCAAGCAAATCTCCAAAACCATCATGCTGGAGGGGACAGGGGATCCAAAATCTAAACCCCAAACATTCACCATAAAAACACCTTTTTAAAAGAGATGCTGCAGCTGTGACAAATTTCCCCCTCCTTTCTACCCCTTACTCTATCCATGGATTTCTAAGTAAATGTTTCAAATAGGTTCATATGTGCCCAAGGCTAGTCTACTCAAACCAGAATTTGTTTATAGTCAAGTTGGCCAATTCCTCAGAGCTCCTATGTTCCTAAAACATAATTTGCATGCATAAAACATCTGATAATTGCATATTGAGAAAAATGGATGTCTAACTTCCCTCCCTTGTTGACTAAAAGAAAGAAAGAAAAAAGATAACAAAAGGAAAAAAACTCTATTGTAACGTGCTTGGCTCACTAATGTGGCCCTTTCCTTCCCACATTAATATGACAGTGAGAATGTGAGTTGGCTGCATGTTAAAGAGCTTGTCTATGCTCAACTTCTCCTGCCGCCTTCTGCCTTGGGACAGAGCATCATACAGTTGTGCCAGCAATTTAAATGTGGTCAATAGCTTTTGTCTTTATTGAGTCCACCAACTATGGCTCCATCCTCCTACATCCTGATTTATCTAGCTCCTATGAAAAACATTATCTGCCACCAGATCTTTCTTCTCCTCCACCAGTGCCCCAGCCTGAATTCTACCTAGCATTGGGGCCCTCCTTAGTCAAACAAAGGGGTGTAAAAAGGTCCCCTGAGAATGCATGGAAAAATACTTGCTCTTTTCTGCGTGTTATTTATTCTGTACATAAGGTAAGTGATTCACCTTTTAAAAGATGTAAAAGTCCCGGGAAGGCAGTTCTTAATGACTTACATCTGATATTTATGATACATATGGCTTTTCATCCCAAATGTCAAAAGTGAAAGAAAAAAAACTTGCTATCCCTATGGCAGCATAAGGAGACAGAAGAACAATTTAATATGCAACCAAACTTCTTCTCTGGTAAATAAAATGACTAGGATTTGATACATCCAGGAGTGGAAACCTGTTTCTCAGCATTAAAGTTAGAAACATCCACTTGAACTCCTGAAAGAAGCTAGCTCCTAGACACAAAGGCTTTGGTAAATAAGTAAGGAAATCTGATGCTCTTTCGAAACAAGTAGATACTTAAGTCATCTTCCATGCACACTTTGAAAGCTTTTCAAATGTTTTGCCATACTTCAGCCCATAGTAAAAATGATCAATGCAGTTTCATTTTTTGGTTGCTTGTTTCAAATGATTGTGTGCTAACTTGTTATGTATGTGTATAAAGAGAGAGAGAGAGAGCAAAGAAATAACAAACAAACAAAAAATTCAAAACTCGAAGCATTCTGATGACCCTGATGAATAGGAATAAACCTGCTTTGCCTAACTGGCACAGATCACAGGTGCTCCCTCCTAATCTGTGACCTCGTTCCTGTAGTGAGCTATTTACACCTGGAGGATGCCTTTGGGTTATTTTCCCCCTAGAATCATAAAAATCATAAATAACTTTTGGTCCGTCCACTTATTTGCTGTTGTGTTCAAGGGTTTTATGGTGGTGAAATAAAAATGACAACCACATGCACACTATCATACATATGCAAAATGTGTAAAAAAAAAAAAAAGTAAAGAAAAGAAAGGAAAGAAAATAAGAGGGAACTACGGGGAACAGGGAAGTTACTCTGTTGGAATACCAACTGGGAAAACGAGTAGCAGATACAGTTTCACAAACGGTGTCGGTGGATACACATATCAAAGCCGCTCTTCCTGAACGTACTTCTGTTTGTCGCGAGACTCCCTGGACTTGGGCCGGTTTGGCCGATTTGCTGTGGACGGGATGGAGTGGACAGAGGAGCTCTTCTTACTGGAGGACTGTGAGGAGTGGGAGGAATGAGACAGGCTGGCCCGGGACTGGCCAGCGTTGTGGTCAAACTGCATCAGGCAGAAGATCAGGTCTGTCGGGACGAGCTCAAACTCGTAGGGGGGGTTGGTGATGACATACCTAAACAGAGAATGCAAAGGTATCATGGGATGCTAAGTGATGCAAGCACACTACTTAACTCATTGCCTGGCTATTCCAATCCCTCTAGATGATATACTCAGCCCAGTAACCTCAAATTCTCTTCCAAATTACAGAAAATCATCATGTTAATCTCAACGATGCAGCCAGAAGCCTGGGCAGAGCTGCCAAGTTAGAGCTGGTAATGAAAAAGGCACACCATAATTCCTAAGAACCATTTGTGGGTTTCCATACAAGGATCAAATTCATAACATATAGTCACTCAACTGTGCTGTAACTTCCATACTAGGATGTCCTGACAGTTATAGATCTCTTTAAAAAAAAAAAAACAAAAAAACAAACAAACAAACAAAAAAAAAAAAAAACCAGCCCACAAAACAAGAGTTTGACCTGCCTTCTCTCAATTAGGTCAAGCTTTCTCTGGGTTGCTACAGTGTATCACCATGTTGCCTCTGCAAGCAATACATTCAAAAGTATGGTCTCAGTCTCCCAGGAGCCTCGGAATAATGCAGATTATTGACTATGGTGGGGGTGGAGCTTAGTGGCAGAGCATTTGCCTTGCATGCTAGAGGCCCTGGACTCAGTTGATAGCACTTGAAAGAAGGAAGGGAGGAAGGAAGGAAAGAAGGAAGGAAGGAAGGGAGAGAGAGAGGGAGGGAGGGAGGGAGGGAGGGAGGGAGGGAGGGAGGGAGGGAGGGAGGGAGGGAGGGAGGGAGGGAGGGAGGGAGGGAAGAAGATAGATTTGACTGCCTCCCTAGTGCTGGGGTAAAAGGTATGCAGACCACCACCTGGCATTAATCTGCAACACTTTTTAACTCTGGCTATGAACTATAATTTTCAGGCATTAAATATATAAACATTGTTATATAATTTTGAAAAGTACGTGTTATTTTTCCTTACCCACTACAGAAATGACTCTAATCACAGTATTTTAAAAATAATTTATATTTATTTTATTTGCATTGGAGTTTTTCTTGCATGTATGTATGTGGAGGGTGGTTGTATTGGATACCCTGGAATTAAAGTTACAGACAATTGTGAGCTGCCATGTGTGTGCTAGGAATTGCATCTAGGTCCTCTGGGAGAACAGAGAGTGTCTTTAATTGCTGAACCATCTCTCTAGCCGCCAGTATTAAAAAAAAAAGAAAAAGAAAAACCAAAAAACAGATGATGTAATCTATAGATCTGAGAAATACCCCTATGGCACCATTTCCTGAAGTACACTACACAAATGGGTTTGGGTAATTCCAGGATTAATGGTTTGCCTGCTATGAGTTTATATTAAGGCATATTAAAGCAGCTAGTATATCCAAACCATCATATATTTTTGTTTAAGGTGATAATATAAAAGTTTCTTAAAATTGAATATATGAAAGGAAGGGAGTCAATTACTAAATATATGCAGCAAAATCTATCAGTGTGAAGCATCTCCACATTAGGGATCAAGGAAGTGATGCAAGGAGCCAAAGCATGGGACTCTGACCTTAACAAAACACACATTCTTCCCTCAATGGCTTCACATTCACATTAGTAATAAAAAAAAAAAAAAAAAAAACAAAAAAAAACCTTTCTCACAACTCCTCAGCTCAGCTCAGTGTTAGAATTAATGCAGGCAGTGTGTTAAAGGCATGTACATTGAGACCTTTGCCTGCAGGAAATGAGAGAAGGCATTGATACCATTGCATTTGGGTAAGATGGCAAAGTAGGAAGAGGCACTCACCTTTTTGTACACTGGCTGGGGGTACTGAGGTGGGCATCTCTTAGCCGGTAAATTCCAAAACAAAGCATATTGTATGTTTTCAGAGCTTTGCAGAACAGATCACCATAACAACCACCATCCTGGGAGACAACAAAAGAGCCGAGAAAAACATCAGGTTTTGTTTTTCTGGGAATTAAGGTGTGTGTGTGTGGGGGGAGGGGTGGACCTTTGCATAAGAGCTTGTTTTCTTGTCTCTGGGGTTTGAGGGTCTATGCCAAGAGACTGTGGCCAAAGACATCAGTGTGTTTGACTTTAGGGATCTGGCATCCACAGGGGCTTCCTCTGGTGGCCACACAGTTGTGTTCATAGCTCAAGTACACTTCTGTCTTCCTTCACTTGAGGTGGGGACATGACACTAGAAGGTGTCAGTTGTATAGCTAGAGAGGAAAAATGAGTTCCACAAAGCAAAGATTATATCCCCCCAGCTTAGCTGTGTTCACTGTGATGGGACCATGTTGTCAAAACTGCCCAAGTGATAATGAAAATCACCACAAGAATAAAAGAGCACTCACCCCCAGCCCTATGGTGCTAAGACTCCTTCAAATAAGGACTGTGTGAAAAGCACAATTTGCAGACCTCAGAGATGTCTAGGGGAAAGAGCAGGTGGGGGTCTGCCAGTGAGATAACTGGGATTCGCTGTACTAATAAGTTCACAACCACCCCGAATTCTGGAGCTTAACTCAGAAGGTGAAAATGTTTGCAAATGCATAGAAAATTCTGGGCTTCATGCAGATATGTGACTCCAAGTAGATTTCATTATACAGACCAGCACTGCAGAGTGGATTCATTAGGAACCAAGGGAATATATTTGTCTTTGCTATCACTGGAATTCCCATGATGGGCATCATATTAGACAACAAATGATCCCACATTTTTCCATTATCCATCTTGCTATACCTGCCTCTGCTGGACCCACTGATGTATTTTAAAGTTGCTTTAATTTACAAATTTTTTTGTTTGATAAAACTATACAGCTTCACAAATCTGCTTCCAGGAGGGAACAAGGAATCCAGGATAACCTAAATCCATGTTTCTGAGCCATGGTCCCTCAAAATGGCTCCAGAGTAAACTATTCCTTATTCTCTTTTTAAGATGAAAGATGAAAGCTGTAATTTTTGTGTCCACAGTATATAAATACAAAATCTCCGGTAGCAGGGTTTGATGCACAGCATCCCCATGTTCAGACAGATTCATAACAAAATATGTCTGAGCTATAAGGACCCTGTGGAAATGTTTCCTAAACTTAGCTATGTAGTGTTGGCAGCTACCCCAAAGCCAAGATGCCTTGATGCAAATGTCCCATGCCTCAGTTGCCTGAGAGCAACACATTAATGATCTGGTAGGAGGATTTGCACAAGTAAAGTGTGGGGCCTGATAAATAGGGCCCCATAAATTCCATCGTTTTAGTCTATTACAGTAGAAGAGAGAAATACAGATGCCTAACCTGATACTGTTCAATACAGTTCATTCTTAACAAGCTTGCTGCAAGCACTGGGCTCAGGAATTGTATGGGCTGTAGACTCACCCCCAAGTCTGCAAAGGGCCCATCCAACAGGGCTAACTGAGCCACCCGGCAACGGTCCCTGTTGGCCAGTGTCTGGGGAGTACTGTAGCCCCCTCGAAGTGCATTCTCCTCAGCAATCAGAGCCTCAAGCTCTGG
Organism: Cricetiscus sungorus; assembly: GCA_030556225.1. Taxonomy (NCBI): domain Eukaryota; kingdom Metazoa; phylum Chordata; class Mammalia; order Rodentia; family Cricetidae; genus Cricetiscus; species Cricetiscus sungorus. Next base: position 1,096,111 of record JANBXA010000124.1, on the reverse strand, counting down.
TGTGGCTCCTCCTGTCACCAGAGTTCGTATCAGGGTGAGGATATTGTCATTGAAGTATGTCTGTGGAAAAAGGTAAAGGAGAAGTACTCTTAAGCAAACAACCTATAGTCACCACAGCTGACATCCAAATTATAACTTTCCTTGGTATCTCCCATATAAAGTTCTAGTCTGTCTCTTCAAATAATTTTCTATGGGAAGAGAAAAGACAGCAGCCTCCAATTTTTCCATTCTTTTCCCTCCTGCTTGATTGCACTTTGGGATCCTAACTTAAAGAACTAAAGAAAGAAGAAAGAAAGAAAAAAAGAAAGAAGTAAAGTAGTCAAAAAAGCCTAATGCCTGGAAAACTGGTGTTGATAGATATGCAAATACTGCCTTGCCTCTGTAAACTTAAAAAACACCAACTGTGACACTAGGGTCACAATAAAATTCAGCATACTGAATACTCAGTATGCTGAGTATTGGCCAATACTCAAAGGAGGCCAACCACTGAGAGCCTGTTACTCATATGTTAGGAGGCTACACACAGGCACAACTCCTTTCTGTTTGAGATTAGATGCCAAGAGAATCTTGCATGTTGCACACTCAACAATTTATCATAGATGCACACTTAACAATTTATCATAGATGTTGATAATGGTTGGATACAAGAATCATCACCAGTATAGCAGCTGGGGAAATCTATAAGCTGCATGTCCTGTTGTGTATATCTTGGTTTTTGCAAATAACCTCAGCTATCTGAGAAAATACAGCTGATGCAAAGAACTCTTTCCTTTACAGGTCTATTTCTCTCCCACATAGTATGTCCAGAAGGCATCATTGAGAACTTTAAAAATTAATAGAATGTCTAAGAAAAGACCTTAAATTGATATTTGTCACCTGGCCGAATTTCAGAAAATATCAGTTACAGGCATTATGTTCCATTTTCTTGCACCAGGAGATGTAAAAGCATCAAAATAAAAACAAACCCAATCTCGGAAGTGGCTTTGGGGCATTTGTATATCCCTGGAGCTGGCTAGAAACACTGTTGCATTCTCATTTGTAAGTATCTTGAGAGCGTAAGAGGCAGTGCATAATGGGGAGCAAAACAGACATGGATGTCACTAGCTTTGTGTCATCTTGGACATTAGTGTTTACAGTCATTAAAATCAGCATGGTTATTAAGATCAAGTGTATATGCAAAGAAATCCATGTGGGCTTCTAAGTTAAGAAGATGCTTCTGGAGGGCCTGGATTTCATGTTTCTTATTAAAACACTCAACCAAAAAGCACATGGAATCCAACTGCAAAGAATGCTGGGAAAGTTATACACAGGCTACCCTGCTGAAAATTATGCTCAAAAGCTCAGCTGTTCCCTGGGGTGGACAAGCAGAACTGAGGACACCCAAGGGAATAGATGCAAGTAGGGTAGTTAAGGGGACTGGAGTCATGCTGAGGTTTAGTGCTGACTTCACCTATTACAAGCTCTGTGGCCTTCGAAAGTTATAGAACATTTTTGGTCTCAGTGTCATCTTCTGTAAAATGGAATATCAGAGTAGCTATAGAATCAATGATGGCCACCTGAGGGACTGAGAAGAAACTCAGGGTATGTCCGGCCTGATCCCAGAGACATGGGGGGAGATACGCAAACTTTCCTTGATTGTTCTCTTTACTGTTACAGTTTTTGTCCTGGAAAGTGGGATGACATTATTGTCCTTTGTCCTGGAATCTCTTCTCTCTCAGTCAGCCTCAGTGAGCAAACTCCCTCCAGAGCACTGGTTCTCAACCTTGCTAATTCTGTGATCCTTTAATACAGTTAGTTCCTCATGTTGTGGTGACCCCCACTATAAAATTATTTTTGTTGATACTTCATAACTGTAATTTTGCTACTTTTATGAATCAAAGGGTATCTGATATGCAGGATATCTGATATGCAACCTCTGTGAAAGGGTCCTTCAACCCCAAAGCAGTCAAGACCCACATGCTGAGAATTGATCCTCTAGACTAAGGAAGAATAAAGTAAAAGTTCTGTGAACTACATCCTAGAGATTTATTATATTGACTAAAGACAAATATCTCCCAATGGTCAGATATCCCATTTAGTCCTGTCTACCAAATCAAATAAGGGAGAATTGGACAGAGAACTGACAAGTACCTTTGTGCTCCAATTACCATTTTAGACTAATGACTAGGAAATTTAACAGCAAGTAAATAGATGGCAAACATTCATGACCCTATTTTCTGAACTACTGAAAATGCCCTGCTCAAACATAAAGAAATGAGGGACATTCATTTCTTTCAAAAGGAAACAGTTTTCAAGATAAAATGCAAAAGGATCTTTTTAATTGGGTAAGTAGTTACTAGAAGATCTAACTGGCCAAAGTATAGAGATTAAGTAGTAGAGTGTTTGTTTCCAACTGAAATAGGTATAACACCCTTTTCAAGGCTTAGAGAACATTATACAAGGAAAGGCAAAAATAACATAACTCAGAAAGTGGAGAAATGTACATCATAAGAGGTCTTTTGGACATGACATGGCCAATGTACTTATTAATGAGGCCGGGATGCCCCACCCCCTGCTTGAAGAACTATTGGCAATTAAAAGCTGTTGGTGGAAAGACTATTCTCTTCAGTGGTGTAGCTACTAGCAAGTTTCCTTTCTCCAGTAAGCATTTTCCCATCCATGCTCATGCACAAATCATTAATTAAACTCAGTGAATCACATACCAAATGAGTATGGGAAAGTTGAAGCAAGACTTACTGAGACAAAAGAGTTTTGGTGGAAAAGAGAGAGAAGAGGAGAGTAAAAGTGACTAAAATTCATTATGTATAAGTGGGTGAAACTGTCAAACAAGAAAAAAATCTTAATTAGGAGCATACAAGAAAAAGTCAACAGTTATTCATAATATTTTAGTATGGATGAGTGTGCTTTCCCCTTATAATCAGGAACAAAAAGGATAGTTCTTGTAACTTCTATTTTAAGTTACACTGGAAGTTTTAGTCATAAAGAAATAAAAGGCATTCATATTGGAAAAGAAGGAAGATTATCTCCACTCATAAGTACCCTGGCAATGTATAAAGAAATTCCCAAGGAACCCACTTAAATGATCATAGGTATTAAGAATGCAGTAAGATTTCATGGTACAAACATAACATGTGAAAATCAAACTTTTTTCTATGTGAACAAGGAAACCTTAAGAAAAAAAAACTCTACAGGGTTGGAGATATGGCACAATGGTTAAGAGCACTGGCTGCTCTTTTGGAGATCTTAAATTCAATTGCCAGAAACTGCATGGTGGCTCCCAGCCATCTATAATGAGATCTAGTGTGCTCTTCTGGCACACAGGCAGAACACTATATAAATAAAAAAATAAAGAAATCTTTAAAAAAATGAAAGAAACTATTTTTTAACAACACTGAAAACTTAAATGCTTAAAGAGAAATTTATTCAAAGAGTTCAAAGGTTGTATACTGACAGCTACACATTACAAAAGATATGAATGAAACCTAAATTATTAGAAGTTATGATTAAACTAATATTGAAAACCTTAAATATTATATAGATTCAAAGCATTCCTATTAAATTTCATATGGAATTTTAAGAAACATAAATTATTATATCAATCATATAAAAAGCAACTAGAAATAAAATTGAAGAGGTCCAAACCCTGATTTCAACATATACTACAAACACTGGCAAGATAAACAGCCAATGGAACAGAATTGAGCATCTAGAAATAAACTCATAAAGCTGCTGCTAACTGGCTTTGGATGAGTATATCATGAAGCTTTATAGAAGAAAGAATAGTCTATTAAATAAACAGTGTTACAACAACTGACATCAACATGCAGAAGAAAATGTTGGGCCTACTACTCACACCACATACAAAACAACATGAGTCAAAAGCCTGAATGTTACAGCTAAAAGTAAAGAGTGCTAAGAAGAAATAAGTGGTAAATCCTCATAACTTCAACTTGAAAATTATCTTAGATAAGATATCAAAATTATAGACTACACAAGAAAATTTGATCATTTGTATCTTGTAATATTTTTTTAGATTATACATTGGAAGACATTATGTAAAGTAAAAATTCTTTGTAGAATTAGAGAAAATACTTAAGAATAATGTATCTTACAAAGGTGTATAATCCAGTGTTTAAAATCCTCCAATAACACAACAACCAAAAGGCAATAAATTTGAACAGCAGAAAAAGGATGAGGCTTGAATAAGTATTGCTTCAAAACAAGGTAGATAAGTCATCAAGAGACAGAAGGAGGCATACCATCAGTAGTCATGAGGGCAATTTACCATGAGAACCCAAAACTCTACTTAACTGAACACAAGGGGAATGAAAGACATCAGAACAAAACCTCATGCAGAGAGATTCACAACAGTATTATCCACTATAGCCAAATGGACTGGAAACAAATGAAACAGCAATGGGTTAACAGATGCAGCACAAAGTGTTATAACCATGGAGTCAATATTATTTGTGCATAAAAAGAAATAAAGTACATGCTTATGAACAGACCATAAACACAAGATTCCATTCATATGAAACATTCAGAAAAAGCAGTTCTTGAGAGACAGGGATAAATACCAGTGGATAGTCAGGGCTGAGTGGATACGGTAATAAGGGAAATGAGGACAGATTTCTCTTGGAACTTATGAGACTGTTCTTAAAGGATCCTTGGAGATGTTTACATATGCTTAAAAAAACCATAAAATTGTATACTTGGGTGAATTTTATGGTCTATTAATATTCCAATAAAACACTTCTTAAAAGAACTGGTTAAAAGATAATTACATGGTTAAAAGATAATTATGTTTATAATGGCTAAATTTTTATATGTGGAATATAAGCTGTAAAATTGAAAATTGTGTCAGTACATACACATGCAGGCATGTACATGTACACACATGACCCCCCCACACACACAAATGTGGGCACACACACATACATGCATGTAGTGGTATATACACCCTACCTGCACCTGTTGCACTGACCATGACTATTTGGGCAGGGACACAGGTGTAGACATGATGGAGTGTTAGGTTAGGTTTGGGGTCCTCCAACCCGAGCATGCTCTCTTACTTCCAGTCCAGTCATGGACAGCAGCCCGGTGTGGATGCTTAGAGTGGGACTTGCAGTAATGACCTGCCTTTTGTGTAAGTGACTTCTTCCCAAATAAACTTCACTTTAAAAGTACTGAGTCTAGTGAATCTTGATTCTCATACATAGAGTGACCCCTAAGGATTGGGACCAATTAATATCATCTGTCCTTAAAAATTTATCTCAAACAGAATGGAGGGCTTTATGAAGGAGGGAAGAAGGAAAAGCTCTTGAGCTCTTGAACTTCAGGGCTTAGAAAAGGGCTATAGAGCTCCTCAAGATAAAATTCTTGGTGAGAGTCTATATGCTGATCCAGAAACTCAAGCTACATATAATAACACATCTTGTCTCTATGCAGTACAACAGCTTTGAATGCTTGGGATAAGGTTCATGAACCAGAGAAGAGAATAGAATCCTATACCAAGGTAAGGCAGAAACCAAGAGATTGTTATGATGTATTTCTATGAAGATTGTTCAGAGCAATACAATTAGAGGTAGCAGATCCAGAATCTAGGCTAATACTCATAAAATCTTTAGCTTATAAGAATGTGAATCCACAATGTAAAAAGGTGCTGTGGCCCTTAAAGGTCAAATCATCACCATTGGATAAATGGTTCCTGTACACAGCAAACATTGAATATAATGATTATGACATATAACGATTATTGCACTGAAGCTTGGGTAAGAGAAGTGATCCCCAAAGGTTTAAAATTCCATCAAAATAACAGATGTTTTAATTGTGGACATTTAAGGAAAAAAATTGTAGACATGGCATTCCTAGTAATAATGCTTCTTCTAGGAATGAATCAAACAAAATGCCTCAACCTTCTGAATTATGTAAAAGATAGGACAAAGGTCAATGAATGTAGATCAACCAGAGACAACCAAGAAAATCCTTTACAATTGGGGTGAGGGGGTCTCTCAAAGGCTTCCATGTCAAAAGTGGTCCAATCATTCCCAGTCACTTTGGAGGACAATCTTCTCCAGGAAAATTAGGAAATCCAGTACCTATTGTAAAACATCATACTGCTCTGGATGATAGATTAACTTAGGAGTATGAATCAAACAAACATGGAGAAAACAAAACAAACAAACAAACAAAAAAAAACCGTATATTTTGACAAACTTCTAGAAATCAAGACCCAAATTGAGAGACTTGGTAGACACAGGGGCAGATGTCACTATTCTAACTCAAAATACTTGGCCTCTAAGATGACCCGACTGAAGCAAGAGAGCATATTCAGGTCAGAGGAACCCCAGACCTAACTTAACCATTCATCATGTCTGCACCAAATGGCATGGTCAATCAATGATACAGGAGTGGGTAGGGTGGATATCTCACTACACATGCAGTCACACATGCACACATGGTTAGTGATAGGGAGGACGTGTTTTACTGTTCAAAAAAAAAAAAACAGAGTCTGATAAACACTGAAGACAGAGATTCTCATGATAAAGTGTTCACATATTAAAGGTGTGAAAAGAATTCAAGAAGCTAAGAGAAAAAAAGCACTCCAAACAAGAACATCCTGTCCTGATGGGGAACATGAACCTAAGAAGCACACCAGGGACCTCACCGAACAAGCAAGGTCAATGCCAAATTCTGTGCCAGATGAGTACTTAAATTTAAATTACAAAGTGGTGAAGGACAGCACTGCTGTCAGAGCAAAAGGATAAAATCAGGGGAACCCAGGCTTCCATAAGGAACACAAAGGGAATGCCAAATAAGTTTGAAAAAAATACCTTTGTTCCAAGAATTTGTAGGCTATGAAACTGTCTACCTAATTTGTGGAAACAATAAGGATGACTCCGTATCTTTGAGTACAAAATAATTTACTCATTTCATTTTCAAAGATGATTTTGATTTAAATTATGTGTCAGGGGTATGTGCATGTGAGCCAGTGCCTGGGAAGGTCATAAGAACAGCCACATCCCCTGGGGCTGAAATTACAGGCCATTCTGAGCTACCTGACCAGGGTGCGAGGAACTGGACTTAGGTCCTCATCAAGAATAATATATAACTCTTAACTGTTAATCCATCTCTCCAACCTGCTATTCATTTCATCTTTAAGAGATACTCAGAATCAAAATCTAGCTTTTTTAATGTAGTTGAAAATTTTACCTTAAAGGGGCCTAATTTAGTTTTAAAATACTGGCAAGGTTTATCAAGTCATGCACCTTTAAAATGTTGTCAGGAGGCTGGAGAGACAGCTCAGTCAAGAAGAGATCTGCCATAAAAGCATGAGGAATTGAGTTCAGATCTCCAATACCCAAATAAGAAGCAAAGTATGGTAGAGTATGCCTGCAATCATAGCACTGGGCAGACAAAAGCAAGATGACCTCCAGGAGCTTACAGGCCAGTCAATATTGAGGGATCCTTAAGGTCCAGGTTGAGTGTGAGATGCTGTCTCAAAAAATAGGATGAAAAGTAATAGAAGACAAATGATGCTGAGTGTTAACCTCCCTGTCATGCAAGGATACACACACATGCACAAATGTGCACATAAAAAAAATGTTGTCGTACTTATTTCTTAAAAAAAAAAAAAAAAAAAAACTAAGTGCAGAGCTGGAGAGAAGCTGAAGAGAGGGCTCAGCTGTTAAAGGCTAGGCTCACAACCAAAAATATAAGAGACCATAGCCCTTAAGAGGCACAAAGCCTGTCCATGCAGGATTTTATAGACAGGGTTAGCTGATATAATTGAGGAAGCTTCATATATCACTGGTCAAAGATGATTTCTACAAAAGTGGACCTGGAGCAAACTGGCTACCTGGAAATTTCTTTCAGCCATATAATAATGATTGAATAAATATACACTCATACAATATACATTTTACATATCATAATATGCTTTCAGAAAATGATGGTGTGGTAGGAATACAGCTTACTAAAAAAATTGAAGCGGAATCTAAATAGCTCTGGGATTCAAAAATCCTGTTAAAAACACAACCCAACTGACAAATATTTCTGTATTTTGTAAAACTAAATTTTTGAAATGAAAAATTTCCATTGCATAGATTTTCTACTGTGAAAATATTTGTTTTAAATTCTAAGAGAGGAAAAGGAGCATCATTTAAAAAGTAAATTAAGAATGCAGCTCAATTATTTATCTTTTTGATAGTTCTTTATACAGCAAACATTTTTAATAATTAAAAACTAAAATTATCTGAAAACAATAAATATTCATACGACTACCTACAAATTAAAATGCATGTATTTAAAACTATCACAAACATAGTTATAGGTCCTCCTAGGGAAAAATGACAATACAGAGAACCACAGTACATGAGATGGCATTTGCACACTCACAATGGGAGTATGTAGGCACACTTGCTTTTGGGAAATAATCAGAAAATAAGATCATGAGCTTTACAAATACTCATATTTGCTCAAAACCTACCAAGTTTACCTCAAAGAAACACAATGTTACTCGTCCCAAGATTCAAGTACAAAATGCTTAACTCTGGGTGTTACATATTCTATCCAGAACAGCCTCCAAAGGTCTATGTGTGAATGTGTGGTCTCTAGCTTGGTGCTGTTGAAAGATGGTAGAGCCCTTAGCAGGTGGGCCTGGAGGGAAGTCTTCTGGACATTGAGAGCACATCCTTATGGAGGATTGTGGAATGCCAGTCACTCCTTTCTGTCATGACATTCAGAGCCATGAGGCAAGCAGTTTTACTCTACCACATGATATACCATAATGTGTGGACTCAACCACAACCCAATGCAGCTAGGCCAATCAGTTATGAACTGAAACCTCCAAATCACTGAGCCTAAATCAATATTTTCTTTACCTAAGTTGGTTATTTGAGATGTCTATCATAGTGACTGAAAGCAAAGATACGGCACTGTTATTATAAGAAAATGTTTTTAAACTACACAATAGAGTAAAAAATTGTGGTATATTCCAAAAAAAGAGTATCATGAAATCCTATGGAAGTTTTGCAAATCTTGACATTAAAAATTCTCTTATCACAATACAAACTAAAAAAGAAGAATTAACAAAAATTTAAAACTGTAAGCTCTGTCTATCCATGTATCATCTGTCTATCATTTATCTATGTTATATATCTATATCTATATACACACATTCATACATTCATACATACATACATACATACACACATTCATACATTCATACATACATACATATATACATACATACATATCAAATACTAAACACCTTTCTTCAGTCTTGGGAATATGGATCATTTCAATATTTTTCTATATTCTTGTGCTTCCTAAATTTTCCAAAGGGAACATGGCTATCTTTTACTATGTGAAACTGAAGTTTATTTTAAACAAAAAGTTGGTAAAGTTCCCTGTTGGAAAACACAGATAAGATCAACATAGAAGGGAAGAGTTTAAATTGTTATAATTTTACCTCAACACCTAACCCTTTCAGAACAGAAACACTGGCACTAATTGAGTACCCAATAATCCCTGAATATTGGAGTGGCCTGACCTGAAACAGTGTCTCAGAACTGCCCAGAAGTGATTCAGCATGAAGGGAGGAAACAGGGTTTATATGTGCTTGAACATTCACAAATCTTTGATCACATACTATTTCAGGGCTTTGTGCAGAGGAAGGGGCTATTTCACTATCATGGAGCAAAACAGGCACTAGGCACTAGGACTCCAAATGCCAATTATCAAAGGCTATTCTTGCAGAAGGTAAAGCATCCAGAGTGTACAATATTTTGTAGATTAATGAAAATTCTGGCATTGAGGAGCTACAGATTGTGAAGAGAGATTATGAAGTTCATGCATGAGCCTTTGTTTACACCTCCAGACTTTCCCATGCATCACTGTGGACCAAGTCCATGGAGTGGGACTGGGAGCCTTATGAGGCCTGTGGACTGAAATGCTAGTCCAGATACAACCCACCTAATCCCATGTCACGTGTCACTTTGCTGGTTTAGATTATTTTTTGTACCTGAAATCATGATACTTGTGCAGTCTAAAAAGTACAGGGCCCACTTCTCACTGTGAAGACAGGGCCAGCACTATGTCAGAGGAAGCTCATATCCTGATTATGAGTTTTTCAATTTTTATATTTACGAGTGTATAGGGCATTGCTATGGTGTGCCTGTGGAGGGCGGAGAAAACTTGAGGCAGTTGATTCAGTCCTTCATGTGAGTCCTATGACTCAAACTGAGGTCATGCTTAGCAGCAAGTGCCTTTGCCTCTAAACCATCTCATCCTGACCTAGGGCATAGTCTTTAATCCCTTCTTGGCTACTCAATAGCTATGAGAGAACATTGCCCAAGTTTTCTATGTCTTGGAATCCTCATCAATATAACTGAGAGAAAGGGGGACAAAACACAAATGTATAGGCTAGTGTTAAACATGAGAACTTGTGTGGTGTAATTTCCCATATGCAACTCAGTGACTTGCAGCTTATAAAAAAAGTACACCCAATGCAGTCAATTTAGAAAATGCCCCCCTGTGTCCCAGTGATCTCATCTCTAATTAAGAGGACCACATCAGCTTCATTGTGAGGTTCCCTTGCCATCAAGCATTGAGTGGTTCATGGGCCCTGTAGGGACACACAGCAAAATCATGAAGGGCTAAGATAAGGACCAAAAAATTGCAGAAGAAAAAGTTGGATCCACAGCACCACCTAGCCTCATGTGTGCTGGGCTGCTCCGCCCCACTAGCTCATCTTCTTCTGTTTTCTTTCTCTTTTTTTTTCCCCTCCTCTTTTTAAGTATAATTACTGGAGCTTATGTTTCACAGTTAATGCTGTCAAGCCTTTTAAACTAATTGGTCTTTTATAGAAAATTTAACTGAAAATTAACACATCTTTTAATAACATTGCTGTAAATTTAATGGCACTCTGCCTTTCGTCTATAATTGCACTAAAATTGTCATTTTCCATGTCATATCTGCCATTTTTTATATTTGCTAGTTTTCATGGTGTGGGTTTTTATTTTTAGTATTTTTCTTTCATGAGCAACGAGGAATATTTCAATTATTTTCTTCTGGATCTGCCTTGCCTGGTGCAGCAGCAAGGGGTATGTTCTTGGGTCCAGCACAACATCCCACTGTTTACTGCTCAGACACAACACTGCTGCTACTCCATCTGCCTTGGATGTGCCTGTGGACTGTCTGTCTGTTTGTGAGAAGGAGAAATGAGGGCTCTTGGATGGAGTGGAAGAGATGAGTCATGATCAGTAAACTGCTGGCATCTCTGGAATGCCACTGGATTAACCTGGGCTGAGAGCTCAGCCTTCAACATAAGGCTCACCTAGGGTTTGGCCCTTCAGGACGTTACAGAACAGGCAGAAAGGCAGGTGGGCCCATGATTCAGAGGAGCACATTCTCCAGTCTTGGAAATACAAACCTAGTTATTTCTGACACTGAGGCTAGCTCATATCAGCCATGAAAACACAGAAACATCCCCCCTGAGACTTCTGAATCACCTATCCACGTAGCTCCTGAGTCTTATATGTCTAAAATATGTGTGCATGCACGTGTTCTGGAGAGAGAGTGAATAAACAGACACGTTCATTCATGCATATGTATGTAAATCCAATGTTCTGTTGTCACAGATGCCTGCTTGTTGAAAGACCTTCATATTCCTTTGTCCTTATCCAGTTGCAACAAAGGCACAAGCAGCTGTCTACATCACACTTATTAACACCTGGTCTCAACTGATTCCCAGACAGTTGAGAAAACTAAACTGATTCTGGTAGTGATTCAGAACCAGAAATGTCAGATCTCCTTGATGACCCTGGGCCACACGTGCCCAAAAATATGTTTTTCTTATTCTTATTGACATTATTCATTACTCTTCTACAGTTTTTACCTATAGAATATTCAATCAGAAATAGAATGTAAATAGGAGATCATGGTCCATGGTTTTCTTCTCTATCCTGATTCTGTAGCATGAAGAATGACGTTTGTCATGTAGTAGGCATAGAGTAAATGTACTGATTAAGACTATAATTATAATACAGCTTTTGAGAATTGGTCAGATGCTAAATACTTCATGATCACTTTATAAGCATGGCCACTGTCTCATATGGACAAGTTATGGGACATGTGTGATTATTATCCCATTTTAAAGGTGACAAAAATAAATCCTAGAGAGATTCAGGGTCCATAGCAAGTAAAATAGCTTAACTAGCAAGCCAAAGTAGTCCTATCTCCTTTGTCCAGGTGTCTAGGTAGAAATGAAATTAGGATTAGGGTTTGGAAGAGGTGAAACTGGATGAAAAAAAAAAGAAAAGCAAATACGGAAGACTCACACACAGCTCTAAAAACAGACAGGCTGCCTTTCATTGTGTGTGTTTCGGTGTGTGTGTGGGGGTGTAACTAGGCTCATTCAGAAAACTTCTTATTTCTCAATTGAACCCTTCCTCTTAGAGGTGCACATCTGGAAGGATAATTATTCCTCCTTCATTGAGTTTCTGCTGTTGATCTGTTGGCTGTAGCCACAAGACTATGTCTGACACAGCCCTAACAACTCCAAAAAGGCCAATGAAGAATCAAAACAGTATTCTTTTAGCAAAGTAGCAAGCCAGGAAGAGTTGAGTAATGAGCAACAATATTCAGAGAACATTGATTCCTTGAGTAAGCAGCAACTTGGGGAGCAGTGCTAGATAAGGGGGATCACTGACATCCAGAGTGATTTGCGTAGGTATAATGATGGTACCCATAGATGGATGCTGGCATTGACTCTTCCCTCTGTTCATGCTGTTCAGAGGAGCCTCATTTTATTACTTCCTAATTAACTATCTTGGTATGTAACTGATCTAAATTTCTCACAAATCAAGTTTAGGATGAAATACGAAGAAATCACAAGTAGTACTTTGTCAAAAGGTCTGGATCTAATTGGCTCTGTTGAGTTAGACCTCAACTGGAGGTTTGTCATCCCAAACAACAGAGCAAGGTCTGGAATGATTTGGCTGGGATTTTGATTTATGACTTGAAAAGGCACTGTCAGTAGGCCTGTTAGTATGCTTTGTTCCAATGTTTAAATCTGGTTTATTCACACTATGGTTTAAATTTTGGACTGTATCCCTTAAGTGTATCACACAGTTCTAGGCTCTCAATAACTAATGCAGCTACTGATAAATATGAGGGACAGTACTATGTTCCTGGAGCCCTTTACTCTAGGCTACAATGTAGAAGAAAGAAAGGCTGCTTTTAGGCTATTCCATTCACATACCCCAAGCCACTTTGGTATCAAAGGAGATTTGGGATAACCTTTGAAAATAGTTGTTAGAAATCTATTCATTTTGATTCCTCATCTGAGTTTCTGAGAATTCTCTAGTGAGGCTATCAACAGTTAGCTTTTTAACTCATACACAGATATGCCCTGCTCCTATACTGTCATGTGGCCTTCCCCCATGCTGTTAGTCAAGGGACCCTCTGATTGTGTGGAAGTTTCAATTGTATCACTTAGAATTAGCACTGGCTTCATGGGTATTTGACCCATACAGGTGTACAGCATCATTATTTCAAAATTCTCAGTAATTTATGAAAACATATGCTTTAAAAATGATGTATCTGGTCCTACTTGGACCACATTGACTGTGTTATAAATAAATGTTATAAATTTAAGTTTTAAAAAACCCTTACAACATTTTTTAGTTTTGGGGGAAAAATCCATAAGCAGCTTACTTGTCTTATTAAGAACAGAGTTCTGAAATCTCTGGAATTAGGATTAGAATTAAAGTGACATTTCTAAAGATACAAGATCCAGCTTCCTATGGGGAATTCAGTGCTTTACTAAACATAATCATGTGCCCTCTATTGTTCTTTCCAGCCTGTTCAAGAGTTTGTATAAACCGAGCCAGTATTACCAGCAGCCCTAAGGTCAGTCATTCCAAGAAACCAGGGGTCCCCACTACAAGGCACACTGACTCTTCTTATTGGTTGGGAAAGCCACCAGTGAACCTTAAGTCAGATGAATGTTATTTCATAATTATCTTTAAAACCATAATTCTGATATTTCACTAAGATATGCCTATATTTGTACCACATTCATAATATAGATTAATTTAAATTTGTCTCTAAAAGCTCCATGGCTTCATCTTTCCTCACACAGTAATCCTTCTGGGATTAGCTTTAATGAATATATGGTAATAATCTATAATTAGCATATCATTTGTTTAACATAGTCAAGAGAACAACTTTCTTTAGCAATGTGAGAAATGTATGTATGGGGAAGAACCTTCTAAGTTGTGTTTACAGTTTAATGTGCTCAATAAAACTCTGTTCCATGGGTTCTACAAAGGTCAGCTTTTATCCAGGCCATACTTCTACTTTCACAAACTGAGAATCTAACTATTGCAAAATGAAGTGCATCTTCTATAAATAAAGATATCATTGGAAACGATTTCCAGTTCCTTTTGTAGCCCAATCTAAATGGCTGCTGTTTGTTGTCTGTTGTGGTAAGTGATAATGTTACTAGGCTGGAATCTACTCTCTTAATTGTTACTTATTTGAGGAGGGTCACAAAAATGGGAAAACAAATGGCTTGACCACTTAATACACATCAAGTTACTAAACAAAACAGAACTACTTTTGATGTCTCAATCAATAGCTCCTTTTCTTTACCACCCATCATTGGCCCTGCCCTTCAGCAGAGAAGAGTCCCTTGCCTAGTCCTCAGGCAAGGCCTACTCTTTTAGTGACAAAGACTTCAGTGTCACCCTTGGCACACTGTCCTTTTGACCTTCTGTTCACATTCAGGCTATTGTCAAATGTTTCTGATTTTACCAATGAATACTCACCAGTCCTCACCACACCTTGCCTGCATCACTACATCCCTCCAGCTAGACAAAATGCTTCCGAAGACATTACTTCCCCAACCTTGCCAGTCTGAGCCATATCCACCTAGCAGACAAGGCAGGTGCTTTCAGACATGAATCTGACCACATCACTCTTCCTCATTAATCCAAAAACTCCAACCATGAAAATAGTTTTGAATATCTTCCCTGTCCCTTTCCTCATTGTGGTTCAGCTTCCCTTGTCTTCCTTGAGAGGGCCTCACATCTTGGACTGCTTCTCTTATCCTCCAAACCAGGTCATAGTTTTCCCTGCACTCTGAGGAATTTATAATCAATGTTTACTTGGATGATTGATAAATATTTGTATCCTTTCCAGACAGAAAAGTTCATGAAGTTCTTTGATTTCCCATGGCCAGTTCAAACTTCTGCCAGTGTCTCCTAATTTGGAGGTAGTACATAGGTGTGTATTCCACCACTTGAGTAGAGAGAAAGAAGCTGGACAACTCACCGCACTCATGAGTGAGTCCAGGACGCTGACGGCAAATGCTGTCCCACATGCAAAGGGTTGCGTGAGATACAGCTCTGTATCAGGGTCATCATCATCGTCTTGGTCCAAAAACTGAACATTAGTATCATTCACTAGAAAAGGCATAAAATAAGAATTAGCAGTGAACATTATACATGCATTAGTGAAGCCAGAGAGATACTGACTGGCTTAGAGACACTGATGTTACTACAAAAGAAACAAGCATGGTGAAATTGTTGATGGATCTTGAGGTTGGCGAGCAGTGGAACTCAATGGTCTGCTCCTACATTACTGTTTTAACTTCCAAAACTCGGAAAGCAATGAAGTCAAGCAGGCTTGATCCATGGGAACTGCTAAGGACTGGCAAGTTGATGACATTGACCAGTCCTTGTTACAGTTTTAGAATCATGACCAAAAAATACCCTAAGGCATTTTTTGGTAGCCCAGTCCTTTGTAAGATGGACATAATTCAGTGATGAGTAGCCATGCTGAAATGGTAAAGTTAGCCACAAAGAAAAGAAAGCAGCTTATTCAAAATGAAAAGCAGTGGGCCAGAAACACAGCAAAGGCAAATAGCAAGGAATTTAGCCACAGGCAGGACCCATAGCTAGCCCCAAGGATGGGCCTGGGTAGTACCTGGTGTGCCTCACTCTAAACCCAAGCTCATACCCCAATATGTCCTACTGAACACTCAGGAATGGCTCCTGGCTGCTTCTGGCTGTTATCCAACTTTCTCTGCAAGGATCCACACACTCTTTCCACTCCTAAACAGCTCTGTCTTCCCTGTGTTCCAGAAGACATGGCCAGGGAAAGATGCCTTCCTTCTCATTGTCATCAGAGCAGCCCCTAAGGAACTTCTCCTGCCTGCACCCACAGATTAATAAATTGTGTCCTTCAGATGCCTTTAACTTATAAAAAATTAAATGGGAAATGAGTGTGTATTCCTATCTTGGCCTCAGAAATGATCAATTTTGCAGAACGAGTGATAGGGTAAAGTGTGGGGAGCTGGGGAGAGGCACACTTGAGATTTCTGGAATAATTAAGGTGGTTTTAGGAAGAGAACAGATTAGGTTTCTTAGCTCTGATGTCTTTCTGAATCTATCTGCAGCTAATTTTCTTTCTTAAAGTTATTGTTTTAATTTTTTAAAGGAACTTTCTTGACAACTTTCCTTAATAAAAAAAAAAAAAACAGGCAAACAAATCCCAAAACCTTGTTTATTGCATGAATCAGATAAATGATAATAGCATAAAAGACTAGGTGTGGAATTATTTTTAAGTGGCACCATCTTTCCCCTTCTCCCAGAGAATAATTCTAATGGAGGGAAATCTTTGCTGTGATATTTCCAAATTCGATCACATTTGGGTCCCAGTTATCTCAGTGGCAAGTTAATTGTAGGATAGAGGGTGAAAGTCCCAAGTCTGGTTTTGTCACCAACTTCTTTGACAAGGCATTTCATGATCCTACAGCTAAGTTGCTCTCACTGTAAAATGGGGGAAATTATGCAGTCTCCCATGAGGTAGGTCAGAGACTCCTAGGAGACCAGACTTGGTGAGTTTGGGCCAGGACCCAGGGCATGCTATGTACTGGATAAATGGAGGTTGATATCACAATTGTCTATCTATTACATTATGAAGATGTACAGCCTCTCTCTGCTCCTCTTAGAAACACTAGAAGTTTACTTAAGAAGTCTCCAAATGGTTCTATTAAATTGAATTATGATAGGCCCTAAACTGCCTAATACCTATTGCATGTTTGACTAAAAGTATCTCAATAAGTCCTGAACTGTAACCTAACTCCATGTAGAAATTGTATAACCCACTCTTGTAATAAGTAACTTGGGCTCAGCCAATCACAAGTGGCCAAGTATTCAAACCACACACACACACACACACACACACACACACACACACACACACACACACACCCCTGCTCTCATAGTGGTCCAAATATGAGGAACCATTTTGGTTTGGGCCCCTGTCATACTCTGGAATTATAGATGAAGTGGATTGAGCTTTCTAAAGCACACACTGGAGAAATGGCTTGGTGACCAAGAACACTTGCTATTCTTGCAGAGGACTTGCATTAGCCTCCTGGCACATACACCTTGGCCTACCTGTAACTGCTCAGGGAGGGAACCCAACACTCTTCCGTTCACTGCATGCACACGAGGTACATACATTTATGCAGGCAGACATGCATACACATGAAAGAGAAATACATACGTATTTTTTTAAGTTTTTAAAACCATGTTGTTGAAATTTTGCCCTATCTTTTTCCTCTTTGCCTCTTCCTCCTCCTTCCTCCCCCCCTCTCTCTCTTTCTCTCCTCTCTCTCCGTCTCTCTCTTTCTCTCCTCTCTCTCCCTCTCTTCTCTTCTCTTTCTCTCCCTCTTCTCTTTGTCTCTCTATCTCTCCCTCTTATCTCTCCCTCCTCTCTCTCCCTCTCTCCCTCTTCTTCTCTATCTCCCCTCTCTTTCTCTCTTCTTCTCCTTCTCTCTTTATCTCTTTCTCTGAACAGTGTCTCCTATATCCTAGGATGTCTTCAAACTCACAATGTAGTGGAAGTTTAGAGTGAACTTCTTATCCTTCTCTACCTTTCCAGTATAGGGATTATGGATATGGACCACCACACCCAATTATAAAGTGCTGGGGATTGAACCCAGAGCTTTGCTAATGTTAAGCAAGTACTCTACAAACTCAGCTGAATCCTAGGTATATGATTTTCTCTTTTGATATTCTAAAAGTATGTTGTGAGGGTCACAGTATTTCTGCTCTGGGAATCAGAAAGGGTGAGCTAAGAGATCACACACATTAGTTAGAATATGCTCTTATTTATTCACAACATCAGCTGATAGTGTTTGCACCATCATTCCTACTGGAGCAATATCCCTTCCCTCTTTACAAAGAGATGAAGAATAAATGATTACATGGTGCTACATTCTTAGTTTGGCCCCAAGTAGGAGAAGCAACTCTGGACTTGAGTGATTTAAGGATGTAGGCTATTGATAGGTATCAAGGCAAGAGCAAGTTTCTGTGAAAAGCTTGCCTGTTGTTTTGAGATGCCCAGTCTTAGGAAGATAACAGCTGGAGTCCCTTATGCCTATTTCCTAGAATAGCAACTTCATTGGTAATAAGAGGTGACAAAGACATTGGCCTACAATGCATGTGATTGAATACAATTTGAAAATAGTGAGTTAGGCATGTACAAACAAAATTCATGGAAACTTCAAGACAGGTGAGGACTGAAATATATTGCTGTCTTAAAATGTACTTGGCTTTGGTTTCCTCTGGGCTTTTGTGTATGTTCATGTATATATATGTTCATATGTGTGTGTGTTCATGTATAGGAGCCTGTAGAAGGCAGACATCAACATCTGTTGTACTCCTCAATCATTTTCTGTAGTACTTTTTGAGAACGAGTTTCTCAACTGAATCTGGAGCTCACCAATTCAGCTAGACTACTTGGTCAGCAAGCCTCGGGGACCCTTCCATCTCTGTCCCCAAGGGTGGGAATTACAAGATATACATTGCTATGCCCAGCTTGCATGTGTATGCTGAGGATTTGCACTCAGCTCTTTGTGATTGCACAGCAAACACTACCTCAGGCCCATCTCTCAAGCCCTGTTCTCTGCATGTTTTAAGGGAAATATGGCTGGAACAATATAACACAGCACACATTCAGGGCAGATGACAAATGGTATTTGTAGGGGTGAAGTGAAAGGAGGGGTGGTATAAGGACAGTGGTGTGGCTACTAGAGAAATAGCCTTCAGAGAAGAAGGAAGAAGTGGCCTGAACTCTAAACATGAGGGGGGAAAATCTGGTGTGGGAGAGTGTCAGAGAACTTGCTAACTGAATTACTGCTTTGTATCTGGAGCACCAAGCTTTATGCTTTCCTTTGTACACTAATCAAAATAGGGAGGCTCTAGTTAGTTAATAGCACATGGATACAAAATGAAAAAGAAAGTCTTGCCATGGTACTTTTGGAAAGTTTCTGTAGGTATCTGTACTGGAGATGTTGATGAATGCCCCAAACCATAGTCTGGGGCACATGAGCTTCCTTGAACTTTTATGGTCCTATGGTTCTAAGAAGAGCAATGGAGAAACCTAGGCTTTTAGCCAACAATGTTAAACATAAAAAAGACACCTTTCCTAGTGTTGGAAACAGAAAATAGTGTGATACTCCTTGACCTGAGTGAATTTGTTCTGATAAATAGCTCTGTCTAACAACCATGCAGGGCTGCGTGGTGGACAATTTATTCCTTTGTTTCTAGACACCTCACAAGCAAGATTGCTGGGTTAAAAGCTTCCTCTCTTATTTTGAATTATATTTGGGGGCCAAGAAAATGGAGTGTTCAATTCATCTGTGAGTCATGGGAAGGCAGGTGCTCCTTGCCTCTCCTCCCATGTCTCCTTGCTATGTCTATTTAGAAGATGAATCTCCAGTGGTAAGACCTGCTGCTGATGGGTACCCTCTGTGGGCTATTAACCAAGTCATGGGAACCATGGAAAGGCCTGACAAATGCAGGCATGACCAGGGGCCTTCATCTTCCAGATAAATATACTATGAATCTCCCACAGAGGGCTTTGGCCCAGCTGGGTGGGGGTCAGAGTGTATGCCTGCCAGCCTGTTCTGCACCCTTCTTGGAATCTGGCTTTTGTAAGAAAAGATCCCCTGGGAACCAGCTGCTTTTTATGGCTTCAGAAGCAGAACTTCTGAGAAAGGGCCTAGTCAGGGGGAGGGGGTAGAAAAGGCAAATAAAGTCAGAATAAAGAAAAATAAACAGCTGGAGGGAAGGCGCTGTCTAGGATTTCTTATCTTAAAAATTTTATATTTTTCCTTTGACTTCCTCTGAGAGCTGTGAAGACATGTCAGTCAAACTGACAGCATGTTAGAAGAGGAATATAGGAAGGAGGCGGGGGAGAGGGGGCACATGTGGGATTTAAAAGAGAGGGGGAGAGAGGTGTGGGCCACAGAAAATGAATTAGAGCAGAGATGCTTTGGAAGCTACTGCCAGGTCAGATGGGTGTGATCAAAGGTTTACTGATGCTGTGTGGGGAAAAAAAATCATTAAGCAAAGGCCAAAACAAGACAGTCGATTCCAACCAGAGCCACAAATAAAACGCATTCAAAGCAGTGCCATGGGGTAGCCTTTCTGTTACAGCCAGCAAAATGAAGGGGAAAAAAGCCAATGAGAGTTGGAAACACCAAGATCAGAACAAAAGAAAATACTGATGTCAAGAAGACAAGCACTTCTTACCCAACTCCGTTATCATTAGAATGTGGGTCCCACTGTTTTTTTCCTGATTGACTGATACCAAAGGCAACTTGCCTGGTTTAGCTAATTGGATATGGCATTTAAGGGTCAGGAAAAGGGAGTGGAAGAAAGTACAGAAAAAGAAAAAAAGAAAGTGAGGGAACAATAGGGGACACATTCTCAAGCTAGCCACCTGGACAATAGAGTATCTGTATTGTGAGGGGGATGTGCCATTCAGTAGTTTCATAACTTCACACAGGGTACCAGAGAATGGCATGGTCAGAAGTTGGGTTTTATTGGCTACCGATTATAGCATTCAAACCCATGCCCTTCATCCATATTTTGGCCATTTTTTGAAAATGACCTTTGGTGGGGTCAAGGTGGAGTTGCCACATAGTAGAGCAAACAAACATTTGACCCAGTTCTCACCAGGGATCCATTCTGGGATGGGATTGGCTTATCCCTAAGGTTCTGAGCAGGGTTTCAACTGTAGGAGCCTTTGAAACAGAGCACTAAGAAGAGCCACCTTCAGGAAGAAGCCACCAGAAGAATTTTGCCTCCTTTATCCCCCCTTCCCAAATGGATGCCCCAGTGTCAAAGCCATTCTCATGCTCCTTTTAAAACAGTGGCCATAAGGAAGGAAACTGTCTATTTCTCTCCTGGGAGAGGTAGAACAGTTTGTTTTTCAAATAATCTGCCATATCTGTATGCATACTTTACCTTTCCCTACCCCTCCCCCAAAGAGTTAAAGGACAAATCAACATCCTCCTCTTCTCCAAGGTCTGAAAGACAAAAGCACCCACCCCTAGAGCTCACAATGACCCCCTACCGAGTTCTGTGATGATGGGGATGTTGACCCCTGTTGTTATGGACGGCTGGCGTAACATCCCATGCACTGGGCTGTTGTCTGGAGATGATCTGTCCATTCCAGGAGGTGTGAATCCTAGTGGGGAGAAATTCAGAGAAGTAGAAAAAAAATACAGTGCAAAACCTTCAAAATGCAGTGTACACATACATTACTGACAGGTCACCAATTAACACAGGATAACCTCTGAGTTGTTTTTGTTTTGTTTTTTAAGGACATTATAGGAAACATACTTGAAGCAATTCTAACTTACTCTGACACTTTCCTAAAAATCTAGACCATATCAGTGTATACCCTATATAGTTCCCTGTCTCAAACCAAATAGTTACTACTGTATCTAGTTGCCCTTAGGTAAGGACTATTTGACATACAAAATGCTCTTGTCCATGAAAATGGAGCAAAGAAACACACACCACTTCTGGCATAACCTTTGTCTTGTCCTTCTCTTCCCAATCCACATATAATATGGAGACATGGGTCACTAGTGAGATGGAGTCAGACAACAGTCTCAGACAGCTCCTCCATCAAATGTTCTAAGTGAAAAACAATAATGGGCTCTTCCAAACAACTGAAGTGCTGTGTTTGTTGTTACCACAGCCTACTTAAACTTATTCTGACTATTCTGTTCACCTAGGGCTTGACATGGTTCTGACTGGTGAGATATGAGGGTAAATCTGCTTGGAAGCCTTCAGCAATTGTTCCTTGGTCTTAAAAAGTAATACATGAGAAGATACCTTGTTGCTCCCCTACCCAGACATTGTGTCATGTGTCTGCAATTAATAGAACTAGCCTTGAATTCCTGAGGTAACTAACCTGGCACTATTAAGAAAGCATAGGATTTATGAAGAAGGTAAGACATGTATGTAATGCTAAGTTTAGTAAGGGTGAGACTTTTTTCCAGTCAAGCCCATTGAGTACCTTGGTAAGGATGCAGGCAAATACACATGAAGATGGGAAAGCTCTTTAAATTGCACCTACATTGATCAGAAATTCATTTTCCAAGTGGAGCACACAGCAACTGTCAGCTCAGTGCTATCTTTTGCTTTGGTTTGTTTTTAATTTTCACTTTATTTAATTAAAAAAATAGCTTTGGAGATAAAGTCTTTACTACTTAGCATGGTTAGTCTGAACTCACTCAGTAGACCTGGCTGCCCTTGAACTCACAGAGATCTTCCTGCTTGTGCATTCTGAGTGCTGGGTTAAAAGTATGTGCTGCTATGCCTGATTCTCTGATTCCTTGTCTCTCTATGGGCTTACCAATAAATGAGGGATTTAAAGGGGCTTGCTTAGTATCCAAATCAAAACTCCTAATTGATTATAGGACCACTTTTACAGTCAATACTTAATAATGGGACAAGGTTGGGCTGATTCTGGCATTTGGGGAATGTCTGCTGCTCAGTAATTAGCTATCGGTGGGAGGTTCACAAGCACAAAATGCAAAAGACTTTGAATGGAGCTTTCTCATTTTCTGTTCTCCTTATGTAAATATCCTATCAAGTGTTATACTTTCAGGAAGACAAAAAGCACCTATTCTCTGATTGCACTTTTTTTTTGTAGTATTATGACACCTCAAACAGGTCAAGTTATATTCAATGAGTTAGTGTTCATTTTTCCTAAACTTGGAATGTGTCTCTTTTCCAGCCAACTGCATAACCAGGAGCATGCATTTTAAATGTTAGCTGTTTTCTGCCCTTCGAACACTAAAAGGGACAGAAATGAACTGTTTTCATCAGAAGTTGCATTCAAATGCATGAACAATTGAAAGTGACAGCTGTGCAGATTCAGTGGATGTGACGTTTTTGACTTTCTTCAACTTGACAAGTGAACACCTTACATCGGTAATGCTATATGCATAAAACATGGCCTGTATTTTGACATCTATCTTCAGATGCTAACTGAAGAAAATATGGGTGTGTTCCTCAAGGAGTAGCACCCATAAAGCAGGCAGAGTACAGGTCACACGATGTTAGGAAAGCTGTATTTCATTGCAGAGACTGCAACAAGCGGAAACATCCTTTTATTTTATCTTATTTAAGGATTCCATTTTCAGCTGTGAAAAGACTCAATCCTTTTGCATGAAACCTTCATTAAGAAATGGCTGCCTGTTTCCTAGACCTCTTTCACTTTGCTTTCATATTCCATTTTCCCCTAAAGACTTCAAGGCTGGTTCCATCAGCATCTACAACTGACAAACTGATGGATGCCTAGATACCCTTCTACTGAAGGTCTGCTTCCCCTTTATCTGTGACCCCAAGAAGAGGGTATTAATATTGACATGAGAACTTCAGAAATATCACACCTCCTCCTATTTTGCAACTTTTCTGCCCTCACACTGTAGGTGTGTATGTGGGGGAGGGGTTAAAATTAACAAAAGTTTAGATTTTCTCCTTTCCTCTCATATAGTTGTAGTAATGACTCAGAGTTGATCAGCATTGCTTTCCTCCTTAGGGGCCCAATTATAGGAAAACTATTTTCTGAAGTCCCAGTGTTTTGCAGACTTTCTAAATGAACTTGAAGAGAAGAGAAACCCAGGTATATTCCATCTGAAGGAATGAGGCATGAGGAAGACCTTAGATGTCATCATTCCAATCATGGTTAATAGAGCAGTTCTCAATA
The DNA here is from genome assembly GCA_030556225.1 of Cricetiscus sungorus. Classification (NCBI taxonomy): domain Eukaryota; kingdom Metazoa; phylum Chordata; class Mammalia; order Rodentia; family Cricetidae; genus Cricetiscus; species Cricetiscus sungorus. Next base: position 1,072,018 of record JANBXA010000124.1, on the reverse strand, counting down.
AAGTTCTAGTCTCAACCCCTTCAATTGTTGGCATTATTTTACATCTCTGCATAAAACAACACTGGTGTTCTGTTTCTGTAAGCTAGGACATGTGGCATATACCCCAGGCTTGTGTAGTCAGAGACCAGAAAAACTGGGAAATGCTCCAACATGAGAGACAACCCTTCATTTTGCCAAAAGAAATCATTAAGAATATCAGTGTTAGAGAGCTAGACTAAGGAACCTCACTCAGATAAGGTTCATGGTAAATTTGTGGACTGCCCAAGCTCTTGCTTAGGGTCTTAATTATTTAGTATGTTAACACCATACTCCATAGAGCTAGATATGATTTCCCCAGACTACCTCATATCCTTCCAGGGAAGCCCCATCCTATATCCAATCCTAGTCTTTAGTGGCAGTTGTGCCTAGCATACATCTGTGTTAGCTATCCTCTGGGCATCAGGCATCACTGCCTTGACTAATACTGTCTTGGGCCAGACATTCTCATTTAATGCGTCATGGGAGAGTATTAGGCCAGAGAATTTACTGTTTAGCTGGGCTTCAGGGTTATGTTTAAGAGGCCTGACTCACAGAGAAGAAGTAAAGGGGACTAATGAAGAACATAGTCTTGAAGTTGAATGTCTTAGGTTCAAATTCTGGTTCTTTATTTCCCCTAACATCTGTTACATTTTTAAAGGCATTTTTACTGCATTATTTTGTTATTTGACTGTTCCATGCATGCATATAATGAATGCTGATTACTGTCCCTAGTGTCGTTAACTATTTCCCTCCTACCCATCTCCATTCCTTCCTCAGATTCCCGACTATTGGGTTTGTGTGTGTGTGTGTGTGTGTGTGTGTGTGTGTGTGTGTGTGTGTGTGTGTGCGTGTGTGTGTTTATGACCCGTTTAGTTTAACCAAGGGCACCTGTATGGCCACTGGATTGCATTGGAGCTTGGTGGGGTTGGGTTATCAGGGGTTATATGACTAAATGCTATGCTTCCCCTTTGTCATTGAATCTAGCAGAAATGAGCAGTTGGTAGTGAGGGCTAGAGCTCTGATTCCCTCCTCCATCCACCCCTAACTGTCGATTGGTTCATTCCTGCACAGGTTCAGCACAGGCAGCTGTGGATGCTGTGAATCTGTAACAGCAATGGCTATGTTTTGTAGAAGTGTTATTTCACATCCCTTCTTATTTTCAGGACGTTACATTCTTTCTGTCCAGTGGAGGCCCACAGAAAGGGTTCCACTCCATCTTGACTTAAGGTTAGAGAGTCCAAGCCCACCCTTGCTCCTTCAAGGTTCAACAACTGGATATTTAGTATAAGGTGTGGTCACTGGATGTCTTGTCTAAGTAACAGAATACTTAGTTCAGGATATGGGTACATGATGTTTTAAGTATTGAAGAGGTAATTACATCTGTTTGTTCTTGGTATCATTGGTAAGGAAGTATTTTGCCTTCTCCTCCTTTTGATTGTAGTATATAAGAACTTTGAACAATAAACTTGGGTGGATCACAGTATTCACTGGATGCTCTCCCAACCCTTGTTTTTAGCCTGATTTTTCCCTCAATTCTTACTCCCCTTCTCAGGCACAAACCAGACTACTCAGCTTGACTGGATACTGTCCCCTCTTCCACAGTGACCCCTAAGACTTAGGGAGGACAACACATGACTTGGGTTGTCTTTGTACATATAAGCACAGCACAGCCAATATTCTCTCCTGGTCTCTGAATCTTCATCTAAAAGTCATAAGTGTTCCTTACACAGGGAATCTGGAAGGCCAAAGTGAAATGTGCCATACCTAGGATGAAGCAAGCACTCAAAAATGCTGTCTACCAATGACAATATTATACTAGATAAAAAACAGGTACATGTGGAGAGGTCTGGCACCCATCAAGACCTTTTCCTGAGGGTAAAGAACTGAAAAGCATTTGATATATTTTCTAAAGAAAAATTTGTTATAGAAAACTAATGAGAAGCCAAGAATCATAGTGAGTGTTTTTGTTATAAATAGATTAGTTCTGCAATAATGATAATAACATCAATAACAATAAATAGTAACAATAAGACAGCTGGAAATATTTCAGGAAGGAATCTGGATATTGGGAAGACTGAGGTTTTCCTCAGATTTATAGGAAACTGGTGCCCAGCCTTCACACAGGAAAGGCTCTTAATTCCAAGTAGCAATTGCAGATTCATTCTAAACCTTCTCTTTTCTAGAACTAATCTCTGGTCCCTTTAATTAACTAGTTGGAAGTCATCTTCTCCTTGGGCTCCTTGGGCTCCTGAAACTGTCTTTACCAGCCTGTTTTATTCTGGCACCTGTGTTTTGGACACATTATTCCTGCTGGACTGAACAAACTGGATCAGCCTCAGTTGACCTTCTGTGGATACTCCTTGTTTCACTGGCTGAATGAATGAGGTCTCAGCTGGAGAAAAGAGAGGAAAGTGGAGTATCAGTTCATGAAAAGTTCAGAGCATTGACTTTAGTGAGGGTGGCTTGGAAAGAAAGAATTTGACATAAGCACTTGAAAAAAAAGACAGGAAAGTGACATCAAGATTTTCATGTATTAAAAAGTTGTTTGCTGACACACCTAAGAAGACATTGTGGAAGAATGGGTGGAAAGACTGTAAGAGCCAGAGGCCCAGGGAGTTTGCTATGAGATTGTGTCTCCTAGTAGGTTCAGAAGTTACATCTATGTAGTTTTACCAACGTGTCTGTCCAAATGTGAGCCGAACAAGAATGACATTAATGAACATGGCAAACCGTATGGAGATAAGCCCATGAGGCCTTGTCCTATGCAAATAACTATAGACAACTAAAGAAAACTGGGAATGTAGGCAGTGGCCCTCCCAAGAGAAGAGCACACCAATTGGTTTCCAGTGCCAAATGGTCAGCCCTAAAAAAACATACACACAGGTAGCATTATACCAATTGAACAGCTTATATTTAGGAGTATGTGTATATGCATATATTCATACAATAACAATTAAGTTTTTTAAAGGTTCTGAATTAGAAGGCATATATACATATATATTCAATTATAATCTCAAAAGAGTACAAAATTTTCCTTGAATTAGAAAAAGTGGTAAAAGAACTAAGTATAAGCATGCAAAAATAAGTTCATTGTTCCTCTTTGGTGTTGTATAGAAGCATATTGGGTTTTGCTACATCTAAGAGACCAGGCAGAAGCAAAGAGAGTCTACCTATAACTCAGCCAAACTAGTAGACTAGAAAAGAGCTCTGTGGAGCAACACAGTCTGAGGGTGCTAGAAAGGAGTGAAGGGCCAATATCTCATACTATAGGCTTCAAAGCAAAGGGATAGGTGCTGTAGAGATGAAGTGAATGTAGCAACCTAGACTGACAAAATAAGGTTGAGATAGCATGTCAGGAGTAGAAGAGTTGCGTTCTGAAAACCGAGGCTCTCTAGACAATCTTAAATACTGTTTGTTGAAGAAGACACTAGAGCCTAACCATGATCCCTAAAGAAGGTAGGCAGTGTGCCTCAAAGGTGTCACATCTACTTAGTAGATCTCAGATCTGAACCAAATGAGTTCCCAGGCTCCTCTAAACCAAGCCTTGCTCATCACAACTGTAATATTGTTGGGTTTTTTAGAAAAGGAAAATAGTACTAGGAAGAGTTGAGTAGTTGCTGATGGGTACCCCAATGGAAAGTAGCAGGTGTGGGAGCCACAACCAAGATAGTATGACTTAAGAGTCCAAGCATAACAGATAATCCAGTGGTGTGATTCATGCCCTGGCTCTCTCTCTCTCTCTCTCTCTCTCTCTCTCTCTCTCTCTCTCTCTCTCTCCTTCCCTCCCTCTCTCTACACCCCCCTCCTCAACCCTGGCAGGCAAGTTTGAGACCCAAGACAGTCTAACAGTCTAACTTTTTTTTTTATTGTTTTCACTTTTAAACAATAGCACACAACAACTGGGACCCATTGCAGTCAGGCTTAACCTGCTTTGGTGCAACAGCATGCACAGCTTAGTGTGTATAATAAATGCTTTATTACAGTACTTTTTCCATGGGGGAAACACAAAGTACTTCCTAAATCTTCCCTAGTTAAATCCCCAAGCCTTTCCAGAGAGAGGGAGATGAAAATTCTTATCAATCACCTCCTGGAAGAGATGGAAAAATGAAGGTAAGTGCTTCCCCCTCCCCCCATAGATTCAACATAAAGGAATTGGCTCAAAGGGTGAGCCAAATTATCTTTTATGTGTGCATATAAATGATGGTTAGAAATCCATATGCTATGTTAAACTAGGGAAATAAATTAGGCCCAGTCATCAAGGTTCACTGAGACAGGTATTCAATATGAAGTTGTAAAAGGAAAGATCACCGTTAAAAATGATCTATAAAGGCATGTTAAAAATCAAGAGAAACATCTCATGTTACATCATCTAGGAGACGAATTAGATTTCCTGCTAATGCCAGCAAGACAAAAAAAATCCCCAAACCAAATGTCAAATGAAGTGAGGATCAATAAAAATATTTTGATAAGTAAATGCAACAGTGCTATTTAACACATGATTGGCAACTGCTGAAACATCAATTATCCAAATTTCCTATTGCTGCTTATGGGAAAATTATGCAGATTAGAACTTGATTAGGCTTATATCATGAGACTCAATTTAGACTTTTAATCTATTAAGCTCCAATAAATGAGGCATCTGAATAGCTCCCCTGAGCAACTACAGTAATAGCCACAGCAGTCATTTCTGCAGTGTGTATGCCAACAAATTTATCAGCAGGCCAAGTAAAGAAAATTCCATGTTGGAGAGGAGCGATTGCTTTCTAACTTGGAGGGGCAGGATAACCCATGCTGATAGGGTTGATATGGAAAAGAGATTTGAGGAAGAGCTACCAGAAATTGCTGTCAAAGAGAAGAACTTTACATTAACCTTGCAATTAATGTATAGATTTTCTACAGGTTTTTCAATGGTTTCCAAAGCCAGAGTCTGGTGTCAAGGATTTATGCAATTTAAGAAAAAAATAGAGATTATATACTGAGGTGACATATTCTCCTAACATTGCCCAAAGGTGACTCCAGCCAACAACTTTCTAGTTTGCAGCCCCTAGTGGCCATAGCCTCCAAGACAGAGCCTTCATAAATTAAAATGAGGAACAATTGAGGAAAACACTCAATATCAACCTCTGACTGCCACATTATGGTCACACACATTGGAATATGCATACACAGTCTCTCTCTCTCTCTCTCTCTCTCTCTCTCTCTCTCTCTCTCTCTCTCTCTCTCTCTCTCTCTCTCTCTCACACACACACACACACACACACACACACACACACTTAAAAGTACACAGCCAGAGGGGTATAAACTCATCCACCTTGGGATGAGTGAAACAGGGAAAATTAATCAGGAGGTGAAAAAATAAAAAAGTAAGCAGAGCCCTGACATCTGACTAGTTAGGCTTTTCCAGTTGGATTTCAATTATACCCAAAGACGCCTACTAGTGCAATCACTGGGGGAATCACTGGGGGAAATCTCCATGGAATGGTTTTATGTCACTGATTTTTTTTTTTTTAGTTATATGTGCCTGGCCAAAGAGAGTATCAGATCCCCTGGAGCTGGAGTTACAGGCAGTTGTGTGTCCCCTGGTGTGAGTGCTAGGAACAGACTCTGGTCTTCTGCAAAAACAGAAGGCACTATGAGTCACCCAGTCACTTTTCAGGCCATGGTACTGCATACAGATTGTTCTATCAAAGCATATGACTCCTTCTTCAGCCAGCTTTCCACATGCTTATGAGTAGTAACCTGTGACACAATCTGGCATAGTGCCCCTGCCCCAATTCTTTCTACTTGCAGTAAGTTACACTGACATCCTTTTTATGCTGTGATTTTGCAGAGAATGTCTTTCATTGGCACTTTGGGGAGGTGATGCTACCTACCCACTGCATATAATACCTGATCCTTTTTCCACTTTGTATTTGGGGTGTGATTCAAAACAGCCAATGGAACCAACCAATCTTAAGGACTTTCTCTAAAGCTGTTTACCCAGAATTCTTTGTAAGGTAGATTCAGCACTCAGAGAAATCTTGAACACATAAAACAAATGTGTTGTCAAGGGTCACTTCTAAGAAATATCTCTTCGTAATGAATATATAGATCAATTTTGTCTCTGAAATACAACTAAAACCACAAAATTAGAAAGAAGTCTAATATCTACCTGGTCAGATGTGTTCACTCATGCAAGCATAGTGTCATACAGTTTATCTATTGATTTTTTTCACTTCCTCCTCATGTATTTTGCAATTCTAAAATAATATATACTTTGTCAATGTGAGTCAGGGGACTTAAAATTTTATCTGCCCTTTGTTCCAAATGATTTTACTTTGAAAAATATGTGTACAGCCATCATTCCCTTATATTAAATACTTAGTATAGTGGGTTTTTTTTCTTCACAGTTCCTGAATAATACTGAACAGGAAACAACATGCATGTCAAGCCTTAGGAAATCAATTTTGTTAAGGATGCATCCATAGACATGCTGCAGAAAAACACTTAAGGGCATTAGAAACTAACATATAATCCATTTTTGGAGGTAAGAAAGTATATCTATGGAAACAACAATGTGTCAAATTTCTTGTGTTTGAACAGTGAAATTTACAAGGCTCCTTATCCAACCCTAGAGGGATGGCTCAGTCAGTAAAATGCTTGACTTGGAAACATGAAGGCAGGATTCCAATTCCCAGAAGCCATGTAAAACACTTGGGCATGATGACACACATTTGTAAAATCGGAGCTGGAAAGGGGCAAATCTCCAGGGTTTAGTAACCAGCTACCCTGGCCTTCTTGGAGACTTCCAAGCCAGTGAGGAACTCCATCTTAAAATAAAATAAAAAATAAAAAAGTGAACATTGGGCAGTGCCTGAGGAATTATGAGGTTGCTTTCTGGCTTCCATGTGCGTTCACTAATATAAACCCATAGGTTCACACATACACACATATAAATACACATAGAAAACCTGTAAAATATAACATGCTTCCTAAATTTTACTTATATGAGCTCGTAGTGAGTATTTAGGTAATAAGAAATTATTTAAAAATTAAAAATTAACCAAAGACGAAAAGAACCTTGTGATCTCAAAGCCTTGTGTGTGTGTGTGTGTGTGTGTGTGTGTGTGTGTGTGTGTGTGTGTGTGTGTGGTCTTTATGGACAGAAAGTAGCTTTGCTGACATGGCGATTGATTGTTGATCCTTAGGATTACAAAGATCATTTTGAGAGACCTAAGTTGTAAGGAACTGATAAGCCAAGGCAACAGCAGGAAAAGAGGCTTGAGATAAAACAAGAGCCAAAGAGGTTCCTGGTTCCCAGGCTGCTGTTATTTCAATATCCCATTATTTTATAAGAGTCACCAAATCTCAAGGCAGAGGCCATGAAATGCTTGTGTCAAGTCCTCCTTGGTTATAAGGAACCCAGGAGAGCTCATCTTGCACACTAATGAAGGGAGCATCAGCTGAGGCTTCTTGGCCTTTCTCCCACCAAGCTTACCCACCTCAGACATGTTGTCCCCCCCCCCTTTCTTTTCCAGCCAGCTTTTCAGTCACTTCCTCTGGGCAGCCTTAAAGACATTCTGCCCACACATTGAGTTGCTTCACACAGCTGTTTTCTGAATTCCACCATGCCCTTTCCATCACTGTTTTAAAATACATGAATTACTGCTGATCATAGAGTACTTACTATATGCTAATGTTTATACATGCTTACTTCCATCTGCTCCCCTTGATTGTCATCTACCTAGTGGACTCATTCAATATGGCAGAGACAAAATCTGATTTTTCTTCATTTTTAGTTATTCTTTGTCCCTGCTCTGGAAAGGTCTTCTTACTGCCACCACAACAGGACAAAGGACATTTTGCTACTAACATAAGGTCTCATCTTTCATGAAGGATTGTATTTCCAGTAAACTGGGGATTTGCTATGGCAAGGCACATGCAGACATATACATTTGCAAGAGGGTGACATGACATGGGTGCTAATAAAACACATAGAAATCCTCCTGTCTGATGCCAAGATTATATTGCATTTTGTTTCCATTACATCAATTTTTCTCCCCGTTTTGTGAACATTAATCAAAGAAATACAAAGAGCTCATTAAAGTGATAGATTGACTGGAAATGTAACCACCTTTTCATTATAAACAGTCCCTTTGCGTTCTCAAAGCTCTAGGCTTTGTTTCCAAGCATTTGTCATGTAGTTCAAATGTCCTTATACATTTAAAACTACCAAATACCAAATGGGCCCCAGTTGTTTTGTTTAGCATGAACCAATAGCCAGCGAAGCAAAACCACATAAGGAGATTCAACCAAGCAAAAATGTCTTAAACACAAAGACAGTTAAGTAGCTGCAAAGGACAGGTTTACCAGATGCCCAATGGACTGGCCACATAATTCAGAAAAACAGATTCCCATCACTGACAACCCTCAGTTAGCTGTCCCTGAAAGGTCCTAGAGCAGAGGTTCTCAAACTATGGGTCGTACCCTTTGGGGGAGGTCCAAATGGTCATTTTAAAAAGGAGTTGCCTAAGACCATCCTGCATATAAGATATTTACCTTATTAATAACTGTAGTAAATTACAGTTATGAAGTAGCAATGAAAATAATTTTATAGTTGGAGGTCACCATGACATGAAGAACTGTATTAAAGGGTTGCAGCATTAGAAAAGTTGAGAACCACTGTTCTAGAGAAAGGGTGTGTAGGCCAAGGAAGTCACCAAGGTGCCAAGCATTTAACTGTTCTTTAACTGAAAGCATTTAATTTTTTTTAAGGGCTAAAGAATTTCTGTATATATGATTATGCTAGAGGATAATTGTATAACTTGTGTTCGGGATCTGGAAAGACCAGGGGTGTGCCTGCCTGCACACATAAAAGTCTTTACCACAAGAGGGTATGAATGGTTTAATAGTTTAATCCTGAGAGTCTACTCCAACCCCAGCCTCATGTAGTTAGTTCATGAGCACTAACTACACTTTGACAACAACCCACACTCAGAAATGAGCCATAATAGACTAATTCTAGAGCCTTGCCTCTTTCAGTTTCTAGTCTGCGATCTAGGGCAATTTGCTTAATTTCTGTGTCTCAATTTCTTAATTTGTAAATGGAATAGTAATATACCATGAAGATTATAAATGGGCTGGTAACATAAGCAAACATTTAACACAATAATAAGTACTTCTAAATATTAACTTCTCATATGTAGATGCATGTGTGTATGTGCACAAATGCAAGTGTATATGTAGCTCTAGGTGTCTTTCTTCAAGATGCCATCTACCTTGTTTTATTTGGTGTCTCTCATTGACCTAAAATTCACTAATTAAGCTAGGCTGGCTAACAAGCAAGCTTTGGGGCCCCACTGTTTCTAATTCCACAGTGCTGGGATTACAAACTCTAACCACCATGCCTGGCTTCTTTATATGGAGATTGAACTCGATCCCCATGCTTGCATGGCAAGCCCTTGACTGACTAAGCTTTCTCCCCAGTCTCTTTAACTACTTACTGTTAACTTTAACTGCTTATTATTCTTAACTACTTACTATTATCAATAATTGAATATTAAGCTGACACAGAAAACCAAAGGCATGGATTTTAGTCCAAGGTCAACCTCCAACTCTCAGAGAACCCATATGAGTATTCAACACATAGATTATTCTTGATTTTCCCTATTTAAAATGAGACACAAGCAATGTTCCAAAAGTCCTCCAGTAAGAGCACTACATAGTGTGTAGCACTGGAATATTTTTAATTGATTTGGTCACTCAATAGTTAGCAATGACCACAGAGATCTCTCTGGAGTTAACTTTTTGTTTGATTTTTAAGGTAGTTTATAGGAGTATATCAACATAGTGATATATACATCCAAAAGACACACATTGTACAGGGACAACCAAGCAGCTGGCAAATTGCAGCTCTAGGCACAGAACCATATCATCTCTCAGAAGTAGCCTCAGGCATGGTCCCTTCTCCCTCCAGGAATCCTGTATTCACTCCACTAACAAAGTATGTTCATTTATTTGCTGCCATGTGGTGACAATTGTGGCAATTGCAGTGTCCTCAATTCCTTCATCTATGGGAAGGACCCTAAAGCCCTGGCCCTGGCTCTAAGGTGCAGGTCTCTTTCAAGAGCCCAAATGTTAAAAGTAAGCACCCATAGAACAAACTACCTTGGGAAGTAAGTGTTCTAGGATGCTCTCACAAACTCTCATGCCTTTTTTTTTTTCATTCATTTTTACCCCTTTGCTTAGTGTCCAGACCTATGAAAAGACTGTACTTTCGTGGAAGTTTCTCTATTAGCCAAAAAGGTCATAAATAACCATTTATTAAACAAACAGTAAGGGCAAAGAAAGAGAAACTGCCACAATTAGGCCCCAGGGGCATTCAGCACAGCGGCACAAGGCTGTAAGACTCTCCTAATCCTGACCATACATCACCAGCCCCTAAATTTCCTGAAGTTATCTTCATAATCAAGATGCTATTCTAGCCATTGAGGGCTTTCAAACTATTTTTAATTTTAATTTAAAGAGCAATTAAAGAAAGACAATGGATACGAGGGATAATAAAGTAAGTGATTAGCAGCATGCAAACGACAAAGGCTTAATGATTATATGGCGCTAGTCTCCAAAGGGCTTGTTGAGAGAAAACCCTTTCTACATGTGGCTGTTCAGCTAATGCGTCTCAACCCACAATTACAACATTGCTGACACCATTAACCAGGGAAACAACATCACTTGGTGAAATCCTTGTTGTCTCATTAAAATGGAAAGGGTCAGGTAATTTACCAGCCTTGTATGTCTAGTTTTGTTGTTGGTAATTAGCAAACATTACCCAGCATGGACTCCCGCTGGGAGCTGGAGAAACTTTGTAAAATATTAAAGAGGAAAGTCTATATTTTGCTGGAAAATTGAAAACAGGCATACTCTGCACACCACTCCCTTGCATGAAGGAAAAGGAGAGAAAGCAAAACAACAAAACAAATAAACAATCCAGAAACCAAAAGAAATACCACCCACCAGGAACTCTTTTAAGTTAGAACTATTCAGAATGCATTGGCAAGCTTTTGTCCAAATCAAGACCTTGAGTCACCACAGTGTCCTGGTGACCAGTGGTCTCATTCCTGTTTACAAAGGGTTTTGAGGATAATTTCAAACTTAATATTGACTCTTCCCTCCTCAGATTTTTTTGAACTAATCTACCACTAACAAAAGAAAAGATGGTTTAAAAAAATGGTTTTCTCTTTCAGCCAAGCATGGTCAAATATGCCTGTAAATCCTGGTGGTTGGCAAGTGGATCAAGGTAGTTCAAAGCCAGCATGTACTACATCAGGCTACTATCTTCTCTCTCTCTATTTCTCTCTCTCTCTCTCTCTCTCTCTCTCTCTCTCTCTCTCTCTCTCTCTCTCTCTCTCTCTCTCGTAGGCCTTTGAGATGTTATATAAGCTCAAAAAATATCAGTTGAATATTTTCAAGCTTAGAGATTGAGGGACTATTTCTACAGGGCCCAGCCTGATTTCCTGACTGCCAGCTTCCTAAGGGGAAGCCTCCTCCAAGCAGGCCTGAGGCCACACCCCAAATGCTAGCCAATGCCGGGTATGTTGTCAGGGAGCAGAATGAAATCTTATTTTTTAAATGGGATTTTTAGAACATAAAACACATTCCAATAAATGTGAACTGAAAATTATGAATTCATTAAATGACTTTGGTATCTTGTGCTATATATAATATTTATACTCTGACTACTGTAAAATATGCTTTAATATCTTTAGGCAACTATAAGGACTTAAATATTTATAAAATGGCTAAAGATAAAGTATGGCCCTCTTATTCCTACATACAGATGATGTAAGGCTTGCAATCAAAGACAATAACCCTCTCTGCCCATTTGTCATCTTAAAGGAGCCGATCAGCCCACCATCCCTCGTGTACCATCTACATAAGAGTTGTTACCAACATAGACGACTCTAGAGGAGTTTGTGCCTTAAAAACTACCTAGAGTGCTATACTTCACAGAAAACAGGGCTTTCTGAAAATGGAGACAAAACAATAAATTTGCAGGCAAAACAGCTCCAAGAGGGGCCTCAAAATACTATTGTATTTATCTCTGGGACATGTGAGAATAGGAGCATTTTGATTTAATATTTCATAACATAGACACAATTGCTTCCTTGCATGGCAAATAATTAAAACTCCTTGAAAAGAGTTGGTTTTTTCCCCTTTAATTCCTCAGTATCCTAAATGCAAATAAATGGATGAGAAATACTCTTGTGATAATAATGTCTTCCTTAAGCAGTATGGAATAGTTCTCCCATAATAGCAGTATGGAATCATTCTCCCATAATCACAATAAAAAGAAAGCCACCATGAATTTATTCATGGCCTATTAAAAGTAGGTTTAAGTGTGAAACCTCAACCATGATGCTCTCATCATTTACTCTTCTTGCTTGCCTTCTGTCATGTAGTCTAACGAATTTTAGTATTTCTCCCTTTCCCTATGCCAATCAGGTATTCAAAGAACTACTTGTGCCCATCTGTGTGAGTCTCCCCAGTGGCCATTCGCCTGGTTGCTTTTTACTTCTTCCTTTGATCAGGATGTGTAGGGTGGACCAGGAATCATGAGGAAGATTGTGAAACAAAGTTTAGGTCTTGTTATACCTGCATTTTAATGAGGTGTGTTACATGACATCCAAACTTCTTGGCCATCATCATCACAAATCTGCCAGTTCTATGTAGACTAAGCTTTTATGAAACATCAACTCTGGTATGAGGTTTGAAAGTAGTAATACTGGGAAGCAAAGGGACTGGACTAGTGCTTCTCAACCTGGACTTTGTGCTGGAATCACTGAAGGATGCATCCTTTCTCCAGTGTCTGATTAAATTGTTCTGGAATGTGGTTTGAACATCTCAAGATTGCTTCCACATCCTTTAGGTGACTGTGTTGTGCAGCTAAGGTTAGATGCTAGTAGGCTCATTCAAAAACAAACCCACCCATACATGATTGACTAACCTGTACACAAGGCATCATGAAGACAGAACAATCTCTTTAATAAATATATAATGAAAACTGGATTTCCAACTGTAAGACAATGAAATGGAACCATTTTCCAATACCACACACAAAATTAACCTGAAATTGTATGAAGATTTGAGTTTAAGACCTAAAGTGTAAATTGTTAAAAGAAAAGATAGGGAAGTAACTCTTTGATGTAGACTTCTGCAATTTGTTGATTTTGACTAAAACATCAAAGCCTTGGTAAGAAAAGCAAAGATAAGTGAGTGGGATTGGTTGAAACTAAAAAGCTTCCATACAGCAAAGGGAAAGAATCAAACAAGTGAAAAGGTGCTGTACACAATTAAGGAAATTACTTGATTACCAGATATCTGATAAGCAGTCAATATTTCCAAACAAATAAGGAGCCAGTATAATTCAATAATGAAAATCTAACCTGAATCAACTCAACAGATAGGAAGGAGATATCTTGACAAAAGAAAAACTTTTTTTCTGACTTGTTTAAAGGTACTGTGAGGATAGTAGAAAGATCCAGACATTGCTTTCATTTGGATAGCAACTTGATCCAAAGGCAGCTAGCATGCTCCACGAGAAAAATGAGACAGCAAGAGATTGAAGGGTTTGTCTATGCTCTTAAGTGGCAGAGATAGATTTGAATCCAAGCTATCCAGCAACAATAACTAGCATATGCTCTGATTAAACTTGATTGCAGCCCAAAGCAACCTATGCCATCTCATGGCACATCACATGACACCATACCATCTGCATGGCCTTAAAATACCTAGGAGAAAAATCTTTATTAAACACATATAACAAGATGTTCAATGGCAAATATGCTTCTCTAGAAATGGGGGAATATTTTTTCTCAATAACATTCCATAAAATACAATTAAAGCATTTAAGGTTCATCAATATCTTTAAGTGCTTTTGTTAAAAAAAAAACCCAAACTAAAGTCATTTGCAAATTAGGTGTCTTCTTTGCAGGACCACTTAGGAGAAAAAAATAAGGGCTTGCAAATTTCATGAGTTTTTTGATGGCAAAAGGATAGGTAGAGGCAAAAATACATTGGGTGGAGGAAAAAATACATTGGGTGGTTGGCAACCTTATTTGTTAGCTTGAGGCACACATGATATTTTCAGCATGTGGATTAAATCATGTCTCAGGAAGTTACAAATGGCTCACATTAGTAAATTTACAGGGTGCTATGGAATGTCCCAAACCCTCTATCATTAACCATGTGCATCCAAATGATGCCATACAACTTTTTGGGCATGTCTCTGTCACTTCTGTCTGTAGAGATTCCATTAGATACATGATGACCCAAACAGAGACGTTAACCTCAAGTGTAAGGGGAAAGCATCAAGTGTAAGGGAAACCGGTGTGCAGAAAAGGATCTGTTGGTTGATCCACTATCCATCCCTTATCCAGAATTTCACTGGTGAGGAGGAGGGGAGGTGGGAGTGAAAGGAGAGAAAGAGAAAAAAAGGGGGTGTGGGGACAGAATAGAGACAGAATCCATAGGATAACAAGCTTCCTCTGTCTTTGACTATATTACTTTGCATGGATTCCATATAACCATTTATTGAACCATTTCTATAGCGTAATAATGGAGACTTTGGGGGAATAGAAGCTTGTGTTCATTTTCATCCAATGCTTTCTCCTGAACCTTCCACCTGGGAAGCAGAATCAGTAGATAAGCCTGAAATATTTTGAACATTTCTCTATAAAGTAAAGTAAAAGCCAAGCCTTAAATATACCATATTATTTCTGATATCTCCATAAATCAATCCATATTAAGTGTGTATGTGTATACACGTTTGTGTTCATTGTGTTGTTGAGTGTGTATGTGTGTGTGTGTGTGTGTGAGAGAGAGAGAGAGAGAGAGAGAGAGAGAGAGAGAGAGAGAGAGAGAGAGAGAGAGAGAGAGAGAGAGAGAGAGAGAATACGGGTGTGCCTGTGTGTAGAAGTCAGAGACCAACCTCTGGTCTTTCTTCAAGTGCCATCTACCTTATCTACCTTGTTTTTGGAGCAGGGCCTATAGACTGGCTTGAGGCTTGCTGAATAGGCTAGGTGGGCTGGCTTGCCAGTGAGCCTCAGGGATCCAGTTTTCTCTTCCTCTCTGGAATGGAATTACAAATATATTCCACTACATCTGTCTATTTCATATAGGTCTGGGATCAAACAGGCCTTTATGTTTGCATAACAATCACTTTATTAAGCCCACTCCACAGCTCATATTAATAGGGAAGAAACCCTGTTCAGACAAATCTTTTGTTCAGGAAGTCATACTTCCCATAATGCTGTGCATTTCCTCCAACTCTGCTCTTATCTGCACAGTTATTGGAGCAAAAAAACTCAACCCAAGAGATTTCCAATACCATTTGCTGTGGTAGAAAGAGCCAGAGACCATGACCCTACAAAGATTATCCTGCCAAAAAAGATTCTAGGCAAAATTTAGCCCTTGGGGTACAAACATAATTTAGTGGCAAGGCATTTGGATATTTTCTTTCCTGGAATTTTTATCCTCAAGGAAAACCCCTAAGAAGTAGATACACAGAGTCAAAGCCCTTTCTTATTAGAACACAGTTAATAATTGGAGCAGATTGGTGTGGTCAGAAAAAAATGCCACCTTTACCATCATCAGACAGTTTAGGGACCAGATCCATGTGTTCTTTACTAACTCAGATGTTGGAAGGGGCTTAGTTTTTCCAGAGCCTTACTTTCTATCTTTAAAAATGAAGAGTACAACCTCTGCCTCAGAAGGTTTCTAGGGCAATTATAGAATACCAAGTCGGGGAGGGGGGGCATGGCTCATCTGAATTAGACAGGAAGGAATCACAATATTTAAAAGAAGCATTAACGGGCACACACATTCGGAGGAGTCATCGAACATGTGATAGCTTTATGCTTAGGTGACATATTCAGTCCCTTCTCAACACTATGCCACATCTGTTTCCTGTCTCCGAAGCTATTCGCTTTCACTCTGTTGTCCCAGGCTAGGTACAGTCTGCACAGGGAAGTCAAACTGCTCTGTATACAATTGGAAGAAAAAGATGTTTCTTTTTCTTTTCTGTAAGCCACTTACAGAATAACTGTGGCTGCTGCTTTACCAAACACATCGGCACTAGTGGGCTGAGTTTCGTCTCATGAAGTCTGCAGGGAAAATGTGAACAGGGCAGGTCCCTCTCTGTTCTTGAGACCCTCTCAGAGCCCTAAGCCAGACTTTTCTTTATTGTTTAGTAAGCTCTTTTAATGAAATGTACTACTCTTATTATAGAGGATTCCAAATAGGATCTAAATCACAAACCAATAAAAGAAAATTATTGGGCTGGGTATCTAAAGTTACTACCTAGAGGCTACTCCAGTGTGGTATGTATAAATCTCTAAACAGTTAAGTAGAATTGTCTTTCTGGTTTTTGGGATGGAAGCCAACAGCCATTTCAGTTACAACGGAAGGAAAATATTTTAGTGCTGAGCTTCGTTCGTTCAGTGGATATAAAGAGAAATGGCACTCCCCCACCACCATTTCAAAATTGAGTGAGAATATTGTAGTAATGAAATGCTATACAGGGGCAGCTGAAAAAAATGCTGCTCTGCTTTCAGGGAGGGAGGAAATGTGCATAGGTGTGTCCACAATCTGTGTGTGCAGCGAAAGAAAGTGGGATGGGCAGGTGTCGAATAGTAGTAACATGGGAGTCAGGAATGGGGTGGTCTGTCAGTCTAATGGAAACACCAGATGTGCAGATGCTCACCCTGCTCTGTACTGGCCACACTGCATCTTTAGACACAAAGACAGCACCATTCAGGAAGGATGAGAACACTTCCACTAAGAGATCCATGACCCCCAGCCTTGCAAAACACCACAGCTCTCCCTCTGGAGCAAGGCTACAGAACATAAAAATGCACACCCCTGTGTAATAAAAATCAAAGAAATTCTAGAGACCTCAGTTATAAAGGACCATGGGGCTCATCTCATTCATTCTGCCTCTCATCACAAAGATCATGGTGGCCAGTAACTTTCTTGAGTACATGATGATAAGATGCTCACAATCTTTACAGATCCCATTCTGTTCCCTGGAAAAGACTTCTTTATGCTAGGTGAAATAACTAGTCATTATTTTCATTATTAGCTGATTGTCCTGGTCTTTGTGCAATGGGACACAAGATACAATGACCCTTCTAACCTGCTCATCTGAACCATTTAGTTTTCTTCATTCTGACTGTCCCTTTCCCCCTTTAAACTCTTCATGACTTTTGGTATATCCTTCTGTTGACCAGGGTAAAATGATCACAACTCCCAATAAATTAGCCTTTCACCAGCAAGAATGAATCAATCTCTCCTTAATGTTAGCTTGCAAATGAACATACAGATGCCCAGAGTAGATTACTTCCTGTGAGCTCTGTCCCTGAGTTCCAGCTTGACAAAGTCCTCAAAAAGCCTGCACTTGTCATCCAGTCAGGTAAAGGCACTAATCCACAGCATTAATTCCCAAAGGGAAAATAGAATAAGTCACTGTGGCTTCAGAAAATGGAAGGTGGCACAAACAACAAAACAGGTGTGTGTGTGAGTTCATGCGTGCATTATGTGTGTGAGAGTGAGTGAGAGAGGGGGTAGGAAGAGAGAGAATGAGAGGGAGGAGGGAGAGAGAGAAAGAAGAAGAGAAAGAGGAAGAGGAAAAGAAAGAGAAAGAGAGGCAGGCAGGCAGACAGACATACAGACAGAAGTAGGAAGATCAAGGTCATTCTGAGCTACATAGTGAACTTTAGGCAAGACTTGGAATAATGAGACTGTCTCAAAGTAAAATAAAGCATAGAATAGAGGGGAAAATTTAAAATCTTGGGTTTGATTTTTATGCTGTTTGCTAGTAGTTTTGGGATTGGGACTCAGCTTATGATTGTAAAGATTCAGGTATTATGCTGGCCTTCCCCTGTCACCTGGCAGAATGCACTCAGACAGCCGAGGGTTCCATGACTGCTAGTCTGCACACAGGTGTAAAAGACCCCTTTACAACAAAGAACTCTGCCCACTTATACTCTCTTTCCTGCTCTCTTTTCTGCTGTTCCCCTGGGGCAGACAGGACTTTTCCTATCTCCTTCTTCTCTTCTGTCCTCTCTGTGTCTGTGTCTCTTTACTTCTTTTCTCTTTTCTTCCCCTCCCCTCCCCTTTCTAATAAAACTTCTCACTTAAGCTCTGTCTGCCATGCATGTTTGTCCCCTGCCTCCATCAACTTCACCAGTCATGGAATCCGACAAGGTCTCCTATGCAAGGTCCCCTACATGCTTTATCATAACAATAATTCCTCAGCTACAACCAATACCAAAGCCCCCTTGGCTTCCTCTGTCTAAGGAGGTCCTCAGAGCAGACCCTCCTCTGTCACTATCCATCCTCATTCCTTCTCTCTGGTACTCTGAATCATTTCTAGAGCACAACACAAAGCCTTCTCTGTAGTTGTGTCTCCTGAATTTCAGAGGCTGCTTTCCTTATCAGTTTTTAGCCTCACCTGGATGTTCCATCAGGTTTTTGAGGTAAGGAACCCAGCCCTGCACCACTCTGTGAGTCTCTGGTGGGGACCAGAGTCTCTGACCTCAGAATGTTATGGACGGAATTCATCCTTGTAGTCTCTGCAATACTGCTTGCTAAAACCTTCCTGCTGTTTTCACTTCAAAGTCCCAATCTTCTTCTAGGACAGTGGTTCTCCATCTGAGGGTCATGACCCATCTGAGAATCAAAAGATCCTTTCACGGGTGTTGCCTAAGACCATCGGAAAACACTGACATATACATTACAGTTCATAACAGTAGCAAAATCACAGTTATAAAACATCATTTTATGGTATGGTTGGGGTCACCACAACCTGAGGGGTTGTATTGAAGAGTAGAAGCATTAGGGAAGCTGAGAACCACTGCTCTAGATAAACACATCCTGCCCAGTGGCTCTACATCTTCTTCCTTTTCCTAATGCTTTGTGGGGGTGCCAGATTAATCTCCTTAAAGCACAAACCCAATTCTGTCACTGTCTTGCTCTGGAAACTTCTGTAACTCCCTAGTATCCACTGAATTAAGCTATAACACTCTAGCTCATAAACTCATACAAAATTATTTGCCCCTTTCTAATCCAAAAATGAAGAAGGCATTACTTTGTTTTTTCCCGGGATGGGGTTTCTATGTAGCTTTGGAGCCTGTCCTAGAACTCACTGTGTAGATCAGGTTAGCCTTAAACTCATAGAGATCTCCTGCCTCTGCCTTCAAGTGCTGGAATTAAAAGCATGCACCACCAGTGCCCAACTTCCAACTCAGGAAGAAATTACTTAAAAGCACCATCTACATTTAGTCTTCTCTCTCTATCATCATATATATCTCATACTCTAGCCAAGTAATGCTTGTCAGTATACCTCAAATGCATCCCTTGTGCCTCACCTTGTTGCCCCCCCCTCTCTTTACTGTTCTTTGTGTTCTTTGTCTCTACCTACTATAATCTGTGCAGTTTTTCCAAGTGTCTCTTTCCTTGTGAATCACAGAGGTCTATATTTGTATAGGAAGGGGTCAGACAAGGAATTAGTTTCATGTCACCATCTCACCAACAATGCCTACCATGAAGTCTGGGGCACATCAGGTGCTTGTGTAATTGGACATGAAGCACAGTCACACAAATGCAAATTCCACCACAGGAAGGGAACAAGGGACATCCTTTAAAGCAAGCATCCAAACACAGCCCAGGCCTTGAAGCTCAAAGGGAAATCCTTCCTACAGAGTCTCAGCTTGCCTCAAGGACAGAACCCTGCTGCCTTTTGGGTAAACATCAAGGCCATGTTGGATCTCATCTGTGTCATCTCCCAAAGCTGTGTGCTATATGACTAGTACCTGTACTTATCATTTGGAGAGGGTGACAATAGCAAGATTGACAAATAGAGCCAGTGAGCAGAAAACAGAGCCTGATGCTACATCATCATTCCTCACCACCTTTTCCTCCATTTTTTTCAAGTTCTGAGAGGGCAAATATGGTCCAAACCCTTAGCAAGACATGAAGTTGCCTTCTGAGACTAAGCAGTGCAGTTACATAGCCGCTAGCCACACAGGACCAACTCCTTATAGTTTAAAGGTAAAATGAACCTCCTCCTCCCTTCATCTCATGTGTTTACTCACTTGTCCCCTGATAGTGGCATGGCTTGAGAAGGCTGTGGAACCATTCAGTGATAAAGCCTTACTACGGAAGATCACTGGTGCTGGGCCTTGAAGTTTTATAGTCCAACACACTGCCTGTCCACTCACTGTTTCTGGACTGCATGGGCAACGTGACCAGTTAGCCTCCTATTCCTGCCATCATGCCTTCCAGACCATAAAGGAAAATCTCCCCACGAACCATAGCCAGAAAAACCCCTTCCTTCTTTCAGTTGCTTCTTGTCAGATATCTTGTCATAGCAGTAAGAAGGGCAGTGAAGAATACTGAAGTTTAACTTTTTCAAAATGAAGTAAAAGGAAAAATTCATTTTCTCCATCACATTCACACAAGATCCTTCCCAAGAGCTGTATACCCACATTCATTCAAATCATGCCCAGCTGTCACCTCTTTTGGGAAGACTTCTGAAGACATAAGAATAGAGAAAAAAGATCCCCCCTCCACTCTGTGTTCCTCTCTTGCTAACCTTGATTTGTACTGTCATCATCTTCCACTCAAAGAGCTTCTTATTCCTAGGGAGAGGCTGAATCCAAGCCTTTAGAGTGGCTGGTGCATGGAGGACACATCCCTTCCTTTTCTTTAAAAGAATCCTTGACCAGAAACAAAAATAAGGCATCAGATGCTCATTTCACATTTTTATATTAAAACACAAAAAGAGCAACTCTACCACCATCTCTCTTTGTAGGTACTGACTCCGGAGGCTCTCTGAGAATGAACCCTGATTCCACCGTTCCCAACGTTCCCAAGATCAGATTCTCTTCTTGTCTTTCAGAACCATAGGGAGGCTGGCAAGAGGCACCATTGTACCATCTGATTTAAATTGAAGTGTTTTCCCCAGATAAATGCATACTAAATAATACACCAGCTCTCCAACCAAAGGGAAGTGACAGGCACTCTGTAAATAAAGGCACTTAGTTGCTAGTAAAGAGCTGTAAAGTGGTTCTGAGCTGATGTTTGCTGACCAGCAAGAAACAGCTTCACCTGCTTTATGTAATTGTCACTGCAGTTTCGCCTGCTGTATATTAAAACTGCATCTCATAGACCCAAATGTCACATTACATATACCATCCCACATGGAACGCACCACCTTCTACTGTAATTGTTTTTGACAACCAACCATCACATCTCATCTCATTTCAGAAAGTGTCTGGTCCAGAATCCCTAGGCTGGGTCAGTTCTGACACCATGTGAGCTAGAAAGGTGACACTCAAAGGGAGAGTGAAGAGAAGCAAAGGAAAAAAAAAAGAGGAGACCTGATAGCATGCCATGGCAAGTGCACAGACACAAATCCTCCCCGTGGAGGCTGGACTTTGCCAATGTTTGTTAATATGCCCCTTCCTTGTTCAATTGTAGCACTTTAGAACAACTTCTGACACAAGAGCACAACAGTTGTCCTCAATCCACATTTCTAGACCCAGCTGGGTTCTTGGTACTGGAAAAATGAAAACATAATCATGCATGGGTCAAGGTGGAACCACGGGATACATCATGATAAAACTGGCCTGGCAGGTGCTACAAATCTCTATAGATATCACCAAAATGCAAAGAGCCACACAATGTCTTTGTTGCCTGTAATTCTAGCTACCCTTTGGAGTGTGGACCTGCCAAACACCTGGATGGAGAAGCAAGTACCTAAAGCTACTGGGCATAACAGCTAGTCAAAGAGATCTTAGAGTTGACTGTATAGTGCATGCCTAAAAGGAACTCCAAGTACTGGGTACAGGGGGAGCTCTAGAGGTAAGCAATGGGAAAGAGCCACTTCTCAGTGTTGGGAGCTGCCACTGGACCACTGCCACTGGGACATCAGAGTGATACCAGGGGATGATACAGAGGCCAATGACAGGATAGCAGAAGGCAGAGAGACCAAGAACAGTGACATATAGGTCTGGTCATTAAGAGTTTCAATATTGTGATCTTAAGAGCAGAACTGCTGGCTTCTAGGAGGCACCTGCTGAATTCTACCTCTGACCAGAAGTTATGAGAAATGCTGCTTGCCAGACATGTACCTCATCCTCTCCCTTCCTCTGCTCTTAGTGTACCTTCATTCATCCAAGCCACAAGAACATGTTAACTGCAGGATATTGACCACAGAGAGTGCCTTCTTCCTCTTCAGGATGCTGAGACATCTCCCGGATCAAGACTTTCTGATTCATATATGGTGCCCTTTTCCTTATTCTCCCCATGGCAGTGGGAATGTTGGGCCTCTCTAAACTCTCTTTTATATAGGTACTAATCCCTTTTGAAAGACCTGGCTTCATGACCTAGTTACCTCCTCAAGGTCTCGACTTTCCAGACCACCCCATCTAGGGTTAACATTTCAATATACAGACAGTTGAGGGTCAAACATTCAGCCTGCCATAGCATGTGCACTTTCACACACAAAACAAAGACATCCCTTCCTTCTTCTGAGAGTAAAAGGAATGTCTCTTCTCCCTCCATAGCTCTTGCTAAAACTTACTCCCTTTGCTTATTCCTGATTTTCTTAATATCAAGGCATTTGCACACAGAGAAAAGTGAATATTTTGTTCATTTGGACATTTTACAGAATCTAAGGTGGGATAAAATTTAAAGAGATCTGGAGAAACATCTGTGTCAAGGGCACATATGACTACACATTGTTGCAATAGCATGTATCTACAGACCTTAGGGTCATGATTGTAGCAGGAGGACATAGACAGGCAGGGGAAAGGAAAGGCTTTCCTGCCTTCTCTGTTATCAGCATCTCTACCAAAGGGGAGAACTGCTCCTTTCAAATCTTTCTAATCCCTTACTATCCTCTCCCTAGAACAGGAGGCATGTCTGAACGAGTTGATCAGCATGTTCAGTGCACTGGGGTTGTTAGTGTAAAGATTTCAGCAGCTTTGGAGCAGCTTGTACCAGTCACCCAGGGATCTCATTAGCATGCAGATCTGACAGGTACTATAAGATGGGCCATGAGAAGATGCATCTCCAACAAGCTGCCCCAGGTGATGTTCACACCAGGGTGAAGGTGAGGGAGACAAATTAGAGAGCCAGGGCTTGTTGTATTCCACCCCCTGGAAGGTCAGTTTACTGTCTTTCCCATTCTTTCTCCCAGTGTTCCCCAGGCAAGCTGGGCAGGAGGCAAATTCTACTTAGTATGCATGGAGCCTAGCAGAACTCAGGTGTCTCTTAGGACCTTGGCATGTTGCTGTCTTGCATGGCTGCACCAAGCTTTACATTTGGGAGTATCAGGCAGGATGGTGCAATGGAGAAGTCAAAATTAGGCCTCAGGCAATTTTATAACAGAAAAAGGGAAGCTGGGAGTGACTCAGCTAAAATTGGAGACTGATCCAATCTTCAGAAGAGTTGCAGAAACCCAAGTCAAGGAGGCCCAGATTTACCACCCTACAGCATGAGCAAAGTGGATGGTGTTACAATTTGATCTAAAGCCATAGTGAATCTCAAGAGCCCCACCTTCCTCCCACCAAGGCCCTGCCTCTTCTCTCAGTCCCCAGTAGCAAGGCCACTGATTCTCAGGAAACTCCACCAAGAGTGGCTTTGACTATCATAGCTGCTCAAGGCCCTACTGAAGAGCATCAAGGCCTCTCCTCTCTTTCACTTCCCAAATCCCATCTCAACATTCCTCTTTCACTGGCCATCTCTCCCCCAGAACCAGTGCAAGGAAGAGAACTTGCAGCAGAGAGGTTTTCAGATACTGTGGTGTTTGAGTTTGTGGCAGAAGTAGATAATGCTGAGTTGTTCAAAGATAGCAGAGCACCAAGGTCTTAGCTCTACAATCCAGTCAAACCTCCAGAAAGGCCTGTGTGTAGAGCTGTACCCACCCTCCAATAAGAAGCTTCCTACTCCAGCAGCTGCAGTCTTCATGGGCTTTGCTTCCTGGAAGAACAGGAGTCAGCCCCCCCCCAGTCACCAGTGGGCCTTTCATGACCCACACAGAGCTGTCACTCAGAGAAAAATACTTCATCTCCTATCCTTCCTGATCATCATATCTAAGGGCACTCATTATGGGGTTACTTCTTGCACTGATTCTCCGTGACTACAAGATGGCATCTTTACTTGGAACTACCTTCCAGGATCCCAGAACAAATGACAGAAAAGGCTGGGGTCAGGAGAAAAGGCAGCTGTGTGCCATTCAATGCTTCTGTGCCTCCTGCAGGAAAATGCACAGGCCAGCAAGCATCACTCCTTACTACATGGCTTCAAGTGTCTGCCCCATCCCTACTCTTCAGAGATCAACAGTGTCTAACACAGCAAAGCTTAACACTCCCATTTCAGTTCCGTGGAAAAGCACGCATGGGGTCAGGGCAGAGAAGTATACAGCTGGCATCTTCACATTGCTCTGGCACTTAGGCTGTGACCCTGGTCATAAAGCCCATTGCTTGCAAAAGCCAAGATGGCGACCATTTAAATGCTCCTTTATTGCCTCAAAAGGAAACAAACTGGGAAAGGGGGATATACATCAGGGTTCAGGTCTATATCTCCAGATGGCAGGAAGAACTGCTGCTCCTCTGTAAGCCATTGTGGTGACCACAGGTTTCACAGCCAGACAGGCTGATGTGAGCCTCTTTGAATTACTGAGTGAAGGATATCCCTCTTGCCAGGCCCTGTCCCCCATAGGCACAGAAGAGAAGTATTACAGGCTGTCCTTACCTTGGGAATTAGCCTGCAAGACCCCAATGCTGTCATCAAACTGCATAGATTTGATGTTGAGTGACGCCAAGATGCATTCCTTGTCCTGAAGCGAAGTATCATCAATATTATTCTGATTGGCTGACAGGATAACGCACATGTCACAGAGGTTGATGTTGACAGCCCTTAAATCAGCCCGACTTAATGGTGTACCCTTTGGCATGGGGGGGGCAAGGGGAGAGAAAAAGAGAAAGAGAGAGAGAGAGAGAGAGAGAGAGAGAGAGAGAGAGAGAGAGAGAGAGAGAGAGAGGGAAAGAACAAAAAATAAAAACAAATTAAAGATTGAGCCGGAGCTTTGGGACATTATTTAACAAGTATCTTTTTTATGTCTTGACATTAAGCTGGCCTAACTACATTTCAGGGAATAAGGGCTGCACGCTAATCTAAAGGGTAGTCAGTGCTGATGGCAGCATTTCAGGCCAGCTCTCAATACTCAATCAAGCTATTACTAACAAACGAGAGACAAATAATGCCAGGGTCTACATCTTCCTCCTGCCTGGAAATTGTCTTGATTTAAGTAACTGTCCTGTGGCAACCTCTGCCTTTCAGAACATAACGAGGGGGTGGGTTTCAAATGCCTGTTTATTTAATAGCAGGTCACTTCTGTCTCTGACAAAAGACAGCATATCTGACCAGAATTTCCAAAGCTGCCATGGAGAAATAAGCAAAGCATGGTGTGATGAGGTGGGGCTCGTGATTCTGCTGGAGTGGGAGGCTGTGGAAGCCAGTGGAATTAGTGTGCATCCTGCAAAGGGGAGAGGGCATGCTTTGAGCTATAAAATTTTATTGCATATTTTTCAGTAAGAAAAAAGTCAAGAAAATTATCCAACAACATAAAAGTGGTTAAATATATTTTTGGATGTATATACAATTGACAATACACTTGTATTGCAAATGTAGCTAGAGAAAGTCCTCCACATACTTATTGGGTTGGAATAATCTGTAAGATAAAGGAATTAGTAAGTGGTGGGGAGGTGAAGATCTAGGACAATTTAAAACTATAACCACATTTATTCAGAAAAAAATAAAGCCACTTGAAGTAAAAATTATATATTTATGAATGTATGTAAATTCAAAGAGAAAACTCAGGAAAAACTATACACTAAACTAATAACAGTAATTACCTTTGGGAGAGGAAAGGATG
The DNA here is from genome assembly GCA_030556225.1 of Cricetiscus sungorus. Taxonomy (NCBI): domain Eukaryota; kingdom Metazoa; phylum Chordata; class Mammalia; order Rodentia; family Cricetidae; genus Cricetiscus; species Cricetiscus sungorus. The sequence continues at coordinate 1,046,022 of JANBXA010000124.1, read as the reverse complement.
AAGTGGAAAGTTTGCTTTTGACTTTATATACTTCTATATTGTTTGAATATTTTATAACAAGAACAGATTTGTGTATTACTGGTGCAATTAAAAATAAATAAACCAGTAAACAGAGTTTTTTTTTTACCCCATAACAATGTGAGACAGTAGAAAAACCTTTGCAGATTCAAGGTTAATGATGGAGATCAACCATAGATATGACAGAAAGATAGGACCAGCACTCTCTCATGCTGTCCTCCTAAGGAGGTCACAGTAGAACTTCCTGGACCATCCAGGGTCAGAGCACCCAGTAGCCATGCAGTATTGGTTCTCCCATCCAGCCTTCAGCACCACTGATCCTCTGGGTTTATTTAAGCATCTCCTTGTGTATGTAGATACCCCAGGAGTCTTCAACCTACAGCCTGTATTGGTCAAGGTTTTGCCAGCTGTTGTATGCATTTCCTCTTGTTCCCATCACTAGATGGACTTTGGGGGGGGAAAAAAGACCTGAATAAAATTATGGAGCCCATCAACTCTTTTTATGATTCAGTGAATATCATGACTCTATTCCAGGGCTCCTAAAATTCTACAAAGTAGAGCCTACATTCAAGAGCGTATGGGATCATAGTTTCAAAAATGTCCTGGTCCAGACACTGGAGCATTATCTTGAGAGAAGGAGAGAAACACCATCTTTTATGGTCTCTTGGTACAAAATTAAGTGTGACCAACTTTCTGTATCACATTGTTATGTATAAACAGCAGCTGTCTATGTCCATATTCTTTTAATTTTCACCTTGCAGGAAACCCAGAAGTAATTGTAATGTAGGGAAACCATGTCCAGTTGTAGACGTATGATTTCAAACCACAAGAACACCAATGACATACATAGAAAGTGTTTGTTTCTTTGAACTGCCCTTATTTAACTGATCATTTAAATATTGAAGACAGGGGCCAAGGCTTTTAATGAACCTATCCACCGTGCTTAAGTGTGCTAAATTTGGGTAGATTTGTAATGGCTCTACAAATATGAGACTCATCTCAACTTACAGAGGAAGGTGAGTAAATGTGGATGGGGGCATAGAAAAGGAAATACACACATATGCACAAATACCAAGGCCACACCACATGCCCCACCTATATACACATATACTTGTGCACCTACTAAACTAGTTCAGTTACAGAGCTAACTTCAGAGGTCAAGGGATCACATGGAATCGCACATGTAAGATAATAAATCACAGAAAAGTATAATCAAATTGACCATGTTTCTTCATTTAGCAATATACAGTATACGTGCATGCTTGTCCAGTGAGTGAATTGTAACAAGTAAAAATCTTCAATTTTGTGATTCCAAAGGAGATCTGTTTAATATTTCTAGCACTTTTAGATATATATGGGGAATTTATTGTACCGAGCATTATGGGAGATACATATAGCTACACTGGAGTGCTGACTGTGAACAGCCACGTAGAGATTCTTTAACACATTATATTGATTAGCTTGTGTTGCCTCATTTCTGATGCTCTGGAAACTGATAAATAGTAGGGGAGAAAAACCATACCTCTTGACAACTAAGAGGTTTCTTATCCCTAAACATTATCTTAAAAATAGTTGGAGAAGTCAGGTAACACATACGTTTAATTCCCACACTCAGGAACCAGAGGCAGGCAGGTAGGTTCAAGGCCAGCCTAATCTACATAATGAGTTCCAGCACAGCCAGAGCTATGTGGTAAGACCCTGTCTCAAAAAAAAAAAATTCAAGAAAGAAAAATATTAGAGGATAGGTAATATTTTCCTGAATTTGTGACATAATAAGCTACATAAAATTTTGAAAAGAATAATATTCTGTAAGTCTATAATTTTGTAAAGAAAGTGGCTAGTTATATTACTTTTAAATCATTCATTTCATATCTTTACATTAAATGATGGACTCCAAAATTGTTATATATGTGTGTGTGTGTGTCCTAGTGATCTTTGTAATCTGTATAATATATATTACATATATATATAGTTTGCATATATGATATATACATATATATATATGCGTACATTTGTATATGTACAAACAAAACAAAGCCATGAAAAACATTGATCGTTTTCTAAACAAAGGGTGGGCAGAGATTGGTTCACAAAAAGGATTTGGAATTCTGTACAGTAGAGATAAACCTACCCTTCATTTATTTGGCCAATATCAGAAGGAAAATGGGACAGATCAGAATTTCTCTAAGCATTAACCACCATGTCAAATTAAAATGCCAGCAAGAATTTTGTAAATGAATTCTTGGTGTAAATATCAAAATATGGTAACATTCTAAATTTCACCTAGGAAAGAAAATTTAGTCTGGTATGGTTAATGCATGTGGTGGTAGCTCAACCTCACCCCTGACAAGGGGCTTCACATGGCTGCAGATACCTTTTAATAAGGCCTCCTAGGGTTTTGACTTTCTTAGCAGAGCACAGAAGGACTGCTACATCCTCAGGCCTGAAACCACATGAAGGAGCACAGACATGATCAAAGCTTCAACAATTACAGCCACCTGGGATTTCCTTTTGTGAATGAAAAAATGAGAGCAAAACATCAAATAGCGTGTGACCTTGACTTACAGGCAATATGGACACTTTGGGGAAGTTGTGCAGTGTTTCCCACTCTCGCTTGAGGTACTCGATGGAGCCCACAAACACAATGTGTTTGAGCTCATGGTAGTGAAAATTGCTAGCACGGAGCGGCATCACCAGGTTCCGGAGGCCAATCAGGGCTGAGCTGACATCCCCAAAGATGCAGACTACAACATGGCCACTCAGGACAGTCATGGCAGCTTCACTTCGAGTCTGTAACAAAAGAAAAGTGCAAAACTATCAGAAATAACTCCCAACATCAATATAAGGAAAGAAATCAGCATTCAAGCAGAGGAGAAAGCTAAACAATGGCTGAGGGCTTACTGTACACTATTGCTGTGTGATTTACATATGGTCTGAGTATCCCCCACAGACCCATTGTTATGAAAGCCTTTGTCCTCCAGGGTGGCATTATTACATGGCAGAACTTCTATGAGTTGAAGCCACACCTTATTGGAGGTGTGTGACAATTCATGTGCAACTGCCTGAGAGTTCTCCTATGACTTTTTGAGTTCTCCAGAGAGGATGAGTATGAAAAGAACAAACCTGAATTTACCCATCTCATTTCTCTCAGGTAATGTTTGCTTCTACACACTCCTGTTATGATCACCTACTGCCCACCAGCCTCACCAGAGATCAGGCAAGTGGAATATCTCAACATGAGACTTTGAACCTCTTAAAGACTGTGAGCTACCTGTTCTCTTTATGAGTTAGCTGTCTCAAATATTTTAATACCACAAAGGTATCCAATACAGCTATTACTTGTACTAAAATAAAACAAATATTTAATTTAGTTCAGAATAATAGAAAAGAAGTGATTTTTCTATATCATATATAAAATTGAACAAGGTACCCATTCTAATGGATAAAAGTATATTAGGGGAAGGGGAGATGAATAAAAAGGTAAAACTCAGGTTGCCATGTGAACTATTTTACAATACCATTTTTGAGGAACTCAAACACTGGGTTAAACATCTATCTCCATCAAGTTAGAGAGCATATAAATATTTCTAATAATTTTAGCACATACAATAAGTGTACATGCAGAGAATGCACTAATTTTCCTTCTTAATTTTATTTATTCTTAAAGATCATGCGAAATGATAGTAAGGCTTATAAGACAGCTATTATATCTTTTTTTGTCATTATATACATGTTATGTATTCACCTCTAATTTGAGCAAGGGCATATAATATATTTATCCCATAAATTTCTGTAAACATATACCCACACATTACCAGTGCTTCTTGAACAATATATTTAAGAAGGATGTGCCAGGTAGACTTGTAAGCAGGAGACAGGACAAAACAATCTTTAGGAGAACAAAGAGAAAAAAATGGGGATGTTTATGTATGTGGGGGAAAACAGGGAATCCTTAATATCCATGACATGGTTGATAAATTTAGATGTCCTTTTTAGACCCTTTTGCTAACATGATGATTAAATGGTCCTATTCACTGGTTTGTTTTAGCTGAAATATGGGGTACTCTTTCTAGATGTTTCAATGTGGTGGCAAAGCCCATCACTATATCAGTACAAAGAATGTGATATCTGAGGCCAGAGCCTGGCTGGTGTGATCTGTAGACTCAATCTGATGATACCCCACAAGCTCTATACATCTACTGATTAAAAACAAGTTTTTAAAATTCACAATAACTAAAGAGAAAATTAAAATTAGAAATGTCATTATGAGTGATAGTAATATGAAATTCACATTTCAATACATTTTGTTGGGACACAGCCAACTCATAATATTTAGCTAATTCCCATGGCTACTTTCATGCAAAGCACAGTTGGCCATTGTGACAGAGATCATATGGCCTGTGAGACTTAAATCACTAAATATGTTCATCTATAGAAAAAGTATGCTGATCCAATGTTCTGGATCATTCCTGGGAGGGCTTGCATTATATAAAAACCCACAAACAGTCATTACAAGGGTCTAGAGGCCAATCAGTAAAGACAGAAGACAATGTCCTTCCCTAGCCCCAGCCCTGTATTCACAAGGGTGACAAAGGGAGGGATACTCTAATGTAGGGAGGACCCCAGTTATCTGGGAAATACAAACAGGTATCTGTCCATTTATGGTCTTTTCTTCATCATATAGGTGAAAAAACAATAAGATCAGGTCAGTATAGGGGTGGGTCTTTGTATACCCTTCTAGTCAACACCTTCGCCCTACCTGCCATCTTTTCTGTTGTTCACCGCATGCTCATAAGGACCCATGGGGCTGGGGGAATCATATTAATGTCCACTGTACATATCAACCTCTGCTTGATTTAATTCCTAGCATTGACCAGGGTATTGATTGCTTAAATGCCAATATTGCAATTCACGACAATGTCAGGGTTATTACAGTAACTCCTAAGGGAGAGGAGGAAGCTAGCTTTCCATTCTCTGGTCATTAGAATAAAGCAGGAGCTATCATCATTGCTGGTTTCCCAGAGTAGAGGGGAAATCTGAGACACACGCTGTAAGAAATTTCTCATGGAAGGTAACTGAGCAGGCTCCCATAGATCTCCCATGCTCTCATTCCACTTTGCAGGGAAGACATGAGTTAGTTATTTAGACTGCATGGAAGTGCTGGTCCTTGAAGGCAGAAGCAGAAATACAAGCCCTCTGGGGTGTGCTATCATTGGGCTCCTGAATGTTTTCAGTTGGCCTGGTTACCTAAGAAGTTAGTTTCCCTCAACAAAGAAGTACAAATGACATGAAGAATAGAAACTGGAGATCAAGAATGCAAGAATAAGCTAGGTACCCGTGGGCAAAATGGTCCAGGCACAGAAGATAACCTCAGAAGCTTAGGCCTGGAGCAATTACGAACTTGCCTGAGCTATATACCTTTGGAGATGTGTGTAAACTCCAGTCGTGCACCTCAAACCTAGAAAGTCTGATTTTTCCACTTAATACCCAACAGCAAACCCCCATCAGGCATTGATGCACCCTTCAACCCCTTGAGTATTGCCTATGTGTACTTGATGGGATATTCCTGTCTACTTTAAACCTAGACTGGTACTTAATCCATGGAGCTGAAGAATATTTTGTATCTCATCCCACGTAGTCTCAAAAATTTTGTTTCATTTTTAATTTCAAATCTCCTTTTGAATTAGAGGACTGTCTCTCCTATATACAAATCACTCAAAGCCATTAGATTCCTGCACTCCATGGATAAAAGGCTTCTATAAGCATCTCCATACAAGTGTTATGTGCCCCCACTCTTCTCATCTACTCAATGGATGAAAATTCCATCTATTCATTACTGCAGAAAGGGTTTCTTGGATTGTAGCACATCTGGACTCTGTCCTTTCCAGGACAGGACCCTGATTTATTTTCTTCACAAAGTCCTCATTCATATTGAAACTGCTCTCACAGACTCATTCACCTCTAGACAGGCCTTCCCTTGGCTTCATTAGAATGCAAGTTCTGTATATCATCAGAACAAGAATGGTGTGCTTGCATCAGGGTTCCTAAAGTGATGCTGTTTTACAGATGAACTAGTTGCCCTAAATTCCTCCCTTCTACAGGGGATTTTGATCACACATCAATTAGCATACTTTATTCAGAACAATCTGGACCCAGGTGAAGAAAGCAGCATGAAGCCATAGGTGCCCAACAACAGAGAATCTAATTGGTTAGAACTGTCTTCTCTTCTGGAAAATCAAGCAGTGGCTGTTTGCTGAGCAGTTTTACTTCATGTACTTCAGCCTGCAGACTTCACAACTCTGAGATGCCTCCAGCACAATGCTATATTGGCCAACAATGCTCATTTATAATTATTTTGAAAACAAAAACACTAGTTAGCTAAAATACAGTGGAAAAATCTTGTCCTAGCTGAAAATGAAGTAGGCCCACAGCCATCTGGCTATTAGAGGCACAAGGGGGAAAGAGCCCTGTCTCACTGGTCTTCCTGACTATTAACCCATTTTTAATGGATAGGCAAAACAATAAACTCTAAGGAAGCCAATATAGGTACTGAAACTTAAAGTTGTTAGCAGGACAAGCACAGAGAGTAGAATGGACTACTATCTGTGCTAACTTTCCTGGGACAGAACAGGAGAAGTCTGTTACTTCTAGAGGTGTTCACAAGCCATCCCTGAAGAGCTCTGGACCACAGACCATGGTCCTACTCTGTCATCCTCAGCAAATGTACTTGCTTATCTATATCATGTGTTGAGAAGGACTGGAAACATGTTAGGATAAGAAACACTACTATAGGTCTGTGGAGATGGCTTAGTTGATAAAGCACTTGCCACATGAGCACGGGGATCTGAGTTTGATTCCTGGCACCCATATGTAGTTAGTGATGCATGCCTAAATTCTAGTGCAAGGGAGATGGAGAGAGGATCCCAGAGCCTCACTGTTCTGACAGTATAGCTGAATCAGTGAGCTCCAGGTCCAGTGAGAGACCCTGCCTCAAAAGGGAAAGTAGAGAGTAATTGAGAAATAAACCTGACATTGGCTTCTAACACACACACACTCATGCAAAATATACATATAAATACAGAATACAGCAAAACAAAACAAAAATTTCTTATAACAGAAATCAAGGCAGGTAATATTCCTATTTTTATGGTATTTAAAAATAATCATGATAGTATCAACAAGTAAGAGAAAGGCGCCTCTGTGGAGTCACGTGCTGCATTTTTATCATCCTCATCCTGTCTCCTTACAGATGAGGTAATTAAAATGTGTTGTCCAACAACTGGCTTAAGGCCAGATGGCAGGCAAGACCAAGCAAGCTCTGGCCCCAGAGCCACATGAGGATCAGGAATATTCCACCTCCCATGATACCTGTGACAGTACATAAGCACCATCTGGTAAAAACATAGAGAAAAAAAATTCTGCTCTTAAGAAAAATAATAATAATGCCAATCAGAGATCTAGCCTTGATGGGAGATGTTATTCTGTATATATGTTTCTCATACTAATTAATAAAGCCCTGTTGGCCAATAGAAAACTAGATAGGTAGGGCTAGGAGACTAGAAGGAGGAAAGAGAAAGTAGTAGAGAAGAGTCAAGATGTAGCCCAGGGAAGAAGCAGGACACCTGCCTCGGCTCCCTGATAAGACGACCACGTGGAAATACTTAGATAAGTAGAAATGGGTTAATAATTAAGGCAGAGCTAGAGCATTAACAATAATGGTAACTGGCCAACAGGATTGTATCAAATACAGAGTCTCTGAGTGTTATTTGGGGCTCACGTGGCCGCGGGACCATGGCGGCAGGACCGCAGCAGCCGGCAGGGGGAAAAATCTGCCAGTAACATAGCCTCTTCAATCTCTAATCAGAATTTTAGTCATCAAAAGTAGCTGGGACAAGTGATAGTGGCCTTGACTACTCAGTCAGGAAATCTTCACTCTGAGCAAAAGTCATCATGCCAGGGTGAGGAAAAGGACACTGATTCCCATTCCTTCACTCACCAGGATGACTTTCTCAATCTCCTTGGGTGCGCACCAATGAAACATTCCAGTAGAGTCGTACTTTTTCACATTGGAGTCCATGTTGTCAATCTGATCATTGCCAGGAATTAACAAGGGGTCATGCCTGGAGAGACAAGGCAGAGAAACCTAAGTGGAAAATGTGATAAATTATAAATGCAAAGGGTCCCCGAGTTATATCTCAGAGGAGATGACAGATGGGGAGAAAGTGGCTATCACCCATGGCCATCTTCTGTCCTGCAGAGCACATACCTTGAAAGGCAGCTATCCAAACCACACACCCCTCTGGAAGGGCACTTGACTTTGTCAGGCAGTAACGCTGCCTTTCTCCTGTCTGTTTTGTAAATGGACTCCATGTCATTTTGTGGGTCCAGTTTCACTTTTTATGGCTACCTCATTCCTTGTTGTCTCATTTTACCAGCTATCCAGTTTCTCCAGCACACACACACACACACACACACACACACACACACACACACACACACACACACACACACACACACCAAAAGGTTGCTATTAGCATTGGCAATGAAGAGGAAGGAATAGGAACAGAGCCTCATGCTGGCTGACTGGCATCAGGATGGAAAGCCAATTACTTGCTCTTTCTGACTACAACTTCTGACGCGATGCTCTTCGCAGTAAAAGCTTTAACAGGCTGCACTTTAAATATTTTAGCAATTTGCCCAATCAGATTTTGCTCTCCCTGGCTGAAGCCCTTTAAAGATTCAACAGCATGTCACTTCAGAGCAGATTGACTACCAAGTGCCCACATCTGGAATACATGATTTCAATACTAAACAACACCCTCTTTCCTCGCCTTGACAACTATATTTGCGCTTAACTATGCAATGATGGGGCCCTACATCCCCACCTTCATTTCCCAACATAGAATTCCTTGGATGAGAGCCTCAAGCTCTGATGCATCTTAATAAACTTGTGTCAAATTCTCAAGACTACATCCACTTCTGGAAGAATGGCTGTATAGAGGCCACCCTTCTAGTGAGCTGGCAGGGTCTAACAGACATCTTCAGAATTACAATAAAATCCAGCAGATCTACCATACCCATACCTTATGATAAACAAGCCCTCTAGCTCAGGTGATAGTCATCATCTGCTACTCTAGCTCTGATATGGTAAGCATCTGAGTATATGGGAAGCCCTTGTTGGCATCTGCACAACTAACCACATATAATTAAGATATTATCACAGGCAGACCTATCCTGCAACAAAAATTATCTACTTTAAGCAAGCTGTCAACCAAAGACAGAAAACAGAAATAGATTCAGATTTCAAAATGGTATAATGAAATGGTGTTAACTTTAAAATAATCTATTTCAAACATTAAAGGATAATATTTGTTTATGCTTTAGTATTTCTTCCTGAGAAATGCCTCGTGTTTCTCATCTCTATGCTCTGACAATAGAGGGTAGGTTAGCAATCCCTCTAATCTGGTCTAATGTCAGAATTCAGCTTGTGGCTATCTAGTAGGACCTACCTATTATGCCTTCCACATACAGAGAAGATAGAAAACTCAGCGTGTGTTTTTATTCTCAGCAATTTGCTTTGAGGCCACAGCAGATGACAAATACCATGTGATGCAATCCTGTGGAGTCATCTTCAAGGAGCATGCTAGATTACTGCTGGAACTGTCATATCTGATCTTTAAGGGAATAGAACAACTCAATTCACAGTAGCATCTCAGTGGTCCAGTTGTTGAGAAGTCTTCAGGGGCTATAAACTACCACGACACCTCTCGTACATAAAGCTGACTCCAAAAGTGCTAAAATAAGGGGCAGTGAGATTGATCACTGGGTAAAGGTGCTTGCTGGGCAAGCCTTGACACTTGAGTGTGATCCCTGGAAGCCCTGTAAGGTGTATAGAAAGAACCAACTCCCTGTAGTTTTCCTCTGACTTCCATACACAGTGTCATTTGTGTTCCTACCCCAACCCCCACACACACCATAGACACACCCATGCCTACCCCTACACACATACAAAATAAATAAAATAAAAAATTGAAATGCTAAAAAGGATGGTGCAATTATTGATTTAAAAAAAACTGTCACAGAACATTGTGAAAACATAATTTGATGGTTTGGGGACAAAGAGGTAGTGGTTCGGTGTGGTAAAGATACTGCTGTATAACAGAAGGATCTAACATCAGATTCCTAGCTCCTACAGAAATGTGGCTCATGACTATATCCCCAGAATTGGAGGGAGAAGACAAATGGGTTCAGACAGCTAACTGGCCAGCCAGCACAGCCAAGTTGGTGAGGCCCCCAGAGAAACCTGTATTAAAGATTAAAGTGGAAAGCAATAAAGGAAGACATATGACCTCAAGCACTGCCTTCTACATGCATGCACATGGGTGACCACCCCCAACATCTGCATGCACGTGCATGCATGCACACACACAGACACACACACACACACAGACACATACACACACAAACACACACAATTTAGTAAATGAGGGGTTTTCTTAATCACCTTTGAGAAATCTTTAATAGTTCTATAGTTATCCAGCACCTGTCATAGGTGGGTAGACAAAAGCTACCATAGAGAAGAAACTTGAGAAAATATGGTCTCCATTCAGCCCTTGAAGAACATGTTTTGGGTTGCAAATAAATCTTAGACCTGCCCTGAAGAGATAGAGTCAAGTTCAAATTCTCTTGCCCTTGTTTGTTGTTCAGAAAGAAGGTGTTGTCATAGCTTACAAATGCCTGGGACCTGTTTCCAGTGCATTCAGGTCTTAAAAGATGGCCAGGACTATATTAGCATCTTCCCAGTCAAGCTGCAGATATAGCAGGTGGGCAAAAGTTCATTTAAAGAAATATATGCACTAGGAGAAGAGAGGTCGATGTGTTTTTGTTTGTTCTAGACAGTATTATGTCTGGGTAAAAGTGGCCTGTAACCATATTAGAAAAGGATAAAGATAGGTGGCCAACTGCCCATCATTGAGAGGAAAATGAAACGGTGACAGTGAACATTAATTATAAACTAAGATGGGGTTTAGGGAACTCTAGGGTTTCAACCCATGATTTATGCTCTAACATGCAGAAAGAAGCTTGCAGCAAGTCTCCAGGGAACTTCATTTATACCTTGCCCTTCACATAGATCTCTGAGTCTAGCCCAGATGACTTAAATATACATCATCTAGGATTTCCCTCTAAGGCTCTGATCTGGGAAACAAAAATTTCTCTCTGAATGCAGGTATTTACTTTGTAGAGCAGACAGAGCACATAGACTTCCAACCTTGGTCTCTTAACCAGTAAAGTTATCAATGAACATGAGACCCCTATTCTGAGCCAGGAAAAGAGGATGTCTTATTATCAAACTGAGGTTCACATATAGCAGGAAAAAAAAATATAGGTCAAAGGTCATGGTACATTAGGGTGTATGCTATATAGCAAATTAGCATGGAGGACAATGTGAAAACTTTAAGAAAAGCTTTGTTCACTCTACTTTGGTGTAGTATTAGGGAAGTTTGGAGGGAAAACAACAAAGTAACAGTTGATGCTCTGAGAGATAGATCATAGGAATATCTGACAAGCTGTGAAAAGTGAATATCTAGTGTTCCACCAGAAGCCATTGAAACCTATTCAAAGAAGTGAGGTCTAAGTAGCCATAAGATGGTTTCCAAAAGTGATGTCTGGAGATATCTGGTATGCTTTTGTTTAACCTAAGGCATAGTACCCTCAGAGCAGTAAAAAAGGTTCTTTCTTAGATGTGCATTGTCAGTCAACAGAGAATGAGCCACTGACTCAGAGAACAGACCCAGCATTATGCTTCCATTCCAAAAAAGGAAAAAATGTTATATAAAATAGAGTATTGAAAATGAGTTCTTTTGCAAGGTTCAAGAACTAGCGTTATTAGGGATGACTTTACTGATGTTGATGAGCCTAGAAAACCTTCAAGTTTGAAGCAGTGGGCTCTCCTTTGGGAGAGAAGTAGCCCAAAGAGTCTGGAAAGGATTGGGCCACTGCTGAGTATGAAAGGCTAGACAGTAATAGATAGGTAAAGAAAAGTTTTTGGAGAGTGGATCAGAGGCATTGAAGAATGGTTAATTTACAGTTCCATTAAAAACCATGTTCACTAGATTCCTCTGTGAGGGGGTGGAGGTGCTTGGAGTGTGATTCATTCCAGTGGCATGAGAATATGTGATTATTTTGGGCCAGATAGGATGGATTTCCTCACCATGTCAGTTTCTCTAGCAATTTCAAGTGTTTGTCATTAGTTTATGTGTCCATAAGACTCCTGGCAGGGGTGGAAAGAGAGGGTGGGCATCTCCAGGGGAAGGGATTCTACAGATATTCTTCTGGAAGAGAGCCCATGTATACATTATTGAGCACACCAACCAATTGTGGACCAGGGAGATCAGGAGGAACCAGGCAGGGTGCTTTGTGTGTGAAGGAAGTTCATGGGAAACATCTCTGAGCAAGGCATCTTAACATCTTCAGCTTGCAGGACAGCAATGATAGATACTTACAAAGGCCTCCAAGAGCTCTTCAAAACCTAGTGGTTCTGGTCTTAAATTCTAAATACTAGTTCCTTTCATGTAATGAAATTCATTCAATCTACACAGCAATCCACAACTCTACTAAGATGCTCCATAATTAATACAAGGCCTGTTTGTCATTTATGATGTGCTAGAACCTTTGTCTTTTTTTAAAGGGACAGAGTTTATGTGATGGGTCACAGCTACAGCTATGATTTCACTGTTGTGAGTTCAGGTGTGGCATCTTCATCCTCAGCACCTCAGAATATGACCATATTCTGAGTCATGTTGAATTATGTTATTTATAAAAGTAAGAAAGATCACTAAGGTGGGTCCTAATTTGATATTTTCCCCCATATGGAGTGAAAATTTGGACTCAGATACCGCATTGACAGAGCAAAAGTCACAGTAAAGACACGGGAGACAAGAGACCAGCAGGGTGGGAAGAACAGCTAAAACAGTTCCTTTTCCTCAAAGGGCTCAAAGCATCAGTCCTCAAGTCTTCCTTGAACTATCAGCCTCCAGAACTTTGAGAAAGGCAGTTCCTGATGCTAATTACATCGCTCTACTTGAGTGGAAATATTTACTTAACTTTAACCTGTTCCTGAGTACAATACAGATGACAGCCTAACCTAGAGAAAAGATAAAGTATGCTCACTAGCTTGTCAGTTTCCCAGTGGTGTTTCGGGGTCAATGCCAACAAAGGCAGGAAACCACCCATTTTCTCAGAGGCAATGTACAAGGTAGCAAGGACCCTAACCACAGAGGCAAAAATGCATGTTTTCAAATCTTGGCTTGCCTTAGACTTGCCAAGTTGTACTCTGCCTCAACTTTCTCAATCTGTAAAATGGGGAATGTTAGATATAATCATTGTGCAATGGATTCAATCTAGGGAGTATACAAGTAAAGCCATGTCACACATACAGGGAACAACTCAGCAGATCTCTCTCTTCATCAAGTGTTTAATGCTATTATCCCTATTGTTCTTTACTGTTGGCTGAGAATCTAGTTCTCCTTTGTTGGCTCTGATTATGGCCAAAGGAAAAAAGGCAAAGGAGATAAGGCCAATAATAAAGATATAGGACTACTTCTGTTGCCTTTTCTACTCCATGACAGAGTTGCCATAGATTGAAACATTATAAATATTACCATACTAAACTTAAAATTACACACACACACACACACACACACACACACACACACACACACACACTTTGTCATTTGCCCAGCGTACTAATACTTATAGGCATTTTCTGTTACCCACAACCCATGTGTATGGATGGGAAGTATTGGGGGGGGGGCGGAGCAGCAGCATAGTATCAGTGGCATTGTGAGCAAGAGGGAACAAGGCTTTGAAAGACAAGGTCTGTCTGACTGACCGGAAACCAGTCCTGCTAGGCTCTCCCCCCTTACCCCTACAGGAGGGAGCTGTGTCCTGTTCCCTCTCCCCTGCAGCCCAAGCCACAATGCCCTAAGCTGTAAAGAGAGGGCAAACAACATCAAGGGTATGCATGAAGTGCACAGCTTGCATGAATACTCAGTAGAAAATTACCCCCGTGAGCCCTTGTCAAGACAATGTGCTAAGGAGTGGCTCAAAAATCAATTAAGGCTTGTGTGAGTCTTTGTCATGTGCCAGAGATCTGAAGGGTGGTTTAGGAATGCCCACTATTTATAACATGGCAGCCCCAGTGAGCTAGGCTTTTTTTTTCTTTCTTTCTCTCTCTTTGCTTCTTGCCTCTCAATTCCTACCTCCGATGTCCACAGCTAAAAATTAAGTATGCCTGACTTCAAGAGAAGAATAAAAGATCTTTGTTTGGAGGGTGTGCAGAGCAAGGAATGCCACTTGCCATCAATTAATCTCAGGAAGTGAACTAAATGCCCTGCTGCAGCAAAAACACAAAAGCTTGCCTTGAAGACAAGAGCCTAAAGCTAAACCACAAATCCCTTTCCAAGCAAACCTGCTGTGAGAAAGTCGAATTATATTTTAAAGTGTAGAGTTCCCCTTACAGCCAAACACAGTAAATCCCAGTTTACTGTGTGGCTTTGAGTTCAACACTGGGCTTCAGAAACTTACATTAAAACACAAGGAACCCAAAAATGTTCTGAAAGAAGGAAGCTGCTACAGGGATTCAGAATTTAACCCTTCTCCCTACTTAACTTTTAGGACCTAAGTTTTCATCACATGGGAAGGCCTTTTCCATCACCACAAACATCCTTCACAGACAGAGGGTGACCCCATCCTGCAGTGGACTCCCAGCAATGGGCAGCAGGGTGAAATGGGAGCCAGGTCCTCCACAAACAACAGAGCATCTGTGGTATCAGTGGCCATTATGGAATAGCAGAGTGTTTCTTAGACATCATCTTTTGGCTTCAACTAAGTCTGTGACTCTTTTCCTATACAAGTATGAGTTGTTCTTCAGAGCAAAGAATTTGTGTGTGTGTGTGTGTGTGTGTGTGTGTGTGTGTGAGTGTGTGTGTGTGTGTGTGTGTGTGTGTGTGAGTGTGTGTGTGTGTGTGTGTGTGTGTGTGTGTGTGTGTGTGTGTGTGTCTCACTCATTAAATGGTAAGCATTGGTAGGACTGGGATCTTGCGTTTTCAGCAACCAATAGAGGACAGTGGATGCTGAGTAAGCAGCCAAAGCTTCCAGAAGAACCATGCAAAAAGCACTGGTCTCTGAGCTCACTAGGCCTACTATGCAGTCCAGAATATACACCCAGCAAGAGCCCATTCCTTTTGTCATCTTATGATGACTTATTCTGGGCTTTTCAAATATTTTTCAGATATAGACAGTGCATTTGAGTTAAGACACAATATATGCCATTAAGAAAGGCATCATGGTGGGAAGGAAGGCTATAAAGTATGTCCTTAAGCAATCAAGGCTACCTGGAGTTTGCCTGGAGCCAGCTGCCCTAAGTCCTCAGCAGGGAGGGATCAGGTGTAATGTCCTTAGTGGTCCAGATAGATGTTATTAATGAGGGAATTGCTCATCAATATGTGTGAAATATGAATACTTCTGAAAGGTGGGTCCTATCATTTCAAGTTTCTCTCATCACTCTGGTTCTAATAAGAACATGGTTTGAGCCTGATACTTCCCACTCCTGGGTGTCTCTTAGCTCTTGATAAATAATACTTTCCATTTTCATTTTACTCTGAGTCTACCCTCTTGATAGTCATCGTCGCCTCTGAGATATGGTTTCCTAGAACCCAGCCACTGTTTTCCATCACAAAGTCAACATGAGCCACCTAAACAAAACTTTCACACCAGGCTCTAGCCACCCTGGGAAAATATGGGACCCTCTCAGCTTCTCTGGGTCTAACTGCATCAGTGTTTCCCATTTCCCCCTAATACAGTATTGCTTACTAGGTGTCATTCTCAGAGGAAAATGGAGGTTACTGCTGTTATGCTGAGGAAATGGCTCAGGGAACAGACATGGTCCTTGGTTCTATACGATGCTTCTGAAGTGAAAGGACAGAATAATGACCTTCCGCTGAGTACAGACTTGTCCTGATCCCTGTGGCAAGTCCATACAAATCTTGGAATCATGACACCATGATGTTTTCCTTCTCTAGTCCCATGGGGGACTGTCACATGCAGTTAGTTTGTGCATTAAGAGACAGATTTACTTCGCTAACCTGTCCCTGCCTTCTTTTTATGCCCAGTGGAAAACTGTGAGAGTAGCATTCTGTCCCCAACCCTGAGTGGGCTCCAGGCCATTTTGCCATTTCTTATTATTAGAATCTGTCATACTAGTCTGATGTGAGAAGTCCTAACAAAAGGTCCCCATGAAAGGTTTGAGTCAAAAGAGAGAAGATATGACATAACAAGTAGATGAGCTCATTTCACCTAATGATCAGCCAGTGCTCAAGAGAATGATCTGTTCCCACACATCATATTCCCTTCCCTCTCAGGAAACAAGGTCTAATGCTTCCTGGGTCTCATGACATGAAGCACTCTTCAAAGTGCTCAGTGTCATTGTTTGAGGCATCATCAATTATCTGTGCTAGCCTGGGTGAGAGTTATGTCTTTGTATAAACTGTCTACCTGACACATCCCACATGAATCATCATGTCTGTGCTTCTCTGCCTTGCTTACATCTCAGAACTGACTTCAGAAACACCATGTGACCTTCCTGGAATCACTGTCTAACTCAGGCCTGATGTACATTTCAACAGTAGCCTCTGAGTCCCTTAGTATTCAGAAAGCCCTGACAGAGGCTGGGGTTGGGTGGACTTTCTCTTACACCTCTCCACATTTATGATCACAGAAAGGCCCTGATGGGGATCTACATGGCCATCCTTACACCACTACCAATAATCCTCCCATAACCAACTTAGAGTACCACTTTCTTAAAAAACCTGAAAGGGTTTCTTGATGCCTACAACAGGCAATATCCTCCATGATTGGGAGGCTAGAATACACACATCTTCAACTCCAGTGATGTTACTTCATGGACCCATCACTGTGGACATACTATTCCATGTACAGTATAATCTGAGCACATCACTGTTTCCTCCATCATTGTGATGATGTGAGGCTTCCCCAGATGTAATAGACTTCACCTCTTTATGCCCACGCTTTTCCATCTGTCATAAGGGAGAGTGATACTTGCTCAGAGAGTTACAGTTAATAGGTTTATATGCACAGCACTCTGGAAATGTGTCCCAGCAACTATGAACCAGAGGATGTAGTAACTAACATCAGTAGAAAATCTATAAGTGATGGCAAATGAGACCTCCTTCACAAACCAGCCTCACCCACTCGGACAGCAATACTTCCAGGTTCACAGGTGCTATAAACAGGTGCAGCATGGGCTTGCCTGTCTCCTTTTGAAGACTGGATTCTCCTCTACCACACCATCATTTAGATTTCTCAAAGATTTCCCACAACACTTTAAACACAGTAGACCCTCATGGAACATCTATGGGATGGGAATTGTTCTGGGAAGTGCATGGATATCTGAGGTACCCACAGCCTCTTGGGACTCCATTTGAGGACACGTGTGAGAGCACAGATACAAATTCTCCTCAGCTGAGAAAGCACTTGAGGAAACAACTCCTTGAATCTGACTGTGGACAAACTGAAGATGATTCAGGTAGAGATTACTGGGCAGGGCAAAGAGGGGAGGTTAGATACACATCAGTCCTCTTCAAATGTTCATTATAGGGCAGGCAGCAGACTTTAACTTACTTTCCTAGCTTTCTCAGCAGCTATCACCAAATAGGGTCTGTGAGGTCCCAAGTTAAAGACCTTTGACTGAACTACTTTAGAGGCACAATTCTTGCACTCTGGGGATTTACAGCTGAGGAGAGACATGGTTACCCTCCAAAGCAGCAGTCCACTGGGGAGAGAGAATTAGGCAACAGGTGTAATGATCTGGGTAGAAAGCATGAGAAATTCTTTCAATAATTCCAGATTAAGAAACCAGCAAAGAAGGGAAGTGACACAGAGAACAAGCAGGAGAGGGGGAGAGAGAGAGACAGAGAGAGAGAGACAGAGAGAGACAGAGAGAGACAGAGAGAGGGAGAGAGAGAGAGGGAGAGAGAGAGAGAGAGAGAGAGAGAGAGAGAGAGAGAGAGAGAGAGAGAGAGAGAGAAGAAAAGAAGGAGGCAAGGAGGGAGGAAGAGGAAGGGGAAAGGGAGGGACGAATGGATGAACAGATGGACGGACGGACGGACTCAGGGACCACTGTGATTCACTTCTCAGTGGGTAGAGTGCCAAGGGTTGTCTGTCATCACACATCCATCTTCATTTGCACTGGCTCTAGCTGGCTGTAAGGTTGTTTCTGTCAGGCTGACTAAAATATCCACTACCTCCAAATCCAGATGCACAAAAACAAGGCTTTTTCGCACAACGATCATACAGAGAATGAAGTGCCACTAAACTGCCAGGGTTAGCCTGACACCAGACAAAACTGAAGATGGGACCATTAATGGAGAGTCCCCACACTTCCTGCTAGCACATGATTTGGAAGAAGGCCTCATGCAGAGGGATATTTTATTTGTAGAAGCCAGCGTGGTAAATTACAGACCATCTCAGGCCATTCTGGGCTCCGAGTTTCTCTGGAGCTATCCATATCACCACCCATAGGCCACTAAACCCTGCCCATACTCAAAGTGATTGATTCTACTTAAAAGTGAGGCATGGTACCACATCGGAAAGTCCACTTCAAATAAGTCAAATAAGTCGTTTCCTTGTGGGTTTGGGGGAAGGGTTCATAAGGAATAGAACCAGGGAGTCCTATCTTCCCAAGAGTAATAACGGGGTGTTTGAAGAGGTAGGAGGAAATAGGAAGGCAGGCAGGATCTAAAAAGAACAGGAAACAGCAGCCTCATTGACATTGCTATATATTCCAAGGCCAACCAGGAGGCCCTTTGGTTATGTCCTTTGTTGCTAGACTGGGTGTGAAGGAAGATAGAGGATCCAGAAGAGACATTCAGATAGAGAATGTCAGCCACCTGGAAGAAAAAAGTCAAAGACAAAGAGGAGCATCTCAGACATCCTAACTTGCATGGGACCGTGTGTTCCAAGGAAGCCATCATGGACAGGTGAGATAACGCATCAGATGGCCTTAACTTTGGCCAACATGAGAAGCCTGAGTTCTGTAGCTTGGCAAGTTTGGGCTCACCACCTGACCCTCCTTTAACTATTCTGATGTACTACGAAGCAGACAGCTCTGGCCTGGGATGACTGTCTCCCTCAGCCCCTCTCAGGCAGGCAATGAAAGCAAGATCCACTTTGAAAATTCTCTCCCATCATGCAAACTGACATGGGCATGCTTTTCAAAAACCCACAGCCAATCTGTTGATCATTACTTATTTACAAAGGCCTTCAGGCAGAAAGTCCTGTAAAAACCATACTTGATACGGTATACACTAGCTTTTTCTGCTTATGGAAAAAAGTCCCCCCAAGGCTACCTCAAACCATCACTTTCTATTGCACATAAAATGTAGCACGTAACACTAAAGTATTTAATATATATGGTATAATCTATCTACAGGAAAGGCATTTGTGTAGAAGTATGTTACCCTGGATTTGGTAATTTGATGTTTTGCTGAAGGCTACGACTTAAACAGCCTCCACCGCTTACAGGAGACCTGTCATCTTGGTACCCAAGAGCCAACAGAATAAAGAAGTACCCTTAAGCAGCAAACTTTGACACAGCTTTGAAGCATATGAAAACAGTGTAACTCCTCAGAATTATTATTACTCGAGATCAAAGTAACCCGTCATACTTTACATAGCAAGCAGGGACAGGGAATTTGGCTCCCAAGTTTTCACATTTTTCAGATTCCTCTTTATTTATTTATTTGATTCTCTAAATTTAGGCAAAAGAAAGCACTCTGGCTTTTCTCTCCTTTAAATGGAGAAAACTATTAGCATTAGATAAGCCGATTACCTAAAGGTGAGTAAATAGGACTTGAGTACTAGGCTGACAACTGGGATCATAAAACTCAGGGGCTTGGCAGTTGGTGCATTTTATTCCTTCTCATGAACTGTAAACATGCGTGTCAGTCAGGAGCACCCAGGCAAGGATGCACAGGAGAGTCCCTGTGACAAGGGGGAGTGAAAGCACCAGGGGAATCTGCCACTGAGGATCCATGTCCCCATCTGTGTCCCAGAGAGGTGGATGTAAGTGAGGCAGGGGTGCAGTGGAGAAGTGGGGAGTGGAAATAACCAATCCTTCAATTGAGAGAGGGGGGGGAAGGGAGAGAGAAGAGAGAGAGAGGGCTATGTCCATGAAAGAGGAAAGTAATGAAGTAATGTCAGGAGGCAGGTATTTTTCCAGAAGAGGAAGGATTTAGGATGAGCAGTACACACAACTCTCTCTCTCTCTCTCTCTCTCTCTCTCTCTCTCTCTCTCTCTCTCTCTCTCTGTCTGTCTGTCTGTCTGTCTCTCTCTCTCTCCACACACACACACACACACACACACACACACACACACACACACACACTCACTCACTCACACATACAAACACATACTCACACATATACTCAGACACACGCACACACAAACTTACTCACTGACATCAGAGGACAACCTTGTTCCTCAGGCATCTTCCATCTTTTCTTTTGAGACAGGGTCTCTCACTGACTTAGAAGTAATCATATGGTCCAAGGTGGCTGGCCAGCAAGACCCAAGAATCCACCTGTCTCCTTCTCTGCAGTCTTGAGATTACCCATGAGCCTCTGTACCCTGGTTTTTCCTCAGCACCCATGGATTATGCATATCACATTCAGGTCAATTCAGGTCTTTATATTTGTATGGAAACACTTAACTCTGTGAACTATCTCCATGCCCTGAAGTCATTCTTTTTTTATTAAAGTGTTGGACAGTTAAGAGACTAAGAAAATAGACTGGTGAGATTGGGAGACACTCAAAACAACAAAGGTGACACTAGAAGAATTTGACCAAACAGGAACTAGTAGAGTTGTACTGAGATTGTGTTTCATTTGTTATTTATTAGATGTTGTCATTGTTTAGAAATGGGATGAGAGGGAGAAATAGACTGAGAAAAGAGGAAGGAAGGAGAGAAAGAAGAAAGAAAAGAAGGGAAAAGGGAAGGAAGAGGAGGGAAAGAAAAAAGAGAGGGAGGGAGAGGAAGAAAGGGAGGGAGAGAAAAAGGGTGGGAGGAAGGAGGGTGAGAGGGTGAGAGGGAGGGAGGGAGAGAAGGAGAGAGGGAGGAAGAAAGGAAAGAAGGTAGGAAGGAAGGAAGGAAAAACAACCAGTCCCATAATTAATATTTCTTTTACCTAAGCAGAACTGGATTAGTTTGAACTTTGCTTTGGCAAGCCCATGGATTATTAAACTTTTTTTTCTCTCAGTCAAAATCAATTAACAGAAATTTGATTTCCATCGACAGGATAAAAGGAAGGTAATCTTCAGGTTCATTTTTGATTGTGATGATACATCTCACATATGGCCTTAAGTACAGAAACCAGTCCTCAGAGGGACTCCAGCAGAAAGAGTCCTGCCTCAGGCAAACTAACCACAGAGTCCCTCTGATTGGTTCCCAGCGTCATTAGTGCCACTGCTGTTTAGTAACTACACACAGACAGGACATGGTGACAGCTAAGACTTTAAAGCCTATGTATTTTTCAAACAGCTTTTCAAACTGTTTTTCGTGACAGAATTTTTTCAGCTCTATCATTAACTGCTGACAAGCTGACAGAATAAATACTCCAGCCTTTAAGAAGCCATCTAACGATCTCTCTCCCCTCCCCCATGGAGCTGCCTGGGGAGGAAGGTCTGGGTTTAGCAGGAAGGCTTAGGCAGGTGGGGAGACTCAAGAAGGAGCTGGAAAGGTTGAGAAGGAGCTGCTGGGGTTGAGGGGGGATCTGCTTACCTCATCAGCTTCGGGGAGGAGTTGGGTGAGTTCCTCATACCCCCATTACGTTGTTTTTTTTTGGGTGACAGTGTTGGCGGCTGTTCATCTTCAACTGCAAATACAGGTAGCTTGTGAGATTATGAACAGTTTGAGGGCAGACTGGGAAACACAGGCAAGATATCAAAGGACACACATTCAAGGCTCAGTCACTCACTAGAGTCAGGGCTGTCTTTAGAGGCCCAATGACAAAGACAGGATGCGTTAGTGAGAGAGGCCAGCTGAGAGGAGGGTGAAGCAATATTGCTCTATGCACCAACCCTTGAGCATGCACTGTAAACTAGAACCACCTAGAAGTGCGCTGGTGTAAGAAAGAATGAGAAACAGTGATTTATCTCCATATAAAAATACATGTCATTATTCTTAAGAGTTAATTTTGGTTAAGAGTTAATATTTTGCTTGGTTAAATAATCAAATGATTTTTCTCGTAAGTAATATCAGAAATAGAGTTGTATTTGAGGTAGCAGATTAACAACCAGCCTGCTGCTTCCCCAAAGGAACCAATATAACTGGTTCCCAATCCTTGCACCCACAGCAAGAGCCTTGAAGAGAGGCAAAGGATCCCAGGCCTCTGCTGCCCATGATTCACTCACATGGTTCACAGTAGTGCATGTGGGCTCAAGAGTCCCCAGCCCAGCTTAGCTCTCTTCCTTGCAGCTGCCACCAGGGAGAGTACTTGGGGCAGAAGAAGAGCATTGCAATGAAGGAGGAAGTTGTCACTGGATGATACCTTTTAATGATGCGGTGGCAGATGAGGGATGGAGGGCAGCAGAGAGGGCCTGGAAACCATAGACTTGCTTTCCAAATGTCTAAACCACACAGATAACTAAGCAATGTGAAGCTTTATTCACAGACAACACAACACGCTGCACTCTGCTGCTTTTGCCCAAAGAGACCCATTAATAAGCATTGGAGACGGGTTAGCCTGTGCCATGCTGGTTTTTCAAGAGCACTGCTGGATATTTAGCAGATACTTGCCCAGCCTGTCACCCAGGGGCATGTGCAACACAATTCTAGCTCTGCTCTCCCCACCCTCACACAGTCCAGGTTACAACTGTAATATCAAGAAGGAAATATAGGAGCCTTGGATTCTCAGAGCTGAATGTCATATGACTAGGAAGAAGCAGCCTTGAAACTCAGAATGTATGGTAGTTACCTTAAAGCCAAGAAGAGAAATATTAGTAGTGACAACATCAAGAGAAGCTTTGTATATGTTAATATGCATGAGCTACTCAGCTGCTTGCTATTGTCCAAAAGACCCATAACAGAACATGCACCCTACAGCACTTCCCTGAAGACCCTAAATAAGCACAGGCAGTTAGGACACAGTATCATGGGATTTGAACAGTCTAACTGACCTCCAAATTTGCTTCAGAATGCCATGTTTCTTAAGCTGAGCCTCTGTCTTACTGTCTGTTTGGGGTTACCTCATTCTGACTGACCCAAGGCAAGGGGAAATGGTGTGACAAGGAGAGAGAAACACTGTGGAATCAAGGCCAGAAAGGACCTGCAAATGCTCACAACCCCTTCCCTCTCCCACCTGCTCCCTCCTCACTCCCACCCCCACTGCCCACCCTAGGCTCCACTCAGGCTGAGACCCTATCAGTCACTTAGTGCTCCAGGCTGGGGCTATGTGGTTGGGAGGATATCGCATCTTATCAGAAATGAGTATCCACAGCAAATCACACTGAGACTAAACAGCACTTAAAAGATTAAAGGAAATAAATACAAGCCACATAAATGGTATTGAAAAAAATCACTTAGACTTGATATGCATCTCTCAGCCAGCAAACAGGCACTCTGAGTTTGACCTGAATTCATCTTCCTTTCAGAGGACAGGGGGCAGGCATCCAAAGCAATCCGAGGCAGGCTAGAGTGAGTGTGTGTGTGTTACATGCTCATACACATGCCTACATATATTTGTACATTTTTTCCACCTTAGGCTGGAGAAGGGAGCCTTACATTGATTCTATACATAATGCAAGGCTACCTTTTAATATGGGCCGCTGTTGTACTGCAACAGGGTGACCTCGACGGTTGCTAGCACACTACTAAAGTGAGTTTTTATTTTTGAGTGCATAAGTACGTATATTGGGGGGCACAAATTGTTCTTCTCCTTTCATAAGCTTACAGAGCAATACTCCAAAAGGTCTTTGACCTAGCCTAGTCCACAATGGTTAGCTTTACTCAAGACCATTGCATGTTACCATGGCTGTAGCCAATTATGGAAAGAGTCTCTGTTAGTCACTTTCGCTGGCTTCTCTGCTGCATTCTTTGCTTAACTTTTCCTTCCTCATTAGCTCTGGGCCTCCAATAAAGCATCCTCTTTAATTAAGCATCCATTTTCCTTTCACCTAGTCACTGTTGTTCACTCACATGGCTCTTCAGATGGGAGATCTGCAAGTTAATATATGTTAGCCTGCTCTGGGGAGACAACTCATTGTGGAAGGAGTGTTATGCCTGCTTCTATGCAAGGCAACTATTTATTTTCATTGTGACTCTGAGAGATCATCCATCATAATCATATTGCATTTAAACTAGAATTTGTTCACTTCAATGGAACCATGTTCAAAGCTTTATTCAGAGTCTGGAATTCAGTTCCCTGAAGAGCTGGGATGGATAATGTCCTCAGCTTAAATATATGAATGCTGTGTAATGGAGAACATTACACATGGCTTAGGTCTCACAAGAGGAGCAGGGATAAATTCTCTTTACTAAGAAGGACACAAACCATATTTAATTATTATCCTTTCTATGAGTTCCACCAACATATATATACATATATATATATATATGTATATATATAATTAAAAGCAGATCTAAGATATAATTCTTGTTTCATGGCTTCTATGATTACATGAGAGAAATAAAGAGGAAGTAAACATACTCACTTTCATGAAAGACAATCACGGTGAAGTAATAAGCCACCATCTCAGGAGCACACATACCCACAGCCTTATATTTAACCTGCTCTTGCTAGTTGCAATATACCTTCCTAGCATTTCCACTTGCCTCTGTGTGGAGTGAGTTGCATGAAGACATGCTCCTTTAGAGAAACCTAAGTTACCAGCTTCTTTAAAATACAAACACGATCAGGAATCTAATGTGGAATTTTTATAGGAGACAAACCTCTCTCTAGTCTCTAAGTCCTCATAAAATTCAAGAGCTTGTTTTTGCACATCCCTAAGTATAACACTTAATGTTCTGTTGTAACTTCCCAGTGCTCTCTTGTCTAATAGGCTCTGAATCTAACAGTTTTACAGTTTGGGGAGAAGAGTCACTGTTAGAAAAATGTCAGGCTGGTCTAATGAGGCTTCAGATCCCCTGGTTTGCGCTGGAGTTTAATTTAAACTTACAATGATGTTTTAACATGTTTGCGTTTTCTTGACTAAAGAGGATTCATTATTTCAGTGACATAACCTCCAGACAATGCTCTGGGAATTGATTTAAGATGTGGCGGTAATTCCAACAGCCTTAATGCAGAACTGAACATCTGTAACAACATTTCATTCCACCTCTCATCAGTGTTCTGTTTTTAAGCAAGAGCAAAGCAACATCTTCCAGAAACACTGGCCAGGGGCCTGGGCTTACTTCAAAATGATCACATATTTTACTGGATTCTTTTAAAAGAAATCTCTACCTTTGTATTCCTCTCTAAACTGCAAATATTATGCTGGGGTCCACCAACGTCTTTCATAAGAGTCCTTGAAAGGGGCAATGACTTCGATTTTCAGTTTGCCCAAGGAGTCTGATACTTTCATGGGATGAATCCAGCAGTCCCCTCCAGCCTGGGGCATTTCCCTCCTCCCTG
Organism: Cricetiscus sungorus; assembly: GCA_030556225.1. Classification (NCBI taxonomy): domain Eukaryota; kingdom Metazoa; phylum Chordata; class Mammalia; order Rodentia; family Cricetidae; genus Cricetiscus; species Cricetiscus sungorus. The sequence goes on along the minus strand of JANBXA010000124.1, from coordinate 1,020,297 downwards.
TTTTCCTCATGAGATTTAGGAGAGGGTGGGGGATGAAGCTCTGAGATTTAAAGGTGGGTTTGTTGGCTGGGGTTAAAACATAGCTCAAAGCAAATAAACTCAGAAAAGTAATAAAAGGCAACAACTCATAAACATGAGTCAAACAGCTATCTCCATTACATTATTAATCACCACATCTGGTGGAACCCACATCTGCACACACTTAGCAGATCATTAGTAATGTCATATTCACACTGGAGTCACTCAGAATAAATGGCATGCATAGTGGCTTGAACACAAAGGCATCAAGCTGAAGGGGCTTCCTACTGAAGTCAGGGCACAAGCTGCTAGTTAAGAGATTATCCATTGTTTTTTTGGTTTTTTTCTTAAGGCTTTTCTGTTTCAAATTTTGTGGCCCAAACAAGTTAAATGCATGCTGAAAGCTACAGTAGTCCTCTCTTTTCTTCAATGGAGCTTAGCATGTTACAGTGAAACTCTGAGGGGTACCAGGCAATTATTCAATATTGGGACAAAGCCCAGCACTCCTTCACCTGGCTTGGGCAGATGTTGAGAATTGGGAGTTGCATTCTTGTGCACAATTGGGTCTTTGTGATAGCGTGTTCTAGCTTCAGCCTTGACTGCCGAACAATAAGGAGAGAAGAACGTTGAAATTAATCCCTAGTGAAATTGTTCATTACAAAAGTTAGCAACTGGTTTTAACTCTAAACACAACCATCATTTAGTATTAGAATGGAGGCTTCTCCCTCATGGCTGAAGAGGAGGGCCTTTTCTTTCTCTTTCCCTCCATTGACTTCCTGAAATACTTTCTGGAGAGGTAACATCTGAAAATTGAGAAGACAATCTCCTTTGTGTAGAAATCTCCAAACATATATAGAATTCCTTTTTCTCCACTACAACACACATAGGCACACACATCAAAACCAGTTTCACAGCACGATCAGGGCTTTAGCTCCTGAGAAGTGCTGGAGAGTGTCCTGCTCAATACTCTTCACATTTCAGGTCTTTATTCTTCATTGTTACACTACTGTTTCTCACACCAGACTGTTGGCCTGATCGGCCATCTTGGATTTGACAACACTGCTTAACTTGATCTAAATCTAAATTGCATGCATCAGACACTTTTCTGAAAAGTGCAGAATTGGGGATTTAGGGTATAGCTCAAAGGTAGAGGGCTTGCTTAACAATGTGCATGTCCTGGGTTCTGTTCCCAGCACCAGCACCCCCTCAACAAAAATAACAAATAAAAAGAGAAAGAATGTAGAGTGGCACAGGTGAACACAGGTACTTTCCCAAAGGGTCATGTTTACTATGTAACTGCTGTCTGGCTAACACTGAGGATAAACAGTGAAAGCCCGATTGCTGTGGTAGAGGATAACAACAGTGTGCTTCCTAACTTTTCCTCCAAGTCAAACCATGCAATCCCCAGTAACGTAGTCATTCTGCAGAAAGATTCACTGTGATGGACAAAAACTCTTTGGCTGACTGAGTTCCCTGAAACATAACTGGCTGTTCTCCAACAAGAAGTCTGGACAAATTAATGCTTTGATCTTATAATGTGGACCCAAGAGGAAAATGGATCCTAAATGACAGAAGGACACTTCACTCTGGCAGCCTGTCACATACTTATGCCTGGCAACTGGGTGGAGAATTTTCCTTAAGAAATGGAGAGAAAAGCAAAGATAATAAATCCCAGACTGATAACCCATAGGGTGAGTTGGGTACCATGACTGCCCTAATTAGCACTTGACTGTTGATACAGGATGAAGCCTGTAGGAAGGAATAAGCCCATCAGAAGGACTGAGCAGTAAGTATGGCTAAGATAGGCACACCAAGAAGGGCAGTGGACAGCTCAATGTCAGAGCACAGGGGACTGAGACATCATCCTTAGAATGAGAATATCTGGCCTGACAATCAGAGGCTGCATCTTCATGGGACCACTATTAAAATAATTCTAAGGAAGTAGTTGGGAAAGATTGTGCCAAATATAAATATACAAGTGATGGAAAGATGAAGGATGTCACCCCACATCCATCTTGTCTCCAACATACAAAACTCTCTAACACTGAACAGCCATGTCTTCCTGTACATGCTCCAGCTGGGCAATCTCACAACCTGTAGCTGAAAAAATAGGAAACAGATTTATTTGGAAAACTCGGAAGGTGGAGGTTATTAAAAGAATCTGTCATTATATAAAATGAAAATAGGAGGCTGCTCTGCACTAACGGGACACCAGGAACACCGGCCCAATGGAGAGCTGGGAGGGCAGAGGAGGGAGGGTTTGATGGTGGTTTTTCATTGCTGGCTTTTGTGGTGCTAATAGAAGAATGGAAAGGGAGATTTTAGGGAACAATAGGTTATGTAGAAGTTAATCACAGGGTATATTTCTGGCTCTATTCACTGCCTAAGAAACCTGAATTGTGTAAGTTTGAGTCCATCAATATAGAGTAATGGAGAAATTCAGCTCCTACATGGGAGAGAGAGAAAAAATACTACATGAATATGTTAACAGAATCCGTGTGATCTCCTTATATAAATAAGAATAAAGGCTCCTCTAGAATCAAACTGGATAGACTGTATACATCTATGGTACCCATATGTCCCATCCTGATCTCTCCAACAATAACCCCTGTGCCTTGTTTGCATCCTAATAGGAGAGCAGTGTTCCTCAGAGAGCCTTGATCTAGAATTTCAGCTCATATATCTTCCATGAATTCTGACCCTGCTATAATTATTTGCCCATCACTCTGCCCTGTTCAGTAGAAAAATTCTCTCAGAGATCTGGTTTGCCTTTAGCTCTTTTATTTCTTATTTTCTGTCTCTGTTGCCTCAAGTACAAAGAACCCTCAGGTGAAGATCACTAGGTATTAGCTTCTCAACAATAAGACCCAGACAGGAACAATGGAGCTGAAGGAGGACGCACACAATTGAAATGAGAAATGCAAAAATAATTCTGCATGGAGCCTGAAAAGGCACCAGGAGGAAGAGGACCACTTTCAGTTTGTTTGAGTCAAACCAGGGCAGGGCTTGCATGGAGCTCAACAAAAACAGTTCAATGCTAGTGCCTTTTCCTTCCCTCTCTACACCTTGCTCCTCAAGCCAACCAGATGTGGAGGCTTGCAGGTCAAAGGTAGATTCAATTCTTGCTTGTAGTCTTAGTGTGTGATGTTTGTGTTTGTCTTTTAAAGTGCAGATGAAGGCTATTCAGTTCCTGGCACCAACCTGGACATCTTCTTGCCTCTTTTATGGTTAGGGTCAACAAACAGGGCCTACCAAGCATTTTTGTACAGCCCACAGTTGATAAATGACTGGGGAAAATATTATAAGGATAATATTTCCTAAACTATTAAGAAGATGTTAGCTAGCCATGGGAGGGTATGTGCTCTGTAATCTCAACACTTGAAAGGATGAGGCAGGAAGGTCACAGGTTTGAGGTAAGCCTGGACTTTATGGAGAGTCTCAAGAACAAAACAAAACAAAATTCCAATATTTTTATCTATAAATGAAATTGCATGTGACCAGACACACAGTCATTTGTTTGCCTGTTTTGCATAGTTTCCCTCTATAACAGTGTTGAATAACTTCATAATTCATTATAGTCCATATGGCCTACCAAGCGCTAGGTATTAGCTAACTGACCCTTTGCAGAAAACCTGTGTGGATGCCTGCAGTGGTCCCTCTGCACATCTGTCCGGCTTCCTGCATTTCCAAAAGACACTGTCCTTTCCCACCTGCCCAAACAGGCAAGCAATACAACAAGAGTCAGGGTTTATTTAAAGTACACTGTCAGGGACTTGGGGACAGATAGAGGTCATTAGTGACACTAATGTCCCTATGACCCAACCTGCTGTGGGCACTGCTGGTTTCCTCATATTTGGAGGACTTGAGTGAGATAAGTTCCACCTTTTTCAATCAAGCTAACTTAGATTCATCCACTGGGTACTCTGAAAGTCAAGGCGAAATCCGTCTACTGTGAGTAATTCCTTGAAGCTGTCAGTATGTGCTGCTGCTCTACCCTGTGAGAGCCCGGACAAGACAACAGATTAACCATTAGAGTAGATATGTTGAAAATATACAGCTTCAACCTTTCCCCGGCTAGCTCAGAGCGATATACAGATGATTATTTCAACCGTCAGCTGCCGCACAGATTTAAACCCCTGCACAGTAACTCCTGGATTCATCTGCCCCTTGTCAAACTGGCATAGCGTTAGTTGGAGGATACATGGTGTGGCAGTTTCACTGTGAATCCAGAATGATCCAGACGGCTGCTGTCTCTTTGTTAACAGGAAGCCAAACTGATGAGTTTGTAATGTGTTTCTTATCAAAGGTAGTTTCAGAGAAGAAAATGCACCCCATCAGTTTGGCAAGTATTTCATAGAGGCCAGATTATAAGCATTAATCAGAGGATCTCTCTTATTTTCTTGAAGAAATAGACAACCCAGCATCCATTCCATTAAGATCATTTCATGCCAATGAATTATGTATTTATGAATTTATAATTATCCTTGATTCTCTCCTTCCTGCTGCATCCTTAATAAAATCGTCAGCTAGAGCCTACAGAGCAATGGTGCTTTATATATGAGCATCCTTATTTGTAAAGGGTGAGTGTTGATATTTTTTTAGCTAAAACCATCATTGTAAATGGTGGGATTGCAATCCTTAGCTCACACATTTAACAAAGACACAGTGAAATGGAATGGAATGTGTGTGATCCAGAAACAGACTTCCTTATAACATGGCTTATTATCATGTAGATTTGATTTTTACCATGAATCACACCAGAGCTCTTTTATATTTTCATGAGGAAAATCCTCATTCCATTAAGATGTCAGATGCTGTTCTTGGCACACATGGGTGGCCCAAACTCCTAGCTTTCTGCTGGCCATTTTTGTTCTCATTCCTGTTGAATTCCATGGCTAAACACTGGCATGAAACCACTGTTTATTGGGCCATCATTTAAACAGATGAGATTTTCTTTATCATGCAATTTCCTCCATTTTGATTATTTAAAGACATTACTTGATATTCTTGACTCCTAAGATTTCAGATATGGCCTTAAACAGGCCTCCTCTGCAGCCCACCCTGCACACTTCTCAAGGGCATTCAAGGAACTGTTTCTACCACCCCACCGGATGGTACTAGGCAGATTTAACCAGTGAATTATTTCTTTGGATCACTTCATGCTGTGTGCATGAGATTGCTAAGGACAGCCCTGGTAACACAGGCTTCCTCCTGGATTTACAAATTGTCAGATATCCAAAGGAGTGGAGAAAGGATCATGCTGCCTAGGAAGCTGAGACTTGCCACCTGCCCAGGGTGAGAAACAGAAAAGAGAGATGGGGTCAGGCCTCTTGTGGCTGTCACTGAAGGCCCACATCAAACACTCCCAGTTACCGCTACACCAGCTTATATTTTCACTGTGGGTTGTGAGTTCCTATTAGCTTGTATGTTTTGACTGGTATCTCACCTTCTCTCTGTTTTTCCCCCTCCCCCTAAACAGCTTCAAATTAACATGACTGGCAGAAAATGTCAATCATACTTTCATTTCTGTTTTCATTTTGCTGTTTATGTTTTTAAAATTAATATTTGCCTCACTGATTCTGCCTTCTAAAGACGAGCCTAGAATTCAACTATGTCTACTTCTAAACCATATATTATACAAATAAGGACCATTAATATTACCATTATCAGCTCATCCATAAACACCCTATCTGCTATGGAGTCCATTGTGTCAAGAGCTCCTAGAATCCTAATATGTATTCCAGATGGTTACACGATATTTCTCTGAAACTCAGATAAAGGGGAAATGCATGGATTTTTAGTACAATCCAGGTTCCCAATGAAGAATGTCCTGACAGACTTTCTAGAAATATGGTATGTTTTTAACCTTGGGAGGCAAGGAACAGTTGGGATTGTGATTTTACACTAAACACAACATTTAGTTTGTTTCTTAAGGACATAGTCACCTTCTAAGGACACTCCTGAACGATCAGATCATAATCCATTTCTACTACAATTTATGATCAGGATACCTCCTGTGCAGCATTGTAAAAAGTGCAAACATGCTGTGAGGATAAGGTATGGGATGCAGAGGCAGGGTTTAAAAGGTTACAGGGGTGCTCTAGTCCCCTCTTCTTTGGGTTCAAGATCACACTAAAATCAAAGCCAGAACCAGAGCCTGGGTCTGCCCAAGGTAATCTAGATCATTAGAGCATGAGGGTAGGGGATCTTGAAATTAAGTCACTTGCCTGAATGACAGCTCTGACCCCCCCCTCTCTAAGACAGGGTCTCTCAATGACCCTGGAGTTCAATGATATGGCTAGACTAAACTGGCCAGCAAGCTCCAGGGACTCTCCTGTTTCTGCCACTACAGTACTGGATTCCAGATACACATTGTCACACCCAACTTCTAATGTAGGTGCTAGCTTTGGTCCACAAGCTCACATGACTCTACTAACTGAGCATCATTGGAGCTCTGTTCTCAGAGAAGTTACTCAGCATCATAAGACATACTGTCTTCCTAATCTAGGGAATTTTGTAGAGGGACAATTGTTCAGCTAGAAATTGACCCATAAAACCAAAGATCTCTAACTACATTTTAAAAGCTTGCAAGAAGCCAGGTGCTCATCCAAGGAAAGTCCCTTTTTCATAGTTCAAGGGCTCTCAGCAACAGGACTAGTACCCCATCGCTGAATACAGTGGCCCCAGTGCAGGACATGTAGTCCACATTGGCATTTCTTTAAATGCAACAAGACAGGGCATTCTTAGGGCATTATCTGTCTCCACATATCAACTGCTTAGCAAGAAGGGTAGGAGCTACGTACAAAGACCTGAAGCTACCCTACTGGGTCCAAACCTGTGCATTTGGAGGCTTACAACTTCAGTTGGCTCTCCTATGCAATGTGAATGGATCAAGTGCCTACATCCTAGAGATGTTCTGAGAATGGACAGAAAGTGTGAGAAGTCAATTGACTAGTTCCCTTGTTGAGCTCTTCCTAAACTTTCTCTGCCATTGTTTTCCTGGCTTGAGGGATAGATAACTTGGAAGTCTGTTAAGGAATCCTGTACATTTCAAGTCTATTGTTTTTCAATGGCACAACACTCAATTTAAATGGGCTTGTAATCTCTGTCTGCCTCATCCACCACCCCACTCAAGCAATTGATCCCTTGGTCCAAATGGGAAAACGAGGTGGGCATTCTGTACCACCCCCATCCTTTGCATCACCTTCAGCCATCACCTTTGAACCATGTTTGCATAGCTCCAGAGAACTGCTCAGGCCAAATAATTAGGTTTGCCAAGTGTCGCAAAGCAAGCCAGAAAACCTTTAAATGGGCTCAATTGGAGCAGGCTGTGACAAATGAAACTCAGATGGAAACATGGAGAAACCCCACTGTTCCCTCTAAATTACAGGAAATTTGGGCTGCTTGACTGTGAGGGGCAGTGATCTAGGGGGAGGTCATGGGATGGATGTATGATGGCAGGGCAGGCAAATTATGGGATGGGGGACTTGTTGACTCCTTCCCATCATATCTTTCTCAGCCTTCAAGGGACAGACTACACTCTCCCTCCAAGACTTTCTTGGCCCTTCTCAGTTTCCTTATTTAGTCCCATTATCAATTTGTTTTCCCTTGTTGCCTGCCCTGCTCCCAAACTAGACTTTGAAGTTCCTTTAATGCCATTCTTATGTCTCTGTATCTCTCCAGCTCCTGAAGGTTTACTAGTAAATTGATCCTAGTGGCTACAGCCAGCATGGCAGGGTGCAAGGAACAGTCTCAAGGTCAGGAACCCTGGCTTCTTGTTCCAAGGCCTAGATCTTATGTGTGTCATCCACAAAGACACTTCTCTCCTAGGGGATTGCAGTTCATTAATTGTAAGACATCCCCAGCTCTGCTTAGTCATGATTTGGGCTGAATACTGTCTCCTCTTATGTGGGAAATATCACTGGAGCCAACTGTAGACTAAAGGCCACATAACTAGCCAGCCACAAATTACTCTCCAACACTTCCTACCAGACTCCACCTAGAATGTCATTGAAAAGGAAAATGAAGACTGTTATGCCAAGGAAAAATCTGATTTGCCTTGGTAATTAAAGAGTCTTGGCTTCCGAGGAAATGAACCAGAGAACTTTGTAGAATACCAATGCTTGAGTCTTATGCTTGTTTATTCATCCAAAACCTTGGGAACACTGAGCTGAGGATTCAGTTCAAGGGTAGAACAATTGTCTAGAAAGCTCAAGTTCCTAGGTTCATAAATAAAATGCCAAATTAATGATGAAAGCAAACAAACCTCATGGTATGGCTTTTTCTTGTAATTTTTTTTTTTAACAGAAAGGGATGGAACATACTAATATAAGGACTCTTTGAAAACCAGTGTGAAGAGAACCACAGCTCAGGAGGCATGGATACACTCCCAGAAAGCCTCCACATCCCCAAATATGGACTTGAGACAACATCTAGGAAACTCGAGTCATCTTAAAGCTTCCTTTCTTTGATTTTAACTGCTAGACTAAAAGTGAATGGAATATAAAGGCACTGGAGACATCTACAGAGACCTACTCAACTCAGCCCACTTTCCTTTGGGCTGCTTCGGGTTACAGAGTCCAAGATAAGATGTATACAAATGCACATGACCTGAATGTAAAGATCTGAGTCCACAAGGAACATTTAATTTGGCCTAGATGAGGAGAACTGACAGCAAGATACCAGATAAAGACACTGAACCCCTTAGAGAAGAGTCCTGGAGGTTTCAAGAAACTGATTCCTTACAGAGTGGCCAAGCTAATCTTGACTCTGAGATGGTTATATCCTGAGTTTCTTTGAGCTTACCCTGTTGTCTGGAAAGAGGTTTGAAAGAGAGGCCAACAGCGACCAGCTTTTAGTGAAAACTAATGGCAATTATTTCTTCAAAAAAGTGACCGGCAATAAAACCAGTTCTTGAAAGTAGAATCATGGACAGGGAACTGATTCCCCAGCCTTCTGCTGTGTGGTTTGGTCTGATCAATAACACTTTCTGATTGTTTCTGTCAAAGCCACACAAGCAAGTACAGCACTGCTAGCACCCCTGACCCCATACTGCAGGTCAAAAAACTCAAAACTGAAACAGCCTAGTGGACTTTTCAAATTAATGACTTAAAATTATTCATCTACAAAATAAGCAAATTATACGTTTCCCAAGTTTCTAACAGGTAGAATAATGGAGAAAATAAGTAAATTAATCATTTTAGGAAACATTTGAATTTTCCCTTTCTATAACCTCAATAAAATACCTGCATCCTAAAATGATCAAATTTATGCACAAATTGTAGAGGTGGCTTTTGTTTTTGTGTTTTGTTGTTGTTGAGATGTAGCTGTGGTTTAAATAATAAATTCAAAAATAGGAAAAATATGAATGAAATAATTAAAAATTGTTGAAAGATATTTATTATTTTGTTAGTCATGTTTGACTCATTGATAATGTTCAGCTTGAAAAATTAATCAACTTTCCTATAAATTTTCCTAAAATTCAAAACAATATGTTAAAATAAACCCTTATCTGGTATGTCAGGATATAAGTCTGGGGCCAGAGAGAAAAGCCACATCCAATGGTGACCATGGAATCTAAATTTGTAATTACTTGTGAAAGAATATCAAGTTAGAACTATTTCAATAGAATATTAATCTAACACATTGATTAAATTTATAAATACACCCTCCATATTATGTTGTGCACTACGGGAATTATTCTGTATAAATCAATAGATTAAATACGTAGTCATTCCACAGGACAACGTGAGATGTGGAGGTAATACAATTTGAGGGTGAACCCGTTTTTTATGTTTTTATGTTTTAAAAATATAGTGAATGCTTATTTAACTGAAACTCTCTCCAAGAGAGAAGTATACCAGGCAATTGGATTTAAAAGAAATATTATAAGTTGAGAGAAGTTTTCTTAGTGGAGGTATGTCTCTTGCAAAGAGTTTCAGATATTCAGCTTAGAGAAATAAAGGAGAGAATCAAAGAAAGAAAAGGCAGGGAGTGAAGCAGGAGGGTAAATACTTAGATGCCAGCTGGGGAGTGTTTCGTTTGTAGGGTGGCAGCGCCACCTTCTGGTCATCCTGCACTTCAAGCGCCTCTGTTTTAAGGACATCTATCTCCCAATCTAAGCATAAATGTAGAGTTGTACAGCTGTATTTCTCCAGTGCCGTTATATGTAAGAATTTTATTGCCCATCAGCAGATTTCTAACACACTGGTTGAAGTTTAATAATCTTCTATTACCTGATGTATGGGTTACATAAAATCTCAGCATGCTAATTGTTGACAAACCAATTCTAATATACAAAGAACTGTAAGTCAATCAGTAAATAACCCAAATATATCAATGCAGAGTTCCTGTTTGTTCTAACAGTATGTTATTAATACAACAACTTGATCTCTTAACACAAGACTCACATGCATGCATTTCAAGGAATGAAAGAATGGGGGACAAGGCGTTTTCCTTATTGAGACACTCTCTTTTTTTTACAATTGAGAAAGAAGGGGCATCTCCCCCCTTTTAGAGAACAGATACCTCATCTACAATGCCATTTAGGAAATTAGTTCATATAGCAAAGACTGAGTTACACATACCGAAGATTACATCTATAAGATGTTGTTTTACAGGGAAATAAGGAAGTTGTGGAGAATATATGTCACTGAAACTATGTGCAGAGAAACACTACCTGTCATTTTTCAGGGGGAAAAAAGATCACACAGATGTGATAGCAAAGGAACACAATAAAGAGAAGAAACGGGAATGTGATAGTGTGTCTGATTATATCTGCAAAGGAAACTGTGAAATAAATTAACACCCAAGTACCCATGAGATGTGGATGGTAGCTCCACTGCCAGCGATCGTTATGCGTCAGGGAAGGCTGGTGTTCTGTAATAAGAGAACTAAAGTGCAGGCTGTGAATCTGGTGGTGATAACTAATGGCCACACTACTTAAGCCCATGATTGCATCTCTAACAGGGTGTGGGGGTGGAGTAAGAATAACAAAAGAGTCTAAAGGAGCAAGGACCAAAGAGTGCAACAGGATTTGTATTTTCACTGGGAAAAATCAACCCAAATGGGATCAAAGGGCCCCAGGAAATGAAAAATGACAATTCCCATGTCTTCCTAATCTGATCTGGAGCCAAACCATCATGTGATAGCTAACAGTGTAGGATTTTAGGGGAGGGTACAGCTGTTCTTCAGGTACTGGAAAAGGAGAAGGATACCATGGTCCATTCGGCTGAGTGAAACATACTCTAATTTTAAAACCTTATTTAGATTTCATCTCTAACCACAACAAAATAGCTCAGGCAATAACCAAAAGGGAGTCTCTAGGGACATCAGAAGCAGCTGTGTAAAATCTCACATTCAGTTCCTCCAGCCATCCAGGTCAGGCATGTGGGTAAAGAGGATCAAGGATCAGCATAACTTGATCTAAGCTCATCCCCACTGGCTACAAAGGAAGTTTGGCCAGGAAGATCACGAACATAGGCAAAGGATGGCATTTGTCTACCATATGCCCTAGAGATTTAGGCTTGCCAGGTGACTTCTCAGCAGAGGAGGAAGGCTTAGGGGGACTGGGGGGGGGGGAGGCAGGGAAGAGTCCTGAGCTCTCAAGATTTAATCTGTGTGTTGACTCTACTTAGCCAGTGTGTTAAGTAAAGAAGGTAGAGTCTTGGTGACTGGCTGGGACCTGGGTGATTACAGATGCAAGCCCTTCCTTAGGAAAAAGTGGGTAAGTTCAAATCCAGAAGAAATAATGGGTAGATAAAAACAGCGTGTTTGGGTTAGAAAACTGAAGTCTGGATTCAGAGGACCTCAGGGTAACATCATCAAGGAAGTAGTGAATTCTTGCCTTTCCAATATACAACTCTACCTGAAAAAAAATGCAGGTAACCCAATAACACAAGGAAGGCAGACATTGTCAGATCAAGTACGGGGTCCAAACACAACATAACTGCCAGCAGGGGAAATCAAAGAAATGCATCATGCATCTCCTTCACACGAAACAGAGAGCAGTTCTAGAATGATCTAAGAGTTGTCTAGCAGTCTAAGGAACTAGCTATTCATGGACAAATGCCTTGTTCAAAAAAATATAAGGAAATATGAAGAAGCATATGCTCAGAAAACCATGAAAATACATACTGGACAGAGTTTCCATGCCAGTTCCAAAGTGTCTGTTGAATTCCTTCTATGTTCTTGCCAGCGAATGTAGTATGCCCAGAGTTCCAGGACAGTCCAGTAGTTCCTACATGTTGATGCTATTTGCTTCTATATAAAACTCTTCATGGAAGCTACTCTGCTTGGGGTTCATCTGGCTTTCAGAGAAGACTCACTGATTCTGACTGGAGGTTTGGGCATAACCAGCCAAGATGGCTTCCCAGAGTTGGCACTACTTAAAAACTGAACCATGAAAGCCAAGTCAGCAAATGTTCCCCCGAACAAGTTACAGGGAAAACATTTTGGTTTCCAGGGGCCAAATCTCTCTTTTGGAACTTCTCTCTTTTGCTGTGAACCCCAAATGTAGCCAAAGACAATGGGCAAATGAATGAGTGTGACTGAATCACAGTCAAACTTCACTTGTGAAAGCAGGCCAAGGGCCAGATTTGCCCCATTGAACCTCCGTTTACTGATAGGTAGGCTTTAACTACCTTGAAGAGACCAGGGAAAGAATGAGTCACAGAGAAATGTTATAGCAATATGTTAGTCAGAAAAACTGCTTTGGATGATATCCAGAGAACACTTGTGTGGGAAATGCAACAATGGAAGGTCTTTGAGACCAACTGTGAAGGTGTCTCAGTGCCCTGGCGATGAGTGAAAGCTAGAGATCATCCAAATGTGACAGGTTACTGGCACATCATCCAATGTGTGACAGGTTAGTTAGGTATGGTGACTCAGACCCATCTATAATCACAGCACTACAAAGGCCAAGAAGGTGGGGTGGGGGTTTGCTAAGACTACAAGGTCAGCCTGAGCTACATAGTAAGTTTTAGGACAGAAAAGAACAAACCATTCATCTTCCCTGTCTTTAAAGTGAAATGACAATAATTATGAGTTTGTACTTTAAAACAATGTAACTAGGGGATAGATATTTAGCTCATGGCTAGAACACTTGACCAGCAGAAGTTAGACCCTGGTTTAATTCCACACATGGCAAACATAATAAATGAATAAACATTATATTATACTATTCTATCCAATACAGTATTGGGCTGGGGCAAGCAATACTATTTGGAGAAAAATAGTGGTAGAGTAAGCAAATAAGGCTGAGCCCTTGAAGTTGTTGGTTCTCATTGCCCCCTAACAGCAATGAAATATGACCCAGAGGCCAAAGCAGCCATTCATAGAATAGATAAGAGGGAAAGACGGTGTGTGGATTTATAGCTTCAAAATGTGCATGGATATTCATTCAACTACTAGTTCAGAGCTACTCAAAGGGAACAATAATAAGGCACAGGTAAGAAACCTGGGTTAGCTTGGCCTTCACTACAGGACAAAGCAGGACACTCAGAGAAAGTCACAGGAAGGTGGTGGCATGAAGCCTCTATACCAAGTGTTATCACAACTGTGTGGAAATCAAGAAACATCAAGAAAATGAACTCTTCAACTCTGGTTTGCTTTCCAACCTTCCATTCATCTTCCAAGAACACATTGAACCCACTGCCTCTCTTAGAGGTGGAAAAGCCACAAAAACAGGGCTCCAGGATGACCAGGAAGGAGGAGATACTGAGTCACGTTTTCCTGAACATTCAAGTGCCCAAGCATTCTTTGCCAGAATCCCAGTGGCATGTTAAGACTGCACTTGTCACCTTCCAGTCTAGAAAGCACTTTTGGTCTGAAGATGAATGTCCTTGTTTTGCTCCTTCACACTTCCCAATTATGTTCCTTAGCACTGGGAATGAACAAAATAAGGTATAGCAAACATGACTGGAAAGAACCTTTTGGATAATAGGTGGCTGCATTCATTATGGTTGGGTACCATTTCTGGAGCAGCTATTGATAACCTTCAAGTCACTGTGATTCAGATAACCACGTGATGTAAGGGGAATTTTTCTGTCTAATCTTCCTCGGGGGAGAAAAAAAAAAGAGATTTTTAGAGTAAGCTTGTCACAAAGAACAGTCTTCCAGGCTCTCTCAATCTCCAGCCCCACCCCCTCCCCAAGAGGCTGAGGATTCACAACCCAAGAATAATATTGATAAGGTACAATCTTTCTGTACTCAAATAATCTCAGTCTTTTCTCCTGGGAGGATTTATTAGGACACTGACAGGCAGATTTCAGCACTTTGGAAGGATTTATACTAGTGAGAGTTGAAATTAAAAAAACAAACAAACAAACAAACCCAAAAATTTTAGGTGTTATTTCAAAGAGAAAAATAAAGAGAGTTATAGTTCCAAAGTTTCAAGGAATCTTAGAGAGAGTATCTTTCTGTTCCCTTATTTTACAAAAATTTGACAAAATTTCTTTCACATATTCAAGATGGAAAGTAACTTCCTAGGGAGATTGTAGCTGCCTCTCACAGCTTTTGTTAGCTTATTTCTGTTGAGACTATGATTCCTTGATCTGGAAATTAAGTAAATTGATTCTACTTTAATTTTATAGCCTGTCATGCTAAGCTTTTCAATTCTCAGTCCCCATCTATGGGCTGTCTCTGCCCGTAATTGATTTGTCCTTTCATAAGACTAGCTGGACAAGACTCCATCATGTGAAAAAGAAACACATTAGCTATAGTCAAAGTGGCTACTTATCATTATCCCCATCAATAACATGAGAGATGGTGTTCTTTCGAGCTAGGCATCTTCTCATTCACTATGTGATCTGGGTCAAGTTCACCTTTTCATGTGTTAATAAAGGATAATAATAACAATAATAGATCATAACACCCAACATGTGCAAGGCAATCACGCAACAAAGGATGTGTGTGTGTGTGTGTGTGTGTGTGAGAGAGAGAGAGAGAGAGAGAGAGAGAGAGAGAGAGAGAGAGAGAGAGAGAGAGAGAGAAATTTCTTTGCAACCCCTCTGAGATAAGTCCTGTTATTAAATTCATCATACAGATGGGGAAGTGAAGTAATAGAGACATTCTGGAAATTATTTAGAGACTCTGATGGAAATGGATGATGTCGGTTCTGAAGCTGCCCAGATGAAATATCAGTGTCTTGAGAAGTATGAAGTTTCATACCCTCATAAAGCATTGCTCTTATTGCAGCAATCAGTATCCACTAAGTGTCTACTTGATGACCACATCAAAACAGGACCCCACAACCCACAATACAAAACCCTGAAGATTGTAGCCCTTATCTATCTTCTCCTACTCTAAAGTCCCCCTAGGATTTCAGATTTCAGTTGCCAGTGAAGTAAGTTAGCTCACTGCATGGTAAAGAGAAGAACCCCTGGATTTCTTTCTTATATAGACAGGGGAAAATACAAAAGATATCTGTCTAAATGATGCTCTCCATATTACAACTTCTTTGTCCCTGTATGCATCCTAAAATTCTTCATAGCTTCATTTCCACTTCCTGTTTCTTTATGATGGGTCTCCATATGTCCTTTTGTGGTAACACCTGTTCATGGTGCTGGCTTTGAAGCATCCATGCTGGAGGTATTCTCCCAGTTCCCTGTGTGGTATGTCCTGTGCATAAATGTGTGCTTTTCTGCATTGACAGAGTGGCCAGTTCCACCTTGACCAAATAGAGCAGCTCAGAGCTGCTAGAAGATGAATGAGGTTGGAGCTACGAGAATAAGCTAGGCAGCTCAGAGCAGAATGACACATATGACATTTCTAACACAAAGTAGATGTAAGTACCTGGCCTTTGAAGTCCATAACTGGGAAAAAGTGTCACCTTAGAGCTGATGGTGGACTAGATCCACCTTCTTCCTCTGTAATCACAAGCAGCCTTAAATGTTCCTCCACTCGAGCAGGTAGATGCAGATTGTAACACTGCTCTCCACTGAGCCCTGTCCTTATAGTAGCCCTATCTGTTACTTCATTTTGTCCATCCCGATTCTCAGGTCAGATCCACTGAAATTAGTAAAACTACACAGAGTGTCAAAAGTTCCTTGTTTTCGAGAATGAATGCTCTATACACGGTAGAGTCCTCGTCTCTCTTAATTAAAATAGTAATAATAACTGCATCTTTGCTTACACCATTTTTCCCTGAGCACTGTTTCTATACTATATCTTCTCATCATTTCTATATTGTCTATGTTCTTTCCTCCACAAAGGATGCTGATTATACCCACAAGTCATACTTTCAAATTATGCCCTATTCCTTATTCTGTTTCTCCCTTAAGTTCCTTGGGCATTGCAGCACTTATGTGTACATGAGCATACTCTATGGTAAGCTGCTTAGAAAGCTTTAGGAGAACTTCATGGATCTGGGGTGAGCCTGTTCCACATGCAATGTACTTCTTTAATGGTCATTTATTCCTTCTTTTGCTCACCAAATTTACTGAACTGAAGTCCTTCAAGCCATTTTGACTCAAGTGTTCTGGACAGTACAAGATGCCAAACCAGTGATAACAAAATGATATATTTTTGATTGTGGAAGGAAGGAAGACAGATCCTATGTCCATTCTTGAATGAGTAAGATCCAATAAGCTCCAGGCCAGAAAGCTACTGTTGACCAAAACAAAGAGCACAGCAAAAAAAGGATTCGGCACTGCTTCCAGAAGACAAACTCCTCAGTGTACAGATGTCCCCGCCACTGTCCACACATCTGGCACAGCTCTGGCCCCTCTGTCCTCGTCCATATATTTGGCATGGTTCTGGAGCTGGAATCTTCCCATCTCATTTAAAAGTCAATCATGAGATGGATGGACCTTAAGAGTTTTTGAGTTTGCATAGTGTCTCAATTTGTAACCCAGGGAATGCTTGGCACCCATTTTGTGTTTGAAGGGGTCCTTTGTAGTTGACTAGTAGAGTCCAAGGAAGTTTTCTGGTACTGTTGTCCTTGAATGTGAGAGAAATGCACCTACCAATGATGATCAAATGATCATTATTGATGATCAAAGATGAAGAAGTAGAAACAGAAGCAGAAGAAGAGAGATGGAGAGAGGAGAGAGGGAGGGAGGGAAGGAGGGAGGGGAGGAAGAAAAAAAGGAAGGAAGGAGCATCAGGCCAACTTTAGTTTAGCTCAGTTTATCTAAGCTGATCATAAGTAAACTTTCCTCAGACCAGGACTTTCTGTATATATGTAATAGTCTCCCTTCAAAACTGGCACTGTCTAGACATATAAAGAGGTCTCTTTAGCCCTCATTTTAGTTCTGTCCATCTTTGTAGATTCTATGTAGTGAACAGGTTGATTGCAAAAGCAGAACTTTTGTAGCAAATGGAGCCTGGTTCAGCATACTGGTTAGAGCCAAACCCTAAAGAGAGGAGGCTTGCATATGGCTAGCTGGTTGAGTGCAGTCATTCACATTCCACTTCCAGAAGTTGGCGCCCATAGCATGCACAGCCTATCACTGTGGGGGAAATCCAGGGCAGAAATACTTTCCCATGTGGTTTTAATGACTCTTTGGGGTCAATGGAACACAAATGTCACAGTTACAGAAGCAGACATGGAGACACAATGAACAGAGAGCAATGTCTTATGCACAAAGAAATAAAATGGAAAAGAAAATTATGCCACACTACTTAGAAATGCCACATGATGTCCCAGGGTTTTGTGTGGCAGTACTTCACAGGAAATGTGTTTTTGTATTTCCACCAGATAGGGTAGTTGAAAACTGCAGTGGATTTTCAGTGAACAGGATCTGCAGATGTAAGGAGACACACTGTCTCCCTGAGAAAGATGTGAGGAAAAAAGCCTTCCTGCCATACTAGGAGATTTTCAAAAATAATTTCCATGGCCTGGAATTGAAACTATCACATGCAGCTGAAGCCAGGACCCTTAGGGGCTGGTCATGTGTCCCAGCTGGTGGCCCCATTTGTTGGCTGCTCTGCCTGAGCCAATACTATCACATCAGCCCTTGAGCTGCCTACCTCTGTCACCTTCAACAACTCAAGGTTTATTCAACTGGAGAGATGGTATGTGGGAGAAGAAATACTGGGTAAGAAAAGCAAATAGATGGAGTGCAGCCAGGTAGGTTGCCAGTCCTTGCCAAAGGTAAGTAAACTCCCCACCCCCAAAGAAAACCCCAAAAAGTTCTAGTAGGGATTCCAATGGTTACTAGTCAGCCGGTCAGAATTATGATTAAGAAATTCCACTAACCAATGGAATTAAACTGCTCCAAAGTCATTAATTAAGCTGTCTTTAAAGAGGCTGCAACTTCTTAGACCAGAATTTGGATAATAGCCTGCATCTGAGGGGCCCCTGCTGGAGCTCTACAGAACTCCCTCTTTCAGAGGCTCCTTAGAGGACCTCCACTCTCCCTCCTCCCATCACAGCTCCTGGCTTTCCCCTTCCCTTATTTGGGGTGGGAGAGATTCTCAGTTGTCTCACCATGACTGGTCTCTTTATGGAAACCACTAGAGTGCCCCTGTCAGTTCATTTCCCTGACCTGACATTTCCATAGCTTTCTATTGCATTGCAGATTAAGAACAGCATCTATTTTACCCTTCCCCTCTCTCCCCATTCTACAGAAGGAATCTCAAGACTCATGGGTGGCCACTTGCTTTGAGAGGTACTCTGACAGTACCCACATCTGCAGCCCCTTTTCACTCCAGAGAGATGTACAGGCCTACAAACCTTATTTAGTAGCGCAGAGATCTAAGTGCCTCAACCTACCCAGAGAAGATGGAGCATACCGGTCTGTATCAAATCCCAGCTCTATCACTTACTTCTTCATCAAATTAATCAAATTACACAAATGAGATGCTCTATAGATGCCTCCATTTACAGCAGCAGCAAGTGCTGACTACCTTGTGGCAGAGGCAAGTTAGTACCTGTCAACTAAGATAGTATCTGCAGGGAAGGAAGTGAGGACCATACGCATACTAACCAACACACCTGTATATTCTTGCTGTTCTGGCAGAATACCTTAGACACAGCAGTATAGCAATGGCATTGTCTAGTCCTGACATGGATAGCCATGTCCTAGTATCATCCTATTAGCAAGCCTTGCACACAAGTTAGGTATAGAATTAAAAATCTGTGAGATTGTGGTTATATGCTCATCGTCAACTAAAATCAGAATAACAAGTTCTCATCAAATCCCACTATGTTTCTTCTTATCAATGAGCATTGGCTGTCTACATCATCCTAAAACTGCTTTCCATTCAGCTGATTTGTATTTCTGGGCTTAGGTGGGAATCAAAGATGCCAAAGGTGAACATCTTGCTGATCCAGTTAACAAGTGCCTGTCTCAGACAAGGGACTAAACAGAGAAAGTGATGGGTACCATATGAAAAAGGAGAATCTCAATGTACAATGGGGACCAGAGATGCCACACATGGACTGCTGGTTCCCATTGAGGAGTTATCTAACAAAGCGATGTGTTGAAGCCTGTGCAGCAGCTCACAGTGTCTCTTTACTAGCCTTATACCATTGTTGGTCTGATGATAAATTGAGACAATGCCCAATCACATCACAACAAATTAGTCACAGATACGCAATAGCAATCAACTCCAGGGGCTATCCTGAATGGAGGCTGAGGGATTCCTGGCTCCATTGCTACATGCTCCCACAGATGTTTCTAAAAGCCTCTTCCCAGAGGCCCACTTAGAGGGAAATTAAATGCAACTTTGACTTAATTAACGTTTTAAATGATAATGAATACAATGTAGATTCATAGGAGGCATTTACATTGTGTTGTAAAATTGATAAAAATTTAATAACTCTTTGTTAATAAGTTATGTCTCCCCAGACCCATAAAGCCTAAGGCACTGCAAACTCCAGACTTGGTTTAATCTATGCTCCTGTTGTAGGTAAGAGGGAGGTGGACTTGACATTTGCTCCAAGCCTGCTCTAATTTAAACCTCTGCTTGTTCATCAGCAGTTGATTTCATCAAGTAAAGGTCAGGATTTGGGCTCAAGGCAGAGCCTTGACAAGAAGGCTCAAGTAAGAGCACACTGGCCGTGGCATCTGTCACCCACGATACCAGAGGAGGAGGAGAAATGGAATGCTAGCTGGCTACACCTGTCTTCCACCATAGAGGTAAGAAGAAGAACTCACTGCTTGGTGGTGAGAGCTGTCAATGCCAGTATTCTGACAGCTAGCCACTGTCCTTTAAAAAAAATACAAACATAATGTCCATGTCACCTTGCATAAGGACCTTTGTCTAGTATACCTATGGCATATCAATGTATTTTTTCATTTATGTTTAAAGAGCCAGAATAATTTATAATAACACAGAGCTCCTGGAAAGAGAAGTATCTAAGTGACAGGGTACAAACATAGATAGGGCCCTTCTTTCTTTGCTCATTCTGGCCTTTTCAGTTCCTGGCTCGGAATTCAAAGACTGTCCTTTGAAGCTCTGACTATTCTGTCTGTTGTGACATTCTCTTCCATGTGGACACAGTGCCCTAACATAGGTTATTTACTTTAAGGAATTCAACAACACCTTGTCTTGGGGGTGAGGGGAAGGAACATGATCTCTTACTGCTGATTAACTACTTCTGACACTGGACTTGCAAACACCAGCATCACAAGCTCAGTGAAGGGAAGCTTTGGTGTTATTTGAAGACAATGTCAGAGGCATTTTCCAAGGAAGTTTTTTCAAAGGTTGATTTCTGCCTCAAACATTATTGACTCCAGTAGCTGACAATTGTGTGTGTGACCCACAACCTGAAGAGAAGCATCTTTCCAATCAACTCTCTGCAGAGGTGCTGGCTTCAGGGGCCTTGCTTAGGACTGGGAGAGCACTTGAAATGGCTCTTCCTGGGGGCTTTATTCATCTTCATCACATCTGATGAGTAAATGGCAGCCAGGTCCTATTTGCCTTCCTACTCTCATTTTCATTTCCCACAATAAGATGCAAACGGATAAATCAGGATACATGGCCAAGGTTGCCTAAGGCTGTAGTTAGTCAAAAGGCTCTATTATTATTTGCAGCCAATGACTGTGATGGGAATGGGAGAAATAGGGAGAATGAGGAACACATCACACAGAGATGCATGGATGTAAAATACTTGGGAGGGTGGGGAGAAAGGGTGGTCATTGAGCAAAAGTTTCAATGAAAGAGGAAGAAGGAACTCTGGTTCCAATTGGACAGCAGGGCATCTCCAGGTGATTATAATACAGTGTGTATTTCAAAATAGCTAGAGAGAAGATTATAGAGATTTCATCACAAGGAATGATGTTTGAGGTGACACACATGCTAATTAGGCTGATGTGATCTTGACATTATGTGAGCATACATGGAAAACTCACATTGTATCCCATGCATTTTTTGTCATGATATAGCTGTTAAAAAAACACATGAAACACTAAAATTAACTCGACATGTGCTGAGTATCCTCTGGTTTTCTTTCTCCCATTTTCTTCACTGGTGACAGGAAGAGAAGTAATTGGTTCCTGGAAACAGAATGCATAATACTGAATACTAGGGAGGTGGGGCTTGAGGAACTCCCTTCAAACTATCAGGGTGTGAGCTGCTTACAGACTGGTGGTGTTTAAATGTAGCTTGCTAAACCTCATGTCTCCTCCAGGGCTCTAGAGACTATTGGCATAGATGTGTCCTGAGATAGACTTACTTCAATGCTTTTTCTACCTCTTGTTATGGTCTTCCTAATTCCATTAGTTCACTGGAGTGATTTCTATTCAATTGGCAACGTTAATTCTCTGCCTCCACAAGCCAAAGACCACTGAGGATGAGGATGTCTTATCTGACAAGACTGAAGATTACTCTAAACTGATTGTGATGTCTTCTTTCCATCTAATCATATTGGGCTTCTCCTCTCAGCTTAGCCATCCGAGCTGAATGGTCATCTGTGATATATGAATACAAGAAGAAAAAGCCACGCATGACTTAAAACTACTTCAATAGTTTGCTGAAGGCTCTATGGAGTTGTGCAGGTAAACTACCAGTTGAAGAATGGTGGTATAAGGAATCTCAGGTTGTGCCTGAGCTAACACTAGTTCCTGGTACAAACCCAAAGGCCTGCTTTTCTTCCCCCACTTGATTAATTTGCTTACACCAACATTACTGATGGACTCTCACCAGAATCACATCAGGCAGGTCTAGGCAGGTCCAAATCAATAGGGTCTTTCATTGTCACTATATCACAATTTTAATTGTCCCTTTCTATTACATTTAGCAATGAGACACCAGGCAAGACTTGACTCAAGAATAAACTTCCTAAGAGAGAAAATGTCCACTTCAAAAAGTAATACTAGAAAGAGCAAACCTGATTAGGACCTATTTCTATATTGATGCGTGTGAATATTTATGTTGTGAGTTGTGCTCTTTTTTTCTGTACTAGAACAGAGACTTGGGAAGATGTCAGATGCACAGCCTCCCGGTGTATTTGAAGAGAGCTGACACCCTGACAAGACCATCTAAAGTAGAAATAAGATCTACAGAATCAGAAGACGATGCTGTGATTCTAGACTTTAATACTGAGCACCAATGCTAGATTTTAGTGTTGAGCCTATTCTAGATATGAATATCAAACACCCAGTCTAGAGTTAAATACTAAACAATTCAGCATACGCATCCTCTATGGTCACTATTCATTCTAAAATGTTTATGGACTGTGTGTAAGTGGGTGGTACTTGTGTGGGTGTGTGTGTGCGAATGAGTGAGACAGGGTCTCTCATTAAATCTGAAGATAATCAATTTGGCTAGGTTGAATGACAAATGAGATTCAGAAATCTGCCTGTTTTCACCCTTCACCCACCCAGCAAGTGCTGGAATAACAGGCATGAACTATCATTCCTGGCTTTTACATGGGTTCTGGGGCTCCAAACTCAGATTCTTGTGCTTGCATGATAGGTCTGACTGAGCTTTCTCCTCAGGCTCAAATGGCTTTAAAACACAAATCTTTTTAAAATTAGCCCTTCCTCTCTGGCAGATTTTGTATCAATGGCTTGGCCTCCCATCTTCTTGTGAGTACCACAGAAGACAAATGGCCTCCGAGCACCAGCCTTAACAAGGAGTGGTCATGGGCCACGCCTCCAAGGAGAGGTGTGTCGAGCAGCAGTTAGAAGAGAGGTCTTTAAAACCCTGTGAACACTTTTAATACATTACCACCTCTGGGAAACAGCTACTTCCCTTCCCACTTCAGAAAACATGTAATGGGGCTTTGTGTTTCAATTTAAAGTCCCTTACAAAACGGAAATCCTTTCCTTTATAAGTTAAAAAAAATAGCGCAAAGGGAAAGACAAGGCGAGAGAGGAAAGAATTAGGCAGTCTCTGAAGCACTATTGGCTCAACTGGAAACCGGCGACCAAAGCAAGCCCCGTAATAGTGTAATGACCTTTAATGAGTGTCTTGGGAAACAATACAGCCCCAGCATAAAAGACAAAGGGCAAAACCCATCATGGTTCTGCTGACACTAATTCAAAATGATCTTCAGAACAACTAAAGAATGTAAGAGAAGTAATCTGACCTGCTCATCTGACCTCACTTTGATTCCAGGGCCCTTCTCCTGCCATTTCTAATTGTCAACCCCTCTCCGTTTCACGTCTGCTCATATTTAATGAAAAGCCCACTCTCACTACTTCTCTTAAGAGTCAATTCACTCTGTCAAATGGGCACCACCCAAACCACCACCCATGTGGGGTGCCTGGAGATTCCTGTGGCACACTGCCAGGGGGATTCAGCAGAAACTGAAGATTTCTTCTCTCTCTCTCTCTTTTAATTGGAGAAGAATGGCTGGCATGGGTCTATAAAGCAGTTCAGCTTGGAATGGATTTCTCTAACTTATTATTAGTGGTCAAAGGTGAGTGGCCTCACACAGGGATGGATGAAACCTGCCTTTGTGTGATGAAGGGAAGATGGTGAAACAAAGAAGGCAAGCCACCACCAGAGCTGTCAATACCACTTAAGGCCTGAATCTTGTCTTGCACAGTGGGGGTTGTCCATGGAGGCAAGAATGACAATATTATGAACAGGCTATTTCTGAGAGGATGGGACATTCTTACCCCAAGACTTTCTTTCCCTGGCCTCCATCAATACTGGGATTAAATTGCAGATCTGAGAAATCCCTCCAATTATGGTTTTTCTTGAATAAAATGGAAATGGCACATACTGGACACCATGAGCCTCACACATGGGGACATAGATTTTTACTGTGACTGGAGCAGACGGTCAGTGAGCCAAGACATGACCACAGGACCCTAGCACAGAGCCAAACTGGCTCCTTACTTTTTCCACCAAATCCTTGGCCAAGGTTTTGGAGTGTGGTGGTTACTCGAGAAAAGAAAAAAATGTGCCTTAGGCTGAAGAAGGTTGGCAGCCACATCCACCACTGGCATTCAAAGGGATCTGGTTCAATGGTGCCACCATTGCTTACCCCATTGTTTTCCTAACCAGCTCCTCTTTGAACTTGATGTCCTGCTGTATATCACAGACAAATTCTTTGTGTAGTTGTGACCTGCATTACCTTAGCTACATGGCATATGAGCAGGAAAAAAAAAAATCCTTGCAGGCAAAACAAAGGGATAAGGACTTGTACTGAGCATCCATAAGAACAAATAAAAAACAGAGCAAAATGAAATAAATCAAAAGTCCTTTGTAAAATTTTAGGCTAAGGTCTATAATGCCTCTCAATACAATCCCATTGAGTATCACTTTTAAGTCAGTCTTGTCCCTCAGCACTTCTCAGGGAGCAGTGAATGGTGAATCAGAGAGGATGGCTCACTGATCTCAGACCAGGCTTCCAAATGTCTTCAATACACAGCTCTACACAGCTTACAGACTTCAAAGGTGAACCACGGCTTTGGATGCCAGCACCTGGCATGCCTTATCACTCTCTCTATACAGTGAAGTTGGGGCTCTCGCACTGGATAGCCACAAGTGCACTGTGTTGGGACTATCTTAAACACAACAGTGATGCTTGGCATGTGCATCTGTCATGGAAACAAATGCTCAAAAAGTAAATGTCCCTCTTCCTCCCTGTGGTGGGTATGAATCACCACAAGGAAAGGAAAAATTCAGTCCCTTTTGATTATTCAGGGGAAGAGTGGGTAGGTAAGCTACCAATGCAGCACCAAGTACTGTGTTGAGTTCTTTAAAGAAAAATGGATGAAGCACAAAGAGAATCATCATTTCCCACTTCTTACACTACCACCAATAGGAATTCAGGGCCATGGTCAGATTTCAAGAGCATCCAAGTCCGCATGCAGAATTCAAGCTCTTCTGCCAGTGGACAATGATGTACATCCCTAGCATCTCAAACCAACACATTGTGTAACATCACCTACCAACTGTGCCAGCCAAATGAAAACAAGGATTAGGGTGATCTAAGGAATTTGGTTCATCAGACTCAGCCACTGTCACCTGCATGAAGGTTACAGCTTCTCTCACAGGAATGAGCTTGGTAGTGACAAAGGTATGAGCTTCAAAGCGAAGGAAATCCTGGAGATTCGGAATTTAAATTTTTCTTATTTAGATTCATGACAGCTACACAATACCCTGGTTAAGTGAGACTAAATTGTTGGGAAAATATAAGATGTTAATGAGTGTCTCAGGAGCTTCCTTTGAGTAAGCCAACTTTTTGAAAGGAAGCACTGAACCTGCCAGTGTACGGAGGGTGGCAGATTCAAAAATAAATATTCTCTTCAAGAACTGAGAACAACATCTGGAAAGAAATACACAGGACAAAATTGTGTGTGTGTGGGCATGTGTATATGTAAACATCTGCATCTAGATGGTGGTGTTGTATTTTTGTTGTTGTTGTTTTTGAAACGCTAGCAAGTTTTTTCTTCCTATTCCATTTTCTCCATCCTTTTGACTATCCCCCACTTAATAGTCACTGCTAAAGTCTAAGGCCCACATTTTCACATACCTTCTATTAAAATAGTACTTGCTATCCTGTCACCTTACTTTCTATTTTCACTTATATAGACAAGAGAGAAGAAGGCTATCAGCAGGCTGTCACATGCCAGGTCTCATTCACTATAACAAGAAGCACAAAAAAGGTCAGAAGGGAAAGCCTTCTCATCATATACACAGAGTCACAAGCAACATGTCATCACATACAAGACCACATTAGGAAGGCAACACTAGCTCAGTGGGCTCACAGGACCACAGGGCAAAACACAAGACAGGGCTGATATCACGGATGAGTACAGACAGGGAACTGCGTGTGTTGAGGTTAAACTTACAGGCACGGAAACTGGCGGAGCAATCATTAACAGAGACAGAAGAAAGCGGGAAGGCTCTCTCAAGGGTGTCCACGTTACCACGCACACGGCCTGACATGCACGAGCAGTCACGCTCAGAACGTCCGCAATCAAAACAACATGCTCGTCTCATTCTCTTGTAGATGGACATCTTGGCTATAACCATGTGGTTGGATGGGAGGAGAGGAAGAGCGGCAGTTAATGGCAAGGTCACATACAGCAAGGCAGCTGGAAGGGCACTGGAGGATTGAACACAGGTCTTAGTTCAAGTTAACAGTCTTGACCCAGAAAAAAAATACAGTGACTGTTGGTGACAGTTTGGTTGTACATCAAAAAAGCAGTGAAAATATAAATTGCCTTTATCGTCCCCCAAGGTTGTTGCATATTATTTTTGTCTCCTCGATGGAGCGGTGACCACAGGAAGAAGGCATGGCTGAATACATCCCGGTTCTTGGATAAAAAAAAAAAGAGTAAATTATAGACAACAAAAATGTAACCACCATTCTCCCCCTGGCACAATTAATGCAGGAGGGCAAAAGAGACACACGGCCAATCAGTTAAATGAATTGCTTATTTGGTACAATAAATGGTTTTTGCAGAATGCAAATATATCTAATATGTAGGCTTTCTCATTTTCATCCATTTCTGGGTATTAAGCAGAGCCTGGGACAAACTTCCATCAAATTAAATATGAAACGATTACGTGTTAATATCAGATCTGAGGATGCTTTTGCTGAACTTCCCGGGAGTGAGTTTACATGATAGCTACAGGAATTTAAATTTACTCTTGATAGAACAAATAACCAAATCTGTCCATATAAGAAATGCCACTACTCAAGGCTAACGCTGCATATTTGACATTAAAGGAAGTTCACAAATAAAAAAATCACCCAAAGCAATATGACATGTTGGTCTCTGGAATGCTTTTAGCTACTCATGGGTGTATTTGTTGTGAGTGCTGCCTTTTCCTCCCTGCCCACCAGAAAATCAGAAGACAATTAGGTGAGTTAACCATATTTTTCCTTATGTAGAAAATATTGCCCAAAATATATTAAAAACAACAAAACATGAAATATTTGCCTTATGAACTATTTTACTGGCATTTTCAGAGACCCTCAATGGTTCTTTTAAGGCTTTTAAGGCTAGCATAGTGTGAAGGTTCAGCATTGACCCACAAGTCATCTGTAAATCCAGACCTGCAAAGTTTGCTAATATACTAATCGTTTCCAATGCCTTTCACTTTTACCCTTCTGGCCAATTTATATTTCAGTACAAGAGACGCCTTTTGTACCTCATTTTGATGCTACAACAGGCAAACATGTTTGTTTATCACTTATTCCCCTCTCACAGCGTAGAAGTATTCATATCTTCCAAGCATCAAACACTGAACTTGGACTGGGGAGGTGTTACCTCCACACCCACCCCTTCCATGGGGGAAGTCACATTCTCCTTTATTTTCCTCTGTGGAGGATGTTTGCCTCCTACTTTAAATATAGCTTGTGGTTTTGCCCTCTTTGAATGTTACAGTCACCAGGAATGGGTTTAAATCTCTCAAATGGGTCAAGCCCTGTACTAAGACCTTCATGACTTGCCATACAGTGGGCTTGTCAAGCAGGGAGAACGTTATGACTGTGAAGAGCAGGCACTGGGGAGGATGAATGAGAGACCTCCAGAAGCATCTCCATCCCTGTGAATAGGGTCACATTCCCAGTGCCATGGTCCTAAAGAATCCTAACTAAGCCTGCTGTTTCGATTAACATGCAATCCCAGCCCTGTTCTACTCTCTCTTTTGAGTTTAGCTTTTCTCAAAAACTAAAAATAAGAATCTGCTACAGCATTTGAGTTGGAGGAGGTCACAAGGCATGCTGCCAATGTCCAGGCCACCCTGATCAACAGCAGTGGCTGAAGTCAAGAAAGGGAGAAAAGAAAGTCTTCGGTGGAAGACATGAAAATAAATTTATCTGAACTGTATCCAGATCTGCTATACCACTTGGAAAATGAGTCTCCTGGTTTGTCTATCTCAACGTTTTAACTGGACATATGAACTTGTTATTTGCAAAGAAGAGAACAATGGAGTGATTTCTTTTTGGCTTTTTGTTTGTTGTTTCACTGTAGATAAATTATTTTGAAAGTTTTTTTTCTTTTTTCTTTTTAAATCAAATACTGTAGCAGAGAATCCCATCAAACTCAGAAATGCTATGTTTCTCATTAGCAACAGTCCCTGGTTTTCATTTTCATACTGCCATTTCGGGTTCATGCATGGTAATAGAATATGACACATTTATGGGGAAAGAAAGTTCATATATATATACATATATATATATATACATATATGATGAGAATAGGTAACTTTTGAATCTTTTTTTTCCCACAGAGGTCACCCTATCACAATGGGCAGTGAAGATCTCCCCACTTCTGAAGGTTTCAGGAGGGAGAATAACATCAAACCAGTGACTCTCAGGGACTGTTTGCAACTGTCATGGTTGGCTGTTCTGGAGACCATGCATTGTTGTTAAATTTTGTGTTGTTAGCATGCAGTTACAGGCTGCAACTGGTAACCGAAGCAGCAGAAACCCATTTGCTATAAGAAGATTAACTGTTAATTATAAGCAGTCACATTCCAAAGCAGCATATGCATAAAACAGAAAACATGCTATTACTCGTCACTCCTTCCCAGTCATTTTACATTCACACCAAATGCAAAAGAGAAATCTCAAAAGACAAAGATCACACACACGTGTGTGTGCACACACATACACACATACACACACCAAGAATGGTCAACATGAGGCTCAGAGACAAGACACAAACAGTTAAAAACGATTGAGCCCCACATATTGACAAACCTTCATGAACCACAATGTTTAGAGTGAAGATGACTAATTAAGAGTATTCCTCCTTCCTCACTACCCCAGTCAAATGTGTTGCCACCTGTGTACTTCTAGGTCCACTTTCTAAGAAGGGAAGAGTGATTTGGACCTTGAATCTAATGGAGTGATCCATCAGGCACAAGTTTCTCATCTAATCCTGATCATAAAAACATGTGTCCTCTCCATTGGTGTGCGCTGAGTTCCTTTCTTAGTAGCCATCCAGGGCTTTTCCTAGTCACCAGAGGAAAGGTTTTGCATAGATTGTGAAGGCAAAGCAAAGTAGGTCTATGAGGACATCTAGTGGATGGCTGTAGGAGAACAGCTTGTTAATGGTGTGAAGCAGAACTTGCCGGTTCATCTCTCCTCAAAGGAGAAAGGGGCCATGCAGTCTCTAAGAATTGAAATGTATGTGGTGCCACTTCAATTCAGTGGCTTCCCTCAATCTGTGGATGTTTAGAGGCAGTGAGGACAAATAGTTGAAAGGTCCAAGGAGAGGATCCTGGGGGCAGTCAGTAGTGGTAACTTGCAAGCACATTGTTTTCATACTGCACTGGCCCACAGATTGTCCACACAGCATTGCTGCAGCTTCCCAAAGGCACTAGACAAGAATGTGCCTCTGCAGGTACAGATGCTGCAGCTACTTGTCACTTTGTCTTAGGGCTCTTGGAAAAACTTCTTGCTCTGTGAATTGCCCCCACAGGCCAACTTAACTCTGGGAAAGAAGAAATATAAGTCCCCTGGAATTTCATTTTCTCTTTGGCCCACAAAATGTTCTTGTTCTTGGACCAGTACCAATGATTTGAAGAGGTCATATCAGTGCCAAGTATCTGATTTTGGGTCTCACCTTCCTCTAAAAGAAATTATGTTTGAACAGTTCCATCATTTCAGAAGAAAGCTTTTATGTGCTTCTCTTCACCACAATAAAATGGATATTCATCCAATATTTCCATTATGACTTCCTAGTAGTATTTATAGAGACAAAATAGAAATACTTCCCCTAATAGACATCATCAAAGCTATCTGTTTACTCTTTGTTTAAAATGGAAAGCTTTCTCAAACACACACTTGCACAACTTTTCCTCTATTTTCAAAGGTCGTGATGGCGAGAAATTAAACCTGCTGCAGATGTAGCACGCTCACTTCTCTTTCCTTGGGACACACTTAATAGGATCAGGTGCCAGGCCTCAGGTCCTCTGCTGGTTGGCCCTTCTGAGCCAAGTCTGGAATGGAAGGAAGGGTTGCAGCCCATTCTGTCTGCAGGACCATCTGCCTCCAGCATCAGCAACCAAATGGCCAGCCAGGTTGCAATTGCAGAATCTTAATTTTGGGGGTGGATTGGAAGGGAGAGGGAAAGCAACATTGCCCAGGAGGCCCAGGTGGAGGTTTCCAGCTGCTGGAGGGAAAATAATTTAGGTTTCCAAAGGAGCAAATGCAAAAGGAGACTAGTGTGAAAGAAAAACAAATGCCATTAAATTAAGGCATACTTCTCAGATCATAGCGTTACTTTTCAAATCAGCCCAAGTAAGGGAAGCATTGTTTCTTAGCATGAATTTACAGCTATTCTTCAAGGGCTTGGTAGCAACCAAAATTATAAGCAAACCCTCTGCAGAACAAAAACGACTGAGGTTTTTGTTTGAGGTATATTGTTGGATGTAATGCTAGGAAGCAGAGGTTCTTTCACATCTTATAAATAAAAAAAAATTGATGTCTTCACTTAACACAGTTGCTCCTGTTACCTTCTGGAGAAGAAGCATGGTCTTACATGTAGCTTTCCATGATCAGGAAGAAGAGAAGGACAAAGGTGAAAGTCAGCAACCTGGAGCACACACCCAGCTAGTTGATCTGGCTCACACCAATCGCTCTGGAGCTGGAAAAAGGTGGGAGACTTTGCCACTGCAGCTGTTTGTTGATTGGTTTTGTGTAGCCCTCTAGTTCTCAAAGAGTGCTAGAGCATGAAAGTCTGGGGGTGTAGAAAGTGTAGAAGTGATGCTCCCACATAAATTGCACAGTGCCCATTTGGGCAGAACTGTGAGTTGCATTGAAGATCATTGTTTCGTTTTGACATAACACAGATCATCAGAAGATTGCCACACAATGGAGACTACCAGAACTCAAGTGATCAACTTTCTTCTCCTTCTGCAAAGTAAAAGAAGAGGTCTCGGTGCTGAAACATCTCCACATTCCAGAGCCAATGAACTCAATGAGTTGTAGACTGGGTCTCCTTTCTGCTTCCATAGAGTCTTATATCTGTAAGCCAAGACCCAATGCTGATGGCTAGTTCCCATGAGAGAACTATAGCTGTAGGTCACACATGGAAATACTGGCCTTAAAAACTACATCTGGTTGGATAAAGAGGATCCTATGCCTTGAGTAAGTTAGAGAGGTCTAGAGACTTATATTGACTTGTAGAGACTCCTACATGGCTCATTCATGAAAAGGAGTACTTTTCCCTCAGTTAACCAACATTTTGTTTTCCTGAAATAAGCACATGGGTTCTTCTGGATGTTTAACATTCACAGAAGAACTGTGGAGGAACTACTGGGTGTCGACTAAAGGAGAAGTTGTACTTAAAAGCAAGGAAACTTCATAGACTGTAGGAAATAATTACCACTTGTCTCCAGGAAGACAGATACTTACAGTCCCAAAGGAGTACTCAATAAATCTCCAGCAAACACCTTCTTGTACAGAGAGGCATATATAATATGATCAATGCATTCCTCTCTCTGTTGAATCTCTTTATGAATATATACAAAATACACATTTTTACATATAAACTACTAGTGCATATCATATATATATCACAGCTCAGGAATATATATGTAGCCTATGAATTTTTCCTTCAAGAGAGGAATTCAAGCTCTATAACAGGGGAAAACAAGTATAGTTTATCAAAGGCAAGCATGACCATGACCCCCGATGGACAAAGCATCTAAAGCTAGAGTGGTAATTACACCAGCCTATCTGTGTCCCTTAAAAGTCCTGAGGCAAGGCCTTCAAGAGAAACACACTGTTGTTAAGGTCTTATTTTTGAATGGAAAAATAAGACCATGTCCAGAGCTTGCTGGAGGCTGGGGGATGGGTGGATGCATGGAGAGTGGGCTCTGGGCACTCTCCAGCTCCTGGCTACTCTACAAGGACTGTGTTGGGGCATGAGCGAGTTGGGGCATGATGTAACTGCTACATGCAACACGAATACCAAAAGTAAAATGAAATTGTACAGAAAAAAAAGTATCTCATCTAGAGAAAGACCAGAACTAGACTCTGGGCTGCTGGGAACCCATTTTACTCACAATAGATCACTACCAGGGTGCAGTTAAAATAGAGTAGGGGCCGTATTCCAAGGCAGCAAAGAGGAAACAAGATAAATCAAAGATACGTCAATGATTAGAAATTAAAGAAAATTCCTTCACACACATCAATCTAGACATGACTTGTCCCTTAGGAGACTACCCTTGGCAACTTCTCAGAGTCTGGGAGAGAAAGTGTAAATCATTAGACCAGGTTTGTGACACAGAAAAAGAACATAAGTAAATGGTAGTCTGAGAACTTGCTCCTTGGCTAGACATCTGGATTGGACTTGCTTCCTGAATGGATGGGGAGCTATAAAGAGATGGAAAGAAATGCAGAAGTTAAACTATACTACCACCATGGTATCTCCACAAGTGGAATGTCCATATTTCATTCTTCTCTGATAGAGGATATGAAACATTGCAGGTTACTGAATGAAGGGAATGAGGAAGGTAAGGAGGGATTAGAAAGGAGAAATTGGGTAGGGACAGAAGGGCTAGCAAATATATACAAAGTCTGAGGACTGCCATTAGCTTTGTTCTCATGGAGTTGTATTATTTCATAGTGAATTATCAATCGCTGCACTAACAGGTTTGGATAAATAATAGGGTAGGTCAACTGTCCTTTCCAATTTTGAACACCAAGAAGTGCCCGGCCATTGGCTTAGCACTGGCCTCTCCTCACTCATATGCTATTAGCAATGCTAAGTATTTCTCATAAAGGTTTCTTCACAGCCAAACATATTTTCTCCAATTCCTTTAATGCCTGACCTTCATGAGAAGGTTTATATTCAATTATTCATTTTATTCCAATCCTCCCATACATATCTGCATCCTGCCCTCCAGGCTATGGCCTTTTAATTGGGAATAACAACATTTGGACAACTCAGATTTATTATCAAATATTAACTACATAGCCCATGGTCTTGTCACACTTAAGAGTAGCTTGGCAGAGACAATCCTTTTGCAGCAATTGTGTTGTGCATAATGGAAGATTATACATTTCACTAGCTTAGCTTGCTATAATGGAAATGAAGGGAATAAAGTTATTGTAAAAATGGTGTGCTTTTCACAACAGGGTGGAGTTAAAGTCATTTTTGTTTGCTTGCTCAAAACAAAGATAGAAAAACTACCTTGAAAGTTTAATCTGTAATGCTAAGGAACTTAAAAGAGGTATGCCATAATGAACTATGGAGTCCTATGAGAGACATTCTAATTTCAGAGTGAATCAGAGATGTTCTCTCCTCATCTTGCCTTTTCCATCCTGTTTCCCAGAGAATCCTCTATTCAGATGCAAAGAAGATCTTTTAAACTGAGACCTGATGATGTCATCTTCTTCCCTGAAATTACTCAGTGGTAGCTATTGGGCACAAGACTAAAATCTAGCTTCTCAGCACCATCTCTGTCTTCTTGTGTGATCTCACTCTGTACCTCTCCCAACGCCACAGAACACAGCAGTCTTCCATTCATCCCTTGCTCTTCTCCTCACCCATATCTCACCTCCACTATCACCTCCCAAAGGACAAGTCAAGCTATGAAGTAGTAGCCTTCCTATAAGAGCCTTCACATTCTCATATGGTCTTCTTTCTTAGCATGTAGGTCTCTATGATTTCATATATTTCTTAACATGGGTCTGTCTTAACATGACATGGGTTTGTCTCTATTAGCTAGATGGAAAGTTCAGAAGGGATTTCACTCACCATTCCATCATTAGCACCAAGAAGAGACCATGCACAAAGAGGTTACACAAAGGCACATGAAAGCCTGCTCAATTAGTACACTAAAGCCTTGCCACTTTCCTAAGGCACCCATTGAATGAGTTTGATTAAGAAAAGACCCTTGCATGGGTCATTGACTTCAATATTCTCCCACCTATTCACCCTATCTCCATTATGAGAGTTTCCTTACAGAATTCACTGTCTTGTTCTGATCCTCTTTCTTGTTTACCTCTATCCTCAGGATGGCCTGTTCCCTGTTCCTTATGATGGAAAGGATTCTGAAGATGCCTGTGTTTCTAAAAGCCTGGAGCCTGGGGGTTGACTGGATGGTGACCTTTCTTCTTCAACTTCAACTCATTCAGATGTTCTTCCTTGTGCATTGAGAATATCAGAAATCATTCTGGGTATGATGATAGAGTTTGGGAATTCAAACTATGGATGCTAAAAAGCTGGCTTAAGCTGCTAGTGTGTGGAAATGAGTCAGAGAGGACTTCTATAGAAATGGATCTAAACCAAGTATTGCCCACTGCTGTTTCCCCAAAGACCAACTTACTATTGTTTAGGCAGTACCATCTTATGTCTTACTGTTTAACATGTCCCTTTCATGCAGGACAGTGACAAGACCCTTGGGTGGCATACCCCAGGAATGGTAGCCTTTTGACTGGTTTCTGCTTGTAAAAATATATTTTATGAGGGTGATGTTTCATAACTCTCTCCCACTTATTTAAGCCAAGGTTATCCTTTCCCCTGTAAGAAAGATCAGGGCACTGAGACCACAGCAACAAGATATGCCTCAGGGTTCTTCAATCTATGAATTACGGCTACATGATTATCAACAACTTAGTCGTTTCATTAAATAAAGAAGGGCCATTGTTCTTTATATGGACTAACTATACCTCTGCTGGTTATATAGGATTGTAGTGAAGGTCAAAGCAAACACCATGAAGGGCTTTTAGAGCCTAAAGTCACCCATCAAAGGGAAGGTAGCATTACATTCATTTTTCTCTGGAGTTCAGAACAATCTCTACTGGGCTGTGTTCTATAATTGCTGCAAAAGGTTGGGCCTCCCCAAAGCAAAGGCCACTTCACAGCATGGCATCAGTGGAGCTAATAAGCCAGTATTCCTGAGTCACCACTGAGGGTTCATAGGAAAACTGGGGTAGAAAACAACTGAGACAGACTATGTTGAAAGCTTGTGAGTCCAGTTCAGGTCAGCTCATAAAGCAAAGTGCTAGGGGACGGTGTTTAGACATTGGTGGCTGGTAACCTTGTTGGGAGCAGTGGCTTCATCCTGGGGTGATCTAAGTATGAACCTACATGAATTCCAATTGAAAGGCAGTCTATTTCTGTTACTTTGAGACTAGGTTCTGAGACTTGCTTTCATTCTAGGACTATGTATAGTCTTTTTACGTGGGGACCCCCACGTGATTTCTCTCTACTAGAAATCATGATATAAAAAACATTCTGTCCTCTAAAGCTGTAGATATCCTCCATTTTTTTCTATGATGTTTAACTTTGTGGGCTAGAGATGTCCACTTCTAGAGAAGCAAAGAGTATGTACTAGCCTTCCACCTGGGCACTGCTCTAAGCAAGGACCAGTTTTTGTTTCATGTTTCTTTAAATGGTTGGGTGAAATAGCTAAACATATTCAAGAGAATGCTTGGTATTTAATGTTCCTCTAATAGGAAAAGGATAAGGGAAAGGTATTTGGGGACAAGGAAGGAAAGCAGGAGGGAGGGGAGAAAGAAACACTACTTACGCCGCCTGCAGCCACATTTTTTAATTCTTTTGGGATCTGTGACGTCATCATGACAGGCCTTGCAGTAAAAAAATGCCCTGGAAAAAGAGAATGGAAAAGCTGACACGTCTCATAATCCATCCCAGTAAAATGAGTACCACGTTTCCCCCGAGGTGGTGCCAAATTAATGAAACATGCCAGCCCTAATTTCCTTTCATCTTTTGAAAAGTTTAGACATTTGCAGACGGAAATGTTTGTTGTAAGACCATTTGTTTCAAACCCAGGATTCTGTGATTGGAGTTGGTGCTTCTTTTTATAAACTTTTATTTGCAAAAGAACAGGGAGAAAGGTCTTGCCCGTGTGACACACTAGGCCTGTGACTGTCAGTTCTGAGAACAACACCAAGTACTGGTCCTTGGAACACATAGGCAATATCCCTAAGTCTTTGGAGTGTGCTTTAAAAACAATTGTGAAATCCTCACAGTCTACTTGAATACACAAGGGCACATGGATGATGGTTCATATTCAAAACTAAATATTACCATTGTTACTTTGAACACACCTTTTCTCATTAGCCAAATAGAGGATTGAGAGTCACTGAAGAGAGGAGGGACTACAGAAACAGTGAGTTCAGTGGTTCCCATCAAACTCTCTCCTAGGATTCAAAGTCCATCTTACCCCAAACTCCAAGCACATATATATAATGAATAATACTTTTGCTTTTTCTATGGAGTCAGACTCAGATGACCATTGGAATGAGATGAGGAAGGGAATGGTGAATAGAATGACAACCAAGAAGGAGAAATTAACAACAATAACAAAGTCCCCTAATTTGACTTGTGTCAATCTGGGACTCCAAGTGAACTGGCTGTGCCAAAACTACTTTTTATGAGAAGAACTACTTAACATCAGTATCCAGAGGAATAACATGGGACCTGAGTGGGCAGACTATGTTCTTCCAACTTGAGATGATGTAAAAGCATGGCCATACAACCATGCAGCTATGAACTTTCAGCACAGGAGTCACCAAGTGACAG
Organism: Cricetiscus sungorus; assembly: GCA_030556225.1. Taxonomy (NCBI): domain Eukaryota; kingdom Metazoa; phylum Chordata; class Mammalia; order Rodentia; family Cricetidae; genus Cricetiscus; species Cricetiscus sungorus. The sequence continues at coordinate 983,413 of JANBXA010000124.1, read as the reverse complement.
GAGATACTCAACTGTTGGTAAATATATTAAATAGGCTTTGTGATGGGAGATGTTATTCTGTATATATGTTTCTCATACTTGTTAATAAAGCACCGTTGGGCCAATGAGATAGCAAGATAGGTGGGGCTAGGAGACAAGGAGGAAAGAGGAAGTAGGGGGGAGGAGTCAAGATGTAGCCCGGGGAAGAAGCAGGACGCCGGCCGCGGCTCCCCAATAAGACGACCACGTGGAAATACTTAGATAAGTATAAATGGGTTAATAATTAAGGCAGAGCTAGCCCATAAACAATAATGGTAACTGGCCAACAGGGTTGTATCAAATACAGAGTCTCAGAGTGTTATTTGGGGCTGGCGCGGCTGTGGGCCCAGACTGGCAGCAGGACCCACTGCAGCCGGCAGGAACAACCTGCCGTAACATAATGGTGTCAGAAGCGGGATTGAGAACTTTCACTTAAAACTTAACAAAAGCTTAAAAAATAGTTTTTAGAAACAGGGGAACAGAGACTAGCAAGACTTCTTGGTAGCAGCATTTTCTCGGTTGCATTTGTTTTGCTGTAGACAGAGATTTGCGCAGCTCCTTTAAGGGAGGTTTCCAAAATTAGCATAAGCGGCAATAAACCTCCTTGCTTTTAAAGAGCTCTGCTAACAATTCATTGGTGTGTACAAGAGCTGCAATGAAGGTTTACACTGTGTTTTAAAAAATACGCTGGCTTTGGAGAGAAAAAGAAACAGGATACAATGGTTTAAAAAAGAAAAAAGGAAATGAAATGGATGGGTATTGTGGCGCAGGCCATTAATCCCAGCACTCCGCAGACAGAGGCAAGCAGATCTCTGTGATTTCAAAGTAAACCTGGTATGCACTGAATTCCAGGACAGATAAAAGTTACACAGAGAAACCCTGTCTCAAAATATGTAAAAATAGAAGTAGAATAAATAGAGTAATAAAAAAGCCACGTAAAGATGGAAAACACAGAGAAATTTTGGATACTATGTGTGCTTCTGTTGTCTTTAAATTATTTGATTGCTGAGAAAATAACTACTGATAAAAGAAATGCTGCTAGATTAATTCAATTTATATATTTTAAAAATGCTTTGACTCCAAAATTTAAGCCTAAGGACAAGCTACTGGGGAAAAGGATTTCTATTTTTGTTTCCACAGAAAATGAAAAGCTATGGATTCTTTCCAGACTTATATGGTTTGATCAAGCCAGACCCCCTGAAACAGCTCCCCAGGTGATCCAACATTCAAAGCAGTTGAGACAAAGCCTTGCAGACTACTGCCAAGATTTCTGCGTCTTCTTTGGACCCCCATGACAGCGCCCTCTACCAGCAGGAAGTAGTTTGGAAAGAACGACGCCCAAATTCCCAAATATTGTTTATAAATGTTTGTTTTCATTTAAATGGACTTGGTTATAAATGGCTATAACCACAAACAATCTTTTTAAAGGTAAAAAGGGAATTATGGTATAAATATGAATACTTTGCTTTTGGAATGGATTTTCTTTTATGGATACAATTTAAGGTCAATTTTATGATATGTATATTTCTCCTCTTGTTTAGGTATTGTGTTTATATAGCTCATTTAGAATGTAATGTATACTTTAACACAGATTATAGATAATTACCTATGATAATGAGAACTTATAGTTAAGTTAGTTAGGATTTCTAGATATGCAGAGATGTATTTGAGATGAATAGGCATTCTTCAAACCTTTCAAAGATCTATAGAATATGGCATTAGAAATGGTTTAGGAATTTTCTTGACAATGAGGCACAACTGCTCCTGGTAACACCACCTACAGAAGAAAGGAAGATGGACATCGAAGAAACACATTATGAAGTTTGCTTCTAATATGGCAAGACTAGCCATTTGAGCAAGGTACTTCTCTTGTCTAGACTGTTTGACTTTATGTTGTAGAAACTGGACATGCAGGACCCACAAAAAGGTGACTGCTGATGCAAGATGGACATTGCTACAGGATTCCTGCTTCATGGAAGAGGCTGCCAGACAGCCAGACAGTCTACAGGACACAGAGAAAAGATTCCTGCCTTGATGAGGTGTCTGGACACACACTATGGCCTATGGGCTGAAGATTGAACATTACAGAAGAACTTCGGGTGACTGACCAGGCAATGAGTTGTCTCTGTCATTTCTAGAGTATATATATTATCCTTCTGTGGTCTTTGAAGGAGTTGAAGACAGATAGTTATGGTTATAGTTTTCCTTAGTTAGGATTAAAGATAAGTTACATATAGGACTTTAGACTCACAAAGATAGGATAGATGATATTTTCTTTAATTCTTACAAAATGTTTATGGACTAAATATTGTTAACTGTGATTCTTATTTGATAACTGTTGTATGTTATATTTTGCTATGTTAAGGTTAAACCCCTTCTTTTATTTTAGACAGAAAAGAGGAGATCATGGGAGATGTTATTCTGTATATATGTTTCTCATACTTGTTAATAAAGCATCGTTGGGCCAATGAGATAGCAAGATAGGTGGGGCTAGGAGACAAGGAGGAAAGAGGAAGTAGGGGGGAGGAGTCGAGATGTAGCCCGGGGAAGAAGCAGGACGCCGGCCGCGGCTCCCCGATAAGACGACCACGTGGAAATACTTAGATAAGTATAAATGGGTTAATAATTAAGGCAGAGCTAGCCCATAAACAATAATGGTAACTGGCCAACAGGGTTGTATCAAATACAGAGTCTCAGAGTGTTATTTGGGGCTGATGCGGCTGAGGGCACAGACTGGTGGGTTGGCCGGCTGGCGGAAACATACATGCTACAGATTGGCGCCAAACCTGCCCTAACAGCTTTGTGTTAGATGGTTCTGCCAAACTGTAAGTTAATGCTACATGCTTGAACACATTAGGCAGTCTGGGCTAAGGTGTGATATTCAGTAAGTTACATGTATTTTTAGCTTAAGTTCTTTTCAAATTATGATGGTTTATTGGGATGTAACTCCATCATAAGTAGAGAAGCATCTGTACTGGGGAGGTAATAAAATTTACTGGAATAACCTTCCAACCCTCTGGATCTAGGAACTAACAAAATCCTAGGTTTAATGCCTTTACCACTCCCAACATGAAATTGAGTGCCAGGAATAAACATGGTCATTTCTCGATGGAGGCTAAAGAAATAAACACAGTTCTCAGGTTCTTTTATGTTTTTTTACAGGGTTTACATTTCTACATCAAGTCCAATGCTCTTTCAATTCAAGGGTCTCCTCAACCATTTATTTACACTTCAGATATCTTTCTCTTTTCAAAAACAGAAAAAGAAGTGGTTTGCTATGCATGGCACTGTATGATAGATGGTGGTCTGCCTTCAAACAAGAGGGACAAGAAGGGGCAAGGAAATTCCCATCCACTTCATATGGCCATTTTAGTCCTGCTTAGATGCTCTCATGGGTGATAATAACACAGCAGTAATAACAGCCAATAAACTATAGGCTCAGTACTGCTCTACGAATTTAAAAAGCATATTTGATTTTCACACAACCCCCTTTGAAGGAGGCTTGATAAAGTTAAGGAAACTGAGACAGGGACAGATTAAGTGGCCTGTTCAAGGTCACACTGCTAGGTGACAGAGTCTGGATTCAAGACCAGGAACTAAAAGTCTTGCTTCTCTAAAGAAATGGAAATATGATTTATAACAATATAAAGCTAAATATAAATATAATATATAAATGTAAAACTAAAGCCCAGTTATTTATATTTAATGTTTTATTTTTAACTGACAAAAATATATATATATATACACATAATACACATATATATATACACACACATATATATACATATATATATATATGTATATATATATACATATATATATATATGAAACCTACCCTAAAAGAGGATTTTCATGAATACAATACACTGTTAGAAACATCAGCCAGGGAGATAACATAGCAGGTAATAGCACCTGCTGCAGAACCTGACAGCTTGGGTTGGATCCCTGGGCCCCAAGTGATAGAAGGAGAAAAGTTGTTCTCTCACCTTCCTTCAAGGTGAATAAATTCTCACATCCATTCAACACAAATAAATAAATAAATGCAAAAGTAACCTACTTTAAACCAACTATGGTCACAGTATTTTACAATAACCTCTTACATTTATTCTCTTGTTTATATTAATATTTTATGTCCCTTGGCCCTCATTCCCCGGATGTCCTTCCCCAGCTTCTAGTAACTACCTTTCTACCTTGTCCTCCCATGGGCTTGGCATTTTAAGGCTTCACATGTAAGTGAGATGACATGTAAGTGAGTTGAGAAGTATTTGTCCGTCTGTGCCTGGTTTCTTTCACTTAGCTAAATAGGTGCTACAGTCTGACAGATGTGGTTAATGAGAAAGATGAGCCAAGGGCTAAAGGTGTCCATGGTCACATGAAGATATTTGCTCCAGATGAAGGAAGAAGATACTTTAAACCACAAGTTAATGTTTGTCAGTGATAGTTCTTTGGGAACTACCCCACCCAGATAAACCCCCAGCACAATGTCCATTACAACTATGCATTTGTCTGTGTAAACTCAGTGGTCCTTGGAACAAACCCCCTTTGGTCTCAGTTTAAATCCCTGGCTATGGGTTCCGTGGGGTCTTCCCCTAGCCCTGGTGTCTCACTATTCTCCTGATGCTTGTCTTCTCACTCCAAAGCAACTACCATCCCCTTCTTTCCCAGCTCCCACACCAACAGAAAGATCTCCTCCACATCCCACTAGGCTGGCCTTAAGGTCTCCTTGTCCTCTGTTGCTCTGTGTAATTGGTTAAATGTAAGAGTCATAAGGCAACTGGAGGTGGGAAAAGATGAGTTTGCTCTCGGATGGGTTGTGAGACAACAACAGAAACATTTCCCCACTGGAAGGCAAAGCTCCCACTTAGCAGTCATCACACCATGCCCTCTTCTCCACCAAGCTTCTAACTTCTTCCCTGGGTCCCTGCAGTTTCAGGCTGAAAGCAGCTCTCACCTGCAGCTGCCCGTGGAAGGCTTTGATATCTTTCACTAATTTTAATCATCATACTGTCCACCCATTTACATGACTCCCCCTCTATAAAATTTTGTTCTTGTTTCCCACTTAAGTGGATCATTTGTTCCCTGCCAGGAACCCCTATTAATGTGGCCCCATATTTATATCTTCAGCTCTCTTTTTCCTAAAACTCCAGACCCTTGGATGTACCAGCCTTTAGGATGACTTCATGGTATAGTTAGGACCAATCTTCCATTAATTGTGGCCCAGATAGATTTCCTCAGTTCCTACCACCTCCATCTTCCTCTACTTCCCTCATCTCAGCAAGAGCCCATCATTCTCATTGCTCTCACTATTCATTGCCCCAAGCCTAGGCTTCAGCCTTGCTTCCTCCTCCTCTCCCACATCTATGCAGTTAATGAATGCCCACTACAAGTTTCCCATAGTGGTCCAAATGCAAGTCACATACCCCCCACACCCTCTGCCCGGAGAACAAGCTTCTGGCTTCTCTCTACACTATTTGACAGTCTCTGGATATCATGCTTCCTCTCCTGACCCATCACAGGCGAGGAGACTGATTTTTGAGAATATAGTTCTGATCATGTCTTACTGTAAGCAAAGCATCAATATGTTTCATCCCATAACAAAGCCTTTCTCTTTTTAAGTATCCGAAGAGCCAGTTGCAGCCCTTGCCCTGATCTCTCTCCACTTCCATCCTCTGCTACTCTCCTGGCCACGCTGTGTTTTTTTTTGTTTTTTGTTTTTATTGTCTAAACACAGTGTGTTAAATACAATGAACTTCATTACCCTCCTTTCCCATCTGATCTTTGCATAAAAGACTCTTTACCTTCATTTCTATTTCTGTTTGGATGCCACCTCCTTGGAAGTGCAGCTTTTGCTGACACCAATTGAAATCCTTCCTTTTATTTTGAATTTTTTAAGAACCTGAAATTCTTCTATAGAATGTAACCCCAGTACAGCAGATGGGCTCTCCAGAGTCTCTCAAACATTAATTAATATGCAAATATTTGATGAATGGATGAATGAATGAATTTTAGAATGCTGCCAATTTGGGACATTCCATGTTTTCAGAAGAAACCAGAAGTAGAGATTTTAGTATAAAAGCACATAACATCTTTTAACTTGGCAACTAATCTATTATTTTTGATCATGATTCAAACGAGTACGTATCTGCCAAAGAAAGTGAAAGAGGTTCTGAACTGTGCTTCAGAGTTATTTAAAAGGGGGAATATTTAAGGGAATTGAAAAAATATGACCAAGCACTTATCTCAGAGTAACCTCTTAATGAGAGTAGATGAGTTCACTCCTCTTTGTCTAAGCCTGGCTCCTCAAGTTTCTCTGGCACAGAACCCACTAACTTCTCTTATTGCATGTTGTTTTACTTTGGTTTTTTTGTTGTTGTTGTTTGTTTGTTTGTTTGTTTATTTTGTTGTTTTATTTTTTTCATCCACAGCAGAGGGTGAAAACCCAATAAAAGATTATCATAATCTACTTTTCCTTTTTTTCCCCAAAACTTGTTTAGTTTCATTCAAATTTGCAATGTCCTTTCTGTAGTTTTCTGCATTCTTCATCTGTCTGAAATCTCCTAACTGACAGCATTTTCTCTGACACATCACACACTATAGAAAATTATAGGCTGCAGTTGTATCTAGTGGTGTCAGCATGTATTTGTGAATACCATAAAGCATGGAAACGAGACATACTACATTCCCTAATATAGTAGGTAATTTGTTTCCTGCACTGCCGGTATCTGTGACATTCATTAGTGAGAGACGCAGTAGGAAATAGAATTACACAAATGGGAGCTCAGGTTGGATTTGCTATCTGGAGGTGTGCGTGATGTATGGTGGCTATGCTTCATCCTACCATGCTTAGAGCTGAGGTTCATATTTAAGCTTCTGTGTCTCACAACTGGACAGGACATAGCTATTCCAGAGACCCTGGTGGGGGGGGGTCACACAGACACTTTTCTTTCTTACTTGAACATCCATCCAAGAATAGTCCTGTGGTGAACTGCTATCTCAGCATATTTTACCCATGAACCAGATAGAGATGCATTTCACTCACATGGTTTAAGACTGCCAATCTTTCTCCAATTTGCAGAAATAAACTTATTGGACATTCCAGTTAAAAAACAAAAACAAAAACTCAATCCCAAGAGATTTTTCCCCTGAAAGCTTTTCAACTAGTCTAAAAACTTGTTTAAAGTCCCATTTGCTAGAGTTGAGTAGGTAGAAAATAAAATCATAGGTCTGACTTGTCAAAAATCATTGTTCTGTATTAGCATATCAAGATTTTGCAAATACACCCTGCTATTTCTCACTAGCACTGTGACTTTGTTCAATCCAGCTAACCAAGTCATGTTTCAGTTCCCTCCTAGACAAATTAGGAACTTTAAGGCTACACGTGACTGGATAAGGCCATAAACACAAACAAACCCATTAGTACTCAGAGTAGTGGTAGTGGATAGTAGGCTCTCATAAGTGGGTGTTGGCCTAATACAGATAAATTAGTAAGTAAGTAAGTAGATAGATAGATAGATAGATAGATAGATAGATAGATAGATAGATAGATAGCCAAAGTTATGAGTACTTTCTAAGACTGATTTATATTTCCAGGGTTATTTTTGAGGGTTAGCATAAAGAAGAAAGCATGCCTAGCATAGACCTGGGTCTGAGTTGGAACAATGGGCATCTACAGAGAAGTGAAGACCCTCATAGTCACTATTGACTTAAAATAAATAACGCAATTGTTCAGGTGAGTAAACTTTCTGACTTACTTATACCATATTTTCTGAAAGCCAAGGTTTTGAATCTGATGGAATAGAATCAAATACAAATAGTAGTCTATACTGATGCAAAGCTCTATGATTCCCTATGTTGCTTAAACAGGAATAAAGACACTAATAAAAATTTCATGAAATGTTGAGCCTGGTGACTCAAAGAGGCTTCACAATTGAAGTTGACAATTTTAGCCAGCACTTTGAAAGCTGTGAACACAAATATGGGCAGTTTAATGTTCCATCTAAAATTAATACGAACTGTCCAAAATTCTACTTGGCACTTACAGAGAAAAATCTGTAATATACAAGGACATTTACCAACACAGTGCTAGGAAAATGACCTCAAACAGGAGCCAAAAGTCCCATGAATCTGCTTCAGAACAGGCAAGAATCAAAATGACTTGAAGTCACTTCTGCTTTCTGGACCTGTTTCTTTCCTTGTAAGATGAGGGAGCAGATAACTAGGTTTCCTGATCTAAAAGTTTAGTATTCTGACTTGAAGACAGGGAACTGACTATGGGAAAAGACCTCAAGGAAGCAACAACACTATTTCTGGAATTAGAGTCTTGAACATATGGAACATGCAGGTCTGGGTAGATCAAGGTGTCTGTGACTGGACCAGAAAGGAAGGCAGATACAAATAAACTCTTACCTTTTAACTTCCTTGGCATCACTTGCAATGAAGAATCCTAAAGTACCTTCTTGGATCTTAAGGTGGTTCCCAGGGTTAATTAATATTCTGCTCAGTGAACAGAAACAAACAAAGAAGACACACATATGAGCTCATGTTCAGGATAAGACCTTGATGGCAACACCATCCTGTTGTTTGATAGGGGCCCCACTAGTCTAATGCTTGTCCCAAAGACTTTTCCTTAGAGCCTGACATTCACTGGCCCATACATGTAGTTCATTTATGCCATCATTTAGCTCCTGGTGGCACACTCAAAGGCAGGGAAATCAAATATCCAGGTCTTAGAGTCTGGTTTGCTCAACGGTGTGGATTAGTGCTCCCTGAAGCATCTAGAGGGAAGTTTGGCTCCCATTTTAAAACTGATTTTAATGGTCAATATTAAAACATAGCCTAATAAAGCTTTATGCAACACCCACTCTTTTTTAGGTGATATAGCATTAATGGGACCCCTATATGCATACAGAAACATACATATGTACATACCACATATGTCCATGGGGAATGGTACAAGACACCTATATTATATGCAATGCAAAATGAATCTGAACATCTTTAGAACTTTGATAAGGACATGGAAGTAGAATCCATGCATCTACGTGGTGACAAACGGAGCTATTATCTGTCAAATATATCCAGTTATTCCAGTCTGATTTTTATAAAAATGGATGAATTGTGTGAATAAGATGTAAAAATATCATGTCATCATTGGGTCACTCTGTAGTCTAAATACAAATGAAAATTATCTCTAAAAACAAAATAAAACAACTGCCTTGTCTTGCAGGGATATACAAATTTAAATATGCACGGCCCTACTTCCAAGTGCTAGACATATATTAACTGACTAAGTTCCATTTGGAATGGTAGTAGAGATAATGGATCCTAATCTAATAAATGGGAGAAACAAGCAAGTTTCTGCAGATCAAACAAAGAATACTAGGCTGTCCTGTGTAGAAATAGTGATGAGGCTTTCAGTTTACAGGTGTAGAATTTAGCAATATGGGATGAAACAAAAGTCAATGGCAATAGTATTTGATATGAAAAGCTGGTATTAAGGCAAGAGGCATTTGGTCTCAGGTTAAAGCAAGCCCCTAGCTTCCCAAAACAAAATGGGGGAGGGTAGAATTTCACATGTGATCTTTGTCTAGTGGTAAGACCATTTCAGAAAAACAAACAAACAAAAACAATGTTGTCAATGGAGTCCTTTATCTGCAGAAAAATAGGGAGGGCCCAGGTAAACTTCTGTTCTGTTGGAAGAACTCTAATCAGATCATCTCTGCAGAGATTACTGTCCGAGGCTGCAATAACATCCATCTTTACCCATTATAAGACCCTACAGCAGGAAGAGCGGCTTGTGCCACTGCTGCTGTTAATTCTAAATAACAGCAGAGAGTAAAAAGGTGACTGCTCTGTCCCAGAACCACCAGCAGCAATGAATATCCTTCAATATCAGCCAACACTAAAGGGCCAGCAGTCTGCACTAATGACACACTGCAAAAGGCAAGGGTTTTGTAAATAGACCTTACAATGACTCCTCTGCAGACTCCCACACTCATGTCACAAGTCCTCTGATTTAGCACAATTATGAGGCAATGGGATCAGAGATCATACAGATTTTTACAGTTAAATAAATGTAAAAATTTGCGAGTTTGTACATCTGAGACTATACAGTTTGTATCAATTTCCTTTTCAAGATAATTAAGTAAGGCATTTTCGGGTCACAGGGTTTTAGAATCTGTACATTTATTGTCTAATTTTCCTGAAAGGCAGTTCCTATGTGACTGACTCTGCAATCAGAAATTGGGTCTATATTCTAGCATGAAGTGGCAATGTTGGGTAAGTTCCTAAATCTCCCAGGAACTCAATGCTTTCCCTATGAGAGGCATGTTAATACTAACAATATCCTTTTGTCAAAGAACTAAGTAACATAATGTCTAAGCAGCTTGATACTTTTTGTTTATGATTATTGTTATCATTTCATTCTTGCAAAAACATCCAAGTATATTATGTTTCATCAGTGGTCCCCCGGCTCTATGCACTGGAGCATTGTGCTTATCACGATAATCCTCTGAGATGAAGTTATGGGATTAAAACAAAACTATACATGACAGAATGAGTTTATCTTTTAAAAATCTCCCACATACTTTTGGAGCCTTCAAAGTATATTCCTAAAAGTTTGGGGAATCTCCATTTTGATAAGAATTCACATAAGAATGAAAAAAGCGCTCCCAAATTGGGTGGGTGGGTGGGTGTAGTCCCATCATGATTTGAACAACAAAATATGAAAGGTAATATTTGACACACATTGTCTTGGTTACATGTATGCCCCAAGACCTGTGTTTCCTTCCCTTATGCTTTTTGTCACATTATCTATCCCCTAGCGATCCAGCCCACTGTGTCATTGAGAAATATTGTGATCTCCAGGTTCCCTTCCAGAGAAACTTCTTTTCATTTCCTCCTATCTTTATCTGCACTGAACAAGAATTGACCTGCAGTGAAACAGGGGATTTGCAGTCTAGAAAATGCAGGTCAAGGTAACTTACTGCACTCTTCAAGCATCTTTTAATCAAGATTGTGTCCTAAAGAGGAGAGGCTTGTTGCTGGTGGAGGTTGCCCTGGTGTTCAAGTCTCAGGTTCTCTAGCAATCAATATTAGTAAAGTACTTAGTTGCACGAAACAGCCCTAACCATTAGGTCCTGGCTTTTGAGGCAGCTAAGCCTTGCCCTCCTAATCCCTGGCTGACAATGTTCCTAAGAATAAAGGCATATAGTCTGTGCATTATGTCCTAAATCTTTGGTTTTTATAAATATAAGCAAGGTGACTAAAAATGTTAGAGTAAACAAGCTGTCATAACTCTACTGGCCTGTTCTTCATTTTGTCTTCAATGCTAATTGAACCCTTGTGTGGGTGTGGGTGTGGCCTCTGCAACATCTAGAAATGGGCTATGACATATTCACTTTGGGCTACACATAGTCACTCCCATCCCTTGAGGCTTATAGTAATGTGCAAGAGGCAGATAGCCTCTCATTGTCCCAGAGCTCTTGAGATCCTAGCATGCCCGCATGTGCCCGGTGGACAGGGTAAGAAGATTAAAATTACATCCATATGAAGTATGAGCAGGTAAAAAGGTTAAGCTAAGACAGGCTTGAGAAGGGGTGAGAGATTCAAAAGAATGAACCCAGCCAAGGAAAACAATGAAGTACAAAAGCCATAAGCACAAGATGCTCTATGGCATATAGATAGAATAGATTGAGTTCTAAGGGTGGTGAAGAACAAACCTCTGATTCCCAGGGCCCACAACATATGAACTTTTCTGTGTGACCTGAAAATTTCAAAGACTCTTTGGAGAAATACATTCCTGATTTTTGTATTGCAGATGTCATAACTGTTATCTATATTTCAAGGCTAGAACACTTAAATAAACTGCTAGCACTTCTCTTCTTGGAAATGTAAAAAGTTAAGAATTCTAAGTAGGAGTATAAGTAGGAATAACTTTTTTCTCCCCCTACAAAATACCTTCTAGACTCAAAATTTGTTATTGACCTACTGGGAATATGTTATTTTTTCCCCAAACATATCTGACTCTTATCATTTTAGGAGACTACTCAATGTCAAGTTTGTTTTGTTCTTATGGGTGCCAAAAGTCCTCCTTCACAAGCACCACTTTTAATCAGTTCTCTGGCTCCAATTTTGTCTAAGCCATAAGCTTATCAGAAATAAAACTCAATATGTGTTATGTTAGAAATTCAAAGAAATCTTCAAAAGAAGCCTTCTATTGAGAGAGGCCTTTCTCTGTAGATCCATTAGCAGAATTCCATCAAGGACATCTTGGCAGGAGACATTTCATCATTTCCAGGAAGATATAAATTATCCTCTTTTTTACCATGACCTTGCTGGTTTTAATTGAAAATGCCTAGTGGCAGCACAGGGCTTGTGTGGTCCCCTCTCCAAGGATTCTCACTCATTGCACTTCCTAGGTCTTCAGTGAGGCTCATTCTTTGTCTGCTTACCTCAATAAGAGCAAAACATATACTCTGTGTAAGGAACCACTGCTGATTAGAAAACTTGGAAACAGGAGCTTTTTATTTCCAAGCTTCTCTTAGTAGAGCTTAGAATCCTATATGCTCTAGACACTTTCTAGGTCTACAGAATGAAAAGCCTAGGTCATAGTCCTTGGCCTCAGTTCTCAAAGTTTCCCTTTTTTCTGTCCAATAAATGAAAGCAGCACCTATTGAAATTCTCATCAATTAGTCTGATCAAACGACTGACCACAAGTCTTCTTGTAGATTGGCCACCAAGCTAATGAGTTCCCAGAGGCATTAAGTATAAATATGCAAATATGTATACAGTCACTTAGGCAGCTGGATCAATTGGTTACTATAGTGAAAGCACAACTTAAAAATGAAACCCAAGTTTCTGATTGCAGAACACATCCACATGGAATGGGCTCTATTCAATAGGGCATGTCTCTATCAGGTCCCTATGAGAGATGCTACATTGAATTCTGTTTCATTGACCAGAATTTGAACTTGAGGCAGATAGAAAAAATCAGGACTAGGTAGAAAGAAATATTCTTTTTCTTCTCTCTAATATTTGAAGTGCAAAACTTGTAGAATATTTAACAATCCTTCCTTCAATCCTTGTAAACCTTACAGCTGTTTGGGGTGATGGTCAAGGATTGGTAATTCAACTGAAACAGGCTCCTCAAAAGAGACTTTCATCCACTATGGGCAAATAGAATGAATGTTGCACACATGTGGACGTGTGTGTGTGTGTGTGTGTGTGTGTGTGTGTGTGTGTGTGTATGTGTGTGTTTGTGTGTGTGTGTGTGCTTTATTCCCACCCACCCTCCTTGAGGCATCGTGTACCATTCTCCAAGCAATTGAGAAAACACCACAACTTCCGTGAGGGTACAGTTTATACTTCAAAACACTATAATCATTGTTGTGTCTAGCAAGCTAATGGGACTTCATTAAATGGAGTAAGCAAGTCAGAAACACTGAGCAGCTCAGTTCGTGCTATGTCCAGATGACTCACACCACTGGGAAGAGGTCTCTCTGATCACTCAAGTTCATATACAATTACTATCAACAGGAACTTGATTTGAACCAATTTCTGTCCCCTCTCAGGAAGTTCAACTGCATTGCAGTTTGTGTTCTGTTGTGACATATCTTAGCAAAAAACTCAAATCTCAAACCTCATCACTTCTCTGGAGCTTTCCATTTCTTCTGGGCTTTACAATAAGTGCTGTTGGAGTCCCACACAACTAGACACATGCATTTACATTATAATAAGTGTAGAAGACACAGTTGTGTATTCCATGCTTCAATATTCATAGGTCTAGTTCACTTACATACAGAGACACCATAATCAAGGTTGCTCCCAGTTGGCCAGACTCAAAAGACCACCATTGTGGTCCAAAACAATATTCACAAGATCTGTTTTAGCCTGAGTTCACATCAATAATCTTAAAAGTAAAGTTTCAATGTATTTTTATATTGTAAAAGGCTAGCTACTGCATGAGAGAGGATAGAGAGAGCTGGTTTAGGAAGGATATCACTGGATATGTGGTTCTGGGAGCAAGCCATACTCTTTGGTACACTTTAAGACAAGTCATGCCTACATCACAACATGCCTTCACCACAAAGGGAAAGGACCCAAGGCCAAAAGCCAACAGCAGAGGTGCAACCACTGTGGACCTTTGAAGATGCATAGTGTTGCAATAACTTCTTGCAGTTGGATCATATCAATAATACCAAACTGACAGGAAGCCACCTCTATTTATTCACATCTACTCAAAAATAATCACAGATCTGACATTGGAAAGAGTCCCAGACAACAAAAACACACAAGTATAAACATAAACACACGACAGTGACTGCAACCATAGAGAAAAACATGAATAGGCTGGCATTGTAATAGTCTCTTTTCAACAGTATTGTCTTAGAGAATGCATCATTGGAAAACTATGCTGAAAATGTAACAATAGCAAATCAATCACCCCAAACCCAAATGATTGAAAAATGCCATTGATGATAATTTAGTCATGCTCCATGCAACACAAAACAGGGGCTAAACAGGATGAAGTGACAAGCTGAGAGCTGAGATACTCCCTATTTCGAAATGTGCCCAAACACACAAGAGGAAAAAGAAAACCATGAGTTTGTCCCAACAAGCAGTGGTTACTGTAGAACACAAATATAACAGCTAGGCAGCTCAGTACCAGCACCTTAAGTTTCTACAGAACACTGCTCAAAAAATTAGATAGTCAAAATGAAATCAACCCAAACAAATATGAGAAAAGGGAGAGGTGCAAGGGCTTGGTCTCTGCTTTGTGGATAAAGGACACAAAGGACTCTGATCAACAAAGTGGAAACTCGACAGAGGGATGAGGAGGTCACTGGGAATGTGGATGTGGGATGAAGACAAACTGGTGCCCGCCTCTGATGGACACCAGGACAACATCAGGACAATACAGAAACAGACACAGAGGGTTAGAGAAATGTTCTCCTTTTCAACTTTAATATGATTTGTTCCCATCATTAGCACTATGATTGAAGACAGGGTTATGCCTTTGCATTTACTTTATTTGTTTGTTTATTTTAGTTCTCCTGCGAAGAAGTTAGTGCATCAACCAAAAGAATCAACAAATCAAACAAGGAAAGCAGCAGGCTACTTTTATGTATTCTAGTTGGAGATGGGTGATATATATATATATATATATATATATGTATATATATATATATATACATATATATATATTAGACAAGGGAATGAGATTATATATATACATATATAATCTCTCTCTTCTTGAGTTCTTGGCAAATGGTTAGTCCTGTGGTTAGGAGTGAAGACAGAGGGTGGAGGTTGGAAGGAAAGTTAACGAAGAATGCATACCGCTTTCGGCTTCTGCAAAAACGACAAGAAAAGAATTTCAAATCAAACAATTTGATAATAAATTGACTGACACCAGGAAGAAGGAAGGAATAAAACCTTTGTTTCAAATCATTTGAAGGATGCGTGTGAAAACAAGGTTTATCAGCAAAGCATGAGAACAGTATCATGAGTGAAACCAACAACAGGGAACATCCTCAAACACAGGTCAGAGGTGGGAAGGTGGGGAAAAACAGTGGCTTCTCTGGATTTCCATACCTGGTCCATTGCAATAGTGAGAGGATGAGGATTAGGTCTCTCACAAGAATGAATATATATATATATATATATATATATATATATATATATATATGCGTGCTTTTGCATTTAGAGTTTTGTTGGGTTTGTCCTGTGTTTTCTTGGGGGTATGATCCACATTCCCTCCAGCACACCTTTTTCCACAAGCACTCATATGTTTCCACACTGAGACCAAGCCACACTGAGGATTAATGCTGGCAACTGCACACAGAAAGCCAATACAAAACCAGACAAGGTCCTTTTATTGCCTTTTCTGGGGGCACTGGGAGGAGAAACAAAATCCACAACCTGTATCTCTAGACATGAATGGCTTTGTTGAAAGAAGCTCAGGTTTATGAATCAACGAGAGGGCCTATCAAAGAGAAGACTGCATCTTCATGGGACCCAGATCTGTCTCCTTAGAATGGTACCTGCATTCTAGTGGCACCTTCTCTTTCCCTGTGGCCAAAGGGTGGGAGCTGAGTGGCTGATGCTCATGACTTGGTGCAGTCCTCTCTGACCATGGGATCATTCCAGAAGCGTCAGAAAACACTTGCCAGCATCAGTACTACCTACCAAGTGACACTTTTCTTTCTTTTATTTATGTTTTTGAGAGAGATGGACAAAAGTGATAAAGAGAGGACACTCAGACCCACAAAGGTGTGCTGACTTGGCATCACAAAGATCACCACTCACAACTCCCACTCCCATAAAAAATAAAAAAAAAAAATCAAAAACAAAAACCCAGGACCCATAATCCCTCCTCCACATACATGGATTCAGATAAGGCTGGAGCAAACAGTAATCCTAGAAAATTCCACTTTAACTGTTGAAAGAGAAATGTCCAGGGCTCTCTTGGACTCAAATGATACTTTTAATAGTCTTTTCTTTGACAACACGGAAAAGAAAAATTTACCCGTCCATACAAAGTTTTTAAATTGCTACCACTGTATTCTAAAAATGGCCACCAAATCTGCCATTTTCTCTTCCATTGTCTAGTTGGTTTGGATTTTCAAAGTAATTCAGCATTAGATCAGATTAGCTGTGGACCATGTGATCTGCCAGTTAAGGGGAGGAACGACAGAGGATCCACTTGCTTGTGATCCAGTGTTCATTTGTTTTTGTCACAGGCACATACTTGGAAATAGGTGTCTGTGCATGTGTGTGTGTGTGTGTGTGTTGGGGGGGTCCATTTATGAAGATGGTGAAAACTCCTTGAATGACACTAGTAGAACTTTGCAAGTGGCCCTGCATTCTTTTCAGTTATGAAGGTGTGTGTTGGGGCAGCCTGCCCCTTTGTCCTTGTTTACTTGTACAAGCAAAAGCCTCACTAGAGCAGGGACAGCATCTGGATACACCATTTCAGAGAACAAAAGCCAGGCTATCGTTTAACCAGTTTTCTTTCTTCTAAAACTATGACTGAGAATTGAAGATCAAAGATCATCTATATTATCAATAAGGCACATAGGACCTCCCCCCATACACACACCAGATTCCTGTTCATACAATGCTGCCATCAACCAGCAATAAGGTCATGTATCGACTGGGGTGTTATCTATTTCAACCAGACCCCATCCCTCATTGGTCTGATTTGCACATCATTAAGTGAAAAATAAATAAATAATGAGAGCTCTTGCCTCAGAGCTCTTCTCTCCTGGATAATTTACATGAAGCTGATATTCTGCCACCTGGATATCGGCTGCAGTGGGAGAAACACATATGGTACACAATAGGCTGCTTGAAAATTGGCTATTGAGAGAGCTGGCACCTTCTGGCACTGCTCAACCACAGGCTGCTGTAAAGAAGGCCTGGGGCCACCTGCTTTTTGCCTACAGCAGTAAAAGGGACTCCAAGAGAGGGTCTATTCCTGCTTTCTTGTATAGAGGCTATAGCATAGTGGGTGGAGCTACTCTGAATCGCTCTCTCCTGTCCTCCAGGGAAACTTCTGTGTGCTCAGTGGAGCATGACATGACAGGTTGGTCTGGGTTTGAACCTTCAGTGTCTTGAAATGTATTGCAGGGTTTGGGTGGTGCTGCATTGGTTTCCAAGCAAATACATCACAAAGTGAGAAAAAGGAAGTAGACAGACCCTTCCCAGGATGCACACTTCCAACATAAATGTCAACTTACCGGCTTTCCCGGTTGGCAGACTTGTACTCAATGGCTATCATCAGGAGCTTGAGCTTCACAAAACACAGCCTGCAACAAGACAGAGAGTTCTCCCAGTCAATGCTTGTAGATAGCAGTCTCATAAGGAATACCTTATGGAACATGTTGTCCCCTAACATAGTCATTGTTCAGGGGTTATTCAGGGGACCCTTAGTCTATCTCCAGGTGCAAAAGGCAGGGCCAGTAAAGTGACACCAACCCATCTTTCCCCATAGAAGCTGGGTTTTCCACCTGTGATAAGGTACTAGATATTCAAAGTGCAAATTGTCTCTGGACTGGTCTAGACACAGACCCCAAGCAGAGATCTGTGCCTGGGGATTTACAGCAGCCAGATTCATTAGTTACTCAGCCAGGTAGTAAAATGTTAACTGCAGGGGGAGGGAGAGACCTGGAGCAGTGTGACCTGTTATTTGGATTCCATTTTGGTCTTTTGTACAAATGGCTCATATTGTTGTTCAGAGCAGCCCCCCATGTACTTGGAATGATGGTAATAACACTTAGCCTCCATCTAAGTGTCCAGTGCATGACTCCAGCTTCCTCACTCATGACTCCATCCAAGCTGTCTCACCTCCTCTGCCCAGGGCTCTGGGCTGCAGACCAGACTGTCTGTTGGCTTGTTCCTGCCTCCCCACCTTCACTCTGGTACTCTTTTTTATCCCCTACTATCTTCTCTTCTCTTCCAAACTTTCTTTCCAGGCCATGGCTAGTCTAATCACCAACTTCAAGCAATATTATAGCTATTGCTCTCAAGCAATATTATAGCTATTGCTCTCTTCAAAGATTTTATTTTCCAAACCTCTCCAGTTCCTTGCCTGAATACACATCATTTAGCTCCTACCTAAGTTCACACTGCCTGTGGCTGCTTCTCATTGTTTTTTTGTGTGTTAACATTCTCTCTTTAGCCACAGAAATCCTTTAAGATGTTTAGAATTCCCCCACAGAGTGTGGTGAAGGGAGCCAGTGACACAGAGGGCCTCTGTATAGAGATGAATCTTACTCACTGTGTCTCAGCTCCAAGAAAATAAAAAGAGGTGTCATAACATGTTCAGGCATGAAGAGATTTGAGGTAGTGCTAGTCATGTGGTGTAGAAAACTCAAAGGCAAAGGTTATATGAAGAATGGTGCAATGGGTATAAGTTTGCCAAATCCAGAAATGAATTCTGAAAACTTTTCTAAGATGTGAGAGTCACAAAGAATAAGATATAAACATGAAAATAATATAGTACAATTTATGGACTATAATAGTCAAATGGACATTGACTATTCAAAGATATAAGGGCTCACATGAAAAATTGAACCATATATATTAGGAATCACATGTTTTTACAATAAGCATTATAATGTATTTAGGTGATATTAAATAATGAAACATTATTCAAGTGATAATGAAAAATGAACCCTAGTCATTTAGTTTCAGTATTATAAAAGGGATGAGGTTGGAGGTCAAAGAGTTAAGACATTCCTTGATGACTTTATTTATTCCTCACCACCTTCCTCCATGGGAGATAACTATCCTGCTGTTGATATCTCTATTTGACTGATGGTAAAGCTAAGATCCATACAAGCCATCCAGTGGTTAAGTATTAGGCTTCTGGCTGACCTGGAGGGATATACGTTTTTCTTTCCAGTGTAATGTAATTTTCATTTGGAAAGAACAATTATATGCCAATATACAAGTGATAATAAATTTCTAGACCTTGACAAATCCTATGTAGAAAGAAAACAACTTGTGAGAATAAAATGTAACTGGAAATGGGTGTGTCAATCTGTAATGGTCCAAGAGGACCACTCTGGAGATGCAGAGAGCACTGGAGACAAGGAGATGAGTATGAAAGGAAATGGAGAAAGGGATCTCTCAGGGGTAGAAATGTCAAGAACAAAAGACCTAAATCAGGAACAAAGGTCTAAATGATTGAGAAGCAGACAGAGCCTGCAAAGCTGGCATAGAAAGAGCAAGTCAAGACAAGCCGTGAGTGGGTTACAGAGCAAGGTGAGTAAAGTTCATGAGGACTCTGTTGGCCCCAACAAGGCACACGTTCCTTATTCTAAGTGAATGAGAGACATGGAGTTGATTTGACTTTGTATGTGGATACATGTCTGGTGGGGGGGGTGTACATGCACATGGTGGAAGCCAGGGGTCAAAGTTGAGTATTGCTCCTCAGACATTGTTTTTTTTGAGACAGGTCTGTCACTGGGAGATGGAGATCACCAAATCACACTGCTCTGTTATGTTCTGCAACACACAGCAATAGTATCCTTTGGCTTAAGGATATAACAGAGGTGTGGAGTCTAATGGGAGTTCCAGGGGTATTGGTGGTGAGAAAGCCTAAATCAGCAAAAAGGGGAGCTAATTAATATGGTAATCATATTCTTAGCTCACTTCATGTGTTAAGCTTCTCTAGTATATAAGGCACATGTTTTTTGCCTCACTGGCATTCTGGGAGTATAAAGGACCAGCTTTTGATGAAGGCTGCATAAACAAACTGGATGAGGAGCAGGAGGTTCACAGGACTGGATAGAACAATGAAGGAGAAACAGAATAGAGCACTAACAGAGTTTGAGATGTGAATGCAGAATCCTGAAATAAGATGTTTTTCATCTTGCTTGTTAGATGCCAACAACCTGGGGAGGATGCAAATGAAAATAACAACAGATAATAATCATGATAAGCTCTGGGAATCTAAGGTTTGCCTCCAACCATTAGGCTAAGAGGTAAACTAATGTGAAGATACAGAGAACCATTTATTCTTGGCCTCTTCTAGAGCCTGTGTTACAGGAGAGCACATGCCTAAGAATATGTCTGCAGACAATCCAGAGTTGATGTCCTTTGGCTGAATACTAACTTGAATCATTTTCTTTTAGTAAAGCAGTATGGGCATTGCATTCAAATGGCTTTTGCATTAAAAAAAAAAAAAAACCTAAGAGATGCAGTCTCCAAGTAATGTGCTACTTCTCATATGAACAGAATGAACTCAGAGAAGTCCAACATGAAGCTGACCCATATTGTTTGTCCAACATATTATTTCTTCAAAAAATCTGGTTTTTCAGCATTCCTTAACAAATCAAATATGGTCACATTAGAGCCATCCTTCATATAGCTAAATGGGACTCCTCGAGGGGTACACCTTCTCCAATGTCCCATAGTGCCCACCTCTTCCTACCGCTCAGCCTTATCTAAACATGATCATCATTCCTCTGGCTTTCCTCAGCCTGAGGCATTTTCATGGATGTAGACTCACTGGTATAGAATCACCAAGCACAATCAGGGTTAGAGAAAGGGCAAGGGAAAAAAATCCAGAAAGCCTTCACAGTGTAATAAATAAGATAAGCCCAGCCATAAGTTAGCGAGAGTTTAATTCTTGGTTTCTAAAATGAAATTTCCCAATATGTCCAGTGTGGGAAGCTGTCACTGGTTGCAAAAAACTTACACTGGAATAGAAATGACCTTTTTTTTTTTCTTTGTCCAAGAGGGGAAAAAATGCCACTTGTCACAAAAAGGTCTTAAACCAGCAATCTGCAATAAAACTGTTGTAATAACAAGTTAGATTGCTTTCCTTATAATTATTAAGTAGAGGTCTACCAGATTTGACAATGCTATTATACAAAGCCCCCTTTCTTTTATTGCCAACATCATCTGTTAACTATAGCATTTTTAACCCAGATGTTCCTGAACAAAGGCTCTTAAGAATTAGAGTCCAGCTGTCTCTAACTACCCAGAGAGAAGTAAATTGTCCCTGCCATTAAATCAGTCCCCTTGACTGGAAGGATTACTTGCTGGTGTGAATTAAGCATGGAAACCTGTCATAGAGTTTGCACCTTGCAGTGTGCTTACAAAGTAGATGCAAAGATAGGGCTTAGAGAAAGGACCTCTGCCACCAGGAAAGTGGCAGACAACAGAAAAACAGCTTCTTAACTATCCAAACCCATCAAACCTTCTAAACCCAGTTCTCCCAAAAGCACCAGCTCCCTTCCAGTTACCCAGAGGCCCAGAGACTTCAGGATGACTGCCATAATCATAGTAGAAGTGGTCGAAACACTGTGGATGGACAGGGAAAGAAAAGCTTTAGGACCAAGGAACTAGAGGAGGAAGAACAACATTCAACTGTAATTGGAAAGGAGAGCTTCTGGAGATAAGAATGACCACTTAAAATATGTTTTTTAAACAACAAGGCTTGTAAGATTGAGCACCAAGAAAATGAAAAGATTAGGACTGTTAGTAGAGATACTAGACCTCATTTCTTCATAGCTATGACAAGAAGGTTTCAGAATATGCCTACTCTCAAATACATGTACAACCATGCATGCATAACACACACAGACACACACACACATGCATGTGCACATGGGCAAACACACATAATGCACATGTGTCTCTCCTCCCTAGCAGACCTAAGACATTTAAACTTCAAAGTAATTTAATTCTTTGAGGTTGGCAGTTAGTGTTTTTCCAAAGTGTTAACAAGTGCCATTTGGGGAAGTTTTACTGTTACTCTTTCCCTGAAACTTACACCACAGGGTGTGTGCTTCCTCTGCACACTCAGCTACCAGTTGAGATCCTAGCAGGATCACCATTTCTCAGTGGATTCTTTGCCTGATGCCTCTGCTTGAGGATTTCAGTGGGGTAGCAGAAGTAGTTATGAATATCACACTTACATCTGTGATCTGTGTTCATTATATATATATGAATGAACATAGATGTAAGTGTGATATTCATATATATATATATAATCCATATTAAATATATATATATATAATCCAGCCCTATTTTCAAAACTCCCAACATAAGAGACTGGATGGAACCATCTTTGAGAGAAATTTTTTTCTGGTATTTTGAGATATGGCTTCTCTGTGTAGCCTTGGCTGTCCTGGAACTCACTCTGTGGACCAGGCTGGTCTTGAACTCGGAGACCCACCTGCCTCTGCCTACCAAGTGCTGGAATTAAAGGCATTTGCCACCATCACTCAGTGGAAAATGTCTTTTGTTTCTTTGTTTGTTTGTTTGCTTTGGATTCAACATAAGTTTTTATGTAAATTATGTTGACACATGCCTTTCTGAAGTCAGACTATGGAGTCTACCAGGTAACAAGTGGGCTTCCCTCTCTTTCTGCCTCACACTGAGATTGGAAAGTCTGTTGAAACAATCAGTGGAATCATAGAACTCAAGTTGGCACTGGGCAAGAGGCCCTTCTTTGCCTGATCTGTACCAATTCTAACTTTCTTCATGTGACTTCTTTTGAGAGATCTGTCTTTGCAAGATGACACAGGAAAAGTGTCCAATTTTCTGGATCCCAGGCATATGGAAAGCAGGTCAATAGACGACCTCCCTCCCCAGAGCCTTCTCCATTGCCTGAAGCCAGCATCCACATTTTGCAGCTGGACTTGGGAGCTCAACTGCCCTTCATTACCTCCCACTACATTTCCCCAAGTTACCCAATCACTAAATGCTCAGTACCAAAGCTGAATCTTAACTACACCATCAGCTGCAGAGAGACAGAGAGACATGTTGTATTTGAAATACATCTCTTGTCCTAATCCCCTCTGAGCTGTAAAACCTCATACAATTAAGCTTTTATATTTTGCAAGTGATGAATGACTGACTAATAGGCTCGCTGTGAGACTCTGGACCTGGAACTCTGTGTTCTTGCCAATTTGATTGCTGAACCTGCTTTTTTCTAGGCCGTTCTGCCCACCCACCTGGGCATCCTCACCTTTGCTAGCTCTCACAAAGAAACTACCATCACTATTGCCTCTCAAAGCATCATATATCAAAGGGGCTGACAGCCTTGTCCCCATCTACATGGGTCACATTAGGAAAACTCAGAGGAGCTGGTATGTTGAGAAATCTTCCTGTGGTACTGTGTGATCCAGCATTTCTATTCCATGGGACTTGACTTTACCCTCTTCTGAACCCATGTTTCTTACAGGATCAGCTCATATAAACTGGCATCTCCTCCAGGAATCCTTCCCTGATCCTACAGGAAGACTGCAAGAGTGTAACACCCACATTCCAGCTACATTGCCTTCAGCAAGCACACAAAAGCGTCACAGCTTCTCAAGTATGGGTGGGGGTGAGCTCCCTCAGCCCTATTTCAGACTCTGAAGACAACAGTAAAGCAAAAATAAATTCCTTACTCGGTATTTAAAAGAAGTTTTATTAAGTTTCCATGCTTAATAGTTAATCAAATCTGAGGCAACAAGCCTGACACAATGGTAAAAACATTCTGATTCATTTCATTTTTGTCCTATTGACTTGTGACTAAGACTTTGCTAAACAATAAAAGTAAAAAGAAACTGGAACTGCCACAGAGTCCCTCCCTCCTTCCCTTCCTTTCCCCTCCCTCTCTTCTTCCTTCCTGCTTACATTTGATGATGGGAATGGGGGTAGAGAGGAATACAGAATCGAGAGGTAGAAAAGGTCAATAACATATAAGGAGCCTCATAACATGCACCAAGTGTAAAGTCAAACATTTGATGCTATCACAGGAAAAGTACACAGATACAAAGAATCTTAAGTGGCTGATCTGGGGGCCCAACCTCAGTCCTTTGTGGCTTCACTCTATACATATAGTTTCATGTTGTGTGGACTACTTAAGAATAGGATCCTTTAAGGGAAACAGTGGCTTCATAGTCCTATCCTTCCTGTAGGCTTGACACTGGCCATCCCCATCCTTACAAACACTTGCTTAGGAAGGAAGGAAGGAAGGAAGGAAGGAAGGAAGGAAGGAAGGAAGGAAGGAAGGAAGGAAGGAAAGAGGAAAGGAAGCAGGTGGGTGCTGGTGTTCAGATCCCAGGCTGTTGCTGATAACAAAGTTAATGCTACATACGATCGCTTATTTCATCTAAATTAGCTTCTGGATTTGGAGCAAAGACTCAGCTTTGATCACACACAGGGTGGTTTCAAAGGCTGCCACCATAGCTAGAGCCTAACTCTGTATACTAGAGATCTCTGAGCTTGCAATTTTGAAGACAGTAGCTTTGGAGGCCCCCCTCTGTCTCTCCTGCACTGCACCAGCCCTTTCTGTTTTCTTCAGATTTCACCTGGGTATCAGCCACCCTCTCTTCTCATAGGCCTACTCTGCCTCACTTCTGAGAAAACTCTGGAATCTCACTGGTCCCACCTGCTGGGTGGTATGCTGCTGTCAGCCCAGGGGAAAAGCAAATTTATTTCTTTCCATACTTTGCAACATCATCGGTTGCATATTGTTTTAGTGTGGTACATAATTATGGAAACTACTCTGAAAAATCTGTATATTTTATCTATGCTTTATTATACCCAGAATATTTCCCAATTCTTTTCCGTCTCCACAAACCAGCTTAATATATATTTGGGCGTCCTTTATGTCATCTTGAAATTGAATAGCCAGTTCTTACAGTAATGAAAATACTTACGCAGCAGCCTGGTGATATACAACACTACACTCTAATTACAGCTGCGCTTTAATTAACCTGAATTGAAGAGTGTTATCATTAAACTGCTGGTAACTTTGAGTTATGGCTTTTCTTTAATTTAAAGTAGAAAACACAGATAATTAAGCCTCAAGATAATCAAATGCTTGAAGAGAGCTTCAATGTTTTGGGTTGTTCCTAAATCTCATTAAATGTCCTTCCTTTATTGATTAGTTCCGCCTCTGCCGAATTGCTACATTAAAGGAATAATAGCACCGGGCTGAAAAGATTCTCACTCACATCAGAAGTTGCTTTTTTTTTTTTTTTTTTTTCATTCAAAAGCTTTACTGAACAAACACTAAATTCACTGACAACGAGGTACATCTAAGGATCTTTTCCCTCATTAGAACATATTGTAAAGACAAAAATTAATCAAGGGAAATAATTCATACTTTACTAGTGTTGGGCCTGACAAGAGAGCTTCCTCGGGAACCTAGCTTTCCCACACTCCTCTTACTCCACCACTGGAAAAAGTCAGTTCTGCTAAAGATAAAAGGTGACGACTGCTCCCCCTACAGGCTGTAATTGGGATACACAGCGACTACAGGCCAGACTCCTGAGCTGGCACTGAAGGCTAATGGAGTTTCACATGGATGGAAGAAGGTGGAGTTGATTTGGGCTGTTGGGCATCACATATAGCCCCTTCATTAAAATTAAAGCAAGTGGGAGCCAGTTAGTGTTGGGCAGAAACATGGATCCTGTGTGGCCAACAGAGATCCATTGTTTTGCATTGTTTTACCAGCAACTAGCCTTTAGCAAATTAAACAATACCAAGTCCATGGGTCCAGTGCACCCTGTGAGTATCCCAGTTATAGCCTTTTGGGGCGAGACAATCCTCACCCTTAGTCTTAAAAGAACTGACTTTTCCCCCAGGGACAGAGGAAGGGAAGGATGCAAAAGCTGAAGTGCCAGACAGCTTCCTTGGGATACTCCTGTCAGAACAACACTAAACCAGGGAACATAATGACCAAGGAAAAGAGCTTCGAAACTTCCCAGCTAGCATCTCTGACTTCACAGGGCCCGATACCAGCTCTGCCTTGATGTGTATGCCACCCTGAACTGACCATGGAGGGCTTCAAGGGCCTTCTTAAACAGCCCTGTGTGTTCATGGAGCTCTCACTACCCATCATTGGAAGCAGGCTGTGCTACAGAGGAGGGTACCCTCCCAGCATCTCAGTCCACAGCAGCGAAAGAGAAATCACTCTCAGAGAAAGGTGCTCCTGGGAGTTACAAGAGGGCTTCCATTTCCAGAAAAGAACTTCCGAATCAATTACCTATTCACTTTTCCAGTCCATTTAGCATTTAAACTATCGTTTAGAGACAGGGTGAGAAATTTCTGTAAACAACCAAACCATTTTGGAGTGCTTGGGGATTTGGGCCTGGAGACTGGCAGAGAATACCTGCTGTGCTCCATGGCTGGTCTCAGACCCTCCCTTCTGCATACAAAACAAAGACCCCAGGCTTCCTTTACTATAAAGGACTCTCAGTTTTGATTTAGCACCATTAGATTTACTCTTCTAGAATCCCAGATAGTGAGCTTGGCTGGTAAGTGGTTTTTCTCCTTCAGCCTAGATCCACCTGTTTCTTCCCAGTTTTCATCAGTGACACCATTTATTGACCTTTGTTAAAGTGTCAAATACTAGTGGGTCAGACTTAGATGTTTTTGGGGGGGTTTTGGAGGGGCACAACCTTGCTTGATTGTATTTCAATCCAAAGAATCTAAATGGTGAATCTGGGGGTACTGTTATGCCTCCAGGTAGACACCTGGAACTCCCCAAAACAGGACACTGATCTTCCAGGGGATACAAGTGCCCTGGGAACCAGCTCCAATTCTTGCTATTTTTGAGCCTGGCACTTATATGCAGGGCCTTCTCAAGGCCTCCTTCTGTGCACTTGATAGCATAGCTCCTCAGTAAATAGCAAAGCAGTTTCAATGTCTACATATCATGGACTTAATTAGAAAGGAGATTAAAATTCCTTTGTCCTGCAATGGGCAAGATTTGACTTCTTTTCTCTATTAAAAGCAGATGGGGCTGAAGGTGAAGCCCTGAGCTCAGTCCCTAACACCATAAATAAATAAACTAAACTAAATAAAATAAGGGCCACATGAGCTCATGCCACCTTTCAAAGATTTCTATCTCATAGCAGTGTTATGAAGGACATACAGGCAATCTGCACAAACTGTAAGTTTCTACAAATAAGGGGTCTAATCTCAAGATTTTGGGACCTAGAGGATAAAGTGGAGCCAGTGTGGCCCCTAAAGGCAGGACTTTGTCAGGACATACTTTCCTGTGCACAGACATGCAGCCCTGAGCCCACATGAGTGAGAATCAAGTGTCCCAACCAATGCAAGCAAAGGCAGGAGTGCCCTTATAGAGCCATTAAATATCCCTGAGAGGCAAAGAGCATCCAGTGAACAGTCACTTACTCACAAACAGTAGGGAAGGACAGACCCACGAAGGCACTGGAGAGATATTCTGTGTACATCTCATTGGAGACTCCTTCCAAGTAGTATTTCTGCCACGTGTCTTCCTCAATCTAAGAGAAAAGGGCACAAGAAGAGTATTTCAAACACAGCCATAACCTGACAGAAGGAACTGGAGTTATAGCCTCAGTTAAACAAAGACACATACTAGTCACACAATGACCTTCCTGTAGACAACCTTCTGAGCAGCAGGAAGCATAACACAGAACCCCCCTTAAGCTTCCAGTGACCCCCAAAGGCATTGAGTTCAGTAGATTTCCTTCAGAGCACTACCTTACTCTAAAAAAAAATGTTTAATTGCATTTGTGAGTTACAGAGAGAGACTTGTGAGTGAGATTGTGTGTGTATGGGTGTGACTGTCTGCATGAGAGTATGAATGTATGTGCATGCAAGTATGCCAGAAGAGGGTGTTGAATACTGCAGAGCTGGAGTTCATAGGCATATGCAGAACACATAGCTTGTCATGTGAGTACTCATGATTATGTAACAAACATCTCTAGTCCTTTATAACATCCATGATTTCTAAGGCTGTGGGGACAAGGGACACACACAATAATGGGGGGTAAGTTATCAACTGACACAAATTTCTGGAGAGCAGTTTTGCAGGTGTTTTCAAAATTCATGAAACCATATACTCTTTATGCAGGCCTCCCATTTCAAGCACCGACAGTCAAATATTTAAAGGTGTAAGAAAAAGTCAAGTGGCTATGGGTTTTTGCCACTCTTGAGACATGTCTCTACATCATAATCACATATGCATACCTTAAATTACAAATAAGTTAGTCACAAGAAATTTTAAAATTCAGTGAGGAATCCTGATGAAATTTTTAGGTTCTTTTACACTCATATGTGTGTACATTAGTGAATGCCATGTGGACATGGGTATCAATGGGGGCCAGGAGAAAGCATCAAATCTTGTGAGCCACCCAATGTGGAGGTACTGGGAACTGAACTTAAGTACTCAGTGAGTACTCTTAACCACTGACCAATTCTCTCTGGTTTTATACATATAGGGCCATATAAAAATGTCTAGAAGTGTTGATAGCACAACAGTATCAATTATTTCTGAATTGCAGAATACTAGTTTTTAAAGTAGATTAATGTATTGTCTGAAGACTTTATACAAGGATTCACACACACATGTATATGCACTATACTCTATACATTTCTACTTTGGGAGGAAAAGGAATTTTTTCATCCTACTTAGAATAATAACACAATAAGCAAAATATAGTTTCAAAGGGGTCATGTCCAAAACTTTATTAAAATACATGGTCTTGCTGGGTTTCCCAACAACCATCAGCAAGCAAAGTGCTTTCACTGGAGTCAATCTTTGAAAACTGGTGAACTAGACAAGAAGGCTGAACCACTCCAGGAGCTGAGGAATCAGTCTCAGCGGCCTCCTAGGCAGGCTCTGAGTGGCAGCCTCCCATGCTTCACTTCCTATGATGGCTCAAGTTAGAGGAAGACAACAGAAGCTGCTCCACCCATAATATAGCTCATTATAATGTGTTCTGGTCCTCATGCTGTGAGGAACCCTGTCCATGGCTCATCAGTCAGTCAACTGAGAAAAATGCAACATCAGGATTTGAAGAAGACATGGGAGCTTGGGAAAGGGCCTAGGCTTCAACTATGTGGTTATGCCCTGGCAGCCAAAATCCAGAATGAAAATATGAGAAGTAAATGGAATGTTCCCTGTCCCCATGTTGTTCATTTGCTTCATACTCAGCCTCAGAAAATAGGCCTTACATTAACCTTCTTAGGAGGAGCTGCTCTGCCTGCTCCTCTATGTCAGGTGTTAGTTACCCACTTCTTTGGGTTATAACTGTACAATTATCTACAAACTGGTCTACCCCATAGAGGAGTACTTGAGCAAAGGGGTTGTCCCTCAGCCATTTCTGTTGCTAAATGGTATACAAACAAACAAATAAACAAACAAACAAACAAAAACTCATAATGTGTTCAGCAAAGCATGAACTTCTTAATTTCTCCAAATCTATGTTCTTAATAATGTTTTTCAAACAAGATATTTAGTAACTCTAATTTAAATGAAGTTTAGTGTGCTTTAGTAAACATTTCATAATATAGAATATTTTAGCAACAATATTACAGTAATTTTTGATGGTACAGAGGATACCATATGAACTACAGTTAATTATAAAACTTAAAGGAGGGCTTTATGGGAAAAGAGTTTAAATAATGTATAAGAATCCTACCTATTTTTTAAGAGACTTTTTAATTAAAGTATTTTTTGTTATTTAACACTCTTTATCAGTCCTTTGAGAGAATGTCATGCAATGTATTTTTATCTTAATTAACCCCTTTCTTTAAGTCTTACCACAACCCCCAACTCCTTCCCACCCAATTTTGTGTCCCCACTGTTTTTTAACTTTTTAATTTATCAAGTCCAACTTGCGCTGCCTATATAACTCTTGGATGTGTATTAATCTACTAAAGTATAGTTGACCTACCAGGAACCATACCCTTAATGACAATTGATGCTTCCTTTTCCAACAGCTGTCAACTGTCAGAAACTCCTCAGCCAGAGATGGCACTTCATGCCCACCTCCTATCTCCATGCTGGCATTTTGTCTGGCTTGTGCTTATACAGTTCTTTAATAATATGCCAGACATTTTCTCTAATTTAAGTATTATAAGTGATTTTCAAAAATACTGACAATATAAACTTTATCTTAACATTACTGTTATTCTTCAGTTAATATGGTTTTAATATTGATCATTTAGTTATTTCATAACAAATTTTGTTGTAGGTTAATCAATCAATTTGGTAAGTAAGTAGAAACAGATTCTTTATGAAATAACAATATTGTTCATGTTTCTGTTAAACTTAGCAAAAATATTTCATTGATTCATTTTCTGCCTTCCTTTGATTTTCCACATCTCTGTTCCCAAAACTTTGTTTCTGCGGCTAATCTGAAGTGGTTGTAGACAAACACCTGGAAAAAAATGTTCAAGCCATTCTAAAAAACAAAATCCCTCTTCCACACCCATTTGTAAATTCTCAGATGGTATCTACAAGGCTGGACACAGTAGCATCAAATCAAGTGTACAAATAGTAGTCCAAAATTCATTGTCCTGACTGAAAGCTTTCACATCTTTGGAGTTATTTGCACATGCACAGTCTACAATATTTTTTAAGATTTCCATTTAAGGCATCAAACACACACAAACACACACACACACACACACACACACACACACACACTACTAATTTAATTATACTAACATCTTTCCAAAAGACACGTATTTAGTAGGGATGTAAACTGGTACTGCTGCTATGGGAAACAGAGGAGTAGTTCTTGAATTCAAATATAGTTACTACAGAGCCAGCAATTCTGCTCCTGAATATATAACTAGAGAAAATGGGAAGGGATCAGAACAGTATTACTTAAGATAGCTTAGAATTTGAAAGGACTAAAGTGTTCATGGAAGGATACGTGGACGCTCAAAGGCATATTGTTCAGCCTTCCCAATAAAGGAAATTCTGGCACATGCTGCAGTATGGATAAGCCTGACAATATTATGCTAAGAAAAAAAAGACTACAATCATAAAAGACAAATATTTAGAGTTGGAGGTGGGTCAGTTATTTGAGGTGCATGCCTGAAATCCTAGAATAGACAGTGCAAAGGTGGCCATAGAGGTTAGGGGCAGTCATTGTTTTCATGGTACAAAGTCAATTTTTCAAAATGACAAAAATTCTGAAGATGGATGGTGGTGATGGTTACACAGCCATGTAAATGTACTTCATGTCAATGAGCTATCTACTTAAAAATGGCTACAGTGGTTAGTTTTATATCATGTATATTTTACCACAATTGAAAAACATTTAAAGCCCTCATGATTATAACTGATAATGCCTAAACTCAAGCATGACAAACCATGCTAAAGAAAGAACAGGAGTGAGTTGGGCTTGGGAACCAGCCCTGTTGTCACCAGGATCTCTCTCTTGCCCTCAACTCCTCAGGCCTTGCAATCTCCATTGAAAGAATGCAGAGGACACATGCAGGATGCTATGCAGAGGACAGGTGACGTTGATTATAGAGAATTCCCAAGATCTGAGGGCAGAAATGGCCAAGAGCTGAGCACAAACAGAATGTATGCAGCCTTGTTTTTTAACAGAATGCTTCACCTGACTAGACAATAATACTATGAGTTTGAGGGCAATTTAGAACATCATGTTACCAAGGAACAAAAAAATTAAACTCAGATCCCATTTTTTACCATCTGAGATATCCTAGGCTATCTTGAGTTTGCTATGAAGCCAAGGATGACCTTGAATTTGAACTTCTGTCCTTCTTGCCTCTACTTCCCAAGTGCTGGGATTACAGGACTGTATCGTAATACCCCTTTTACTGGAACACTGCCATGCTAACTCTCTACTACTGTTACATCTCAAACCCAGACTCTATTCTGTGGACCAGGAAACAAAATCTTGCTCTTATAGTTTCTGGTTTCCTAAGCTGCTAATTAAAATGGAGGAGTCCAGCTGGACCCTGTGACATACAATTCTGCTGATATCTGACTATCTCCCTAACACTGTGACATTGTACCATATCCCAATCTAGGAAAATGAAACTTCATTCTCCCTAGCCTGTATTGGGACTTAAACCATGACATTTGATCATGGTTTAGCTTTCTAAGTCTCAAGCATGTCAACAAGCAATAAAAAAGAAAAGGAAAGAAATCACATCTTTCATCTATGTCAGTGGAAGCACCATAGGAGAGGAGAAATAAATGTAAAATAGGTTGAATTTTAAAACTGTGTATTTAACACTGGGGGGAGCATAAAACAATTTGGAGAGAGTTGAGGGAGCTGTTATCATTCTGAGAAACACCTACTTAAAGTCAGTCACAAAGCCAATTAGTAACACAAAAAGGATTTAGAGTTCTTGCCTTGAAATACCCCACACAAATGCTTCCTGCTCAGTGATATTAATATAGGTGTCCAGAGATGTTATATATGGACAGAGAGGGCTTGTTATATACAAGTACTCAATGTGGGGACAGCAACCTATCAAGGACTCAGGAGCTCAAATGTGTACTCATTATTTTGAGCAGAGAGCAAGGAGAACTACTGATGTTGAGCTTAGCTGGAAAGAGCATTCTGAGAAAAAAAAATAATCATTTCTACTATATGAAGTAGAACTGTCCCAGACTACAAGTTCTTTCCGTAAATAGTACATGCTATTCCCCACATTTGTATCGTCCAAGTATTTTTAACTGTAATGTGAAGACACATTTCCCAGCAGAAAAATGAAGGAATGGGACCAAAACGACTTAAGGAAAGGTGCCAAAATTAATTTTCCAGCCATTCAGCAATCAGTCAAAGGCAAAGCATTTCCTGAGGTAGCAACTTATCCTCTGGCTGCTACTTCAAACACCAGCTGTCTCAGAAGAGCTCCTAGCAAGATGAGCAGGTGATATGCTGTAGGCCCTTATTCATCAAACACACACAGAACCCTCAGTAAGAAAAGAGAATGAGCCACTGGACTAGCCTGTCTGCACTTCTTATGGTTTTATTTATCTACCCTTCACTATCTAATTTTTCAACCAGTCTAGTTGAACCATCCAAGTAAATGGTTTTTTACACCAACCCATGGGCAGACAGCCTCACCATCAATATGCCTTCCAACCAGAATCATCAGCCTTGGCTCTCTGAAAACTCACTCCTTCCTGATCCCAGGTTCTGAATGTGATACTAATAATTGGTTGGGAATAACACCTTTAAATTTTTGTGTGCTTCACCTGATTAGAAAGAAACTGTGTTTCTCTAATGCTAACAGCCTGGTGGATGTGAGCAACTCAACT
The DNA here is from genome assembly GCA_030556225.1 of Cricetiscus sungorus. NCBI lineage: Eukaryota > Metazoa > Chordata > Mammalia > Rodentia > Cricetidae > Cricetiscus > Cricetiscus sungorus. The sequence goes on along the minus strand of JANBXA010000124.1, from coordinate 949,854 downwards.
CTCCTGGCTAGGTTCTATAACAGCCACAGTGATTTCTGTTGCCAATGAATAACTATATCAATTAGAGCCAAACAATTCTGGAAAAAAATCCATCCCTACCCCAGGAGCCATACAAATGACTCTGAAGGTTATCAAACACATGTCCTTATTTAATTGAAAATGAGTACACTATATTAATTCAAATAGATGCTATTTTTATACCTCAAAAACAAAGAACTAAAAGAAAATTATAGAGTTTGATGATCATTATGTTACTAGGAGTAATAAAATGGGGTAAGCCATAACATCTACATACTAATATTGCCCCACATGGGGTGGTAGCCTAGCAAGTCTCTACTTTACTTAGTATCTGAATTCTTAGTGAATATTCCTTCCCTGGTAAGATGCCATTTTAAACCATGAAATTTATAACCAAAACCAGTTGGCCACATATGAATGAATAGTTTCACATACAAATTAGACAGTATGTTGTGCCTGCCCTTTTACTGTGTGGTATTCTACAACAGTGTGGTGACATAAACTGACCAACACTATCTTAGAACCTCTAAAACATATTTATTCTGACAAAAAAAGAAATAGCACCCACAGGACATGTCAAGCATTTTACTACAACAATAAACATGAAATCAGAATTTATGGGCTCTTGGCTGACTCATGTGTGGAGTTGTTACTAAAATGAGTGCAGCCATTTATACTCATTCTTCAACAGAGTGCTGTCACTAGGGAATATTTGATGGAGTTCTGCATGCTCTCAATTCTAGCTGAAAGGAACAATGTTGAGGTGTTAATGGGACCCCATCACTGGCTATGTTCATCGCCCATGAACATAACCGTGTTGATCTATAGGCCAAGTGGATGTTCTTGTGTCCATCCCTTCTTAGCTTCAGCACAATTAAAGATCCTCACAGCAACTTACAGAATTAAAAAGCCAAATGAGAGAAGAGTGCTAAGGACCGCAGGGTGCCACCTCATAGCTGCACCCTGTGCAGCTTTGGAGGGTGGGTGTGCTGGCAATAAAGTGAGAGCCAGAGGGGAAAAGCAGAGGCACAGCATGATCTGCCTTTCCAGAATGTTCTTCCTCTCTGGCCAAATGGCCTATCAGTGCCATACTTCTTGGAACCCAATGGGGTCAGCAGCCTTTCTGGGAATGATGTTAAATTTCAGGGTCTTCATCACAATTTGGCATTCGATTTTTATGGCCTATTTCTGGGCACAATTTACAGATTGAGTGAACAGAATGAAAGAATCTCAGATTTTTCCAAAGGTGTCAGAGTGACGTCAATTAAAACATGTTATTTGAGATTTGATGGAATGCCATGTAAGTTGTTGCTTTGACCTCGAATGAGTAAATACACAACTGGCAAGATTAATTTGAGGTGGACTTGGACCAGACTTTTTATTCCCAGACAAATGGGCTGCTGACAATCAAGTGAGTGTTGTTATTGTTGTTGTTGTTGTTGTTGGACATTACATACAATAAAATCAACCCATATAAGGCATTCAGAAAAAAATCAACACATCATATCACATGCAAAAACATTTCAATACCTGTGATTTCCCCCTAAAAATAGGGGGAAACAAAAGTTACTCCGGCATAGATTACTTCTGGAGGAGCATGAAGTACCCAAGAGTTTGAAGGTAAAAGATGGTTTAAAAGAAATACTAACATGAGATTTTCCAAAAGAATAGCCATGTAGAAATTATTTAAGACACTATTGTCTCTATGACGGGAAGCTGGTACTGTTTTTGGTATTGTAGGATTTGCCTTCTCTCTTGGTTTCTCTCTAATGTAGAAAAGGTGCTTTTGTTTAGGACATGTCAAACCGTTTTAAAGATTGGCCTATTTATCATCTGCCCAAATAGGAATTTGGTTTTTGCAATCTTGCTAACAGTTCATAACATCTTCACTTCTGTTCCAAGCAATAATGTTCTTAAAATGGCCCTTAGAAACCACTCTAATCAGGCTAGATGATCAGGAAGTGACCATTTCCTGACATTGGCAGCCACCACCAGACACACAGTGAAGCCTGGCACCCAGGAGTTTCAAAGGAGCCATTCTCAACACATCTGACAAGAAAGAACCAGAGCTTTGTTTTGATTTATAATATGCATTATCATTGTGAACCTGAATGTTTGAAAAATCAAGCAAAAATGAATTACAAGAAGAAAGAAATAAGAAAATAAAGCATACCAAGTATGGGACCAATATTTTAAATCCCTGGATCTGACTAACATAAAATCAGTAATCAAACTGTTTAAAGATTGTTATTTCATTTTCTATATTTCATCTCCTGCCAAGTGTGCTACAAGTATCTCCCAGCATGGTCTATATTTGAAGTTCCATTGGCCTACAATATCACACCCTCCCATCTTATATTCTTTACTTTCTGTTCACAACTTCCCTGGTATTTCAAAAAAGAAGTATTACTGTTTCAGTTGAGATTACAATGTGAACTGCACAGAAGTTATTACGAAGTGTAGCCTGGAACCAAGGTGGATGGTGAGAGAATTTTGTGCTACAGCCTACTAGAATGTAGGCTCTTTTGAAGAAAACATTTTTATCTGAGTCTCTACTACCTAAAACTGGGTATAGTACACAGTAATAGTTCAGTGATTTTTTTTTTTATATTTTAGTGTAACATTTCTGAAAGGGAGAAATGGTATCTGAAGTCATAGAACCTTCCATTTCAACAAGTAGACCATGGAGATAGAAAATGCTAAGCAAAATACTTCTTTGCTCAAGTTTCCCACCCTGGCATGAATGTTTCCTTCAATCTTCTATCAGAACTACATCTTTCTGTAGCCATTTTTCATTGTCAAGCTTCTACCTTTCTTGTTGAGTTACATGGTGCCTGAGTTTTCTCATGCCCCCCATATGATGTACTTTACCTGCTTTCATAGATACCCATGGTACCTACCATGTCCAAGCACATAATGACTACCAGACACTTCATATCCAATACCTAGGTGGTACCTGGCACAAAGCATGTGCTCAGAGTATGCCATTTGACATCAGATACTCGTAGGTCATTTGATCTATCAGACATCTGACTAGAACAGAATGAAGCCTAATGGGAGCACAAGGCTCTCCCTTACCAGCAGGCTCTTTACAGAAGGGAAAGTCTGTCTTACTAACTCTGTCTTCTGTTAGTAGAACAAGCAGCATGGTACCCTACAGCTAGGAAGTGTTCAATCAGTACATGCTGAGTTTGTCTGGGCTAGAGAAAACAGGAGAAAGAGACAGACAGTAACAGGCACAATTTTTCCACACTTCTAAGCACAAATAAGCATTGATAACTTTGTATCATTTAGTGGTGGAGCATGAAATGAAATGAACCAATTTTGTTCTCTTGATGTTGAGAAATTCTACAGTCTTAAGCTCTAACAAGGAGGTATGTGTAATTGGGTCATTTAAGACTTCCCAGGAAACTTCTTACTAAGAGCAGTGTTTTATGGGAAATGTTGTCATTACACAACATCTTGGGCTGGTTAGCAAGTAGCTTATGGTTTTCTAAATTCTAAGATCTGTAACTTAGAGGCTTGGGTTTGAGAACAGGACAGCTTAAGATCCAGTGTTTTAACTGTCTTCCTTCCTTTTATTTGTCCAATTTCATTCCTTTGGGGGAAAGTCCTGCTCTCCTTGCTTAGCCTATGTCATCTTCCCCAAGGAACTAGCTCCTCTTTCCTTCCCACTGCTTGGATTCCTGTCAACTCAAGCAATAATTCAATAGCAACAGAATGAACCCAGAGAAAACTATATCTGGCAAGGCCATTATTCCTATGTTCTAAAGTGAGTGTGACCCCTCCCACATGCATCTTTTTTTTTTTTAAAGGGAGTTAGACAAGGGAGTTAGAAAGAATCAAACACTTGAATTGGTGTTGGAATTATTATCATACTTCTGTGTGTTTGTGTGTTTTACATGTGTGTTTGTGCACATGCACAAGTGCAGGTGTACATGCATGTGCCATGAATGTGGGGTTCAGGATTGTGGATGGCATGTGTCTTTTAAGCTGTTCTCCATTTTATTTTTTGAGTTAAGATTTCTCCCTCAGCCTGGTGCTCATCAGTTTAGCTAGGCTGGCTGGCCAGTGAACTCTAAGGATCTTCTTACAGCTACACTTCCAGCACTGGGATTACGGGTGCTCATGACCATAGCAGGCTGTGTATATGTATATGTGTATGTGTATGTGTATGTGTATGTGTATGTGTATGTGTATGTGTATGTGTATGTGCATGTGCATGTGCATGTGCATGTGTATGCTTATCTATTTTCTGTGGGTTCTGGAAATTCAAACTTAGGTCTTCATGCTTATGAGAAAACACTCTACAGAATGAGGCAGTCCCAAAATCCTGTAAGCTTACTTTGGGTGACACAAAAGTTTAGTGGGTTGTCTAGGTCTTTGAAAAATCTTCTACTAATTTAGATAATTTGATGAAAATCTATTACTATTAACAAATTTGTAGCAGTGGGTGTGTCTGATATTTTACTTCAAATATCCTCAGAGACAACACCCAACCATATCCAGAACTTCTAAAACTCTGATATGTGCATTGCTCAAGGAGACTCAATAGGACGTAGTTACAAATGGCACAGTCCTGATGTAGGTTCTATAAATTTACATTTCTAGTATGCTCATGCATAGTGACCACAAGATGAATGGTCAAGTGTTATTTCAATAAGCAGAGACGGACTTTGTGAACCAGAAATCAAAGAGACTCCACTGCAGCCTAAAGGGTTTGAGTTAAAGACAGAAAAAAATGATGCCCATAAAATACGATTGGAGGCAGTTACAGGAGAAGCTTGTACATTATCAGGCACAAGATGGGCCTCCAAGAGTTTGGGTTGTTGTGGTAATTAGTCTAAACACTATTTCCAGGGTCCAGGTTCATCTAGTTTGCCTCTTGCCATTGATCCGATGACCTCAATAACAGCTCAGTCTCCATCTGTATATGTGCTGTACAGACTCAATAGCCATAGAGATGTCTATATTTAATTCAACTAAAAATAAAGTTTCAGAAAATGGCCCTGATTTGCATCCCTAATTTCCATTCAACTTTCCCATTTTAGGACACAGTGTTGAATGTGAGGACAAAGATGCTTGCCAAGCCAGTCCCATTTTAGTGACAGCAGATTCTGGATACTTATGTCTCCTATCGCTGTACAATATGGCCTAATAAAGTCGAGCCAAAGAGACTAGATTTCATTTCAGAGCAAAGGGTTTGGTCATAAAGTTTTGCTTTCTGGCTGAACAGAGCCATTGCAGCCTCAAGCATAAATTGTGCTGGTTTTAGGTATCGGGGTGATTGGAAAGCCAAATGGGTTATTTGTGAGCCAGGTATCAAAGGCAGAGTCACCCGGGTTATTGTGCACTCATTGTTATCTAGACAATCTCTTGCCAGTTAGAGCATATTCTCACAGGAAGCTAGACACGACTCCTCTGCAGCCTGAGAGAGTGAGTTTTCAGCCATATCATAAAGGCATCTGACTCCAAGTGTGGAAGTAGGCAGTATACAAATTACTATGTTATTTAGCTGGGCTTAGCAATTTCCTTTTGGGAGGAGGGTGGCCACAATTCTGAGTGCTAACTGATTGATTGAGAGACCAAGTACAGAAGCACCTATACCTGGGGAAACACTGGCTTCAAATCTCAGCCTTGCTGTGCCTCTGCCAACCTGCATAACCTTGCTTACCTGCAAAATGACAGCAGCACAAGTGTTTAGGGCCTCTAGGAAGGCAGTCCAAATGAGGTGATACATGCAAAATGCTGAACACAGGGCCTGACAAATGAATGTGGGTTATTTATTCAGTGTTACTTTGTAGATGGTTTAAAAATAGCAGCTGCCATCGTGCATGATGGGTAATAGTGAGGATGGCGATAGTATTGTTCCACATCATGTGCGTTCCATTATTATCTCGAATCTCCCTATTAAATGACCTTAGTCCTTATATCCTTACTTTCTGGGCTCATGTTGAACTGATACCTGGAAAATCTTCACCCCACATGATGGGCATGCTAATAAACTAGCAATTTTCCAAACACTGTAGGTGTGTAGTGTGTATGTCCCTATGTATGTATGTATGTATGTATATATGTATGTATGTATGTATATGTATGTATGTAGGTAGGTAGGTAGGTAGGTATGTACATATAAGAGTGTGTGTGTGTGTGTGTGTGTGTGTGTGTGTGTGTGTGTGTGTGCGCGCGCGCATGTAAAAACAATTAGTAACCTTGGGTGTCGTTCCTCAAGTACCATCTGCTTTTTTTTTTTTTTTTTTTTGATATATGATCTCTCAATGGCCTGGGACTCATCAAGTGTCTAGACTGGCTGGCCACTAATCCTCAGTATCTGCACTTCCCTAGGGATGTTCCATCTCTCTTTGCCTGCATTTATGTCTGTGTGTTGTGTGTGCACTGTGGCCATGAAAGCTAGAGGACAGTTTTGGACTCCCAAGACTGGAGATATATGCATTTGTAAGCCACCATGTTGGGACTGGGTATTGAACCCAGGTCCTCTGGAAGAAAAACCTGTGACCTTAACTACTGAGCCATCTTTCCAGCTTCTTCTCTTCCTTCCTTCCTTTTTACTTAAACTTGGTTCCAAAGATTAGAACACAACTATCGCTGTGTTCTCAAACATTATTTTCTAAATACATGTTTGGCTCCATTTTGAGAAGAGGCTGAATACTAGGTAAAATTTTAAAAATGAAATTGAAACACACCTCTGATCAGCAACTTTTGCCTCTACTGTTCTGACAATTCAATCCGAGACTTCTTTTACAATCTCTGTTCTGCTAAGGCTTGCAAACCAGCCATCCTGAGCCTCCTAGAAAGCTTCTTGGAAAAAGCCGGCTCAACCCTCCCACCCCAATTAGCTTATTGGAGTATTCCATCTAAATACAGACACTGACAAAGTTCTGAGGAGTATATTTTTATCTTCCTTGCTGCATTTCTGGGGAGGTGTTAGCATATGTTATGGTTTGCTATGCCCAGAGAACTACTAGGCTGGCCCCCATCTTGCAGCTGGCATCTCATGAAGTAAGGAAGAGGGACTACGATGATCCCATCTGGCAAGGGGGGCTCATTTTACCCCCTAGGCTCACTGGACCCATGAGCAAGTTCAAGTGGATAATATATTTCAGTCATAAGGCATGGGAGATCCCACCCCTCTTTCAGCAGGTGGCTCATTCCAGCATACAACTGTTTTCCCTGCCAGTGGCTGCACCTGCTGAGGGAGTTCACATTAACACAATGGAAAGAACTCTCAGCAAATCTCCACTGGCTCCGAGGCTTAGGGAAAGGTCAACAGATATGTCTTTTTTTCACCTATTAGTATATAAAATCATGAATCCTTGAGGAGGTAGGGGACTGGCAAAAAGGGGATTAAGTAACTGGTGCCATTTAGGCTGATGAACCATGCTGCTGGCTGAGAAAATGAACTAAAAAAATCCTGTCAACTCTGTATCTTCCCACAGAGAATTTAAGGGACCTTACTCAAGATCAGTCATCTACAAAAAATGTTGGTAACATAAGATTGTAAGCATTATAGGTAGAGATATTTTATGCCACCTTTGAGCACGATTCAATATCAGGCTTTGTCCTTTATCTTCTCCCACTAGTGACTCAGTGCCAACCTAGTAGAGACTAGATGTCATTGGAAGGACACACCTAAACAGGATGTGTCACCTGTTCCTAAGAAGGGCAGGGTGTATGGACCAAGGGTTGGGATCTGTTTGTGCATTGTTAATTTTTCATCAACCTTAAGCTTTTCTTTTTATTTTTGCCAGACAATTAAAAATTAGAAATAGAATAATGTACCCAAAATCTCATAGAAAACCACATCCTAAATTAGCCTGGCCATCTATCCACCCTATCCCTTGCCTACTGCATGCCAGCCAAATAGCCCACACTTCACAAGCAGGAGTGAACAGGAAGGGTGTAGGCTGTGGTAGTAAACTCAGTAAACACACTGATCTACAGATATATACACACAGAGAAACAGTTATATATGCACAGAGAACTGTGCATGACCCATTCTCATTACTGTTAGGCTGGATACCTATCCTATCCTGAAACAGATACCAAGTATTCTTCCTTTGCTGTATCCTTGCTTTGTTAATCTACAAAATGGAAAGGGGAAGGGGAAGGAGGAGCAGAAGGGGAAGGGAGAAAAATGTAATGGAACTGGCCTTCTCATCAGCCAGTAAATGCCAGATGAAACAAGAATGCAAAATAAAGTTCTTAAGAAATAAAAGCAAAAGGAAATGAAAAGACAAATGCTATAAACATGGAGGCTAGGAATAAACACAGACATCTGTAGAGGGACTGTTGATGGTGTGAATTTTAAATATCATCCCATTCTCACGGTGGTGAACACTTAGTTCCCAGCTGTTGAGGATGTTTTGGAAGATTGTCAAAACTGAGAGCTGTGAGGCCTATCTGAAGAAGTATGCCACTGGGAAAGGGCCCTTGAGGGAGTATCATCCATAGGTACTTCCTGTTGTAATATCTGCTTCCTTGTCAGGCAATGAACATTTCTCCACAGTATGTTCCTCTCACTGTTAGGTCCTATCTGTGTACACAATACAAAGTAAATAGTGACTGAACCTTCAGAAACTGTAAGCCAAATCTTAGTTTGTTTCTCTTGGGTATTTGGTCACAGTGGAACCACAAAGGAACCACCATGCAGAATGAACTAAGACCTCTTATATAGTAAGTTCAAAGGGCACAGAGCCATGCCACTTCTCAGTGGTCAGAAGGGATCTGTCTATAAACAAGATATGGCAAAAAGAAGAAGTAGTATTTCTAACTCATACTACTAATTCCATCCACTTTCCATCCCCTAGTGTGCACAGACTACAGTCTTTAAGACAGGACATCAGTGAACTTTAAACACAAACCAAGGGGACTACACCATTCTTGTTGTCATGAAATACATGTGGCAGTTAATGGTAAAAACTACAAAAAAAAATCCCCAGTTGAAAGGTTTTATGGAATGCCATTTTTCAAGATGCCAAATGGATGCTTAAATTGATCTCAGCACCTTTTCACTGACGTTCCCAGCATTTCTCTAAGTCAGCCAAATGGGCGTGCAGTTGAAATAGTTATCTCCCATTGTTCTACCAGAAGATATTGTGCTGCTGCCTGTCCAGGAGATTATCATGTTTTAATATTCACAGCCTCTGGCCAAATGTGGATTACTTTAAGCTCTCTCTCCCCAAAGAAAATGATTACTAAACATTTGAATAGGTAGTGGTGGTGGCAATGCAAAAAAAAAAAAAAAAAAAAAAAAAGACAACATTCTTGTTCTTTTAGAGGCACAGGGCAAAGCAAGATCAGTTTCTAAAGAGACATGTGAGTTCCTAGTCCTGGATGAGATGCAGTAAACACAGTCTGCTTGCACTAAGTGCCATAAGTCCCAGATGAAACACTTTAGCAGCTACTTCTAGACAGACTCTGAGCAATACACAATAGCAAGGAAGACTACAGTTAGAAATATCACCAAAGCCATTGTTTCCCTGGTATCCTCTGCACTGACTTAAAGGCAATTCAAAACTTGAACGTGTTTACCATACAGAGAAAGTTCTATAAATCTTCACTGTAGCTCTGGGAACAAAAAAGGGAATGACTCATACTCAGAGAGATGGGGAAATCAATGTTGTTTTCCCATTCTTACCACCTACTTATCTTTGTGCTCTGAATCCAAGTCATCCAAAGGGGACAGAGCAGGTGTGACAATACAAGCCAGAAGGTTAAAGAAAGTAAGAACACCTTCCATAAGACCTTGGTCCCAAGAGAATGAAAATGAAGCCCTATTGCTTCTTGGCTCCATACTAGTCAACTCCAAATGCAGAGATGGATGCAGGAAGTATACACAAATGAATCCAAGAGTGTGGCAGAGATAAGAGAAATAGAGCTTGGAAAAGCAGCCCCTTAGAATGTGATGAACTCACAGACTTACTTACACATGTCTGGGAAGAACCTGCTCCTCACAGCAGATAGCAGCTTTTGATAACTAAATCACCACCCAGCCTGAAGCTGATACAGGACACAGGACAAATCCAATCAGCTTAGCTGAGGCTTTAAAATTAAAAAACAACAACAACAACCAAAAAAAAGCTGGAGCTCACAATACACAGAAGTCTGGAAAACACTTGTAGCCTAAATTAAACTCAATTCCATGCTGACCAAGATTTAACAAGATTCAGAAATTGATAATTAAATAATAAAAATGTCTAGGCTACAATAAAGAGTAAGAAGAGCCAAGACAAAATTCAGCTTTCAAGGGAAGACAATTGGCAGATGTCAGGATTTTCAAAAGAGACTGGAATGAGCTGACAATGCAATACAGCACTCACATAAATGTTCTAAAAGAGGTCACATCTGTGAACACAGACAAACATACAAAGACAAAAACCCTTAGTAAAGAAAGACAGGAATTGGGGATGGATGGAGAGATGACTCAGCAGTTAAGAATGCTTGTTATGTTATCATAAGAACTAGAGTTCAGATCCCAGCACCATGTAGCAACATGCATTTCCCATGCAAAATATTAGAAAGGGGCAGAGACAAGAGGATTGTTGGGGCTTTTGTTTAGATTTCATTCCAGTCTATTCAAAAATGTAAGCTCCAGGTTTAGGGAGAGACCATGTCTCAAAGAAAATAGGTAGAGAGTGACAGAAAAGGACACTCAGTTCCACATCTAGCTTTGTGTACACACCTGTGTACAGGTGTATACAAATGAACATACACACAGACACATTAATGAATGGTTAAATAAACAATCAAATAAATAAATGCTAATAAAAAATCAAATGGAAAATCCATATTGAAAACTACCAACACTAAAATATTCACCTGATGGTTTTGATAGGATGAAGATTTAAAAAAAGAAATCAAACAGAAAGTATGAGTCTTGTGCAACATAAAAGAAGTTCCATCATTCATGTGAGGACCCTAGGAAAACAGAAGGGAAAGCACTGGTACAGGGAAGAATGAATCTGAGTTTCACCAAAACACAAGGCAAGCACTTCTAGAATCTCAGTAAACCTCACCAGGAAGAACACAGAATGATGCCCAGGCACATTCAAACAGAAACCTGGGGGGGAGGGGGCTCTGGTGCAATCCAGAGCCCTATAGGCTAACAGGAGTCAGGCGACTGGGGACTTCTCATCAAAAATGAAGGAAAGCAAGAACATTACTCAAAACACTGGAAGAGAAGAACTATGAGCGCAGAATTCTATCGGCCATAAAAGTATTCTCCTGGAATGAGGTTGGCCTATAGGCCCCCTAAGGCCCTCTCAGGCAAAGCAGGACAGTGCCAGCTGCCCAGAAAGGCTCACACAGAACTCACTGTCAAATCTGACAGAATAAGAATGACAGCAGAAGAGCTGGGCCATCAGAAAAATACAGAACCCCAGAGATCATAAGCATTAGGATAAATACGAAAGACTGCATTTGATGCTTGATAGGTTGTACAACATCACCAAGTACCTAATTCATACACAATACCATGTTAATAGAGATGATAAGAGGTCAAAATGATGGAGTTTCTATATTACATATGAATAGGTGAATGTTTGTAACCTAAGTATGCTAGAGAAATACCACAGATAAAATAGGTCATTAAAGTTCTGGCATAAAAACAGTCACTAATAATTGCAGGGATGATCTACATAGTGACTACAAAAGACATGTAATGTTTATGTCTACAATTATTTAAAATGGGTATACAGTCTCACAATTGTTAAATGTACTAATAAATTCATTAATTGACAGTATCCAAATAATCTCAAATAAGACATGAAAGAAGAGTACTAAAACACAGGAATCAATCAGAAAGCAACTAAAAAAATAGTAAGACCAAATCCAAATAGACTGGTTTTATTTTGTTTTGACTCATAAATGGTTTAACAAAACCAAAGGATGAACAAAGATTCACAGAACAGATTTTTTAAAAATGACCTACTTGGTGTTTTGGTGACTAGTTTCTTGAGTTCTTTATATATTTTGGAGATCAGCCCTCTGTCAGATGTGGGGGTGGGTGAAGATCTATTCCCAGTCTGTAGGCTGCCGTTTGGTCTTGTCAACTGTGTCCTTTGCCTTACAGAAGCATCTCAGTTTCAGGAGGTCCCATTTATTAATTGTTCATCTCAGTGTCTGTCCTACTGGAGTTATGTTCAGGAAGCAGTATTCTGTACCAATTTTTTAAAGGGTACCTCCCACTTTCTCTTCTAAGAGGTTTAGTGTGGCTGGATTTATGTTGTGGTCTCTGATCCATTTGGACTTGAGTTTTGTGCATAGCAATAGACATGGGACATCTGCAGTCTTCTACACACCATCATCCAGTTGTGCCAGCACCATTTATTGAAGGTGATTTCCTCCCCCCATTGTATACTTTTAGCTCAGGTGTTCATAGGTGTGCGGGTTAATATCAGGATTTTCAATTTATTCCATTGGTTACCTATTTATTTTTGTGCCAATACCAAGCTGTTTTCAGGACTATAGCTCTATAACATCTTGAAGCTGGGGATGGTGATGCCTTCTGAAGTTCCTTTATTGTACAGGGTTGTTTTGGCTATCCTGGGTCTTTTGTTTTTCCATATAATGTTGATTATTATCCTTTCAAGGTCAGTGAGGAATTGTGCTAGGATTTGGATGGGGATGCATTGAATCTGTAGATTGCTTTTGGCAAGATTGCAATTTTTACCATGTTTATCCTACCTATCCAAGAGCATGGGAGATCTTTCCATTTTCTGGTATCTTTTTTTAATTTCTTTCTTTAAAGACACAAAGTTCTTGCTATATAGGTCTTTCACTTTTTGGTAAGCATTATTCCAAGATACTTTATGTTGTTTGTATTATAAAGGCTATTATAAAGGGTGATGTTTCTCTGATTTCTTTCTCAGTTCCTTTGTCGTCAGTACATAGTAGGGCTACTGATATTTTTGAGTTTATCTTGTATCCTGCTACTTTGCTGAAGGTATTTATGAGCTGTAGGAGTTCCCTGGTAGAGTGTTTTGGGTCACTTCTGTAAACTAACATATCATCAGCAAATAGCAACAGTTTGTCTTCTTCCTTTCCAATTTGTATCCCCTTGATATCCTTTTGTTGTCTTATTACTTTAGCTAGAACTACAAATACAATAATGAAGAGATATGGAGTGGCAGCCTTGTCTTGTTCCTGATTTTAGAGGAATTGCCTCAAGCTTCTCCCCATTCAGTTTCATGTTGGCTGTTGGTTTACTGTATATTGCTTTTTATTATGTTTAGATATGTTTCTGTTATCCATGATCGCTCCAAGACCTTTATCATGAAAGGGTGTTGGATTTTGTCAAACACATTTTCAGCATCTAGGGAGATGATCATGTGGTTTTCTTTTTCAGTTTGTTTATATGGTAGATCATGTTGGTAGCGTTTCATATGTTGGACCATCCCTGCATCCCTGGGAATGAAACCTACTTGTTCATGGTGGATGATCTCTCTGATGTTTTCTTGCATTCAATTTGCCAGTATTTCATTGAGTATTTTTGCATCAATGTTCATGAGGGATATTGGTTTGTAGTTCTCTTTCTTAGATACACATTGAGGGGTGGGAAAATATAGATCAGAGGTAGGCCATTTGCTTGACATATTTGAGGCCCCGGTTCTGAACCTCATCCCAAAGAAGAGAAGAGATAGTCCATTTCAGCAAATCACTATAAAATGTGTACTGTCTACAGAAACCAATATCTGAACTATTTAAAATGAGGAAAATTAATGCAGATAAACAGAGAGACAGCATTTCACAAGCAAATAGTAAGTTCATCAAAAGAACTCAATAATACAAATGTACATAGATTAAGTATTGCTAATCTGCAAAACTCCATATTACTCCAAAATATGAAAATTTTGCAACACTGACAATACATCATGAGGAGAAATAGAAAATCTATCCCATGAGGGCCTCTGCCAGAGGTGAGTCTGGGACCAGTTTGGGTTGGATCCCCCCACACCCTTCCCTGGGAACTCCCTGGATTGGCACCGAATCTCACTCCCCCCTGTGTCCTGTCTCCAGCAAGATTGCTCCTGGTGCTCTCATACACAAAGCCCCCACCCAGAGCTTGCCCTCCCCCCATCCTGTGCCCTACCCTGCCCACAGTCCCACCACTCTGGTTGAGCACTGGAATAGAGGGTGGATCCAACAATCCCGCCATATCCTGGGAACTTCTTGGAGCTGCTCTGAACACACTAGACCTGCCTATCCACTCAGGACCAACCTGAGTCCCCTCCTACCTGATCTTTGACCCCCATTTCCAGGCTTCTGCCAGAGACCCCCATTGCCAGATCTGTGCCAGAGCATTGGGCCTCTGCAGAAGACCTGCCTATCCACGTGGAACCACCCTGAGTCTCTGCCTGCCTGATCACTGACCCCCATCACCGAGCCTCTGCTAGAGGACCACCCTAAATCCCCACCTGCCTGATCCTTAACCTCCATCATCTGGCCATTGCCTGAGGAGAGACCTCCTAGAAAGCTTGGACCACCCAGAGCTATAGACATCGAACTTCAGCCAACCTAATCCCACTTGGGAAGTTGGAGAGAGGGGGGAGGGGAGAGACCCCACCTGCTCCCACTGGAAGAAGAGATGGGAAGATGACAATACAAGAAAATACCTAACAATAGAATGACAAGCATGACACCATCAGAATCTAGGGACTCTACACCAACTAGATCTGAACACATGAACAGATGAAGCAGAAGAGAATGATTTAAAAAATATCTTCATAAAAATGATAGAGGCCTTCAAAGATGATGTGAGAAAATCCCTTAAAGAAATGGAAGAAAAAACAAAAATGGAAAGAAATAGAGGAAAAGGCCATGCAAAAAATGCAAGATATGAAAAAAATCTCTTAAAGAAAGTAAGGAAAGCCAAGAAAAAACAATATTACAGGTGAAAGAAACAGTTCAAGACTTGAAAACTGAAATAGAGGCAATAAAGAAAACCCAAACTGAAGTAATGCTGAAAATAGAAAAACTGGGCAAACAATCGGGAACTACAGACACAAGCATAACCAACAGAATATAAGAAATGGAAGAGAGAATCTCAGGTGCTGAAGATAAACTAGAGGAAATAGATTCATCAACCAAAGAAAATCTTAAGTCCAACAAATACTTAACACAAAACATCCAGGAAATGTGGACATTATGAAAAGGCCAAACCTAAGAATAATAGGCATAGAAGGAAAAGAAGCCCAGCTCAAAGGTGCAGAAAACATATTCAACAAAACCATTGAAGAAAACTTTCCCAATCTGAAGAAGGACATGCCTATGAAAGTACAAGAAGCATACACAACACCAAATAGACTGGACCAAAGAAAAAAGACCCCTCGACACATAATAATCAAAACACCTAACATACAGAATAAAGAAAGAATATTAAGAGCATCAAAGGAAAAGGCCAGGTAACATATAAAGGCAGACCTATCAAAATTACACCTGACTTCTCCATGTAAACTCTCAAGGCCAGAAGGTCCTGGATAGATGTTCTACAAGTACTACAAGTTCACGGATGCCAGCTACTATATGCAGCAAAACTCTCAATCACTATAGATGATTAAAACAAAATATTTAATGACAAAGCCAGATTTTCACAATAAAACTCAAAGCTCATATAAAACCTCACAGACTCATAGTGGGGAGAGTTTAGCACCACACTCTCACCGCTAGACAGGACCACCAGTCAGAAACTTGACAAAGAAACAAAAGAACTAACAGAAATTATGTCTCTGGGTTTAACAGACATCTATAGAACATTCCATCCAAACAAAAAAGAATATACCTTCTTTTCTGCTCCACATGGAATCTTCTCTAAAATAGACTGTAAGACCCGTGAGAGCGTGGTCCCTCGCGCTCCCACTCAGGAAAGGCGCCCCCCCCCAAATCACTCACAAGAAGTGGTCTTGATGCAAACGCTTAAGGTCCTTTATATTCCAGTATACTGGGGCCGTCAGCCTTACGCCATGCAGGGTAGAGGACTGAGGACCTCTGGCATAGAATTGAGACAGCTTTTATAGGGTTACAGCAAAGCCCACGCATCGTGAACCAATCATCTCGTAGCATCCAGTGCTGACAATTACTTTAAAGTATCCAACCCTGCCCTTAGCCCAGGAAGTCTGCTTTCGCACAGGCTTCTGGGTGTTCACTACCGTAAACATTAAAGTAGGTGACCGTCAGCTTGGGATTTAAGACTCCCAGCTTCCTGGGTTTTCTGGGGAATTAAGCTAAATTTTTCCATCCTAACAAGACACATACTAGGAGACATAACAAACCTCAAAAGATACAAAAAAAATTGGAATATTCCCCTGTATGTTACCAGACCACAATGCTTTAAAGTTGGAATTCAACAATAACACAAATTGCAGAAACCCTACAAACTCATGGAAACAGAACAATGCACAATTGCACCATACCTGGTGAAAGAAGAAAGAAATTAAGGACTTCCTAAAATTCAACAAGAATGAGGACACAACATACACGAACTTATGGGACACCTAGAAAACAGTGCTACGAGGGAAGTTCATTGCACTAAGTGCCCATATGAAGAAAACGGAGGATAGTCACATTAGAGAATTAATAGCACAACTAAAAGTCTTAGAATAAAAGGAGCAAACTCACCCTGGAGGAGTAGATACCAGGAAATAATCAATTTGAGGGCTGAAATCAATAAAGTAGAAAACAGGAAAACAATACAAAAAATCAATGCAACAAAGAGTTGGTTTTTCAAGAAAATCAATAAGATAGACAAACCTTTATCCAAACTAAACAAAAAGCAGAGAGAGAGAGAACATGAAAATTAACAAAATCAGAAACGAAAAGGGGCAAATAACAATGGATACTGAGAAAATCCAGACACTTTTCAGGTCATACTTTGAAAACCTCTACTCCACAAAATTTGAAAATTCAGAGGAAACTGACAAATTTATGGATAACTATCACTTACCAAAATTAAATCAAGAAAAGATAAACAACTTAAATAGACATATAACCCCTAATGAAATAGAAGCAGTCAACAGCCTCCCAACCAAAAAAAGCCCAGGGCCAGATGGCTTCAGAGCAGAATTCTACCAGAAATCCAAGGAAGATCTAATACCAATACTCCTCAAATTGTTCCACACAATAGAAACAGGAAGTTAATTACCAAACTCTTTTTACAAGGCCACAATTACCTTGGTATGCAAGCCACACAAAGACACAACTAAGAAAGAAAACTATAGACCAATATCCCTCATGAACAGTGACGAAAAATACTCAATAAAATACTGGCAAACTGAATCCAAGAACACATTGGAGAAATCATTCACCGTGACCAAGAAGGTTTTATCCCAGGGATGCAGGGATGGTTCAACATAGACTTATGTCTATTGCCATGCACAAACTCAAGTCCAAATGGATCAAAGACCTCAACATAAATTCAGCCACACTGAACCTCTTAGAAGAGAAAGTGGGAGGTACCCTTGAAAAATTGGTACAGGAGACTGCTTCCTGAACATAACTCCAGTAGCACAGACACTGAGATGAACAATTAATAAATGGGACCTCCTGAAACTGAGATGCTTCTGTAAGGCAAAGGACACAGTTGAAAAGACCAAATGGCAGCCTACAGACTGGGAAAAGATCTTCATCCACCCCACATCTGAAGGGTGATCTTCAAAATATACAAAGAACTCAAGAAACTAATCACCAAAACACCAAATAACCCTATTAAAAAACCATCAACTAAATTATCCACCATCATGGAGCCCTCATTTTGAACAAACACCCATAACTAAACACTGAGTCGAACTAGAATCCAGATGCAAAGAGAGAGGACAAGACCAGGTTGCAGAAACACACAAAGACAGCTGACCTGAACAAGAAGGAGCTAATGCCCCACCTCCAGACTGATACCTAGGAATCCAGCATGGGACTGACTCAGACCCCCTGAATATGGGTCTCAGCTAGAAGGACTGAGCAGTCTGGGGGGCCGCAGACAGTAGAAACAGGATGTACTCCTGGTGCACAAAAGGATCTTGCAAACACATCCCCCATGGAGGGATACCCCCTTAACCTAGAGACAACAGAGAAGTCCTAGTTCCTACTTCAAATGACTTGACAGATTTATATGACCCAACCTGGATAGCATAGCCCTACAAGTGGAATGGGGGGTGGGGGGTGGCCAGGGTGCATGTCATAGGGGAAAGAGGGTAAAAGGGAGGGAAGGAGGCAGGGAGGGAGGGGAAACTGGGATCGACATGTAAAAATTTCAAATTATATTATTAATAATAAAAAAAGATGCAACCTTAAATAAAATGGGGCACAGAACTGAAGAGAGAATTCTCAATAGAGGAAATCAAAAAGACTGAAATACACTTTAGAAAGTGCTCAACATCCTTAGCTATCAGGGAAATGCAAATCAAATCAACTCTGAGATATCTCCTTACTCCTGCCAGAAACACCAATGACAACTTATGCTGGAGAGGATGTGGAGAAAGAGGAACACTCCTCCACTGCTGGTGGAGGTGCAAACTTGTACAGCCATTTTGGAGATCAGTATGGCGGTTCCTCAGCAAAATGGGAATAAATCAACCGCAGGACCCAGCAACCCCCCTCTTAGGCATATACCCAAATGATCCACATCCATGCAATGAAGATATGTGTTCAACTATGTTCATAGCAACATTATTTTTAATAGCAAGAACAGGGAAGCCAACTATATGCCCCTCAACTGAAGAATGGATAAAGAAGATGTGTCACATTTACACAATGGAATACTATTCTGCGGACAAAAACAATGGAATCTTGAAATTCACAGGCAAATGAAAGGAACTTGAAGAAACCATCCTGAAGAGGTAACCCAGTTACAAAAAGAGGAACATGGTATGTACTCACTCATATATGGAGTTTAGACATAGAGCAAAGTATCACCATCCTACAATTCACACCGCCAGAGATACTAGGATACAAGGAAGATTCTAAGAGTTTCATATAAGGTCCCTCATAGAAGGGAAAAGGGACAAGATCTCCTGAGCATATTGGGAGTGTGGAGGGGCAGTGAGTGGAGAGGGAGCTAGGAGAAAGATAAGGGGAGGAGAAGAAAGCACATGGGACTAGGAAGATTGAGTCAGGGAAGGAATAGATGAGAGAGAATAAAGAGAGAGAGAGAGAGAGAGAGAGAGAGAGAGAGAGAGAGAGAGAGAGAGAGAGAGAACATAAAAGAGGAAGCTATTATAGGTTTGAAGAGAAATCTCACTCTAGAGAAATGTCCAGAGACCTACAAGACTGACCCCAACTAACAATTTGAACAACAGTGGAAAGGCTATTATAAATGCCCTGATAATGAGATTGATGACTAACTTATACACCATCATAGAGCCCTCATCTAGTAGCTGATGGAAACAGAAGCAGACACCAACAACTAAACACTGAGCCAAACTGGAATCCAGATGCAGAGAGGGAGGACAAGACCAGGCTACAGAAACCCACAGAGACAGCTGACCTGAATAAGGAGGAGCTAATGGGACCCCAGATTGATAGCTGAGAATCCAGCATGGGACTGACTCAGACCCCCTGAACATGTGTCTCAGTAGAAGGCCTGGGCAGTCTAAGGGACCTCTGACAGTGGAACCAGGATGTATCCCTCATGCACAAAAGGACTTTGGGAGCACATTCCCCATGGAGGGATACTCCCTTAACCTAGAGACAGGAGGCAAGGCCTAGTCCCTACTCCAAATACTTGACAGATTTAGATGACCCCTACTGGAAGGCATCCCTCTACATGTGGAGTTGTGGGGGAGGGGAGGGTGGTTAGGGGGCATGGGAGGGTGGAGAAGGGGAAAGAGGGAAGAAGGGAAGGAGGGAGGGAGGGAAGGAGGGAGGAAAGGAAGGAAGGAGGAAGGGAAGGAGGGAGGAAAGGAAGGAGGAAAAAGAAACTGAAATTGATATATAAAATAAAAATTAAAAAAAAAATCTACCCCATGAATCTTTCATGTTCAGAATCAGTTGGTGACTGTCTAAGATTGCCTTTGGGTCATATATATAAAATACATGTCAAACATATAAAATTTGTGGTTTGGATCGACTCGCACCCCTCAAGACACTTCAGTATGTATGTTTCAAATATTCTAAAATTTGGGAAAAGATGTGGGCCCTTTTTGACCCATCCTGGAAATAAAACAATGCACTTCTAAATAATCCATGGACCAAACTATAGTGGGCTGAGTCCATGCCTGTATCAGTTAGTTTTCTCACAGCTGTGACAAAAAAAACTGAACAAAGAACCTTAAAAAAGAATGATTTGGCTAGAACTCTGTTCGAAGGGATATAAATGGTATAGCTATTGTGGGTAATGGTTTGGCAGTTTCTTTTCAAGTTAAATAGAAACTTACCTTATAAACCAGCAATTTTATTTCTAGGCATTTATTTATACAAATTCCCATACAAATATTTATGACATCTCTTGCTGTGGGCCCCCCCACACACACACAAAAGGAAAAAACCCCAGAAGTAGCTACTTGCTGTCCTTGGTTCAGGAATGAATGATAAACTCTGGTATGTCCATAGAAAAGTTGTTTCATTCAGTAGTCAAAAACAATGACATCTTGATACCTGCAACAATCTAGATAGAGCTAAAACAAAAGAAAAGATTCTGAAGCACAAGGAATCTGCTGCATGACACTATGTGGCACTGGACTTGGATGAGAGTAGTCATTTCCCGGTCTTTGTGGGACCACATGCTTCAGGATTTCCCTATAATGGAAAACAGCCCAAGAAATGCTGGGTCTAGCAAGCACATTGGGGATTTCTTGTGTCACTGCTTTACCCGCTGCACCTAAATTGTTTGAGTCACTCGAATCCTTTTATTTCTTTTATTACGATCAGAAGAGCTCTGAGAGGATCAGAGATGGACATTTTTTTTCCTAGAAATTTCCTTTTTGCTTTTCTGTTACACTACTTAACCTTTTCCGGCTCTGGTTCCCCCTTTCCTGACATCTTGCATGTGCTGGAAGCCTCCTGTATTGCTCTTTGATGCACTAACCTTATGAATAGATGGTCAGGACTAAGGTTTTTATCCTTCTTACACCCCCTCAACAAATAGAACACCAAACCCCCTTCCTGTCTGGTTAAAGCACTTAATTTAACAAACCCTTCCATAATCTCATCATAGTTCCAGAAGACACTTTCCTGGGTCATCGTTACACTAGTGTTCCACATAGGAAATTGCAAAGAATATTCGTTTCCAACCTTTGAGAGTTACTTTATTTGAAATGTTATTTCTGTATGTGTATGGAGGCACCTGCCTGCCTGTGTGTATACCATCTAAGTGCAGTGTCCACAGAGGCCAGAGGCCATCAGATGCCCTGGAATTGTTGTTACAGACCTTTCTGAACTGCCCAATAGTGGTGCTGGAAACTAAACCCAGGTCCTCTGGAAGAGTAGCATATGCTCTTAAATGTGGGGGCATCTCTCTATCCCAGAGAATTTTTTAAATTTTTAGATTGCAAAGTTTGACAGAGTTGATAGAAAATCAAGGATACTACTTTTGCAAATATTGATTGCAAAGTAATTTCTGTTCTTAGAAGCTATTGATTTGAATGTAAAATTGAGCAGTATTTGCAATGGAGACTGCTCTAGGGGAAGTAGTATATACTAGTGGGCAAAGAAATTAGCTAGCATCCTTTGGTGAAGTGTAAGCCCTGGCTCTACCATTCCTCAACCAGCCGGACAGCCCAGAGTGAGAGTCTGCAGTGATTTCTCACCCTCAAAGAAAGACTGATCTTGAAGTGTTTTCTCTCTGTCAGAGATCTTAGCTACTTTGTGCTTGTCAGGTTTTTCCATGTGTCAATTTCTGGTTAAATGAAAATTAATTTCAGTAAAAATGTTTGTCTTGTGGCTGGAGGGATGACTCGGCATTGGAAAGCACTAGTTGCTCTTTCAGAGAACCTGAGCTTAGTTCCCAGCACCCATCATACTGGGAAGCTCACAAGCATTTGCAACTGCCACCCCAGGAGATCTGACCTCTCTTTAGCCTCTGTGGGTAATGTGTGCACATGCACCTGGTGCTAACACAGTCAGGCATGCCCACCCAAACATAAAAGTAAATGATAAAAATTTGTAAAATTTGTAACACCAAAAGGGCTATGCCAACCAGAGGACTCAGATAAATCTATAGTTTATGACAAAATACCCAGCATATTAATTCAGTGGTGGGCCCTGTGTTTATACTCCCAGATGAATACAGTAGTTGACAGAAAGTTCTAAATTCCTTCTCACTGCTCTGCATGAACTCACACTTCTATGGCTGTGTTACTAACCAGCAGACTTAAGTGAATCTGAGGTTATATTACTAATGGTTTATGTAGCACTTAGCGATTTCTTGTTTGAATTATTACTAACAATTGGGGTGGGGGTAGAAAAGAAAAAGGAGATAGCTAGATGAGCAGAAATGCCAGGTGGACAAAGCCTGTGATGTCTAGCTATACATAGGAATACATGCAATTAAAGGCCAATAGTTTCTGAAAGGGCTCCACTGAATGTCAATAGGCTGGATCAAGGAGATACTCCTCATTGAACATCAGTGATGACATCCGGGCAGATGATGACGACCAGAGAGAGACAGTCACAGCTTCTCCTGGGTTGTCACATTAAGTCCTGACTGTTGTGGCTTTCATGGCTCCACACTCCCTGATCATGGACTCTGTGTGTGTTATGTAATCTTTTTGCCCTGCCTTCCCCTTTGTTCAGTCCACGCCAAGAGCTAAATAAAAGAATCCATATGTGATTACAGCTATAAAACCAAAAGGAAAATATTAGATGAAAATATAACATTTTGGGGTTTCTAAGTTTGTTTTACCTTTAATGCTAGGCAGACAGTTTACACAAATCATTTTGCTGCAAAGTAAAGAATAATGAGTTAAATGTGTTCCCTGTCACCATTAATCATGTAGGTTTGCCTTTGACTGACCGAGCACATAAGACACATGAAATGACTTTCTAATCATGTTAGAGGGAGTGGGGGAAGATGGAGAGAGTTGAAGCTTCTTTTATTTTATTCAGAAGTTCCATTGACATTTTCTGGCAATCTTCTTACATGCTGCACAGCCTTCTCTTTGCTAATAATGTTTGCCTTGAGAATTTGTAAAGGTCTGAGAACTCCTTAATTCAATGTTCTAGAAATTACCAGGGCCATAGGGGATTGGAATCCCTCTTAATAGCTCATGGATTGCTTCTCTCTTTATTTGAACTAGTTTGCATGGAAGTTACTCAACTTTAAGTTGGGCGTGAGAGAGCATGGGCAATGATGGTGATCCTGGAGGAGGCAACATCTTGTGGCAAGGCCTCTGATCTAAAGAGACTTAAGTAGGAAGGAGGGAAAAAATGATGCATGATCAATCTGGCCTAAATGGGATACCAAGATTTAGCAAATGTATTTCAATTTAGGGGTGTTTATTTTGATTTGTGAATTTAAACAACATACTGACTATATTTTCTGGCAGTCAAGATGGTTTATAACCAAATCTAACCAGCTTCTTTGCAAGCCTTGCCAAGGATTATAAAGCTTTTCATTTAAAGCTTCTACATTGAGCCGAAGCTCTCTAATTGGGCCAGTGAACCACATACAGTAGCAGAGGAAGACATTTCAGAACCCAAATCATGCCAAATTGTAAGTCCCTGTTAATTTGAGTTCCACACCCAGCTATCTGGAACACAGGCTTGCTAGGATAAGCTTAAGTCTATTCATTCATTCATTTATTCCAGATACATTGATTGAGGACTTGTTATCAGTCTGTAGCTAGCTCGTCAATCAGGCTCCAGCAAGTAGCCCTGGCTTCACAGTGCCTCCATTTCATGAAGGAGGAAAAGAGAAATAAGCCAGGAAAAGTGCCATGGATGGGGCCGACACCAAGACAAAGCCAGAAGGACAAAGGAGACCTGTGTATATGGAGTGTGCAGGCTAGGGTAAATGAAATTTCTAAAGTACAACTTTTCCGTTTTACTACCTGGAAATTTTATTAACTTAGGCCGAGAAAAAACATCTATATCCTCCCTAGAGAATATGGGGACGTGTAACATATGCCCTCTAAACAATTCCCATAGCCCCCGAAAAATGTTCTAAACTTAGTTTCTTCTTGATTGTCCTACAACTTGCCAGAGAAGCACCTGAAACATCAAGTACCCCTTAATAGACTGTGTACTGTGGGAGATGCTAATGCATGTCTATAATCTCAGCATTCAGGAGGTAGAAGAGGAAGATTATGCATTGGAGACTAAACCCAATTATGTAATAAGACCCTGTCACTAAAAAGCAAAAACAAAACAAACAAAACAAAAAATGTCAGTGTAGGTTAGTGGCAGAGTGCCTAGCCTACTTAGCATGTGCATACTCAGGTTTGATCCAGAGCACCACAAGAAAGCCAAAACAAAACAAAAGACAAAGGCACTGTGCAACCTTTATAGATCGTTCAATGTAGTGGAGGTGCACATTCTCCACTAGATGGTTCAGAAACAGAGCCAGTGCCTGACTTAGAAAGTAAGTGAGAATTCTTGGGTACCAATAATGTCCTGTTTCTTAATCTGTACCCAGGATACATGGGAGTGTTTAGCTGATGAATATTTAATAAATTAAACATTTATGACAAATACCCTTTTCTGTTTGTATACTATAATTAAAAGTGTGTTTTTAATCTCTTTACCAAAAAATATTCTGATATTTTTAAGGTGGTCTCCCTAAGAATTTTATTTTGAGCAAAGACAAGAAGGGTTTGATAAAAATCAAGCATGTACTTAGGGGCAGAACATTCTAGATGGAGGGAACACAGCAATTATAAATCCTCAACCTGTAAAGGGGATGTGAAGGATATATGGTGGAGGACAACACTCAGGACACTGGGGTCAGCAAGATCATAGGAATCTGACTGCTTAGTACCTGACAGCCAATGCTACAATTTTGGTTTTGAGGAGATTGGATGACATAGGTAGACTTATGCAAAATGTTGTTATGTTCTGATCCATTCTTGGAAAGATTGAGAAAACATGCCAAGTCTAGACTTGAGCATTGAGAAGGCTGGTATCTAAAAGATGGTGGTACTTTGGATCTAGTAATAAGAATGAAGTTGATAGGAAGTACTCAGATTAGGGGACTGTTTTCAAAGTTCAATCAAGGTGGCATGCTCAATTTAATCATGCTGGAGGAAGGTTGCAGTGGGAAGTCTAAGATGACTGCAATGCTGAGTATTATGAAGGATGGCATTGTCAGCTGTCAATGAGGACATGGAGCAGGGCAGGCACACAGACAAGAACAGGGACTCAATCCTGGAAGTGCCAAATCTAAGAGGAGATACAGCATTCCAAAGGGACTGCTGAGTGACAGCTGCATTAATACTGCTGGGTTGTAGTTGGAGGCATAAATCTGTGATATTACAACATTTCATATTCCTAAATAAGAGTAGCTGTATGGGAACTGCTTTACAGGGGGTAAGAATCCATGAAGACATCAATTCTCTTGAAGCTATTTGTGCTTTGAGAGCCATCACACACAGGGAGTGCAGTCAACAACTGCACTACAGATAAATTGATGACAGAGGCATGCATTGATTAATGATGGGTACACAAGTGAAAAAGACTTGAGTAGGTAATTTCATCATATAAACATGAAAATATCTCCTTATACAAACTAAATGAGAATTGTATTACTACATGCTATGGGGCCTCCTACTGTATATGTAGTCTGCCACTGAATGAAATGCCATTATATGACACAAGACTATATGTATATACACACATTTTCACACATCACATACACAATTGGTTCTGTTTGGCCAGAGAGCCCTGGTTCACTTGCTTTTTTAATGGAGGACCTCTTAAGCTGGCCCTTTTGACAGTCTAGTTCATTCTTGATCTTGTCACAGTCTAATGTAAGCAAACCAGTATGATGCAGTGACTCTGGCCCTTACATGGCTGGCCAGAGAGAAAGGTGAACATGATTTATTGATGGGACTGTGTAAACATGTGCCCCATCAGAACAGAATCTTCCTGAATCTTCCCAGAGCTTCCAAGCCATAAGCACATTGCTGTACAGTGTGTGTTGGGATATATGTGCCCCTGGAATCTCTATTGAATCAAGGGTTGCCATAAAATAAAGCCCGGAAATTAAGTCTCACACCAAGGAATTATCACTTGTTAATGAATCATCTCATCTTTTATTTCCTTTTAGTGTCCTCAAAGACAAACCTGAACCAATTCCATGGGTTTGCCAGTTCTGAGCTACCTGACCCAATACTGCCTGACTTCTTCTACTGCACAGTGTTTGCCCTAATGACAATGCCAAGTTTGTGTAGGGGATTAGATGAATAAAATAACACAATGTATTAACTTCAAGTTTTAAAAGTTTTTAGAATTCCATATATTTGGGCAATTATTAAAAGGTTTTTATACTTTCAGCTCCTAAACCAGATTATTTTTATACATTAACTTATACAAACACCCACATATGCACAAATATAATCCAAACTAAAGATAATAAAATGATTCATTTTAGTTGGGTATAGTTGATGAAACTGGATGATGGATTAAGCTCAACAGCTTAAGGCCTGCCTATGTAACAAAGTAAGATGCTGTCTCAAAAACAAAATAACAACAACAAAAACACCCACAATTTCCTTAACTACATTTAGTTCCAGGACTATGTATTGATGAAAGTTGACCTCACTGTTTATTAAGAACAATGAGGAGCAAATGGTTTATGTGTCTAGCCATGGCTACCTCAGTCAGTCAACAGTCTAAAGAGTATGAAACAAACTCTTCCAATGCTTCCCTTTTAGGTATATATAGGGCACCACAGAAAGCTTTCCTGTACTCAATGGCAAGTACAATTCATTCAGAATTGCCAGATCTTACAAGAAAAAAAATCAAACCCCACTGTATTACAGTTCTGCTGCTGTGACAGACAATCATGATCCAGACACCTTATAAAAGTGACATTTGTTTGGTTTACAGTGGTGGGGGAAAGTTGGTCATGATGGAGAGCCATGACAACAAGAGGCAGGCATAGCAGCCAAAGCTGGAAGTGGAAGTAAGAGAGGCTATGAGCTGTCCAAGCCAGTGACATATTTCCTCCAGCATGGATTCAACTTCCATAACCTTCCCAAACAGAGCCACCAGTGTTCAACTATCTAAGCCAAAGGATGTTTGCTCCTTTAAACCACCACATTAATGTCACACATTTCCTCCATTCTCATAACTGCTTCCTTTATAAAGAAATTGTACATTGCATGTCATGCTGCAGGGTTCCCTCTCCCTCCACCTCTCTTTCTTTCTCTCTCTCTCTCTCTCTCTCTCTCTCTCTCTCTCTCTCTCTCTCTCTCTCTCTCTCGTGTGTGTGTGTGTGTGTGTGTGTGTGTGTGTGTGTGTGTGTGTGTGTGTAAAATGGCAAATCAACAGAGTTAAAATAATTGGCCATTTTGAGACCTATTTTAATGTTCTTAATTGGAAGTTTTAATGTTGAATGAGAAGCAATTTTAGGAGTCAATCAGTTTCATAGAGTAATCAGCATGTACACAAATGCACAATTTATCATGTCTAAGAATAGTTTCTTCTAGTAAGAATAACAGCTCAATTCATAAAATGGAGGGGTCAAGGCACAACTTGAAACTTTATAGGGTGAACAGGAAGTTGAAACTACATAGACTAAAAAACAAAACTCCAAAATCAATGGTTTTAAAGTATGGCCCACTTATTTGGGGCTGAGGCGATGGCAGACGAGGCTAAACAAGTCCATTGTCTTGGTCTTTCCAGAAGATATTAAGGAAACTCTGCCTGAAATCTGAGAGGCCAGTGGAAGGAGATCAGAGGGTGGGGGTAAACAGGATGTCCCAGGCTAGAAGATAAGTCATACGCACCAGAACATCTGCTGGCTGTGATTAAGTGACATCAGGGGTGAAAATGAATCCTTGCTGAAAAAAATGCTTATACTGCCCTGCAAACAGCCAAGGAGGTTTAGGAGTCCTGGATACCAACCTGGGCCTCTTCGGAAATGTATCAGATGTATGGTCAGGGTGGACTTATAAATACCAGTACATCTGAATAGTAGGGGAAATGCATTGAAGCAAGAATGGAATAAATTAAGGATGAATAACCATGGGTGGGAGAAGTAAAAATAATTCTACAATAATTACAAAAGTGAAAGAATTCTTTACTCCTAAAAGGCAGGTTAAAGTATCAATCAATTCCAAAATATTTAGGTAAGTTCGGAGGTAACATCCAAATGAAGTCTATGTTTTAGGGGCTATTGGGTTGGGAGCCCTTGGTTGGGATCTTTTAGAGTGACTGGGAGAGGAAAAAGTAATTATTCCCATTTATTCCCATATATTTCTTCTCATCTCCATGGCCTCTTTGCAAATTATATATATTTTAGTGATACCTCTTTCTTCTGTTAAGCCTTACTATCTTCATCTTGGGTCTTAGACTGTAAGTTCCACACATAATAGAAGGCCCCAATTATAGACTCTGTGTTTCTGCTTGTCACCTATCTACACTGTTGGAATCTTGTTTATCTTTCTTCTTCAAACAGAAGCAAAGTATAATACATTTTGCAGAATTAGGGAACAAATACAAATTGTCCAGGGCAATAGAGAAGGTGAGCTCACATCTCCCTTTGGCTTTCTAGAAATGCTAAGTGTTCCCAAAGAATGAAGTATTGCCAAATCCTCCTCCAGGTGGAAATGCTGGTGAATTCTCTACCATAGGTTACCAGGGGGTGGGGGCCTTGAGGAAGAAAGTGATTTCTGTAAACAAGACTCCATTTACAGATTCCCTTCTTCACCTGCACTCATCCCCAAACAAAACAAGCAAATGCTTTGCAATAATATAGAAAACACACCAAGAATAGGATAACATTATGGTTTTTCACCATGTTCTAAAAGAGACCATAGCTCCAGGACTGTGGGATAAGCACACATAGATTACAATATAGAATGGGGAATGCATTAAGTAAGATGGTCCTTATTCTAAATTTTATAATGTAGGAAAGGAAGTCATGTTATTTGTAGGCTATGCCCTTAGCAAATTCTAACACAAAGACCACCTCTATGTCAAAAGGTCATATACAGAGAGCTACATCCAAACATGGGAGAGCTGGCCCTGAACAGAAGTAATGCAGTAATATAACCCTGGGAGGGAAATGTGTTTTCAGTTATACCAGGGGCCGGTCCAGCCTTTCCCACAGCCTCTTCCTAAATAGGAACTTGGCAATGGGATTAGTGGAGCTGGAAGGGACGTCCTTGGCTTTAGAGGTGAGGCCCGTCAGGGTCCCAAGGAAAGTCAGGCAGAAGTTCTCTCTGCTGGTAATAACACTGAAGAATCAGTGTCACATCCATTTTATTAATTTTCTTGACAGGCAGATCTAGTTACCATGCAGGCACCACAAAATCAAAACATACGCATGTCAAGTGGCCCCATCTGTGGTGGGGCTCTGCCAAGGCCCATGTCACATCAACACAAGGAAGCAGAACCCAGTTCCTCAGACCACGTGCTGAGTCCTGTGAGCAAGCCTCTGCTGGAAGAAAATCACCAAAGCTCCATTGAAAGAGCCAAGGAGGTTCTCTTGGTGACAGTTCGTTAACCTATGTCTGGACTCCTTGGATTGAACAGACCAGTCCTGGGAGACACAGGGCTACATCTGGCTTTGGTGTCCCATCCTAAAACACTGCCCCCAGACCTCCCTGCATTTTGTTGTCTGCACAGTTTCATCTCTGCAGGACAAAAGCAGCCTGGGTTAAAGAAGACGCTTAGAGGCACACAGTGACTTTATTTGAACTTGAAGTTCTGTTGAGCTGAGGTCTATGGGTACAGAATAGACACAAGAGAACAGACTTTAAATCAAAGTGTTATTCACTACAAGTGCTGCTACAGTTATGGAAGCATCTTAAGACAAGTTATTCTCTATGCCATTCTATGAGAACTACCTATTGGCTAAATCATGCCAATGACAAATAGGTACAAAGGGTAGAGGCCTGACACTTCCCAGCCCTAGGTAACACAATTCAGAAATGTGTTGTGCTACCTTGACTGCTAAAGCCCACACTCCAGAAGCTTGCTCAGTTAGGCACCTAGACTTGGAGGCACTCAAGGCCCTGGGCCCTGAAGAGCAGAGTGGGTTCGTTCTCTCTCCCTGAGTTGGTCCAACAGCCATCTGGAGAGTAGGAGTGGCTGCCCAGTGAGCTCTGACAGGGAGATGAACACATCCAGACTGCATGTCTCTTGGGGTGAAGACTCAGTTCATCTTTCCTTTCTCCATTCAAATAGCCATGGCATGTCAGCCTTGCTGGCCTCCTTGATTGTGCAGAAGTAAATAAATGAATTATGTTGTTGGGGTTTGGGCTTCGGCACAAACACATGGTCTGCATTTATCCACACAGTGAGAGGTCCACCAGCCACTTGATATAAAAGAGGAAAATGATAATTCTTTTCTTTAGGCACTCTGGTGCCATATGGAATGTATATAAATCATATTTTTGTTTTAACAGCGGAGGCTTTGTTGATAGATAAACATGTGGTTTATCTAAAAAAAGAGAGGATTGTGCTTTGAACAATCATTTAATGGCCACGGATGTGCCAAATAAAAATAAAAACATAATTTTGAAAGGAGCTGGCCTCATTCCCAAATCTGTAACAAGGAATTTCTCCTCAACCAGAGAAGTTAAAGCCCGCCGATCTGTTTTGAGTTTAAGCTGTGCTCTACTCAACCCCACGACAAATGGAATCCTAGGCTAATGTGCTCTAATAAGACAAGACGTTACCTTTATGAATGACCTCATAGAGAAGAGGTTGGCAAGCATTGTGGAGAGGCCTTGAGCCAGACAGCTCTGGGCTATGAAACCCAACTTGAGCTCTGCGAGGCATATTGCGTCATCACCCTCTTTCCAATTCCAGCTGGGGATGTTGAGCAGATGGGCCTGTGGAAATAACAAGAGGTATGAGACCCTGTTCTGCTCCTTGTCTGAGGTTCTGAAATCTCTTCTGGGAACTGCTGCACTGTCCAAGGACACTAGGTCATCCAGACTCATCCTTTTGTCCTTCTGCCTGGGTTTGAGACATGTTGTTCAGAAGGTTCTCCACTTCTGCCCAACAGACTGTGGCCTCTTGGCAATGTTGCTTCTACACTCACCAAGACCACATTCTCCTCTCAAGTTTGCTATTCAGCCAGATTTAACCCAGAGAGGTTTTTTCTCTTGTGAGACACACCAACCCCCATTATTAAGAAGTCTGGTTAGCTTGTTTATAAAGTGGCTCTCAAGTAGTATCAGATTGCCAGATGTCTGTGTGTCTATATGCTCTTGGATTTTTTTTCTGCCTTCTCAATACTCAAGATCAGCAATGCCCCAAACTTGAATGGGTACCTGCATACCCTGCAATGTGTACAAAACCACAGATTGTTGGCTCCACACTGCTAAGTTTCTGCCTGAGTAGATCATGGGTGGAGCTGGAAAATCTGAAACTCTACATGTTGCTTCTCTGGAGACCACTGTGCAGGACCCATTCCCCTAAATCATCACAGCACAGACCTCTTACAGTCTCTTACAGATGGACTGTTCTATGCCACAATTATGCCAGACCCCAACTTGCAGACCCAGAGACATGGTCACACTATTATTTGCCAGTGGCACACAGCAGAGAGTCATACATGACCGAGTGAGTGAAAAAGTTAAAATTCAGGAAGTGTTTGATGATTAACAAATAACAATAACAACAGAAGATAGTAACAAGGCCTGAATATTAGGGACAGCAGCACTTGTGTTCAAAATCATCAATTATATAAATTTGAAACAAGAAGACAAATTTAAGAGAGAATGTGAGTATTAGAGACAGAAAGGGGCATAGCATTTAAGTGTGTGGGTAACTAAAACCTCAGTTAGAGGCCATGGGACACATGACATAAAACCAAAGTCTTCTTGTTACAGTCTCCAGAGCAAAGGAAATGAACACTTCTTTCTATGGGAACAGGCCACATTCATTCCACGTAATTCAATCCCTTTTTAGTAGTCAAAATCAGAGAGGGAAAAAGATCAATTGAATAATGGCCATAGAAAATTGATGAAGACAAGAGGAGGTGAGTATTCTAGAAAAGCTCTTTTGAGAAACAGTTAAAATAAAAAAGAGTCTGAAATGTCCAAGATTCAAGTGACCCCATCCTCAGGGATACAGGATAGTCATCACATCTGAATGCCTCAGGTACTGCTATGTCAAGATTAGTTATGCCCTGTTCTGTTCTTGGAGTCAGAATAAGACTGGCCTGGCATATAGTAAAAGAAAGCAGAGGGTCTTGGCTTGTTTGACAAAGGAAATTTCTTAGGATGAAACATATCCAATAAATAAAGATGGATACTTAAATATATATATATATACATATATATATGTATATATATATATATATATATATATATATATATATATGAAAACGTCCTTACCCCTAAGACTTAGCACTTTTCTAAGATGCTAGAGTAAATCGTGCTTTGTACAGCAAGTTGACCTAGAGTACTTCTAAGTCCCTATACACACCAAGGCACTATAGCTCTGAAATTATTTCTCCCTATGCATCAGGAAATAGGGAGCAACAAAAGAGCCTTCCCTTTCCTTTCAAAACAACAGAGGCCAGTTTCAATAAAAGGATGGAAGATCCCATTGCAAAAACAAGGAACAGAGCCCAGGCCTTTTTGCTCTGCTTGGAGAAACCCTACTCTTATGAAATGCCTGCTTGCAAAATCCACCTCTTGTGACACTCTCCAGTCCCAGTCAGTAGTGGTTACTGTTGGAAAAGATGACTGCTTACTCCCTAACCAGAGTATGGTTAAGTCAGGCCTGTGTGTGGGCCACAGGGGAGTGTTATTCATGTGGAGCTGAATGTCTTCTGCGCATCACACACGCAATGCCAACAGATAGCTCCACCCTCTTTCCCATTTCTTTCCTCATTATTCCCTGGCTTCAGACATCAGCTTTTTCATTTTGCTTCCCTGGCATGGTATAAAAGACATTCATCCATGTGCAGAAATACTCATTTAAGAAGGATGATAAATTACATCCAAGTAATGAACTTGTGTGTGACAAGAGGTTTGGGTGGTCTAGTCCCTACAGAGACATCACATAACCCCACGACATCTTCAAACAATAGATATTTTGCAGAAAGTCTGCCCTATCTGCATGGCATGCAAAATATGCAGCTCTGGCATGTAAGCCTTGGGTCTTTTGTGTCCTGTGTAGAAAGTCCTGTTTATTTCCAAATTCTACTGCCATTGTATTGGGACAGGAAGTGAAGCTGAAATGGCAATAGCCAAGAAAAAAGGCTGTATGCATGAAGCCAAGAGAGGGTACTGACCCAGGAACTCAAATTCTTTGTTTTTGGAAACTGCATCCTCTTTTATTTGAGGGAAGTTAGGTCTAGTGAAAAAAAAAAAAAAGCCAGTATTTTCACATAGGGGTTGAGAGGCAAATTTGTTTTAACTTGGCAAGGAGAAAGAACAGGTCCAACATTAATCAGACCCTCCCCTTCCATTTATGTTATTGGACCACCCTTCATTTCATGGAGAAGGACTATGAAAATGTGCTGTCCTAGGAAGGCAGAAAAATTGAATTTTGGTCATACTTTCTTATCACATATTCAGCCTTAGAGAAAAGTTGTAAAAAACAACAAACACACGATGAAGTGTAACAACAGTACTTTGTAGTCTGCATTTCAGTCCATGTCCACTAAAGGACCACATACTAGCAGCTTCTTCCCCAGAGTGGTACTACCTTAGGAGTAAATGGAACCTCTGGGAGGTAGAGTTTAATAGAAGGTCTTTAGGTCACTGAGATCATTGCCTTCCAAGAGGCTAACAGGACTATAGTCAGCCCTATCTGTTTCAATTGATGGCTATGAATTGATCCATTGATTTCCATCAGTCTCTCTCAGAATGATTTGTTGCCTTATCACGAGCCTAAGAAAGCAAGGACAACTCATCATGGCCCAAAGACTAATTGTTAGAGAGACAGAAAGCTGCCTATGATAACTTGGGCTGTCAACTTGACAGAATCTAGATGCTCTAGGAGAACGGCTTTAGAGCATGCCTGTGAGGGCTTACCTTCATTCTGTTCATTGAGATTGGAAGACCTACGTACTTTGAGTGTCATCATTCCCTGGTTGGAATCCTTGACTGTGTAAATGGAACAAGGATGCTAAGTAAGTATATGTATTCTATTCTAGTTCCTGATGGGGTGTGTGACATAATCAGCCACTTCGGATTCTTGGTAGCTTGACCTCTTCTCTGTGATGAACAGAACCCCGAGCTGTGAGCTGAAACAAAATCCTCCATCACCTAGATGCTTTTGTGAGGGTATTTTATCATCAATACAGGAAAGGGATGAAGGCAATGATGAATACAACTATGTCCCACAAGCCAGCACAGACAACAGGAATACTCAAAGAACTAGTGTCTCTGCTGGGGACTTGGTTTCCAGATCAGAGACAAAAAAAAAAAACAAACCAAACCAAACCAAAACAAAACAGTAACAGGTGATTTATTAGGAATGATGCTTTTGCTTTTTACCAGTGTGTCATGCATAATCCGGTCTTTGAGACGCTTTTAAATCATTTACCTGTATGTCAGCCAACACACTCTCTTCCTTCTTCATTAGTAGATGGCCAGATTTAAAAATTCTCTCTGTGAAGTGTAGCCACTATAAAGATTCCTGTTTTGGAGAGCACCATTCTTCCCCCAGGAACCTCAGTTTGGTTCTGTGGGCTACTGTCCCATTTTTAAAAAAAAGGTGGCAGTTGGTTATCTTGTCCTAGTTTGCTGGCTGCTGAGTGACTGTGATTTGTGCTTGCCAGAGTTGATCTGCCTAGGATAGCGCTTTGATTCCTGCTAGTCTGATGTTACACTGGGATGTTAAAATGTACAGATGGCCCAATGAGGACAAAATGAGATAATGGATGTCAAAGCTCTTTTAAACCCATAAAACAGGACACAAATGTCTGTAATTATTATTATGACAAACTCAAGGCCAGCAGTTTCCCTGTATCCCTCTAGGCTCTAGAATATCACTCTTGTTGCATCATGGAACTGACATTGTTTTTATTTCAAGCCTGGTGTCCAATTGTGGGAGCCATTACCCCCTCCAGAATGTGTTCTCAGTGGTATAGTTTTCACAGGAACATCAAGAACATCAGGTCTTTCCTATGTGCCTGTATAAGTGGGTGGAGTTCTATGTGCATCTCAGATGAGTGCAGAGAAAAAGTCTGTGAAGAAGAAGAAGACTGTGTGGAAAGGTAGGTGCTCTTGGGCAACTGCAAAGATTATGAAGCAAGCAGAGGGAATAATTGTCCACTCAAAAATCTACTAAGAATATCCTTAAAAAGAGACAAGAAGAGTCCTATTCTAAAGGGGAGATGTGACATAACAGGAAAATGCCCTCTATCAAAGTTACTCTATCACTGTATCCTTAGCAATCTAACTATATTCTGAAAATGACTTTGCCTGACCCAGGAACCTAAGAAGAGTGAGTGGGGTAGTTCTTAACAAGATGTGTTTTAAGCAAATAATCATGGGTCTGTTGCCGTCTTCATCACAGTGTATGAATGACTGTACTGGTAAGTCTGTCCAAGATATTCAGGTGGCTATACTCATGTGAATACTGACCATTTACCATCTGGTTCTGAGGCCAATCAAGATTCTTTGAGTTTGACAAAAACTGCACAGTTGAAATGCTCTTTAATTTCTTGAAGATGCTACATCAGCACCCGTTGGAAAGAGAAGAAAAGGAACTGACATCTCTTTCTAAACATACAACATTAATTTTCCTATTCAGTCTAAATTCAGCCAAAAATCTAAACAATCGCTTAAAGCACTCCCACACTAAATGAAATTTCAAATCACAAATGAAAGAAGGAGTGTTCCTTGCAGCAGGAGCTGTCACCAGTCACAGCATCGCTAATAAAATTCACCTTCCACCTACAGAGGCTGCCATCAAGAACTTCTCCAGGTTGATGCCTGTGAATTACCAATAGCCCCCCTTATCTCAACCCTGAGTTTTCAGAGACAAACAGGGGAGTCACCTTCCATACCCATCACCAAATCCACTGGCTGGAGAGTAACAGAATTTTCAATAGAGCCACCTGCTGAGGGCTGGGCAATGGCCGACACTGGGCAGCAGTTCCGAGCAGTAGGCCAGTCACTGACAGCAGGACCCACTCAGCAATGGCCTCTGATGGGCCTCCACATGGCAAAATGGGCCAAAACTTGCCAGCAATTAAGAAATAATTACATGGTGCTGGTGGCATTTGGCAGAATGGTTTTTTTCTCTGGGACACCTGATGGCTTATTTTGTAAGGAATATGGCCTATAAGACAGGGCATGCTGTCACACATAACCCTGCAGGGAGTTATTTCTGTTCAGACAGGACACCTGGCTCAGGTACTGAGAAGCCTCCAGTCTCTAAGCTCCATTAAGAAGACAACTGGTACCATATCAGGTAGAACAAGATGCTCCCTTCCCTCCTCCAAAGCCGCCTAGAGCCCAACCACAAGCCAAGTGCAGGAGTGCTGCTTTTGCATAAGAGCCCTTCAGCTCTGCTTCAATGAGAGCTCATTACAGCAGCAACACCAACTCTTGTTTGTGTTCTTTCTCGCCAGACCCCACCAGAAGTTTTACACTGAGAACACTGTTTTAAGTATAATCTTTGGATGAACTACTACTTTCTCAAGTGTAACTGGGCAGATTCCCATTCTGAATTCAAGGAAATTCCTGTTTTGCTTTCTCTACTCAACTTGGATATGTTCCTTCCAGTGTTCTTGGTCACACAGAAAGAAACCTTATCCCTTGTCTGACATACTCTCTACACCTTACTTGATCAATCTCTAAGGACACAAAATCAGATTTTATCTTCACAGTTACCCTACCCCCACCCATAGCTGGAAGAGTGTTAATTAATTACAGAGTAGGGATTCAATAGATATTGACTGAATGACTGTAGAACAGAGAAATCCAAGTTGTTGGAACTTAGGTATGGACAAGATCTAAGCACATATCAATATTCCTGAACCAAAGGGTTCAATAGCTTCTTCCTGAATGAATGAATTAGTAGAAGAAGCTGAAAAGGCACTTCCTCCCAAAGACTCATAAAAAAAGGGTTGATTACCCTGAAGAAATGTCCTAGGGAAAAGGGACATTTTGACTTTTGTATGTCTTTGCTAGTCTTGGACATGTGTACATGTATGCATATATGAATACATGTGTGTGTGAGGCTGTATGGAGAAGGAGGGGGTATGGGACTCAAGCTCTGAGAATGGCTTCAGGCCTGGACATCTCACAACCTACCTTGTTATGATACTGCAGCATCTGAGTTATGATCCTGATTTTCGGGTGATAGTTCTTTATGGAGATCACTCTGAAAAAGAGAGAAGCATAACTGAAGCAGGCTCTGTATAACCCACAGAGTGTGCTGCAGAACTCATTTGATTAGGTAACCTTGGTCAGGTCAGCAACCAGAGCCATTGAGGGGGTTGTGTCCAAAGAAAGAATTGTTCCCCTCACCATACATATTAATAGCATGAAAAGAAATGACAAGGCGCCCGCTGGTATATATACTAGGCATTACAAACATCAGGGATAGGCAGGAATAGTAAAGCTCACTGTAACCACATCACATGATTGATGGATGCAGGTGAATGGGACTCTAAAGCCAGGCCTGACAACAGAGCAAGTTCAGAGCTAGCCTGGGCCACATAAGACTCTCCCTTAAAAACAAACATGAAGGACTCCTGTAATGCCTAGGAGATGGACTCTGAACCTGAATGCACAGACATGGGAGC
This sequence comes from Cricetiscus sungorus, assembly GCA_030556225.1. NCBI lineage: Eukaryota > Metazoa > Chordata > Mammalia > Rodentia > Cricetidae > Cricetiscus > Cricetiscus sungorus. The sequence goes on along the minus strand of JANBXA010000124.1, from coordinate 911,999 downwards.
TTTTGATGCTTACAACAGGTGATGCAAGCCTAGACCTTAGCTTCTGGAGGGCTGAGGTTCCCCACTCCCCAGCCTAAAGACCTCTGTTCTGTGTCCATTGAACACCCTGAGTCAATGATGACAACTCAAACAGGCCACCTGACAAATGGCTCTGATTATCACATACCCTTTGGGCATTCTCATAAATGTGCATTTTAAGCAGAACTCTTAGGATATGATCAAGAACTCTGCCTTCAACAGCATAATGATGACTTGACCACTGGTTCAAGTTAAACACCAGCACCCTAAGCATATGGTAATCTGGTGGGAAACTCCTTCTGATTGCCCTCAGTCCTTTACTGAGCCTGAATGACCCCACCAGCCAACCTTCCCTGCCATCCCTTCTCCTGTCAATCACACTACCAAAGGAAAAAGTAAGGAGCCCATGAATGGAAACACCTGGCTTCCAGCACAGCTATTGTGCTAATGAACTGGGTGACCCTCCGGAAATCCCTGGGCTCTCTGTTCCTGTATCCTCATCTGGACACTGGGGGCAACCGTACCTGCTTTGTTTACTTCACAAGCTTGGTATGAGGAGCAAATGGGAGACCAGATGTTAAAATGCTTTGAAATCATTAAAGGCCCTCTCCACGTGTAAGTTATGGTTTCTGTCATTACCAACCCTGTCAAGAGTGACATTGTACATTTCCTTCTGTGACAAGGAAGGCTAAGAAATGGAATTCCAGAGAAAGGCCCACCTCCTAAGCCTCATCAGGAATGCAAGTACAATTATCACAACCACCCCCACAAACTTCCCACAAAGCTTAGTGCTTCCCTTTGCCACTTTTTCTGCAAAACTGGAGAGAAGGCAATCAGACAGCAGCTTCATCTGAAGAAATTGCAGCCAGAGACTTAGGGAGATGATTCCCCAGAAAGCCTTTCTGCACACATTCACCCTGAGCTTTGCCCCAGAAGGACTTAGTTTCGAGACAATGTCTTGTTGGCCTCTGCTTCTAACTCAGGGTTTTTGAGCCTCTGTCAGCCTCTCAGTACAGTCCACAGTGCCAGCCAGCTTTCTGCATTAGCTCGTTACAAATGGCTCTTTGACATTTTAATTTCAAAAGCAGCAGATTGGTCTCATTAATCTAAGGAGGAATATACAAATAAAAGAAAAGCTGAACCCTTATTTAACCCTGAGCTTCCCACTACCTTTTGGGTCTTGCCTCTGATTTTCCATAGTGGATGGCTTACTTACATTCTGGTAGCCTTCTGTGCCCAGTGAGCTCCATACCTTGGCATCCCACCATTCTCCCTGACATCTATATGTGCTCACATTAACCCTTTATCCCCAGAGTTTGAATAAAAGACTCTATTTATGAAAAACACCCATTTAAAAATTACCACACGTTTCTGATTTTTACTACTGAGGAGAAATTAAAAAATACACACAAAGCACTTCTCCATGAGGTCAAAACCATTAATCTTCCTGCTCCTGGTTTTTTGTTTGTAACAAGGAAAAAGATGGCGCCTTGTCCCTTGAAGGGTTACATTTTTATCACTTCAAAGGACAGGGGAAAATGGATCAAAGGGTAGAAATGCTGATTAGTTTTGAAAGTGACAAGGGACACATTCTAAACTGAAGTTGACCTGTGTGGTCACTTTCCAATAAGGAGATGGGCTCCAGTATGAAGCCAGCCCCCTCCCAGCCTGGCAAACCAAGTCTTACCAGACCTTATGCACAAATTTCATTAAAACACAGAACCAAGCCAAAGAAAAGTGCCGAGTAGTTTCCTCCAGATATAGGCTCAGATACTGACAGGAAGACTAGATCAATTAAATGCATCAGAGGAATTCCTTTGCCTCACTGATGGGAAAGTATATGTAGCTGGTGAAAAGTAATTAAAACCAAGATTAAGTATTCACACGCACTGTAAAGATCCAAAGGCAACTTCCCAGCTCTCACCTTTAGTCTCAGAGAAGCCAACTGCAATTAGCATCTGGCCTATGCCTGGTCAAAAGGATGGCTGCTCACTATTAAGTAAGAGTTGTTGAGAATGAATTATTCCCCTTAGTTCAGGCTCTCTCTAGAAATTTCTCTTTATTTTCTTCCTCAACCTCAAGTGACTATTCTGCAATTTACACTGGAGAAAAGACAAGTTCTAAAAGGATTTTAGCTAACCACAGCATAATGTTTGGATTTCTTGATCACCTTCTAGATACAATACATGATGACAAGTCTATGGAAAGAACAACAGCTAAAGAAAACTTTCCTTCTGAAATGGAAGTAAATTAAAGCTTTTAAAAGTCTGAGAGGCCTAGCCCATGTGCAGAAAAGGCATTAACTAGCAGTGTTCTAGATTTGTTTTTTCCCCAGATGATAATCTGGTAAAATAAAATAAAATAAAGAGTGGGGACTTCAATCCATACAAAATTAAGACATAATCTACATAAATCAATATCACAGAGACACATGCTAATGTTAAAACCACTAAAGAACACTCATCTGGGGAAACTGAGACAAGCTAATTAACCAATAACTTTCAGAGCAATAATAATCAACCTGATGGAGACAGGCCACTGAAGTACTACCAAGGGGTCTCTCAGCCTCAACTATTGTCATTTTTGGGTAAGATAGTTTTCTAGATAGGGACTGTACTGTGCATTGTGGGAAGCTTGGCAGCATTCCTTGCCTCTATGCACTGGATTCCAGCAAGACCACCTTCTAGTTAATTCAAATGCAAAGATGTTGCACTTGTTGGAAAATACCTCCAGGAGGTATTTTAAGATCTTCCCCAGAAAGAACATTTTGGGTTCAATTCCTTTCAGATAACATAATTTCTTAAAAAATTAAAATAAGAGATTTTATAGGTATGAATTGTTGTGTGGGGATATTAGTCCATTTGAAGGCAAACATCAGCAATGAGTGTGTTACTCCTTAGATGTAGACTACCTTGACTTTGTATGACAGGCCTCTCAGTGACTTGGAACTCACTGAGTTAGGCTAGGCTGGCTGGCTGGCTGATTCCTAGGATTCAAGTGTGTCACTATGCCTCATTTTCTAAAACTGATTCTGGGGTTTGAACTCACATCCTTACCCTTGCACAGGAGTTGCTTTACCAACTGAGCCATCCTGTACATATCTTTCCTTTTCTAGTTCTTTCTCTAGGGATCTGAAAACCAAGAGCAGCTCTGAGCAGTGGACAAGCCATCTGTTAACTCTGAGCTTCCTATTGGTGGTATCCAGTTAGTGTGTCAACACTTTTCAACTCCACCAGCTCCATACAGGAGCCATTGTTGCCTGGTGTAGGAAGGAAAGATGGTCCACAGAGACAGTCCTCTGCAAACCAGAAAAAGGTTGTTTGTAAGTAAGTGGGAGACCAATCCAGGGCCTTCCACAGCACCTGATTCCCTGAGTTACCTCATGATGTTGGAGGCATCTTCTGCATCTGGGTCAGCACAGTACTTATTGGCAAGGATCAGGCACGCATCTGCTGACTCTATCTGAGAGACCAAAAGGAAAAATCATAACAAATACAAACGTATAAACACATACACTCAACTGTATAAACACATACACTCAACTGTTATCTTTTTTCTTTCTTTCTTTTTCTTTTTTTTTGCCAGCAATTAGAGAGCATGGTCTTTTGCAAGGAAAAAGGAAAAAATCCTGAAAAAAAATTAATGTTAAAAGTGTAGGTTGCAACTCAGGTTCTTGTTATGGATAAACATGGTAGCATTAACCTGAGTAATTATGCTCTTCATTTAGCCTAGCTGCTTATTTGCTGAAGTCCTTCTAGTTCACTTAATTAAGCTATTCAGTCTCATTCACCTGTCTGCACCATCATCCTAATCTTTTCAGCCAGGAAATAGAAGTTGGTGTGTTAAACCCCTTCCCCCAGCTTCTGATATGGACAAAAATATTTGCAGATTCAGCAACACAGATCATCAAGGGGCTAGAGAGATGACTTGGTGATTAAGAACACTTGTTGCTTTTTTGCAATTCTAAGTTCCACCCCCAGCACCCACATGGTAGCTCACAACCATTGAAAACTTCTGTTCCAGGGAACCTGACTCCCTATTCTGGCCTATCGGCTTCAGACAACAGGAAGTACACATACATACATGCACGGATGTAAAACACACATACACATAAAGTTAAAATAAGTAAATATTTTTTTAAAAACATCTTTCATCAAAATGTATGCCCATTTTCATTCTATGTGTCCCAAGAAGAAACTGGAGCCTTAAATAGACAATAGCTCTATGCTGTTCACTATTCATTACTACTCAGGTATTCAAAAGACAAATCATTTATATAAATTAAATGATACTTTACAGATGGACCCAAAAAGCAACCTACTGAGTTATCTTAATTTGAGCCAAAAGGGGGTTTGTTCCTTAGACGAACCATGAGTTTGATGTGCTAATAATTGCCTGCATTTAAATTAGGCCTGTGAACGAAAGCCATTTTCTCTGTACTTCTGACTTGGGTCATGTCTGGATAATATTAAGATGAACTAGCCTACATAAGCATGAGAACTCACATGCTGACCTGGGTCTGCAATTCTCCTGCTCATAATGTTGTACTTACTAGACTGTTCCAGCATTTGGTGGGAGGGCCATAGTTCCCTTCCTGGTCTGTCATTGTCTCTTGACTTCTTTAACAATGTAAAGAATTCACACAAATCTTTCTGGTTTTTTGGTTTGCCACTACAGCAAATTTGGAACACTTTGGTGACCACAGTTAGCATTTACACTTCCATGGGTTCACACAATATTAACTAACTGCCACTGGCATGCAAATGGTGAACACACTTACAAAACCTGTATTAAATGAATGAAGTAGAAGCTGTCAGTTTGCTGGGTTCCCCCCCCCCACCTTTTTTTTCCCTAAAGCCTTGCTTGTACTATATGAGAATATACCAATTCAGAGGGGGCCACAAAGAATATTAGCTCATTACTAAATGAGGTGGAATCTGTTTTTGGAAAAAGAAAGTACAAATGTCTTATAACTTGGTGTTATTTTCTTTTCTAACTTTTCTCTCAGATATAATTAATGGATCGAAAAACTATACTGAGTTCAATTAGGTGAAAACTAATCATTTATGATGTTATAGTGTGCATGGCTTTTTACCCATTCAACTTCATTTTTTTTACATTTATTATTAGAGAAAGTGGAGTTTAGAAATTACCCACTATTACAGAGTTATTGTGTATCTTTGAGTCCAGTAGTATGCTTTATGATACTGGGTGGCCAGAATTTAGTATTAATAGAGAGTTTCTTAGTTGATTGTTTTCTTGATTAGTATGAGGTGCCCCTCTGGTTAGTTTTAGTTTGAAATCTATTTTGTGGGATAGTAGGATATTGGCACCTGCTTGCTTCCCGCTCCCATTCACTCAGGGTGGTTTTTCTACCCTTTCACTTTAAAGTGGTGGCTGTCTTTGAAGTTTAGGCGAGTTTCCTGTAGACAGCAAATAGCTAGTTTGTTTCTTAACCCATTCCCCTAATTTGTTTCCTTTGACTGGGGAGTTAGGGTTAGGGTGTTCTTAGTCCTACTTTGAGTTTCAGTAAAAGTAGCTTCATTTTTTCTTTCTATAGTTTCTTGGAAATGCTTATTTTCTATCGTGTGTGTGTGTGTGTGTGTGTGTGTGCGCGCGCGCGCGTACACATTAAAGAGAGAGGACAATTTGTTGGAGTTGATTCTCCATTTCCACCATTAAACTCAGGCCAACAGGCTTTGCAGCAAGTGCCTTTACCCATTGAACCATGGGGATGAGATAGCCCCAATTTAACATTTGAGTCCTACTTTGGGAGAGGCTGATTTAGAAGAAAAAAGAAAGTTCTATGTTAAGACTAACCTAAGTGCGGAATACTTACACACAGTTTAGTGTGAGCATTTAGAGAGCAAGGTCCTGTGACCAATGAAAGGTGTACCAGGGTTAGTAACATCTGTGTTATCTCGTTAATGATTTAGGAGATGGCTCTTGGGCATCATGGCCCCATCCCTCGAGAAAGAGTACAAACATTTATTTCTCCTTACCTTGACTCTGGCAAGATCATGTGGATTGAGGACAGAACCCTGATAAAATTCCACCTGAGTAAAATGTCGTTTGAACAGAGCCTCAAGCTCAAGGTTAGGGGAGATGCTGCGCAGACAGAAAAGGAACAACTGTTAAAACAACAGAGTGGACATCTTGGACTCAGTGTCTCTTGGTTTCAACTTTCACATAAGGTCCTGAACAAAGGCCCAAACCTTCACAGAAGCCTCCTTCTCTGCCCCAAATAAAAGATTCATATTTAAGAGAAGTAAAGTCCACTGAAAAGCAAACCCAGAGGTCTCTGGACTTACAAAGGTTGGGGCCTATGAGGTAAAGTGTCTTCCTCTTTGTTACCACTAGAAAAGCCAGAGCTATGGCATCTGTGTGATTGGTCATGATATGTGTCAACTTGACTGAACCACCTTGGAATGCCCAGATTCAGGTGGTTTCCAGATACATCTATGTTCTTTCCCATGAGATTCACCTTCAAATTAGTGAATTTTGGAAAGCAGACTCTTTTCCCCACATGAGTGGTTATCAGCCAACCAAGCAAGGACCTAAAGAGGAGATGGCAGAGGGAAGCCATTGCTGTCTCTTGATCCCTGCCTGCCTATGTGCACTATGACAACTTAGTCCTCCCACTCTTCTCTCTGGACTAGGGTTTCATATCACCATCTCCCTTGTGCCAGGTCTTCAAGCTTTAGACCAAGTCCTAACACTACTGGGGTTTTCATTTTGGAGATGGCAGATTGTGGGACTTCCCAACCTCCAGAATTGAGTGAGCTAATGTCTCACCAAGAGTCTTTCTCTGTATAGGGTGGGTAGTGCTCATGAGTAAATGTATTCTTTTTAACATTTCCTGCATGACTAACTGGTCTCTGAACACTTCACATTGATTGATTCCTTTCATTCTTATGATAGTCCAAGGAGACAGAACATCTCCTCTGTTCATAGACATGGGAGCTGGACACAGGGAAGTAACTTGTCTAGCCAGTCATTGGTTAAGTCATGATTCAAATTAAAGATGTAATTGGCATTATGTCTATGGATTGGATTAAATGAAAATCCATCTACACAGAGCCAGCCTGAGGTACCACTAGAGACTCAAAGGAACTAAAGTGTTAATATGCCCAATAAACTGTGTGATAATTAATGCTGTCAACTGGATGGGATCTAGGATCACCTGGAAGAACAACCTTTGTGTGAAGGATTATCTATTGAGTAAAGTGGGGTGGAAAGATCCATTATGAATGTGGCAGCAGCATCTTTTAGGCTGGGTCTCAGACTAAATACAAAATGAGGAAACAACCTGAGTACCAGCATTCATCTCTCTCTGCTTCCTGCATGCAGATGTAGTATGACCAGCTGCCTGATGCTTTCACTGCTATGCTTCCTGTGACCCACAAGCTAAAGTAAACCTTGCTTTCATTGAGTTATTTTTGCCAGGTGTTTTGTCCCAGCAATGTGAAATGTAACTATTTCACCCTGCTTCTTCTTTTGTCTTGTTTGGTCCCTCTCTGGCAGTGGTAAAGTATCCACACAACCACATCAACTATCCCACTCCAGCCCTGCAGACAAACCTGATTGCACAGATACACATTGATGAAGGGACAAGAATGCTGACTTGGATCCTAGTGAATTTCATGGTTAAGTACTTCAGTAAGAAACTCAGAGATGATCCAGAGCATCTCACTGGAGTCTTCTTTCAACACCAGACTAAGGTATTGCTTCACCCTCCAAGGGTTCTAAACCAAATGCCTCATTTTTGTGGAAAAACTACCTTTTAGCTAAGGAGCCAGCAGGGTTCATGGCTATTTCAAGCTCCTTGTCCCAATTCTCATCCAATTCCATCTCCACCATCTCTCTGAGTAAAGGCACTCAGAGAGGAGCATGCAGTTGGGCAGAGGCTCTAGTGACAACAGCCATTTCTTACTTGTGAAGAAAAACGATCTCCACATTGACATCATCCCGGTCCTTGTGCAGAAAGTCCTTCAGGAAGTTAGAGACACTCTCCAGAGTGATGTGGCCACAGACTACAATGTGCCTGCATAGGAAAGACTAGTTAGTTTCAGCCAGACCCAGTGACATGACCCCACATCCTGACCCCAGACAAGGCAGAGGAAATGAGGCAGCTGTAAGAGGAACATCTATCTCCACCCTCAGCCCCCGCAAACCCAGTCCCCATCCTAGAGGGTCACAAGACAAAGCGATGGCACTAGCAGCTGCTCAGAGGCTCCTGGACAGAAGAAGCATATGGCTGCTCACCTGATGCTGCACAAAATCCTATTAAAAGCCCAGCCACTTGGCCAAGTGGTTTTATGCATTTAACAATAAGTGACATTATGCTTCTGCTTAAATGCTACATTATCAAGTCCCTTGCAGATCCCTATCTCTCCCTTTCTGCCCACAAAGCGTCCTCCTGGGAGATTTACCGCAGCAGTCTTGGTTTATGACATACAGCTTATCAGGTAATGAGATAACAAATCTTGCTGAAACGATGATTTTGTGTGTAAGAAAGCGGGCTTTTATCAAGGTGGCTAATGTGCGGCTTGACATGTTATAGGCTCAGCTGGCCATAAGCAGTAAAAAGGAAATTTTGCATTTTTCCACCATAACTTCTCCAACAATGGGGGCATGTAACACTTTACAGTAAGTGAGCATTACTCAGGGCTAAATGGAGATGGGATGCCCATGGAATGGAAGGATCAAACTGCCTGCTGTGGCTTTGGTCCCCAGAGGGCTGATACGTCAGGGTGCTTGGGACTTCCCTGAGTGCCAAACTAATTCATCTGAAGACCCCTACAATAGGCAGAAGCAACGCAGACATGAATGTGAAAATGCTGACTTTGTTCTAGGGTAGTTCTGACTTCTGTTTCTAGAAATAGCAACTCACCCCCCCTCCCAGAAAGTGAGATCCTTTTCCAGAGCATTTAAAACATCCAGCCTCTCCAATAATTTTTCTTCCTGAAACAATGTGACCTCAACATCAGACTATCCTGGGCTCACTTACATTGACTTTAAGATGCTCAGTCACAAGACCATGATCTGAGAATTGGCTCCAAGCCCAAAAGGGACTTGGCCGTGAAGCTACATGCACCAGTTTCTAGCCAAAACACTGTGCTAAGTGGCCCAACTCACACCACTCCACCCAGGCTGACAGAGGGTAGGTCTCTAATGTGTTTTAAGAATGGGCCAGGTGGTGAACATGCAGTAAGGCAATTTCCCAGGAAAACTTCAGAATGCCCAAATCCATTACACTTTATAATTTCTCTGTTCACATTGTAATGTGGCATAAAGTTCATTGACTGGAGGCAGCTTATAACAGGAGATGGTGATGATGGTTTATGCAATGTCCCATTAGACGTCATTAGAAGAGCCTGCCCTTTTGTGGCAATTTGGTGCTCAACTAAGTATGTGAGAATAATGCAGTAAACTCATTGGGGAAAAGATAATGGTGCAGAACAAAGAGTAAATCAATAATATGCACAATGCAGTTAATAATATTGCCGTTATGGACTGTTATTGTTACGGTGGTGCTCTTAGTTATCAGACATGCCATGGTCATGAAGGGGAGGAAGAGGAACAATGAAGTCTATCAGAAGAGACATCGTAACATGATCATTATTTCCCTCTCAACAGAATCTGCTAGGTTGTGAGGCATCATTCAGCCATTCACCCAAATTTCATGCCCAAAGCCCCATATCATTGACCTCTTCTGACCATAAGGCTGTAAAATATACTGTGTATCTGAATTCATGAAATAAATAAACTATTTGGATTTTTATAGCTCTTTTCATATTGTAAAATGTTTCTTTTGGTATAAGCATGTTAAGTAGGCATGAGTGTTCTGAATGAGATTTATGGTTCTGAATTGGCAGGGATGTCCAGAAAGGGACCAAGGAAGAGAATTCCCCTCCTGACCTTACCTGCACACAAAAGACAAAGGTGTTATCTCTACAGCTGAGCTATGTCTTGGATGAAAGAGCAAGCTTGGTAAGCAAGAACCCCAGTAACCTGCTTTGATTCCAAGAAGAGACTATCCCAGACAAGCCACTTATTCCAGTCCATAAAAGGAGAAGCTGAGAGATCAACCTTACCCACCCAGCCTCTGTATCAGATACTGCAAATTTCAGAGTTCTACACTGGCATATCCCTCGTAATGATCAAATCCAGACTTGAATGAATGGTAGCTTGAGAACACTCACCCTTCCTGTTCTGTACACAAAGAATGGAGTGAATGTCTGACAGCACCCCAGTTGCCGCTCTGAAATCATTCATCCTAAGAGAGATGTGTGAACTGGAAGGGGAAGAGATGTACACCCCCCACAACGAATCACCCTTGAAGCAAAGGTTCAGCCAGCTGATTTATTCAGCCTTAGAAAAAGTCAGGATTCTATTATTTGAAAGTGTGCCGGGTATATATAAAATATATTCAATGCAATCAATATTATCCCTTAAGCCTTTAATTAGCTTTCACTTCTCTTAAGAAGTAGACAAATGCTGGCAGGAAAGAGGAAGGGGGTAAAAAGATTGACTTTTTTTTTTCATTTGGAGCTAGCTGTCTGATACCATGCTAGACAATTGAAAATATATATCTTTTAGCTACAGCATTATTTCTGGGGTGGAGAACAGTGCTTATCAAAAAAGAAAGAAAAAAATCTTCCTTCAACGTAATTGGTATTTTTGCTCAGAAAAAAGGGAGGGGGTTGCAGGGGAAAGGAGATTGATTGAAAGCAGATTGCCTTCTTGCCCAGGGAGAGTTATTAGGTACATTATCATGGCAACCTTGAAGAAGCCATATTGTTCCAATCTGCCCTGTATCTGATTTGAAGATTTACAGTCTCCCCCTTTTGTGCCAATAATCATTTCCCTCCATTTTGTTTTCCATACAATGGAAGTTATCAGGAAGCCCACATATTGAAAATGTTTGGATGTCATCAAAAGTGATGGATGGTGAGATGTTGCCTCTCTAGCCCTGTGTCAGCATTGGAAGATGAGCCCTGGTGGCCCATGCCTTAGGAAGCCTCAGATGCCTTACAGGGGCATGAGAGAAGGATGGCAAATGGAGAAAACACTTGAAAGTTCCTTGAATGATAGTCTGGGAGAGGATATTGTTTCAGGAAGAAAAAATAGTATTTATTATGCCATCTACTCAAAATAAGATTGGAAATATATATTTAATTGAAAGCAGAGTGTTGGTTCATTGGAAGCAGTGATCTTCACAGGTCATGACCAAGGGAGGTCACAAGGTCCCTGTCCAAAATGATCTCTGCTGACTTCCACAATACCTACAGACCTGCTAGGTGAGATTCATACTCTGATGTCAGACACTACTTAATTCAGTAGTCTCAGACAGGTCCCACTAATTTTTCATTTTAGGAAAAACAATTCAGAGACTTAGAGGCACTGTAAAGAGCACTTAATTCATGTGGTTATCTCCAAGATTTACTCAGAGAGATAATACATGGATGGTCCCAGCCAAGGAGCACATTGTCAGCATCCTAAAATGGTAGGGACTGCATGGCATCTTTACATCAGTACATGGTAGTATGTGGCCCATATAATTCCATCTAATCCCCAAACAACTTCATAGTTTTACTATCAGCATCTCTTTAGATATCCCATCTACAGCTGTTCCTTTGAGATGCACCTCTGACGTTCAGAGGATGTAAAAAGGTGCAAACCAGGTGTGTGAGACCATAACGCTTATGGAGATGATGGGTGAGGATTTGTACCTCTCAGCTTCTGCTCCTTCAAGACAGGCAAGATTGGTCATTGCATGGTAGAGGAGTTATTGTAATTATTGAAGCTTCAGAGAGTTTGGTCATGGGAATGGGGTGGGCAGAGATTAAATTAAGACATCATAGTTTCTCAGCATCTCTAGGCTAGACTACATCTGATCAGTTGGCCCAAAGGGCTCAAGGAAACAAAACCCAAATAACACAGTAATCACCAACATCACTGTTCATAGACTCTAAACCAAACTTTAACTTTAGTCTCACAGCCTGACAAGCCAAGGGGAGGGGGGAAGCTGCAAAAGTTAATATCTATACCAGACTGCTCTCCTATGAAGCTGAGAACTCTCTCACCAGCCCAGGGATTCTGAAAGTTAGTAGGAGATGGCCTGTTTACAGCAGGAGGTATTTAAGTGGGCCACACTGTGAGGTATCTAAAGTCATTCTTATCTGGGATTCTGGACTTAGCCTCTTTGAGCCCAGTGTTAATCTCTATGCCTGGATTCTATGTGGCCTTAGCAATTGGACTGTGAAGACAGAAAACAGGTCTAACCAATGACTATTTCTATTCTAATCTGATGAGACATGGGGGTGGGACAAAGATTGACTGAATTTGATGAACAGATATTTCTTAGGCAAAGGTAACATAAACATAAGTTAATATAAGCTTAGAGGAAAGACTCATCTCAGATGTACAAGGAAGTATCTTAAATATTAACATACTGTTAGCAAATGGAACTTGGTGGAAGGAAATAATTTATCCATTATTGGTGCTGAGTAAGGGCTCCAAGCAGTGGGTTAGTTAATTAGGGATGGGTAGCCTAGGCAGGATGTGGAACAAGTAAGGCATCTTGTGGTTGAGCATGATTTCATAATAAAAGACCAATATATGACTAGTGTAAACTCTCGCAGGGGTAACTGGGAAAATGCCACTTACTTATGCTATAGGTTCATCATTACCAAATATTCATGACTGTGCTCCTCTTACCACTAGCCACCTCTACCTCTAATATGTGGTTACGTATGTTTTCCGCAGTTACTCTACTTTTGTTGTTATGGTGGGCCTGGAAGGCCAACATTTCTGAGTGAGTGGCAAGCAGTTTCAGAAGTCAACTCCATGTCTGTGTTCCTTGTGGCAGGAGGTTTAAGAAGAAGACAGAGCTGTTCAAGGCTTGGGTGGTAAGGTGATAGAGAGTCACTAAGAGTCAGTTTAGTTCAATGAGAACAAAAATCTACACACCTTCCACATATACCAGGTAGTTACTTCTGAGAGTCAAACACCTCTAAAACATTCCACATTTCACCAGGACAGGTGTTAGCAATAGAACCCACTCACATTTCTGGTGTATCTTAGCTTCAGAGTGTTTATGGTGCACGCTTAGTCTAACACCCACATTCATTTGATAAGGAAACAGGTTCAGCCATTTGTGCAAGGTAAGTGAGTAAACACTAAAGTCAGGACATCCCCCTCTCTTTTTGATGCCTTCTAAGAAGTATCGAGTCCTGTGGAAAGGGCTCTGGCTGGAGACCAAAAGGCTGGGGAGCAGGCCTGTGTGACACGGAGTCAGTGATCATAAAAGAGCCTGTCTGGGCCTCACCCAACCAGACCCTCATGAATCCCTATGGGTACCAGCTCCCTGCCTGTTCTCTAGTTGTTGTCATTTTATCTTGTCTAGACGTCTGCAATTGCTTCCTGATTGATTTCCCTGTTTACTCTCTCCACCTCCCCACCTCCCAAAAGCTGAGGAGCAAAGACTGAGGCAAATGTGACCGCAATCAGGTCCTCCAAAGTCAAGAGGGTCTTGGAGCTCCCCTTAGTGGGCTTCACATGAGGAAGATACTGTAAAATGCATGGCTCGGGGCTGTTTATTTTTAAAGATACTATATCCATTTTTACTGGAACAAGTATAAAGAACTTAAAAAACCCATAGCTATCCTGTCACAATAAATCATACAGAGTAAATTGAAAATCCTATACAGCTTTTTCTGAATACATTGCACTCACTTTGTCAAAGAGGTAGATGAAAAGTGGCATGTATTGATCTAGATGTCTCTATGAAACTATAATATTTATATCAAATACATATGCTAGACTCTCTTCTGTCTTTCTGCTGAGCCTTCTAATCATGCACCTCTCATGCCACCTTTCCCAGCACCTCCTACCATTAGTAGCCCCTGACATGAAATCATTGGATTTTAAGTAGAGCTTGGCAAATAGAATGGGTAGCATTGTATCATACAAGAAGCAGGGCAGTTAGAGGCTCAGCAAGCAGGCAAGGCTCATGTTTGCCCTCCTGGGTTGAGCTTGAACTTCTCAGGGTATGTATCTTCTTGACTCTCATGCAAGCTACCTGCCACCTCACCCAGCCATGTCTTTTGGCTGTTTTGTCTTAATTCAAATGGCCATGACTTGAGTGGTGCCTTCAGAACCACTTCACTTTAATTCTCTCCTTCCAGTTCAGGATTCTATTGCTAATAGGTAATAAATCCATCTTCAACTTTCCTTCTTTACCGAAAATCTGTTCCCACGAGTCTGTCTTCACTATGGGGAAAGATTGCCCAATTCAGCCACCTGGAATCTTCCAAGTGGGTAAGAGAGCTAAATACAGAAAGGAAACAACACAGAGTATTTATCATGCCCAATTCCAGATCCTGACTATAACCATTTCCTGTTGAGAGAAAGGAGGAGGAAGAAAGAAAGAGGAAAGGGATGGTGAATGTCCCAAAGGAGCTTAAGGCTAACATGATCTACTCTTGGCTACATCTTTTATTTCACTGATGAGAAAGGAAGGAAATGTGATCAGCCTCCTGGTGAGGAAGAGAAGAGAGCAATTGTCTCATGCAACTGTCAATAGGCATAGTCTAGAAAGGCATTCTGTTTCACTGCTTCCCTAGATGAGCAGACAATGGAGTAAACAAATCTGAACAGATCAGCAAATACATCTTCATTGAGCAGAGCCCCAAGGTCAGGAAACGGGGCATTGAAAGACCCAGCAGAGGATACTGGGGAGCTAATACCTAGAACTTTCCACACAAGATTTGTCATTTGTAGCTGAGAACTAAGCCAGCCTAGTGAATCCACCATTTCAAACAATAATGAGATCTCCATAATTGGACAGTTACAAGTCCAGAGTCAAATGATGGGTAGAAATGACTACACCTCTGCGGTAGTGTGTAGCCTCCATGGGGTATCAGTCCAAGACTTGACAGATTCAGAGAACCTCAGCATAGGCTGCTTCCTCCTATCAAGTATACACCACACCTTCTGTCAGCAACAGCTCACTTTTAATTAGAACTGGTTATCTCTAATCAAGTTTCCATATCCAAGCTAGCCTAATTACTGCTCAAGTTAACCTTAGGAGTTGAACCATGCTGATGGCAAAATCCTCTAATAAATGACAATTTTATGCTTTCTAGATCACAGAGCCTCATTTCTGGTTGCTTTCTGTCCTTTCTGGGAGCTCACACTTCAGATCTTCCCTAGATTTTTAAGGTACTTGGGTATGCCAACTGTTAAAAAAAATTTGCTTAGTCAGCAAAAATCTATTTCTGTTGCTTACAACCAGGTAACCCTTAGGGATAGATTTGTTGACCTTTACTTCAGTTTCTCAAATTAGTGTCTTCACAAGTATCCAGTGTTCATGTATTATCACATCACTACCACTTTGCTATTTCTTTTCTCCTTTATTTCCTGTTAGAGAGATGAGTTTGTATTTGTATGAGTACATGTGGTACACATGGAGGTTGGCATCCAGTATCTTCTTCGATCACTCCCCACCTTATTTTCTGAGATGAGGCCTCTCACTAAATGTGGAATTCACAGGCTTGGTTAGGCTGGATGCATAGTGAATTCCTGGGATCCACCCATCTCTGACTCCCAGCTCTGGAATTATGGATATGTGCTCTTATGTCTGGATTTTAAAATACAGATTCTGGGGATCCAACTCAGGACCTTATGCTTGCATAGCAAACATCCTACCAACTGAGCCATCATCTCAAGTCCCAGACAGCCTTGTTAAGTAACCTCACAATTGTGTAATCATCAGAAATTATACCCATTCTTCCTTGCGTCTCCCCAACATACTCAGGTCTCTGCATTCATTCACCTCATTACTTGGGACTCAGTGACCCTTCATCATTTTAAATAAAGCAGAATACCTTTGGCCTAACCTTCTCCATCTCTGACAGCTTCCTTTCCTTCATAGCATGTTTCCCCCTGTAGATAAAAGAAGCTATACCTGCTTCTACCTGCTGCTACTGCACCTGGGCAAACAAAGAACATGGGGTGGGGGTGGGGAGATGACTCATCCAGAGAGAGGCTCTGGGATTGGCATTCTCATCATAATCATCAATCTGATACATCCTCCCCGTATCTCCCACTACATCTAAAAGTGTGCTGCCTCAGCTACCAAAAGCTACTGGCCATTCTCTGAACATATTCAACATACATACCAATGGTCACCAAAATGGGCTGCTTCCACTTAGAATTTTTCTAAATGACTGGAGCCAAAGGCTACCTGTATAACCATTCTTCTCAATTTCAGCAAACAAGTCACATATGGGTTATCCAACATTTTAACAAAGGATCTGTGTTAGATGGTCCTTCCCAACTCTAAACTAATGAGTTGCCTTAAGGTAAGCAGGTCTAAATTAGTATGCTTAGTAGGTTAAGTAGACTGAATGCATTTTCTATACAGGTTATTTTCCACTTATCATGGTCTTATCAGGATGTAACACCATTTAAAGTTGAAGAGTGTTTGTACTGACATCAGCCTCCATTGAATGCCAGTATCTACAACTCCTGGGGGATTTGGACAAAGCCTCAGACTCCAAAGCCTGCTGAGGCTTGACACATCAGAGCAGGATACTTGTATAGTTTAGGAAGAAGCAGATTTTCCAGAATCATCACCAGGTCCCAGGCCCTCCTGAATCTCCCCAAAACCCTCTTTTTCTTGGGTTCCTTATTAGATCCGTATGATTTTAGGCACACAACAGCCCCAGTGAGTACATTCAATAACCTGAGTTATCACATGCTTTTAGAAACACTCTCTTTAATGGGCTTCCTGCCTTCATGATTATTTCACACTTTCATGATTTTATTGTACAAATTCCTGCCAAAAGAGCATTTCACTGGGATGATGTTCCTACACAATCAAGTTCCCATTTAGCTGCCACTGGCTCCTTGGGTAGTTCTGATTGGACACAGTCTCACACACTCTCCAGGAGAGCAACAATCACATTCTCTCAGTCATTCTTTTAACCACAGAGCCTAGCACAGTTCCTGGCTCACAGTGGGGTTTGAATAATTGTTGAGCCAATGTGTTGGAATGGGTGTTTTCCTAAATCTGTTTTATATGCAAGCTGGCATGACCCTTTGGCATTAGTAAAAAAGCATCATAAACCTTCTTAGAATGGCTTACATGTATCTCTGACCAGTCTCCATGTCTCCTTATTGGAATGGCACAGCAGAAGGGGAGAAGATGATGCTTACTGACAACTGGTACCCCCATTCAGAGCAAGGCTCCACATTTGTGGGGGAAGGAGCAGGGCATTGCTGTGCAAAACCAGTACTGTCTCAACCATGACAGCAAGGAATCAGATTTCCACAACTTTCATGCTGCATTGGCTTCTATAATATTTTAATACAGAGAGACACAGGGGTTGGCCAGTTAGAAAGTTTGCTGTTTTATTTTCAGAGCATGGTGACAGCAGTGGTGGAATGAACCCCAAATCTATGAGGAACTGCCTGTCACACTCTGGAAAGACCTCTATCAGCATGAATGGCATGGCAGGAAGACAGAAAATGGGGGTGCAACTTAGTTTTGGATGCTTACATCTATCAAACATGAGGCTGAGCAGAACGAATCTTTAGGGATTATAATTAGAAAAGTCATAATCAGGATTCCTTTGTAAATGGAAGCAAGAATATTTGAAAGCAAAAGTCTAGGCTTGATGATGGATTTTTTTTTGGTACCCAGTTCATCTCCCACCTACATTTCTATTCTTGTTTGGAGAACAATAGGTGGAACATTTTGATAAGTGTGTGGAAGGGAAGAAAGACAGCAGGAAAGGGGGGCAGGGGATACACCTTCATCCCATCATCATTAGGGGGAGATTGACTGACTATGCATCCACATTGCTTCTCAGGAGACATCCAAATTTGAAAGGGACTGAAGGTGCCAAGAAGAAGCATCACATCCACACCCACCAGGACCCCTGCCATTGGAAAGGACTACCCAGGCACTACATCATATATCTAATGACAAATGCTTTGGGTCTGCCTTTTGGTACCCAGTTTCAGAAGTCACCAGGGGTCATTTTCCCAAAGTATTGGGGCAATCTCATTTCTTTTTCTTTTGTCCCCTTTCCCAAAAAGTTTAATGCTAATCAAAGCAGAACGTTTAATCAGTTCAAGATGGTCTGTCAGCTTGAATTATCTATTTGTCTTCCTATTTACTGTATCTGTCTGTCTACAATTTTTCGTATCTTTGTGAAAATCAGTTATTAGGCCCCATGTTTCCTTCTGACTAGAATCGCTACCAGATGAACCTTCCCAGTGATATGTTGATGATTTGCTAATTTATGGTTTTTAAAATCTAGGAATCCTAAATATTGCTGGGGAGTCACGTGGGCTAAGAAAGGAGAATCTCAATGGCTTTCCTGACAAGGGATCAAAGATTGTGTAAAATACAAGACTTCATTCCCGTTTCAACCTGAGCTATGTCAGAGACAGAGAAATCATAAATGACATCCTATAGGAAACATCCCTCCCAAGAGGACTCCACCCTGCCTAGCCCTGGGAGAAGTGAGAATGATTGTCACCCGAGACCCCAATAAACAGGAAAGAAAAGCAGGACCGTGGCATCAGGCCAAGTTAACACCACATGAATCAACCTAAATCCCACTGCTACACACTGGAGGCCAAACAGGAGAGTGACCACAGCATTGTAGAATAATTCTCTAGAACCTGAGGCAGGTTTAAGTAAGCTTTTGAGCTGAAATTCCCAACCATTTAGGTGGTCAGATAGCATGGAGCTCAAAAGAGAATGACAGAGATGTGATACAGCTGGAGGATTCAATGGGTGTGCTGAAATGTATCTGTTCCCAATGCCTGGCACAGAGGAGAAGGCACTCAATAAACACATGTGAAACAGATAAACACAAAGGTATGACACATAGTGACTCTTTTTAGGGAAAGGGTAGACCACAGAGAGGGTAAAATTAAATGACTCTTTCTAAAGATATAACCATTTTCTGGCCATTTCAATACCATGTTCTTTAAAAAATGGCCTAGAGCCACTGTGGGTAAAACCTGAAGGTGGAAGAAGATGGAGGTGGGGCAGTGTTGATCCAAATAGTAAGTAGGCAGAAGGAAGCCCAGAGCAGGGTCTCAGCAAGAGGGAAACGCTCATGAGTGAGACAAGCAAAGACACGACTAAATCAGGACCCAATCATAAGAATCCAGAAGGAGATGCATATGGCCCTGAGCCTCTTGACCAAGAGAAATGAACAGGTGAATTGTAAAGGAGATACAGTGATTCTCTGCATCCTTGGAACACTGGGTCCAGATGAGAGTAGAAATATCATGCCAAGTGCACATAGACCCCTTGAATAAATTCACTGATTCACTATTATCTCCAGGATATCATAAATGATCACAAGATCTCAAGATATTCCCACCTAAGGATGCCAAAACTTGCCTAATAAAACACTTAGCACTGGGGTTTCAGACATGTCTTTCTTACATTGGAGTAAGATATGGTTAGACTGTATGGCCCACTCTAGAATGGGGATGTCACCATGGAGATTTTTCTTCCATGCTAATTACATACAATTTCCTATTCTCCTTTTGCCCACCCCTTGTCTTTTATTATTTATTCTTCTCCACATGTTCTCTCAGCATTTGGCTACCAAAAATCAGTAGAGTCATCTAAACCCATACTATTGTCTCTCTCCCAAATACCTTGGTCAGGACTACCTCAATTTCAGGCCACTAAAGCCACATCATGGGAAGTGGAAGGCCTGGATGGCTCCCCAGCTGTGCTGTTTCTATCCAGGGGTTACAGCTGACAGATTCCTCTCTGTGGCCAATTATTTTCCATGGCCCTTGGTTATATGACCTTGGACCATGATCTTGTCAGTTCTTATAAACTAACCAGGAGGAGAATGAATTATACTCAGAGAGGAAACCTCTGGGGAAAACTGCAAGAGTCTATGGGAGGAGAAAGATGGTAAACCAAGGACCCCAAGGCTATGGGAGTCTCAGTGTCACCCATGCCTCCATCATCTCAGAGCTGCTTTCATTGTATATGAAGAGAAGGGGTCAGAGTGAAAGGCCTTGGGGAGGCAGACTTGGCTGTAGGAGGGCTACTATACTGAATAAGAGTTAGAGCCTCAATCCAAGAAGCTAATTGTCTCCAATATTCCCAACTTGGATAACTTTCTCAGTCCCTGATTGAACCCTTCAGTGGTTAACACTCAAGTCTATTCTTAGGAATCCCGAATAAGTTACGTGAGAGCTGGCACATTTACAGGTATCTGTACCGAGTGCTGGGATGGATGACTTGGGGTGTGATGACTAATGAAAAGGCCTTGCCAGGCTTTTGACTCCATGTGGATGGGGAGGAAGTTTTGGGAATGCAACAGCTATTACTATATTGTGCCAAACACATTGATTAAAACTCACAAGGAAGTGCCAAGGAAACTTCCATATTCCCCAATACTCCATATGTGGTTTCTGTATCCTCCAAGCCCTGAGTTTTTTCATCTTACTTATCACTTAAATAAATATACATATTTAACATAATTACTAAATATAGTTACTTAAATAAATGTACTTATCTTTCTATTCTGAATAATCTTTGGATTTCAGATTTCTGTGTCTTAGCAGTTTGGGGTAATAAGTTACCTTCAGTTGTCTGATAAGTTGTGAGTGGTTACTTCTGAATAAAATATGCACATACCAAAAGATCTCTTGATTATGTATACATTTAAATTGTTTTATAGGCATTGGCTGAGCACAGTCCTGGGGAGTAGCATGTATATAATATGTGTGGATGGGAACAGGCCATGCATTTTCACATGCACAAAAACTCAAAGTGCTGCCTGCTATTTTAAGAGTCTAAACTCCAGCTCTCAACAAAGTTAAGCCCCTTTCCTTTTGCAAATGCATTTAATTTTATCTGGAAACTTTTTGACGTTCGAAATAGAACAACTGTAGTTTCTCATTATGTTTGCTGCCAGAATCCATGCTTCGTTGCTCAAGTAAAGACCTTATATTGCTAATTACTACCACATGCCCATATCCCAAGCGAAAGGAAACTTATTGATTCTGACAGCCCATTCTCTCAACACTGAATTCCAAATGAAAACTCAAATTTTGGCCAAACATAACATTTCATCAATCTTGTTCTACTGACTGGAAAAACAACATCAAACAAAGGGTGCTAATGGCCCTTTATTACCGTTCCTTTCCCAAGCTTATATTTTCTGATGAAAGATCTAAGTGACCAAGGGCTTCTTTAAACTACTTGGTAATTAGCTTTTGAACCAGGAAACAATGCATAAAGTAAAGGGAACAGCCCTGGTGTTGATGACAGGACATACCCTATATCCCGAAGGGTCTGGGGACATTGGAGACCCAAAAGAGAATGTTAAAAGCAAAGTGCGTTTTCATAAAGGGGCAAGAAAAAGAGGGATGAGGAGGAACCAGGCTAAAAGCAGTGATAAATGATTACAGAGCCAAAATGAGACTGGAGGGGCTCTGTGATCTAAAGCTCTCAGCAGGTGGGGCTTTGGGTGGACATGCCAGACTTTAAATCTGACCAGATCAGACCATGGCAGGCCACTGAGTACTGGTCTTAGGGTCTCATTTGGGCCACCCATCAGCAAAATCTGTCAGCCAATAGCCCACCCATATTGGGTCACAAACACCGTTCTGAAGAAGAAAAAAAAATCCACCTGGAATGAGAGTCAAAAACTACTTTCAACTTAGATTTCAAAGCCATTGATTTTATTGACTTAATTGGGGACAGGGATGAGATGCTGGCTGAGACCAGTGGGCTGGGACAGCTATAATGAGGGCCTGGGACTTTCAGAATACCTTCCACTGTACAGAGACCTGTACATATCTCAAAGGCACACTGAATTAGGAGGCTGTTTTCCTCTTGGCTTGAGATAAATGATGGAGGGGGAATCTTTGGGCTTATTTGGTCTTTTGGAAACAACCAATAGCCCAGACTTCAGGACAGCTTGATTCTAACCTTATCCAGGACTGGTAAGATAATAGGAAGGGGAGAAGCCTATGGGGGGAGATGGGAAGATGAGCTGCCTTCCTGAGAAGATGCCAACTGGCCTCTGTGTCTATGAGAGGAAACTGCTGTCCTGTGGGTAGTTCAAGGAAATGAGCCTTTTCTCCACCTCCTCATTTTCTGAACAGAGGACTAGACACCTGGGCTCAGGATGTATTGGATTCAGTAATCATAGAGAAACTCCCTGAGCTCCATCCAGCAGGGCCAACTGGCAAGAAGGGATGGGCAGCCATGGGGAGGGGGGCATTTCCTATAGGCCATTTTCTGGTTCTCTGAAACACCAAACTAAGCTAATAATGAGACAATAAGTAAGACTAAGTAACAGGACAAAAGAGATCCATGATGGGGGATGGGGGGTGGGCATGAATGGAACAGTTTTCCCCATTTTAATACAGATGTGAATGGCAATGTCTAGGATGTAGATCAGTGTACATTCTTCTAGGTGTACACAGAATGTGAGGCCATTTCATTCTATACATGCCAGGCCCTGAAATAAAAACAAAGCAAAATAGCCTTCTGAAAGCTTCCAAACCAAGTACTTATTGACTTTTGGAGACAGTTGTAGCCACCCCATCTCTTCCCACTGAGACTCCTCTGTTGGGATAGCCCCCTGACCCTCTTGAGAGATTAAGACCCCGACATCAGCCTTGTAATAAAACTCCTAGTCCCTCCCGGACCCATGCTCTGATACTGGTGCTGATAAAGTGACCCAAGCACAAGCTGATACAGTTCCCAAAGGAGGAAACCTTCATATTTGGGAACTCAAGCATGGCTGTGGCACCAACACACCACAACTGTGACATGTCCTGCCCAGGAGGCATTTCCACTGTGCTCTTTAACAACAAGGTGAGGAAATGACTGGTTCAGAGAAGAATGTGTTTCCTGGTGGTCTTAGGCATTCCACAGGGAAAATGGGCCTGGCCTTGCCCTATGCTACAGCTCTAGCCCACATTAGTACATGTATCAAATCTACCTGGGGATGATGCCACCTCGGTCAGAGGGACCAGAATTTGATTATTTCACCTACTCAGGAAATGAGCTTTGTTTGTATGGTAAGGATGAGGGTAGAAAATATGGTCCCAGGTGCACATGGGCCCCTTTAAATAAATTCACTGTTATCTCTTGGAAATGGTGAATGGCCACAAGACCTCAAAGATGGTCCAGCCATTTCCTGTGCTCTGAAACCATGCCAAGGCAGAATGCACACTCTCCCTCATTAAACAAGTGGGCAGGGTGTGGGGAGGGGCATGATCCAATGTCACAGGTGCAGGGACCCTACAAGTCACTCAAGCACATCTCCTCTGGTATGACTGACTTACTTTCTGCCTCCATGTTTGTTAAAAGTCCCGCCGAATTTATTCCGATTCAGGATGAGAGCAGCAATTTCGGGCACGTAGCGGGCAAACATTGCCTACATGCATGAGACAAAGAAACAAGAGCCAAACAGAAATGGCATGCAGAGAGGCTCCTATGCTGGCCGCGGAGGCCGCAAAACCTCTTGGCATACTTACTTTCTTCCACTAACCGCGCTATAGGAGCCCCCGTATTTCTTGCGGTTTCCTATTAATTCTATGATTTCAGGGACGTAGCTGGCAAACATGGCCTAAGGAGAAGAGGGGAGACAGAAGAGAGACTAAAAAGACAGGCCAAAGAAAGGGTGACCTTTTCAGAGGGGGAATGCTAAGATCTGAAAACACAAAAGGATTAGACCTGTGAAGGTGCGTATTCTCGTGTTGGATTATACAAAAATAACAGGACAAAAGGGAAAGCTCCTGAAAATGCACGACATGAAACAAACAGGAGTAGACCTAGAGGACTAGAAGACAACAACAAATCACAGGCAAGAAAAATGCAAATGAAACCAGAGTAAATGAGCTAATGTCTTCTTCCTAAAGGAAAGTAGCCAAGAGGCTTGTAGACTAGTGGAAAACACACACACACACACACACACACACACACACACACACACACACACACACACACACATACACACACACACACACACATTTTTGTCAGAAAACCCTCCCAAATAACACTCATAGGAGAATATTTTTATGAATGGCTAAAGGCACTAATACTAAAAGAAGATTAAAAATAAACATGTTCATTTAAAATGACTAAAAAGCACAAGAGGTCAATTTTGGAAATCATACAAGAGGAGAGGATAGCAAGGAGACACGAAACTGCCATGTTTTGCCCAACAAAGACTGTTCTGTGGCTGGATAGTGGGGTTTCCTTATCTATGGGTCCTGCAGAAATGGTGTTAATGTCCACCACCACACACATTTATATACATTTTCAAAATGTATATATCCTATGCATACAAAAGAGAGAAATGTATGCATTGCTTCATATAAATGTGTGTGCAGTGCACATATGTGACAGCTGCATGTGGATTAATATCTTAATCACTTACCTCATACCCAGAAAAAAATCATACTTTATTATGAGCTACTTTGAAAGACAAAGTGCAGCAACTGCTGATGTATTGCCTGGAAATTCCCTGGAATTACAACATATGCAATGGCCTCTTACTACATAGGGACCAGTGAAGCCAGTTTCAGTGAGAGAAATGGAGTGGACTTTGCACACAGTCATGTTCTAACAATAATGATATGTCCTAAATGAAGGGACCCTGCTCTTTAGGGAAGGTGCCAGCCACAGTGTTTGTTGGAAGTTTTCAGAGAAACAAAAGGGAGAGGGGAACTCTTGAAACCGCCATCTGTCTACAGTCTGGACAGCATCATCTATCAGAGTCAGCAGCAGCAACTATATCTGAATCCCACTACTAACTGACACTCTCATTTATTAATGGCATCTATCTCTTTAGATAATTAGGTTTGCCCCCTAGCTATGTGGCTGCCCCAATGAGGACATTATACCTGGGTCTGAGGGATAAGCATAACACTAAAGAATACACAGCAAAGTCGCCATAGTGTTTGGATTTAGCTTGCCTGGTCGGTTGCATTAAGGCAGTTACTTGCTTCCAGTGCAGAACACATAAAAAACACGAAGTCTAAGGAAGTGGGTAGTATCAAATATTTAAAACCACTGAAATGGACATAATAAGAAAGAGGGTTTTTTACCAGTCCCCCGAGAATGAAGAAGACCATGAAGAGACGTCCAAGCGTAGTTTTTGCATAAACATCCCCGTAGCCCACTGTAGACATTGTGACCATTAGTAAGTAGACACATTCCCAGTATGTAAGTGCCTGGTTGTTTTGGAAATTTTCCCATGGGTCCCCTGAATTCTCCACCTACAGCAAGAGGATGGGGATGGGGAGAAAAGAAATGTATCAGGTGTCCATTTGTACTGTATATAGAAGTCAGGAAGCCCAAGGCTCCAGAGGGCTGTTTTTGCATAAGCTTCTTATTCTCAGTACAGGATAGATGATTCCCTGCACTAGTCACTGAGGAATGATGCTCCAGAACCCCTCAGCTGGTACTAGAGAAGAGGAAGTAGATATAGCAACAGGGAATGCTCTCTGACTGACTGGGGCACCAAGGAGAGGACATTGGTAGAAGCATCCCTGATGGGCTTTCCTGTACAAATCCTGATGCTCTGGCCTCTTTTATAGAATTCTCTTTAAGGCAGCTCTTTCCATTTTTCCCTTGGGAATTTCTGCTGATATCCTAGACCTTCCACAAAGAGCTCCACACTCCTTTCTATCATTATAACTAAGGGCATCAGGTTCTGCCTGAACCTCAAACATCATGTCCTCTTCTGAGGCTTCAGTAGCTTTCCCTGCAGAAGCCCATTGGCAATTCTGCACTTGCAACTTGGGAACCTTCCTCTGGATCAAGAAGTGTGAACTCTTGGGAATTGCTTTGCACAATCTCTAGACCAAATGCCCTGGAGACTTTTGGTAAAGGGCTATCATTAGGTTCAACTAGGGCTGCAGAGTTCCTGGGGTCTGCATAGCTACTCAACCCTGTGAGTATAGCTGGAACCCAGCAGGGAGCTGGCAGTGGGTGTTCAGCTGGATTTAGGAAACCTGAGCCTGGAACTGCAGACTGCTTTAGCAATTGGCTTCAGCAGCAATTAGGATGTCAAAGGGTGAGATTTGACTAGACTGCCAGCAGTATAAACAGTTGGGTAGGGACTGGACTGGGTGGTTAAGAACATACACTACTCTTACAGAGTTC
The DNA here is from genome assembly GCA_030556225.1 of Cricetiscus sungorus. Taxonomy (NCBI): domain Eukaryota; kingdom Metazoa; phylum Chordata; class Mammalia; order Rodentia; family Cricetidae; genus Cricetiscus; species Cricetiscus sungorus. The sequence continues at coordinate 885,790 of JANBXA010000124.1, read as the reverse complement.
AGGTCCCCGCATTCACTTCTGGCAGTTCTTAGATTTAAAGACTTAAAACCCTCTTCTTGCCTCCATGGGCACACTCACATATGTGCACATATCCCTATACAGACACACAGGCACACACACAATTTAAAATAAGCACATATAATTTTTTTAAAACCTCATGTGAAATCCCCATTTATCTGCCTTAGCAGCTGATGGAGACAAGGTTATTTATTCCAAGTTTTATAGTCTGATGGGGCTCCTTCCACTTGTAACAGTTTATGTGCATATGAAATGTGCTTTAATAGTAACTATGCTTTCTGAAAGTGGGCAAGAAAAATCATCCGGGGGTGTCCATGAGAAGGGTTAGCTTAGTAATAGCATTCAAAGAGTCTTCAATTAAAAAAAAATAGTATTTTCAAGGTTTGAAACAACTTGACCAGTCATCAAGTAAGAGAAACAAAGGCAACTTTTTGTGAGAGAGAAGTAGGGACAGATCCAGGGATCTGAATTTGTTGTTTACAAAGAGCTATGTGGTTCAAACTGAGCATTGGTGCAAGACATTTTCTTTGCATTTACTGTGGAAGCACTGCCATCTTGTGGCTTTCTGTGGTTATTGCATACAGAATGAAAACTGCAAGCCTCCTTGAACCAATACAGGTAAAGCTGGAAAATACAGGTCGATTGTGTGAACATTATGCACCATTTGGAACTAGTTTGTGGGGGAGTAGATGGTATATAATTCTGAAAATTGTGCAGTTTGTTCCTCTTTCCTGTGTCTACAACCAAACTTGTCTCTATTCAAAGAAACAAATGTTAAGTAATAAAATGATTCAGCAAGGGCCTGCTCCAGGCCAGCCAGGAAAGCATGGTCTTCAAGGCTACTTACCAAGTGGATGAATCCAGCTGCTGTCAGCCAAGTGCTGATAAATATGGAGAGCAGATTCACCAGCTTGATGGAATTGCTGTGCAAAGGAGACAAAGAGAGAGGGACAAGTTACAGAAAGGAGACCCTCTGAGAACGGCCTGATGGTGTCAAAAGGTCCCCTGCTTGATCAGGAGGGAAGGTCTCAACAGAGGCTGACAGAAAAGTCACAGCTGGACTCAGTATCAGCCCTCTCAAACTTCATTAAAACTTAACTTTTCTCTTAAACAAAATTATCCAAACATACAAAAAAGAAGAGCAAATGAACTTTGTGTGTCCTTCACTTCCTTAACATTTCCCACATCTTCAGTATCTCTGAATATTCTGCCTTGTTTTCTTCAATGTGTCTCTTCTTTCCACTTACATTTTTATGCTTTGTTTGAGCCACTGTGTTGTGGACATCACAGTACAACCTCTAACCACTGCAGCCTTCAACTCCTCAGAGAGGACACAATGCATTAGACTCATGACTCTGTTGTATCTAAGAGAACTCAACTTAGCAACAGGATCTAACATACAATCCTTATTTAAATGCCTCCAATTGTCCTGAGATTATGCTTAGAAAAATTTCTATCATTTTCATCTCACAGAAAAGAACCCTTATCTTTTACCTCCTGGCCCAACACAGTCTCTGGAGATGCTAGCCCTTCACAATTTATCTAAGACACCACTGCCCATTTTCTGCCCATCTCTTTCCCTTGGGTAACATTACCTACATTCTAAGAGCTCAAAAGGTTAATAATTGTGACGTATGAGACTTTCACAGTATGTCTGTAGTGCTCAACCCATGAACCACTATGTTGAGTGTTAGATGTAATTGACTCAGTCATCATAGGACTCTTTGAGACCAACAGGGGTGTTAGGAAACTTGCCAGTTTTACTCAGTAAGCTAGCCACACAGCTGGAAATGGAACTGGATCCATTGTGGTCACTGTTAGATCTATTACACCATAGCCACAGTATAGTGTCAATGAGAATAACTTCATCAATGGCTGCTGGAATTTGGACTTTGAATGTACAGTGAAAAGAGCAGGATAGAGGCTATGGTCTATTGGGTGGTCCAGGGTTTTGCAAGAGAGGCCTCCCTAACAGAGGTTGTAGTCATTTGTCCTGGGTCAAGCATGGACCTTTCCTTCACTTACACTTACATCACTGAAGAAAGGCACCCACAGTCTCTGCCTGGAGTGGATTCTGAGAGCCCAGGAGCAGAATGAGTAAGTGCTTCCAAAGCTGTGACTGAGACTGGCCTTTTGAGGTGTGTGGGACTCCATCCTCCTGGTCTGAAACCATTTGCCAAGAAAACAACAGACTGCCCATTCTGTGCATCTTGGTCATCCGCAGAATTATTTTTTGTAATCCCTGCTGTTTGGCGAAGTGGTATTATGTGTTAAAAATTTCACTGAGTTGTTGGCCCTCTTCAGAGGGTGCTAACACTACTGTCATGCACCACCTAGGAAACAGCGGCTTAGAGAGTTTATTTAGCGTGCCTGAGATTCACGGTTTGTAAGTGGTAGGCCGCATGAAAGTAACTTGGGCAAACATTATAGGAAGCTGGGGGCCTTCTTTTCTGTCATCCTGTGGTTTGTTCATTGCCTCTTCCTAAGGACATACATCTGACTTAGGAGACCAGGGTATCACTCAAGGACTCTTCCCTTTAACTAAGAAGTTCAAGGAAATGTGGTCAGTGAAAACCTCAGCCAGTAGACAGGCCTATTAAACATGCTTTTCAGGAACTCCATGGAAGAGAGTTCACATACAAGCTTTGAACAACCTACCCTAGAGAAGTCCTCCTAAAAACAAGCCCCCCAAAAACGATGGAGAGAGAGGTAGAATCCCAAAGAGGGAAGCTGAAGGCCTGAGTGCAGATGTGCCTAACATCAGTCATTCCCTCTTGGACCCAGTCATTCTGGAGGTGGGTTCTGTTACACAACAGAAATGGCTCATATCCAGAATGTTCCCTGAGAGCTCATAATTGGTCAGGTCTGTCTACACTATGGCCTGATGTGGTTAGCTCTATGGCTCAAGATGCCATGGTTTGAAGTTGGCACTCTTGAGGACAAACATGCTTGTGCTAGATCCTGACCTTCCAACTTTTCCAGACACCTCAGTGGGTCAATCTACCCAGTGCCTTATCTCAAAGCCAGTTCTGTGACTGGGACTAGACTCACCAACTAACACAATAATGCTCTGACCAATTTCCTGCAATCCTTTCTCTGGGATATACTGGGATCCTTGCCTCTTTGCTACATGGAGCAGCTGACCAGGCTGGAGGACCCTCACTGACTCCCAGACCTCTCTTTATGAGAAGGGTAGTTCTGTGAGTCAGAGATCAGCAGAGTGCCCTCTGAAGTGACTCTGGCAAGCGAGCAGCTCACCCTGCTTCACCAGTAGAGGTTACCACTGCATCTTGCTCCAGGTGAATTTCTCAATGGAAAACCAAAGCAGGGCTACCATTTCCCTGTCTCTACTTTGCAAGCTCCCTAAGATGCAACCAGATACTAAAGAGGAAGAAATAGGGAGAACAGGTAGCCTGTGGCAAAAGGAGGGGTTGTATGTTCTGCTCTCACTTTCCCCAAGGAGGATTCAACACCTAATTGAGTCACTTACACACTCCCAAATCCTCAGGGCCTGAAAACATACTGTGCCATCACCAACTGTGTGGAGTCATTTCAAGATATTAAATCTATTGACGTCTCTGAGTCTCTTGGTGCTTTGGGAAAATGGCCTAAATATGGTGATTATTAATCTCTAAATGATTGTCACAGGATATTAATGGTGCTTAAGGGAGCTCTCCCTGTGTGCAGAACATTTCATCAGTGTTGCTGAGACAGACCAGGTTCACTGCTGATTATTCATGTGACATAGCAGTATCACAGACTCCTTGCATGAGGAAGAAGACTTGCAATCTGATCTATGAGCACATTAATGTTTGAACGCTATGTACAAAACATGCAAGATTAACCCTTAATGTGTGGCCTTCATGGCCAAGCTTGGATAAAGCATGAAACCATCAATCGTTACACTGCCTCTGACTGTGCAGAGTCTAGCTCCTTGCCTTTAAGGAGAGATTGTGATCCTATCATCAAAACCTGCCCACTCTTTTAAAAGAATCATTTTTTGTATTTCCACAGAAACTTCTGAATTTCTGTTCATAAATTCCCCATGGCTGTTCTGGTTTGGTATATTTCTTAGTTACTTTTCTATTGCTGTGATAAGACAAAAACAAACAAACAAAAACCATTTACTGGGGCAAGTCCACAACCACCATGGCTGGGGGGCATGGCAGCAGACATGCAGGCATGGGCCTGGAGCAGAAGCCAGGGACTTACATCCTTATCTGCAGAGAGGGCTAACAGGGAAGGCATGGGCTTTTGAAACTTCAAAGCCCACCCCCAGAGGTACACCTCCTCCAACACTTCCACCCAACTGAAACTAAGTATTCTAATATATGAGCCTCTAGGAGCCAGCCATTCTTATTCAAATCATCACAGTGGGAAATGCCTCCCAAGGGCTTCTGTGTTAAGAGAACTTGGTCTCCCAAAGGTGGTACTGTTTTGGAAGGATTTAAAACTTTAGAAAATAAGGCTTAGATGGAGGAAATAGGTTAGAAGGGGTATATTCCTGGAGGCTACATCTTGTCTGTAATGCCTTCTCCCATTCTCAACTTCTTTATCCTCTCTCCCTCCAGGAAGCTATGAGGTGACTTCACCAACAAGTAGGAGCAACAAAGCCAGATGAACATGGACGTAAAACCTCTGAAATTGAGCCCAAATCATTCTTTGCTCCCAGAAGTTGTTCCCTCAGGAATTTTGGCACAGAGATGAAAGTCAGATTACCACTAGACACTAGTCATCAACATGAATGGACACAGTGAATCGTCAATGGGCAGACAGGAACCTGGTAGATCAGTGACCTTCACCAGGACTCATGCCTGCTGGGAAAGACAGTCTAACTCCTACAATTATAGCAGTAAAGTCGAAGCTGCCCAGGTCTCATACCTGCCCTTATAGACATAAGACACATTGTGGTTAACCCTGAAACTGCAGGCCACTTTGCACAAGGAAGCAAGAATTTGCCCCTGTGACTGTCTTCCACCTCGTTTCTGCTTGAGGGAGCAGCCAGGAGCCAACAGCCCTTTTTCTTTTCATCGCAGCATTTGCTGAGTAGCTATGAAGTGTCCTAAACTGGAGAGCTGACCAGACTATGCCACACTGAAATGACTTCTGAGATACAGAATAGAGCAAGGTCAACCATGTCAAGTCTGTACCTTAGTTATTTCCACACTAGTCTCCTTCTGTCCCCTGACCTGCTCTGAGGCTAGGCCCTATTCCCTGGACTATTGTTCCTTTCTGGTCTTCAGATCTGTGAAGTCTTAGATACTTCAACTCTAAACAAGGAGTGGAAGAGTGGATTTTTAGAATGTCTTTTCCTTACCTTCTCTGCTAATTAAAATCCATCTAGCTCTCCAAATAACCCATCAATCTAAGTGACTACATGGTGTGACTTCTAACTCACATCCCTTGCAATCATCATATCAAATATCCTGCTTCATAGACTGTCTTGGAGCCATTTCTGAGATCATATATGTAATACAATTAATTTCAATAATGCTCCTTACATGTTTTCTGTAGGCAGTGGGTGTACACATAAGCTACACAGAGGTAAAATTGGCATGGTAGAGAGCAATGGCTGCCTGAGCACAGCACAGGGTACAGAGTGCTTTATTTACCCTTTGTATTCTTGCATAAAATAGTACCAACATTCACAGAGGACACATTAACAATTAGAAGAAACAGTAAGGCAATTTTTATCTTGGGAAAAATGGACTAGGTACGCCACATTTTAATAAACATGATTGAACATGTTGAACGAGATGTGGAATTAAAGACTGTTAGCAGGTTGTACTTGGTTCTCTTGGTAGAGCAATTGGCCCAGCACAAAGTTGTTGATGAAAGTCACCAACTTGCAGGATGATTGAGGAACATCCAACAGCTCACACAGATGACTAAAATAGGCCATCTCAGGACACAGAGTGCCTTAGGCCCTCTGTTGACTTAGTTTGGGCACTTGCCCAGATTCTGGCTATATAATGTCCCCTGTTCACTTTGGTCCCTTCTGCTGTCCTCTTAATTCTTCCCCCTTCTCCCTTCACACTTATTTCTGTGCCCCATTTCTTTCAGTTCTGAGCTCAATGAATCAATGGAAGAAGAGAAAATAAAGCCATGCTTTTCATCACATTTGTAAAGCCTAGAGAAAGCCAGACAGAATCTCCTTAAACATGACACAGCTTCCGAACCCCACTCCCTGTCAGATGGTCACTGTGAAAGCATCAGAGTCTACAGAACTCAAGAAAATCTGTCCCAGGCCAAAGCCCTGAAAGCCAGGACTTCATTTCTTGTACAGAACCTTGAGAAACAGGCTTGGAGTGACTGAAGGGAGGAGCAGGGCATAGTCGAGCAACCCAAAAAAAGGTGATCCAACACGTCTAAAGTTCCCACAGCTGAAGTAAGTATTTCGCTGTGTCTGGAGACTAGGGCATGGCCTCCTGACCCTAAACTCACCCTCCTTTGTTCAACCACGCTGTGTTCCAGAGCATGGGATGGCTCAAAGATCCCACAGGTGTCATATTCTCTCACACTGCATGCTTCCTACTCAGCCAATCTTTCCTACCCTTCTTGTGGCTATCCTCCAGCCCCAGTAGACCCTCCTTCCTGCTGCATAACTCCTGCCAGGTCCAGTGCAGTGTCCCTTTGTGCCTCCCAGACCTGAGCCCACTCCTGTTTGAACACTGACCACTAGGACAGAAAATGTAGTTTTGTGTTTCCTTGCCCATGAGGCCTCTTGTCACAAGATTCACCAGGGCATTCATCGTATACATTAACTTTTATATACACAGATGCTCACTTTAGACTCCCAGGGCTCATACAGTCACCTGGTTATAACTGCAAACAACAGAAACCCAGGATATCCACATTGTAGGGTTCTGAAGAAAGACTGCCAACAGTAGGAGTTGCTTGTGTGGGAAGAGGGGGTCCTAATCATTTGAGGGCTAGGATTGCAGATACCTAATTGTTGCTACTCTGCTGGAAAACTGCTGCCTCTGGGAAGCACTCTCCCCTTTCCCCCAGCTAGTAGCCTCCAGTCTCTCCCTCCTTCACCTAGAAAATGAAACAACATTGTCACTACATAACTATGAAGCAGCTATTCTCCAGAGCAGCCAGATCTAACTTCTGAATCGAAACTAAAGGTGGCTTTGCTAAGGAGTGGGAAATGGGTGAGTGCCCAAGCACAGGATCGATCAAAGAGGCCCAGATGGCACATCATGGTGATGCAGAGGACCTGTATGCAAATGAGGAGGGCAACCACACCATTCTATATGCATCGTTCCTGCACATATATGAGGAGGGCAACAACAACACTGTTCTATCTGCATTATTCCTGCATTATACAAGGAGGGCAAGGACACTGCACTGTTCTATCTGCATTATTGCTCAGAAGAATGGAATCGCCCTAGAATTCCAGGATTACAGAATAAAAGTCTCATTAACTTATGAGGTAAATGACAAGTAGGAAGAGTCCTGAGAACATGTGAGAGCATGTAAATGGGTCCATTTTAACACCACCCTATGCCTACCCCTGCTGCATAAATCTTAAGGACAAGGCCCAAGCTTGGTACTGGGTACTCATCAATTCTCCCTAGGGTTAAAAAAATAAACCTTGTGACACAAGTTCAGTATAAGGTTTTATTTTTATTTATTTATTTTTTTTGTTCAAGGTCTCACTGTGTGGCCCTAACTGTCTTGGAACTCACTATGTAGTCCCAAGTAGTCTCAAATTCATAGAGATCCACCTGCCTCTACCTCCCTAGTGCTAGGACTAAAGACCCTAGATAGATATGCTAGCTTTGTTAATCTTTTCTATTTCAAAAGCAGTACAGGTGTATTGTATAAAAGATCTATGAAAAGGTAAAGCTTAAGGCTACTATTGCTCAAAGGAAATTTTAAAAAATACTATCCACAAATGACATTATAAAGCAAAACATTAGAAAAGCCATAAATATTTACTTCAGAAGATAACGCATAAAGGGATAGGGGACACCTTAAGAGAGCTTTGTGGCTCTCTTACATTTTGACATGTATAGAATGTGCATTTTTATCTCTTATTGATACAGATGAGTAGTTGAGGGAATTTAGGGTTAAAATAAAAAGAAATAACAAAACAAAGGCACACTTGTTGGACCCATCAGGTTCTAGAAGCTGGGTTCCATATTTCATGACTGCGAAAACAACATGGAGTCCACGGGCTCAAATAGCAGGTACGGTACTTATGCATGACACAGTACAGAGGTGTCCTGCTTTCTGTCCCTCACCAGACTCAGTAAGGCCAACCAAAGAGGAAATGGAACATTAAAAGGGGTCTTCTCAAAACGTAATTTCCTAGTAGAGAAATTCATGAGCTACACTCAGTCCCCATTAGAGTGTGCCTAAGCCTTTCATTAGTGTGTTCACCATTGCAGCTGGGTTTCAGGGCAGCTCTGGGCACTGACAAGTCACCAGGCACAGGATTCCCTAGGGGATTTCTGTTCCTGTCCCAGCTGAGTTTTGTAGATCATAGTGCAGTTAGCAGAGGCAGCTATGGTTTATTTGCCTGGAAGTTTTTAGGAATTTTTCCACAAGGCAATCTCTACAGCACACACCCCAAGGGCTCTATGGATATAAAGTGAAACAGCTCAAATAGACTTAGGAAGAAAATGCTTTTTTGTTTGCTATATGAGGTTTGTGATTGCTTGTGGAGGAGCATTGCTTCTCTTGCCTTTATAGCCAAGTTCAATTTCTTGTTTAGTAATAACTAAAGGGGCATTTAGGATCTGGCAGCAAGGACTTCCCAATCCATGAACCATCCCACATCCACAATGTACCTCTCCTATGATGCTTAACTTGCAACCTCACTTGGTGCCCAGATACCAGTCATGTGACCTTGCCAGACTGTATCCTCCTCCCCAGATCATAACTACATATCTCATTTCCTCTTATTTCTGCCTGACCCTGCAGAAGAGAACAACACACACCATCCCTTAGTAGGTTCACTCCCCAACTCTATGATGTATTGGCTCTTCCTGTGACTAACACAACTATATCATTTTAACATGACAAAAACAATTGTACTGATCTTTACAACCCAGTCCTCAGGAACCAGAAAGGGGTGGGTGGAATCTTACCTTGTCTTAAGGATATTCAGAAACTGCAAAATTTCTGAAAACTGTATCAGCCTGAGGGCTCTTAAAAATCTCAAGCCTGGAAAGAGAAAAGAGCAGAGGTATTATTTCCAATGCTTGGATGCCATGCTTATAGCCTGCTGTCTAAGTTACAGTCACTCCTGTCTGCTTGAAGGACAGTGAAGGCCTTGCAGAAGACACATGCTCAAGTACCTTGGGCCTGCTGCTTCATTTTGATTCTCTACTGGCTTAATCGTAGCTGGCAAATGGGCTTTCTTGTTCAATGTGAGCTGTTGGAAACCAGGTTAAGGGGATGAGCTAGAAGAGAGGGCCCACATTAAGGGGGGATGCTCTCCCCTAGTGATCTCCATTGAAAAGCCCCATTACTGAGCTACCCAGTGGTCTGGCAGAATTTGTGTTTCTGAAAAATACTGGGAACTGTGTTCACTCAGGATAACCCTTGTGCTTAAGAGCAGATTAAGAATAAATCGGATTACCATATGTCTTTGATGATTTTTTTTTAATCTTTATTTGGCCCAAAGAGCTACCCATATTCTACAATATTTCATATTTTCTCCCAATTAAAAACAAAATAAAAGAGAAAAAATAAGCACAGATCAGTAAGCTACCACACTTTATAATTTCAGGATTCAAAACTTTAATATTTCCATTTTCATTGATGTCCATAGGTTTTTTTTTTTTTACCTATAGCCTCTCTTTAATGGAAAAGTTACAGCTTCTAAGTGGAGAGGGGCAATGATCAATGAGGTTTTTTATGTTTTATTTTTCAGAACCAGGATGTCATAGCCATAAAATCACTCTATAGTAAAGGCTGGCCTTGAACTCTGATCCTCCAGCCTCTACCTCCCATACGCTGGTATTACAGAGATGTCCCACCACACCCAGTTTTTTCTTTTCTTTCTTCAAAGATCACTCTCTATTGCTGTGTAATTAAAATCAGGTGTTAAAAATATTCTGAATTAACAGGCAATGGTGGCACACACCTTTAATCCCAGCACTCTGGAGACAGAGGCAGGTGGATCTCTGTGAGTTTATGGCCAGCCTGGTTTACAGAGCAATTTCTATGACACCCAGAGCTATACAAAGAAACCCTGTCTTGAAAAACAAAAACAAACAAAACAAAACAAAATTCAGAATCAGTTATGGACTTTAACACCTTTACCACTACTCTGGAGTACTTCCTGCCAAATGCCACCAGCAAGCTTTGAGGCACCCACACCCAGGGACTTCAGGAACACCTCAAGTGCCAGGTGTGGTACTGAGCACAGTGGGATGAGCTGACAGTGACATGTCTAGGGTGAGAAGTGACTGTTCCCCTCAAGGGAGACAGTGAAAGAAGTCTAATTTGCATGGTGAGATGAAGTGAGCCATAAGAGTCACTAGAGAACCCCCACTGTGAAGCCTGGGTACTTCCCCCTTGAACTAACTAGCATGCTATAGAACTGTTTTAATAATGAGAAAAAGTAACCCATAGTCCAGAGGAATGCCCGACTCACAAAGGAAAGAGAAAATGCTAATAGCTCAAAGGGAACATTTCTCATCTGAAAAGAATTCAGCTTTGTGAGCTAGAGATGATGTTCAGAAAGCATATCCCTACTTTGCTAAAGGGTATTTATATAGTTGTTATTAACCCGAACAGGCAGACATGAGAATGCAGGTAGGCTAAATGAAAGAGGACCGGAAAGCTGACGGCCCAGTCACACCAAACTGATTGAAAGCTTGCTAACACAGTCCAAAGCCCAATCTGAACAGACATTGCCTCAAAAAAAGGGGAAAAAGGGAAAGAGAAACACAGTGCAAGTAAACATCAGTGGGTAGGAGACCACAGAGACCCGATGGAGGAACAAAAGGAAACTCGTACAACTCCGAAGTCAGAAGCAGTAGCCAGAACATAACAAAAAAGAGCTATCTAGAAATGAAAAAAAATGGTTTGAGATTAAAAGACCCAAGATGCATCTGCCTTTTTTAGTTTTTAAGTTTCAAGTGTAATAATCAATTAAACACTGAGTATAAAGCATCATTGTTGGGGTAGATATTGAAATCGAAAGTGTCAAAGGCTATCATTTGAATCTTAAGTATTCTCTAAAGCTTATGTGTCAAAGGCTTGGTCCCTGGCTGTGGCACCAGTGGGAAGAGGTGGAGCCTTTAACAGATAGGGCCCTATGAATATAAGCTAGGCCATTAGCAGAATGTTCTAGAAGAACCCTAGCCTCCTCTTCTCTCTTTTCTATTTCCCAGCCTGCATGATGTGAGCAGCTGCCTTCTATCACACACTATTTACCATTTACTATTTACAGAAACCTCCATGCTTACCAGCCCAAATCCATCTTTCCCACTTATCATTTGTTTGTCTCAAGTAAATTGTATTTCAACACAGATGAAAAACTAACACAAGTAACACTTGGGCAACACTCAGAATTTTTTGACAGGGTCTGACCTAAGGTTTAATAGCAACTCAAGCAGCTCTGAAAGACTAAAATCAGAGCAACACAAACATCTTCAAATACCCAATTTCTGTTGTTTTCTCAGACTGTATAGATCGGTCCATCAATTGATCAATCAATCAATCAATCAATCAATCAATCAATCAGTCAGTCAGTCACTCAACCAATCAATCAGTCAAAGCCAGTAAATCAGGCCAGAGGTTAAAAGTTGGAAAGTACAGTTTCAGACTTTAGGCCATCCAGTGATCTCATAGTGCCTTGTCACACAGTGACAAGTAGAGAACTTTAAGTAGCCAGCTAGGATAGACTCACTAGCAATATAGCTGCTATTCCTGGTTTATCTACACACATGTTCTTGTCTGTGTGTTTGAATGCACAAATGGGTGTGTGTATGTAGGTACATATATATGCTTTATGGAACCAAAAATAGAATATCACTTTCCTAAACTTGGAAATGAATTTCTTCTATTTTATTTTCAAATGCTAGTGTTTGAAGATTGCCACATTCTAATGACTTACAAACATATAATACAATAAAAGGTTTTCTTCAGTGGAGGTGGGTGAATATGAAGCTAGGAATACAGGGAGTGGAGGGGGATAGAGCCTACCTAGATGATGTCAACTTGACACAAATGTAGAATCCTTTGAGAAGAGAGGATAGAGCTGAAGAAATGCTCAGATCAGACTGGCCTATAGCCATGTCTGTAAAGCAGTCTGTTAATTGGGAAATGACATAGGAAAGATGAGCCCACTGTGGACTGTATCATCCCTACACAGCTGGGTCTGAGCTGTATAAAAAAGTAGCCTTCCTCTATGGTTACCACTTTACGCTGCTTCTTTGAGCTCCTGCTGTGGCTTCCCTGGATGAAGGACTCTGAAGTGTAAACATTGTCTTTTCTAAGTGTCTTTGGGTCATGCTATTTATGACAACAACAGAAAGCAAACTAGGGCAGCCTATAACCCTGTTGCAGAAGTCCACTCAGATAACTCTTAGTGCCTCCCTAACAGGAGCTACCCAGAAGGCAATGCCTAGCCAATACAGTCTATGGATAAAACGTGGACACTTGGCCCTCAAAGAAGTTTTCCTGGAGTGAAAAGTATGGGAAGGCATCTCTCTGCTAGAGGAAAACCAGTACTGTGAGTCCAAGATTCACAGGAGCTGAAGAGAAAAGGGCTTATGTCTTTGATGACCTCTAGGGGTCACTGCCTTAACACTGAGTCTCACTAACAAAAGAGGAAAAGTCCAGTGTGGATAAAAACAGACCTTGGTCTGCAGCCTAAACCCTCAGTCAATAGTTCACAACAGTTCCCTAGTGACTTTCTAGCCTGGAGCCCTTGGGGGGTCTCTGCTCAAAATTTGTCCTTCATACAGAGAAAATGGCAAAGCATTCAGACACTGAAAGTGATACCACTGAAAGTGGCTGAGAGTCAAATGAGAATGTCCCCCATAGGTTCACGTGTTTGAACATTTGGTCCCCAGTTGGTGGTGCTGTTTGGAGAAGTCATGGACCCTTTAGGAGGTAGAGACTTGCTGGAGGAAATGCATCACCAGGGGCAGTTTTGAAGGTTATAACCTCCCCTGACCATCCCTCTTCTTTCTGTATATGGATGAAATATAATCACTGGGTCCTTGCTCTTTCCTCCATGCCTTCCTTGCCTGTCTCAGCCATGATGAACTCTATGACTCCAAAACCCTAAGCCAAACAAACCCTTATGTTCTCCAAGCTGATTCCAGTCACGGAATTTTATCACAGCAGCAGCATGGTAACTAATTCACACTGTTCTTTACCCATCACATTCTCTTCTTATTATTTATTTGCTTCAGGTTTTCCGTATGTGTGTGTGTGTGTGTGTGTGTGTGTGTGTGTGTGTGTATGTGTATATATATATATATATATATATATATATATATATATATATATATGGTGAATGTATGTGTGAGGCTAGGTATTTGTATGCCACAGTGAGAAGATCCCTGTGGCTTGATGGCCAGTCAGTCTAGGTAAGTCTGTGAAAGTCAGATTCAGTGAGAAACTGTGTCTCAAAAGCTAAGGGAGATACACCTACACACACACACACACACACACACACAGAGAGAGAGAGAGAGAGAGAGAGAGAGAGAGAGAGAGAGAGAGAGAGAGAGAAGAGAGAACATATAATTATATTGTTATTTTGAACTTAGAAAAATAATGATATTAAAAATAAAGCAAATTTGTATTATTGATCATCTATTTTAATTATGGCCTACATATGAAAAGCTGTGTCTTTTAAAATCTGTACAACAGCAGAAAATAGCTAAGGATAGTATGTCTAGCATACTACATATGTTATACCTTATCCATACATGTGTCAGCAACAGGGCCAGGTTTTACACACAAATATGTCAAATTGCACTCAAACCCCAGAATTGTAGCCACTGCCCTGAACAGATTATACATTCCAGCTCCAAACTGGGCTCAAGGAAACTATGTCAGTTTTCTACCATTGTGCCAAAACATCATGGAGACAATTAATTTTATAATTAATTTTATGCTTATTTTGGCTCAGTTTCAGAGATCTTAGTACCTGGTTCTTAATGTCTGATGTCTGTGGTAGAGAAAGCCTATTGAGATGGCTCTGTGTGTATTGTAGTATGTGTATATACATGTCTATGGAGGTCAAAGGCAGATAAACATGTTAGCTTCTGGTCAAGGACTCAATTTTGCTGTGAATAACATGTAAACAATCAGGTATGGCTTTATTGATGTAAAATTCTGTTAATAGAAATAGACTATGGGGATTTGTTGCCTACAACTGCTGTGGAGGCATCCCAGTCTAATCCAGTCAGCACAGGGATCCCCTAGACTTCCTAGGTGCTCACACTCAGGTCTTATGGGGGCCTGACACTCTGCATTCAGAACAAGCTCTCTGTTGAGGTTGGACTGTGGCTCAGAAGTCTGCATGGAAGGGACAGCATGCAGGATGGCAGTTCCTATTCCAGCCTGCTACATCTGCAGGGTGACAACGGAAAGTCAGTACTGAGCATCCCACCCAGCTCCAGATACTCTGACTTCATAATTAGTCAGGGGTATAGTTTGGGCATAGAATATTTTAAAGTTCGGATTCTAACATCCAACCATGTTTGGGGACCTCTGGTTTGGAGTACCTTTTCCTTTTAATTCTTCAATTTATCATTCAATGTTGACATATTCATTTATGCTGCCTAAAGAAACATATTTTATTTTGGCAACTCCCTGTCCCCCTCCCCTGGCAAACTCCCCTGTATCTGAGTAAATACTAAATCATCTAAAAGCCAGTAATTCACCCTTTCAGCATACTACCTGTATATATAAACTCAAATTTGGGGAACATGCTATTTAGCTGCCAGTTATAAAGAAATGAACAGTGTAATATGTTATTACTTATAGCATAGGATATTGAGTCTTCAGAGGAGATTCGGTGGGGGGTAGTCGTAACAGCATGGATAGCATTTATTATTTCATGTTTATGATTAAATATCAGAAAAAGAATATGAATTAACAGTGGTAAAAATTCTGAGTCATTTTATGGAGGCAAATTACAGCAAGAAAAGCAAACAAACAAGACCAACACTAGACTACATAACCACAAAACTGGAAAATGCACTTTGGAACTTTAGGCTAACAAATAAAACCATTACAGAAGAATAATTGTGAAGTAAGTTGAAAAATTTAATGATTACTTCTCATTCAAGGATCCTATAACCATTTAATTTGTTTTTTTAAAAAATATATTTCTTGCTATAGATTCAAGAAAGCAAAGGACAGATCCCTTTACAGTTCTCAGGAGAAATTACTTTTGACCAAGTAATATAGATACTGAGTTGACTAGAAGAAAAATAATTCCAGAAGAAATGGGGTATAAGAAGCAGGAAGAAAAAACATAAAAGCAACTGGTTGTATGTAGAATGATATTTTCTTTACAAAAATGATAAATAACAGTAATTTAAAGTAAAAATCTTTAGGATTAAATGGAAAATGAAGTAAGAAAGGGAGAAAAAAGAAAGAGGTAGCAAGGGAGTTGTATCGTGGGATATATGTATACCTACACACATTCATACTCATTATTCAGTAAACTATTCTTTAATAACAACCATTTAACAATCATCAAAACAGATCACATTATTGAACTACAAAGAAATCTCAGTAAATTCAAACTATAGTAACCATCTAAGTTAGATTTACCACAAAAAAGAGAAAATAACAAAAAAAATTAAAAACAGGAATAAACAGAGATGGGAATTGTGACATATACCCTCAAGCCCAGCAATTGGGAGGAAGAGGCAGACAAGTCACTGAGCAACAGACTAGCCTAGACTACATAGGAGTTCCAGGCCAGCCAGGGCTACACACTAATTTCTTGTCTCAAAAAACCAAGGGGGAGGGGGAGCAGAGACAGAGAAGAAGGGAGGGAGGGAGGGACACATGGAGGGAGGGAAAGAGGCAGAAAGGGAGGCAGAGAGGGAGAGAGGAAGGTAGGGAGGGACAGATGGGGAGAGGGGCCGAGGGAGGGAGGAAAGGACAGAGGGAGGGAAGGAAGGAAGAGAGAAAAATAATGAAGAGTAGAGAAATATTCTTATATAAGAATTTAGTATGTGATAAAGAAGCAATCAGAAATTAAGTATGAGATGAATTTTCCGGATAACATTTGACAGTAGGAAAGATTCAGTCATTTTGTATCATAATTGAAAACAACTCAAGATGAGTTAAAAACCAAAAGTAACAGGAAGAAAACTGAAAGAAATGCACATATATACTTACTAGACGATTTCAAACAAGAAGTGAAAAGATCCAAAATATCAGGTTCACAACTATGAAATAAGATCACATTTCTGCGAGTTTTAACACCAAGATACCCAACTAAAAATAATACAATAATGGAAATTGTGCAATAGGTCATTTCCGACCCAGGGATGCAGTTCATTGGTAGAACACATACCTTGTGTGTGCAAAGCCCTCAGCTAAATACTTGGACTCTGAACAGATGCTTTTTTAAAAAAAGCAATTTATTTGAAAGTCAAAAGCATACTATATCCAAAATGTGGAAACATAAAATTATGGAACAGGAACTATATCTAGAAAAGAGCCATTTGAATTTATTATGTTTGTTGAGGTGAAGTGAAAGAAAGTTGTATTCCAGACGAAACTCAATTTAAAATAGACCAAATACTTAAATATAGAGCCAAGGTAAGAACCACCTATGTTCCAATGTGGATGGATGGATGGATTTTAATCTGGTACATGTGCACATGGAATATAATGTAGGCATAGAAGAAGAGGAAAGGCCTGTTTGCAACAATGTGGATGAACTGTGAGGATGAGATGTTATATGAGATAAGCCAGAGGAGGAGAGACAAATATTGCTTGGTCTCAATCATTCACTGAACCTGAAAAAGTCAATCTCATTGAACTGGAGAGTAGGATGGTTCCCAGAGGCTGGAGCAGCTGATAAAGAGGCAACGGGTATGATTGCAGCTCTCTGATGTAAAATTTCAGCTAGACAAGAGGAATCAGTTCAAGAGACTTACTGTACAATGTGACAACTGTAATCGATACATGTATTGTGCAGATGCTGTTGAAAGGTTAAAGAATAAAGGGAATGGAAATTACATGAAATGCAGCAAGCACTGTATTTATTACACATCACAACTAGCGATATATTTGAGTTTGCTTTAGGGAAATGACTGCAATGACATAGTCTTATAAATTTAAGGGTAGAATTACAAATTGATAAAACCCTTTTTAGAAGTAATTCAATACTATGAATCAAATTAATTTTATTTCTAGCAATAAAGCCCAAGATATTATAACAATTACTATAGAAGCAAAGATGTTCATTGCAAAATTATTCATTAAGGAAAACAGAAAGCAGCTTTAGCACTACAAGTAGGCCTTCTTAAGTATAGCTTCTTGTGGATATTTTAAATGTACAAAGGAATGTAACAAGGAACATGTGACAGGAACATGATTGTATTGTTAAATTACAGAAGAACATAGAAATTAGAATGGCAGGTACCAGGAGCTACAGAGGGCAAAAACAGAAATTGCTTAATTCCTATGTGCATTCTAAATACCAATTCTTACACCCACATGTAAGTGTAGCTTGTACCCCTCATCAAACAAGCTCTCTTTGCAGCAGACTGAAACTACTGCAGAAGAACACACTTGGTCAAAATGCAGAAAACAACCAATCATGGGCTTCCTGACCCCAAAGGATACAATACAACCCCTGCCCTCAAGGCTTAGGAAATGTCACGGGGGGGGGGGGTGGCGCGAATGGCTGTCAGAGCCAAAGGACCCAGAACTCTGCTGTGCTATCATGTTTCCTAGAAATGTCAAGAAAGCTACACCCACTATGCCTCAACAATGTAGCTTCCAAAATACAGCCTGAACAAAAACAATAAGAGTAGACATGCCGTGTGGAAGGGGGGAATCTCATGGGGTCCTAGACCAAGAACTACAGACAACCATTGACTTCTGAGAAAGGGAGAATTCGTTTTCCCATGGATAAGCCCCCTAATTATCCAATTCATACACGTACAGAAACACTAAATAGACGGACTCATCAGGCTGTATTTATACATTTATGCATCTAAATACATATGTGACAATAACAACAAAATAAAAAGAAACCATGAATATGAAAGGAGGTAGGGAGAGGGTACCTGAAAGGGAAGGGGGAAATGATGTAATTGTATTTTTACTAAAAATTATATTTTAAAAAGAATTTAAGGTTTGGAAGATGTAGACATCTGTTTGCAACAACGCAAAGTACTACCTAACTGTATGTTTAAAAGTGGTTACGATGGTCAGGCTTTAAGTTCCATTTTCTTTATCACTACAAGATTTCAAGGCACTGGGGAAATAGGAAATGTTTGCTATGCATACATGAGTACCCACATAAAA
The DNA here is from genome assembly GCA_030556225.1 of Cricetiscus sungorus. Lineage (NCBI taxonomy): Eukaryota > Metazoa > Chordata > Mammalia > Rodentia > Cricetidae > Cricetiscus > Cricetiscus sungorus. The sequence goes on along the minus strand of JANBXA010000124.1, from coordinate 867,286 downwards.
AGCCAGGTGTGGACATACACATACTCTTGGAACCCCCATTGCTGTTGGGGACAGAAACAGGGGGCTTTCTGGTCACCAGTCTAACCACAGCTTAGAAATGAAGTAGGATATGTAATATCTTTCCCTGGCCTCTCCTGGGAGCACCCCACACACACCTGCATATGTCACACACATAAACCACACATACAAATTTTTAAATTCATTTTGTAAGACTTATTTTCATCTTTAATGTGTGTGTGTGTGTGTGTGTGTAGGTATGTTCATGTGAGTACAGGTAGCTGAGGTAGTGAGAAGAGGATGTTAGACCCTCTGGAGCTAGAGTTAAAGGCAGTTGGGAGCCACCAGACACAGGTGCTGGGAACTGAATCTGGGTGATCTGCAAGAGCAATGCATTCTCTTAACTGCAGAGTCATCTCTACAACCCCTTAATCAATTAATTTTTAAAAGGTTTGTGAAGTAGCCACTTGAAAGTGTTTTTTAAAAAAGAAAAAATGTAAATATAACATGCATATTTCCTAAGTAAAACAACAAAATATAAATATATAAAATTTAAAATTTACGGGTTGTGGTGGAACACGTCTTTAATCCCAGCACTTTGGAGGCAGAGGCAGGCAGATCTCTGTTAGAGACCAGCCCTGTCTACAGAGTTCCAGGACAGCCAGGGAGGGCTGTTACACTGTTTCAAAAAAAAAATTAAAATGAACATGAAATGAAAATAATGGTTATGTTATCTATATAAAATTCGGTTTACTTTTTAGATTTTTTTAGATGTTTTACATTTTAAGAATCTTTTAAATAATGCTCCAAGTTTTTAGCTTATAATTACTTTGTGATGGTGTTATGAAGTCAGTGGCAAATTAGGACTACTGCCCAGGTCTTCTTGATTCTAAGTCCCATGCCCACATCCAGAATTTAGTCACTTGAGGTCACCAACTCTAGGAAAGGAGGCCCCTCAGTAAGTGCTGTCATCTCAAAGTTTTAAATTTGGTGACCCAGGCATAACCCCAGGTTAGAATACCCCAAGAGCTAGGGCTATAGAATCACAGCAGTGACTAAAGATACATGGATAGAATCAAGTGCCATTTCTTAAATGAGGAGTTGGAAGAGTTGAACAGATAAACAGGTCATTGATTAATCATTCATTGTTCAGGTCCCTGGTATCCCAAGAGTTCTGTATATGTGATGTCCTGAGAGAATACTGGACAGAAATCATATAAACAAATAAATCTTGCCTGAGGCAGAAAGCCTGTCCAGGCTCTGCAATTTGCTATTTTCCTTTCACTTTTGCTCTTTAATCTTTAAATCCAAAGCTGGAAGATTCTAATAAACCTCTGTTGTTTCCAATCCCTGCAGCCCCATGCAAATCCCAGAGAGCAATTGTTTTTGTGCTGTCTGACAAGGTCACTCCCTTGAAGACCAGGGGTGGTTAAATCCAACTAAGCATTAGCGTGTAAGGGCTGCACACCACAGGGGGAGGCTTCTTCAGGGTGGTCCCATGTACCTTGGCTATTAAAGGTCCACCTTGTATCCTCAGCTTGGGTACCGCTGGAGCCATCTACTGTTTAGTCCCAATTTAGAGGAAACTAATGTCTCTCCTTCTTTAGTGGAGGCGTGGGGGCTTGCGTTTCTTGCTCCCAAACACTCCTAGACATTTGTTCCTCCAATCAGAAAGTGTGTTATTTAAACATTCCTTGCCAGTCTAACACTCTTACCAATCATGCTTGTGGCATTCCTGCAGCTGCCCTTCATACTCTGTCTCTGCATCAGGAGCATCCCACAGTTCATTGGCACCACAGGGTCTTCTTTTCTGTGTCTTCTCTCTCAAGTATTCTCCCAGATCATTGCAAAGCTAAATCTCAGAAGCCTGTGGCCGATCCATCTGGTGAATCCCCCAATTCCACTTTATTCATCTTCACGGTATTTACATCTATCTAATTTACTTTTATTTTTTTTTTATATACTTGGACCATTTTCCTACCTATTCTCAAGAACCACAGGAGCCCATTCAACCCTTTTCTCCCTCTTTCCCCTCCAGCTCATCATCCTCTAGAACAGTGTTATCTAGCATTCCTGGCTTCCTGAAAAGGAGTGAATATATTCATGAGAAACCCTCAAGAGAGAAGCCAGCAGGGTACCAGATAGTAAATTAATCCCATAGGTTTAATTTATTACTAACATTTCCTCAGGCAACAGTCTTTTTCCTTGACCACCCAATTCAGTACTCAGACTCCTCTTGCAAGCACCCTTCACACTGGTCCTTACCAGTGCTGCTTTGCTACAAAAGTCTTTGCAATAAAGGGAGAAAGAATAAAACAAGCCAGTGGGCATGCTCACATGAATATTCTGACTCCAGACAGTTCAACTAAAAGACGTCCTTTTTGTCATTGCTAATGAAAAAGATTGACTAGACTCACCCATCACTTGCTCACTAATTGGAATTTTGCTAGGCATAATTAGATTATGCAGGGTTATTTGAGTTGAGCCTATCCACATCAGAATTCTAAGCTGGGTTCCAAAGGGACAATATTTCATTTTAAAGAAGCTTCTGGTACTGCTGATGTTCTGGAAATAAAGCTAAGACTGGGATTTTTTTTTTTGTCTAAAAATGTAAATTTAAGCCATTTATTTGAAACTGCTATGCATTATAGATGGCCAGACAAAACCTAATCCTGATTATTGGAAGGTAGCTGAGAAAAGAAAATCTGCCTAGAGGACTTTCCTTTATGGTTCCTGCTGAGTACAGATAATGAAACATCACACAAGGCAGGCAGGACAACATCACCATAACCACACGAAAGGATAGAAGAAAGTAAACTGCAGCTCTCATTGCTTTTCTAGGAAAAAAATCATCCATAGCTTTTACACCTCTCCAGGAAACTCTGATCCACTAAAAATTACTGCCACTTACTAAAAGAAGACAGCTCCAGTCACCTGCCAAATTTTCCCAAGGGTTATCTTTAAAAGCACAATGACATTTGGGAGAGCTGGGAACTAGTCAAAGTCATCTAAAAACGAAGGCAGAGATTTCAACCCCGCTGGGTACATTTTGATATGCCAACAAAACATGGAAAGGAGGTGCCTACTATCCCCCAGCACACAGATATACAAACAAACACACAACACAGCACAACACTTCCTTCAATGCTGTGTCATGGAAGGACTCCATCTGATAATATGGAATACTTTGGGAGGATGACTAGAGTCTTACCCCAGGAAGAGCAAACCCTGTAGCAAGCCACTAGTGACTGCCAGAGATTCTCTGGTTCTTCCTTCTCGAGAGCCACTGGTCCAGACCTCACTCTGTAGCCTTTGTGGAACAAATCCCCCAGAGACTTCCTGCGACGTCTTCTGGGAGTGTGCACCTCAGTGGTGGTGGTGCTGGGTGGATGGTGGTACACCAGAATCTTGCTGGGGATCATGGCAGAGGCAGACAGGAGAACTGAGCTGTAGACTCCCTTTGGATCTACTCAAGCTGATGTTCTAGAAAGACCTGGAAGGAGTCTATGCTTCTTTGACCTGTGCTGCAGACAAGTCCTGTTGTCCCACACAGTGGCGTTCAGTGGAGTCAATGTCCTCTCCTACCACAACCCACTTGCAAGTGGGCTCAGCCATATCAGGAAGGCTACAGAAGGGCGGGGACCACTCTGCCACATTATGTCCTACAAGCTGCTCTATCAGCTTCATCCTGGGAATTACCACGTAAGCTCCTTTGGACATGGCTTAGGGGATGGGAAGAGAAAAAGCTATAATCCCTCAAATCAATTGCTACAGAACAGGGTGTGAGAGGGGCTGCAATTTGGGGTCCACCAAGTCACTTCTTTTATGTTAGTGGGCCTATTTGGCAATTGGGTGACCTTATGGGGAGGACCTCTTTATAGAATGTGATACACTGTTAAAGAGAAAAACTGAAAGACTCCTTTATCTTTTGCCACACCTTCCTCTACCAACATAACTCAACCAGGAAAATCTTCTACTGTGAAGCAGCGAACCAGGAAGGCACTCTGCTGTCCCCAGGAAGGTGGGCTTAGGTCCTACCATTAGTACTCCTGCCCCATTTTCCAACACTCCCCGTCCTAAGCATGTATCTTCATATTGACTAGAGCCTTGTTTTCTGATTCTCTCCCTTAAATGTGCATGTCCACGCTTTAAAATGTGGCAGCATTTAGAGATGAGTTTCGGTGAGTTCCGTGAAGGTTGAGCCTCCCTAATGCAAGCAGCTCCCTTTTAAGACAGATACCAGTGAGCTTATTCATCCCATTTTTCTGCCTCGTGAGCACTCTGTGAGAAGCCTTTACCCTTTCTCCTTGATCTCAGGCTCCAGCTTCTAGAACTGCGGGAAAATAAATCTGTGTTCTTTGAGGCAGCCAGACCATGGTGCTATGGCAACCCAAGTCTGTATCTCCAGGCCAATGTGTAAACAGAAATAAAGTAGCCAGAGAAAGAGGGAAAATGCTAAAGATATAAAAAAGGAAATACTCAGATTCCCTAAGTTACCATAACTGGCCCCATCACTGTTTCCAGACCTCTAGGAGACTTAAAATAGGCAGGCAGAATTTTCAACATCGGTTAGCATGTCACCTAACCACTATCTATGACAGCTGGAACATTCTGTCAGATATTGAATGCTTTTGCAATCTAACAAAAACATAGAAGTCTAGCAGGGGTCAAGTTATGGGAGAAGGGAAAATAGAAATGTTCTCTTGTGTATGGTTACTCAACAATTTAAGTCAGGTCTGCAAAGGAAAAGAGTAAGTAGCTGTCTTACAATTCCCTTCTGCAGATCTGTGTATATACACATGTGCATAACATATAAATGTGTATGTTTGTGGAACATGCTGTGATGTATCTACTAAAAATGTCTTCACACTAGTTCTGAATCACACTGATTGAGTAGCAGAGAAGCAGTTGAATGCAGATGGCAAAGCCAAGGACAGTGCTACACGCCTTTAATCCCAGCACTCAGGAGGCAGAGACAGGCAGAACTCTTCTGAGTTCAAGGCCATCTTGGTCTTCCTAGAATGTTCCAAGCCAGCTTGCCACAGAAAGAGTAAGACCCTCTCTCTCTCTCTCTCTCTCTCTCTCTCTCTATATATATATATATATATATATATATATATATATAAAAAGCAAGGACTATGAGAAACAGCAATTTGTAAAAAGTTGAGACAATAAATGGCCTTGTTTGGCTTTTAAAAAACAATAACGTTCAATGTGTTTAAAATGGGAAAAATAAAAAATAACAGGAAGCTAACTGTGCAACACAAAGTTGACAGAAATGATGGATGCACAAGTTCTATGGGCACTAAGGGAACAACAAAAAACATAATTGTACATATAATTTTGACAGCCAAATGAAAGGAACATGTTCCATTAAAAGTACAACTTCCTCAAACTGATACAAGAAGAATTAGAAAACACAAGCAGCCATTTTCTTGATTTAAAAAAAAAAATCCAAATTTCAGTTAGAAACATTCTCACAAAGAAAATTTCAGATTGAGTTGGTTTCTAGTGAAGTGGTCTCTCAATATCCATGGAGAGTATTATACCAGTCTTATGTGGGTTCCTTTAGAGAACAGAGGAAAATAAAACACGTTATGACTTGTTTTATGCAGCCAGCATAACCAAGATGACAAAATCTGATGAAGACATTATTTATTGGTAAGACACATTGATCTGTACTTTTATAAAATCCAAAACTTGTTAAAATACAAACCATGAGAAAATATACTAAACTGGTATATCAGATAGCTTATGAAACTACAAATCAATACTACTTAAATGCAACTAGTAAATCTTAACAATGGCTAAAGTTAGAAATTTATTTCTTGGAGGCTGGAGAGATGTCTCACTGAGCCAAGTACTTGCGGTGCAAGCATGAGTACCTGAGTTCAGATCCCCAGCACCTATATAAAATGGTAAGCATGTGTAGAACCCCACAGAAGAGGGTAAGGAAGGTCCAGAGAGGTTGAGGAAACCACAAGAACAAGGCTCACAGAATTAACTAAGCAGGACTTAGAAAGGCTCAAAGAGACTGAAGTGGCAACCATGAAGTCTACATGGGTCTGTGGCAGAACCTCTGCAAATATATAGTGGTTGTTTACCTTGAAGATTTTGTAGGACTCCTAACAGTGAGAGCTGCGTTATCTCTGACTCTTTTGCCTGCTCCTTGATATGTGGAGCTCCTTGATATGTCCATTGTTATTGGTATGCCATGTTCACTAGATATCCTTGGAGGCCTGCTCTTTTCTGAGGGGAAATGGAAGAACAGTAGATAGGGTGGAGAGAAGAGGTATGGGCTGATATTAGGAGGAGTAGAGGAAGTGAAGAATGTGATCAGATGCATTGTACCAGACAGTAATAAATAAAAAGAATAAAGAATAAAATCTGAGCATGATGGTGTGTGTGTCTGTGATTCCAGTGCTGGGGAGGTGCAGACAGGTAGATTACTGGAGTTCAGGGGTCATCCAGTCCAACCAGTTGGTAAGCTCAAGGTATAATGAGAGGCCCTATCTCAAAAAAAAAAAGTGTAGAATGATAAAGGAAGACATTTGACATTGACTTCTGGCCTCTATTTGTATACACATGTACTCATATACACACATACACCAACAGAGAAAGGAAGGGAGGAGGGAAGGAAGGAAGGAAGGAAGGAAGGAAGGAAGGAAGGAAGGAAGGAAGCAGAGATGTCTATCAAACATTGGTCAAGAAATGAAGTCACTGGCACCAGCTGGAGCATCACTTAGAATCTTCCCTAGAAAGCTTAGGTTTCTGACAGAATAAACAATTCTTTGACCCAGAAACTCCTTTTCTATGTATTTACCCAAGAAGAATAATAACATTTGCCCATAAAACCATGTGTACAAGGATGTTCATAACAATTTTATTCAAATTAACTTAAATGGCCATCAGCAAATGATCAATAAACAAATCATGCCATATCCCTGTAACACCACCCCCACCCCACCACCCCCAACCCCTACCCCGGCCAAAAACCAAACCAAACCAAAACAAACAAACAAAAACCAAAACAAAACAGACTACTACTGAGACACAACAGCATATATGAGTCTTAGAATCCTTACTCTGTATGCAAGAAGCTACACACACACACAAACAAACAAAACAAAAAACAAAAGAGAATGTATTTATGTTTTCGATACATGGCATCCAAGAAGAGAAAAAATGTAACCTATAATGAGATAAATTAAGACAACTGCTCATTATGTTTGATGGATACTGAGGTTGAATATTGTTTCTATCCTCTTAGGGCCCATTTTGGTTACTGCATTAGTACCCAGGGTGGTTCTGTTTGGGAGGTAGTGGGACCATTAGGACATGAGACATAGTGGAAATTCTCTAAATCACTGAGAACATGAAGTATTACTTGTGTGACTCTTTCAATATTTATAAGAATAGAAATAGTGACTGATGCATAGAGCTAGTGTAAGGAACAAACAAATGCACCTCTATCATTACAGCTGTCCTTGGCATATAACCCAAGTGTTCCAGATATGCTTGCTGTCATTATTAATATGGGGCAGATATGGTGCTAGGCAAGCCAGAGATACAAATGTGAGTTACTATCAATTAGTTAATTCTCAAGGAACCCCTCATCTTGTAGAGAACCTTACAATCTATCCTTGTTTTTAGCTAGGATGGTGCTATAGTTTGGATGACCTATGTCCCTCAAAGATCTACGTACTAGAAGCTTGGTCTCCAGGATGGCACTACTGAGGCAGTGGAACATTAAAGAGGTAGGGATCTAGTGTGGGGTCTTTAGGTCACTGAGGACAAATAGGGACAGTAGGACACTGGCTGAGTTCTTCCCTATGGTTTCTAGCCATAAAAAGGAATGGTTTTGCCACAATATACTGCCTCTTCACAGACCTAAAGGCAATGGAATATAGATAGATCCCAAACCTTGAACCAAAATAAGTTTTTTTTCTCACTATAAGACTTGGTGGTTTAAAAGAAAATGGGCCCCAAAGGGAGTAGCACTATTAGGAGGTATAGCTTTGTTGGAGTAGGCGTGGCCTTGTCAGAGGAAATGTGTCACTGGAGGGATGGACTTCCAGGTCTCCTATGCTCAAGCTATGCCCAGTAACACAGTTTACTTCTGTTGCCTGTGGTTCAAGTAATAGATATCTCAGCTCCTTCTCCAGCACCATGGCTGCTTGCATGCCACCATGTCCTGCCATGATGACAATGAATTAAACCTCTGAAATTGTGAGCCAGCCTAATTATATGTTTTCCTTTATAAGAGTTGCCATGGGAGAGCTGCCTTTTCACAGCAATAGAAAAACCTATTTACAAAGATGATCAACTGAAGTTTCATTTTAATGGAATACCCACAAGACCCTTAGCTCTTTTTCTTTGCACATTCATTGATGCCCGATACTCTTCAGAAGAGGTGGCATTCTATAATTCTCACTTCCAGAGAAACGAGGCTACAAGGAGGAACCTAAGAGATTCATACAAGGTCCCTTACAGAAGGGGAAAGGAACAAGATCTCCTGAGCATATTGGGAGTGTGTGTGTGGGGGGTGTCAGTGAGTGGAGAGGGAGTTAGGAGAAAGAAAAGGGGAGGAAAGGAGAACATGGGTGACTAGGAAGATTGAGTTGGGGGATGAATAGAAGAGAGAGAGAGACAGAGACAGAGACAGACAGAGAGACAGAGAGACCATATAGAGGGAGCCATTATAGATTTGAAGAGAAAATTGACTCTAGAAAATGTCCAGAGATCTACCTACAAGGATGACCCCAACTAACAATCTGAGCAACAGAGAAAAGGCTACCTTAAAGGCCTTTTCCTGATAATGAGATTGCTACATGCCCTCATCTAGTAGCTGATGGAAACAGAAGCAGACACCCACAGCTAAACACTGAGGCAAACTCTTGGAATCCAGTTGGCGAGAGGGAGAAGTGATAAGAAAAGGGGTCGAGACCAGGCTGCAGAAACCCACAGAGACAGCTGACCTGAACAAGTGGAAGCTCACGGATCCCCAGACTGATAGCTGGGAAACCAGCATTGGACCAACTCAGACCCCCTGAACATGGGTCTCATTTACAAGGCCTAGGCAGTCTAAGGGACCTCTGACAGTAGAACCAGGATGTATCCCTGGTGCACGAAAGGACTTTGGGAGCACATTCCCCATGGAGCGATACTCCCTTAGCCTAGAGGCAGGAGAGAAGGCCTAGTTTCTACACCAAATAACTTGACAATTTTTATGCCCTCCATCACCCTCTTTGTGGAGTGGGGGGTGTGTGATGGGCGGGGGCTAGGGGGCATGGGAGGGAGAGGGACGAGAGGAAACCGGGATCAGTATGTAAAATAAGAAAAAATAATAAATATATATTAAAAAGAAAAAGAAGAAGTAGCATTACACAGGAAGAAAGGTCTAATCATGCTGAATCCCAGTTCTGCTCATCCTGTGAGAATGTAGGCTGGTTCCATGACACCTACAAGCCTCTCACCATATGAAGATAGTTATCCTTCTAAGGATAAGACTATGCCAATCCATAGATGTCATGGGCATTTTTAATGCCTCACCATATAGAACATGCTACATAGTCACTCCTGTTCTCCAAAGCCCCTGCACTTGGCTGTTTCTCCTTGGGTCTAATGGACTGGCTAGTCTCCACTAAAGCAAACATCCCTCTGAGAGTTGTTGATCCCACAGTGGGAGAGGAATGTGGATAAGGGAGGAAAGCTATAAGAGGGAGGGGGAGGCTGATTCTGAAGCCAGAAATGAACTGATAACTATATCTACTGTTGCCAAGTGTGAGTTCTATGTTGGCTAACAAAAGACTCACTTAGTGTCTATCACTTGAAGCAGAGAACAAAGGTGTTGAGGCTGAATCTATTACAATCAAGCACATATTACTTGTGCTATGATTTATTAGCAGAGTTCCAGACTAGTCAAATTCAATGCTTTTGAGTCAACCTCTTTCTTCTCTTACTAAAACCAGGAACCAAGAGCCTGCATTGTTTGCTCTGTCCTCGAGATACACATGAAAAAGATGCTTCTCTTTGATTCTTGATTAAAATATTCAGGAGATGCTTTCCCAATCTCCAGTTGCACCACTTACCCCTCCCACCAACTCCCCCCCTTTCTCCTTGCTCTCTCCTTCCTCCCACTGGAGCAATAACCACCTTGATTAACTAGGTATCTACTTAGGGGTGGATAATCATATTCAGCATCTTCCCTGTCTGCCCCTCTTCATCGGCTGGCAATGACCATCAGCAACTTGCAGGTCTCTACAGTTTCTATTATTTCCAAGGAAATGGCCTCAGAAGAACTGTCTGTACTGGCACAATATGTGTGATACTGGGGAAAATGAATCCAGACTCATCCAATGTCCTTTCCTTTTCCCCAAGACAGAACCTTGAGATCAAGAAGAGAAACAGAATAATCCTGTCTAATCCAGTTCCTGTGGGGAGCCCCAACTGGGAAGCTAAGCCCTGCACTGCTTCCCTCCTGACTAACATTTGTACCTATAAGTGACAGATGGCCATTTGAGGCCACTGAAGTACACATAGGTTTGGTGTTTAAGATCTGTACTTAGCCTACTGTAGGGAGGACTCAAATCCATCTACATGGTAAAACAAGAAACAAACAAACAAAACAAACATATCTAGGAATAAACAAGGACAAACATCAAATACTTTAAAATTATGGAGAGCTAAATATTACTGGGTGCCTCAGCACCAAGAGGAGAGTGAGAGGGAAGAACTTCAAGCACAAAATTTAAGGAGGCACTTCTTTTACACACTGACTCTGCACTTGAATAGTCTTGAGAAAGGGTGCCTCCTTAACGTTTGCATCCTGGCCTCTTCCTAGATTTATCCTGGTCTCAGCCTGCCTCCTGCAATGAGACAATAGTGGAAGTTCATCTCAGAAATGGCCTAACACCTCCTGTCACCTGTGGCAAGGTACAGAAGCATATTAAGTTACAATAATCACCAACAGGAAAAACCTACAAAGCCGGTCAGCCAATCAACCTTATCCTAAAATTAAATTCAAGCAGAATGTCGATGCCAAAGGCTTTGAATAAAGACTGAGGAGCTGGGTGAGTTATGTCTTCAATTACAGTGTACAAAGAACAGAGGTACTCCTTCCAAATGGGAACTCTTGATTTAGCTCTAAAAAAAAAAAAAAAAAAAAAAAAGGCAGAAAGCCAGACAGTGAACCTTGGGTCAGAAGAAGCATTTCACAAGAGCCTCAAGCTATTGTAGGATTGAGCTATGTTTAATTCTGATGCTCACAATTAACTTTAGGTGAACTTGGGAAATGGACATGGTATAACCCCTGTTGGGGGAGGACACTGATTTGGCAGGAGGTGTTACTCTGCTACTAGGTTCTAATGTTCTGCATTAACACCATCAACCTAGAACATCCAAACCAGACAGTAGTTCTGTGAGCGTGTGTGTGTGTGTGTGTGTGTGTGTGTGTGTGTGTGTGTGGGCAGATTGTAATTAATCCTGACTTTGAACACCACATGACTTAGACCACAGCTATTCAACTTGGCCATTGGAATGCAAAAACTACACAGACAATATGAATGCAAATATAAATGTATTTCCTCAAATAGGTGGTGGGTCTATTCAGCCAACAGGGCATAGTTTGTTGACTTTCAGTGCAGGTAACGCTTGGAAGGAAGAAAGGAATGAGTAAGAATCAAGAAGCTTCCAGCTTCCCTAAGGAAGATGTTGGGAGTGATCAACCATTGGTTCCTCCTTGTTTTCTCTGAACATTCACTATAGCGCTTAAGGTCCTCCTACATATATTTTTCTAGCTTAACTCAGCTGCATATAAATTAGTTCCACTCAGGCAAATGCTGAGTATTTGGTGGTCACTAGCAGCAAGCACAGTCAGGAACTTTGCATTTGCTTACAGCAAGTCTTCCCCTTGCTGAACTGGGGTGATTCACCTCTGATTTCCACACATGAAGATTTTTATGTGATCTTTGTAACATGAAAGGAGAAATAGTTGCTTGAAAAGGATGGGTAGCTGCCCCTCAAAATGTGCGGTCTAGGCTTCTAGTTGGTCTTAAATAAATGTACGTTAAAAGCATACTCTAGTTAATTCTAGCCAAAATTAAGCTAGAGGGACTGAAGAAATGGCTCAGTGGTTAATAGCACTTGTTGTCCATTCATAGGACCTGGATTTGGTTTCCAGCTCCAGGGACTCAATGTGATGCCTTCTCCTGCTCCGCCCCACCCCCCAGGGGCACCATGCAATCATGTGGTACAAAAGCATACACAAAGGCAAAACATAAAAAATTTAAAAATCTGAAATTAAGGTAAAAGTTCCTTTTTCTTATTCTAAATTCTTTGTATCATGTGCTTATTTTAGCAATTATTTTTTCATAAAATAACTGTACAATTTTTATTTAGAGTTGTATCTCTACTATTCAGTTAATGGTGACAGTAAGGAAATTTATGTAGAATCTTGGTTTACTTGAAGCTGGTGCACACCTGTAATCCCAGCCCTAGGGAGGTTGAGGCAAGAGGATGGAGAGATGGAGGTCATTCTAGGCTATGTAATGATGTATCTCTAAACAAATAAAGTGTTTTAGGAATGAGGAGATGAATATGCAATGGGCTTAATTTACAAGCCTTTTGTTATTGAAGATTCTTACCAACTAGTTTGGGCAATTAAAATATTCTCTTAGGCAGCATCTTGCATTGTTGAGATGTTGCATTCAAACCTATTTAGCACTACCTCAGAAAATATCCATCTCAACTCACAACCTGCATCCTGAATCCCTGTTGGCCCCTAAGTACAAGGAAATCAGGGAGCTGAATTTGAATGGCAGGCTTTGTTGACCTGCAAATCTGTCTACCTCACCCATTCAGGAGTATGAGGACTGTTGTTTCCATTCATTCATGGAACCACTGGGAGAAGCCCAAGAGCATTGGCCTCAAAGTCATGTAGCAACAGATGACATCTCAGAAGTCCTCACAGCGTATTACCCCACTGATGAAGATGGATCACTCTTAGGCATCGCGTCTTGATCCTTGTGTACATACAGTCCACACATGACAGGAAGACTCTCACAGATAAGAAAAACTCCAGCAACTTGGACTAGGACTATGAAAATGCCTGCCAAGCCATGATTTATGTGGAGATGAATGAGATTCATTTACTACTTTATCAGTAGCAATAAGCGGAGTCTCACTTCCTGCCATGGTGGAACTGTGAGTGTAAATGCATGCAATACTTGTGTTATGGTTTATATGTTTCTGTTACCAACTGCCTGCAGTGTAGGCTTGCAAATCAAATTAAACCACTATTATTCTGGACTGATTATCCAATTATAGGATGAAATAGGCCATCCTTTTCTTCTTCTGTCACTTGCTTGCCTGGTAGTCATTGTGCTAACTGTGTGAGGGACCAGAGGAGGAAATAAACAAGTGTGCATTTCAAACTCAGTGAGCAAAGGGTAAGGCTATGTATAGTTGAAAAAAATGAATTGACCACTGTTAAGCTGCAGCATCCATATTACACATTCATTTTTTTCTTGAGAGCTGATTAGTTAGAAACACTGTAAGGCATGGTGTTGTCTCTCAAGAAGCATAAATAGTAACTCAGAAGCAAATAATAATAATCAGTCACTCACTGGAACACACTTTGTTTTAAGAGTGCTCAAAACCTGCAGATACTGCAAAACCATACAGTGGCTGGCAATATAAATTTCTTTGCATGAAAATTCTTTGATCAGCACTGCCAAGAGAAATAAAAGACAATCAAAAGTAAGCTTGAGGTCTCTAGTGACAAGAAATAAGTGGGTTCTCCTGTTAGGAGCACTTCAGCTTGCAGTGTTGCCTTCAGCAAGTAATGTTCAGCCTTTGTGATTAGGTGTCAGAGGCAGGAAGAACCTGAAAGTAATAGATGGACTAAAATGTCCTTTCCAGATCTGGTGAAGTTTAGACCTGGAATATTTCCTAAAGTCTCTTGTGGCTGGAGAAGCTAGCCAGTGAACTCCAGGGATCTGCCTGTCTCCCTCTCCCCCTCCAGCACTGAGGCTACAGCTGTGCTCTGCCACACTGGACTTTGAAACAGGTGCTGAGGATCCACACTAGGTCCTCATGCTTTTGCACCCACCACTTGACTGACTGAGCCATTTCCCTGGCACCAAGGCTTATATGTTAAAGGTAACAGATGAAACCTTTGGGAGCTGAGCTGAAAGGCTAGTTGATCCTTGAGATTGTACCTTTGAAGGAGCTACTGAGACCATAACCCTTTGCTGTTTCTCCTGTTTCCCAGTCCCCAGAAGGTGGGCATTTTGCCTTGTTGAAGGCTCCTACAATGATGTTCTACATTCCCACAGGTTGAAAAGTAACAGAACCAGCAGGCCATGCACTGAAACCTCTAAACTAAAATAAACCTTTCTGCCTTTAAGTCGCTTATGGTAGGTATTTTGTCAAAGTAATGGAACGCTAACATAGGATCAAATTTCCCCACTCATATGGCTTTCTGCTTCAGAAGGTCACTCACACTCACCCACAAAGAAATATTAGTACTAAACATAGATGAAGTAAAAAAAAAATTGAAAGTCACTTCCATAGACCTGTAGTTTCTATGGCTACCTTGCAACTGGGAACCAACACAAGCCTTCTCTGGCCCATTGAATCAGTCCTGCAAACTTGCTCCTGATTGCTGCAGGCTCTGTCCTTCCAGCCAGATGCACTCAAAGGCTGGAGCACTAAGATCATTAGAATTCCTAATTCCTGAATGATGCCACTCACTGGCACTGCAGCATCAGGAACAGGATGTTACATCTCAGCGCATTCACCTTGTGGATGGATTTGGTTTTTTATAAGATGCTAATTACACTTGCTAATCAAAAGAAACTTTTATTGTCCCAGGCAGCAAAATCATTGAATCGGCAAATCTTGCCATTTTCTTGTGCATGATTCATGAACCAAAATCTGGATGAAAATTGATCTGGTGAGTTGTTTCCTTGGGGTCTTAGGTACCACAGAGGAGCTGAATATCACAGCTCCTCATCATATAGAGGTCAGCATAAGTCTGATCCAGAAAGGGACTCCCTAATTTGAATGAGGTCAAATACCCATCATAGGAAAGTTCCTGGAACTATGCGGTTACTATGACTAAGGGCAAAGACTGTGAAGACAGACCTGGACCTGTTTATTTCTATTTATTGCTAAAGACATGAGGTTCAAGGCTGTCTTTTACATCTTGTCATTGTATCATCTAGTATAATATAAATCATGTAATACAATGCACTTGATTTAATTGAAATCTTGGCTTAACCATTTTTACAAAGAACTAGAGAACATACTGGGATATCTCTCTCTCACTCTGTGTGTGAGAGAGTGTGTGCAGGTATAGTTGTTGCTTTAGAAAGTGAGATGTCATAATTTGCCCCACTATGCAGAACCTGAGATATAGATCTAATTATGAGGGGTTTATTTGGGAGTTGACCTCATGAGGCACTGGGAAGGGAATGGGGAAACGAAAGGATGGACAGATGGGAGATCAGCAATAAAGAGTCTGTTAGCAAACAAGCATCATCATGAGCAACTAAAGCAAAACAATCCCAGGGAACTCTGGCAACCAGTGTCTTCATGCGACTTTACATGTACATGGGTATAGCAGAGCTCTTCCACTGATGGGTACAGGAGCCAGAGTGTTAGTCCATCAGTGGTTACCTCCATCTAATCCTTGCTTGAGGAGACTAGAGCCCATGACCTGTAGGAGGCCAACAGGCAGTGTTCAGTGACTACACAAGAACCAATGCCCACCATGCAAAGCTCAGTATGTGAATCAAGAGTGAAAGCCAAGCCTTACTATGGTTGTATCCTTTTTCAATCAGTGCTTTAAAGTTCCTTGCATCTTAAGAAAGGTTGTTTATGGGCTGGAGAGATGGCTCAGCCATTAAAGGCTAGGCTCACAACCAAAAATATAAGAAAGGTGATTTACATCATCTCGTAGGAGGATCAGAGACAGGTGGACAGTTTGTTTGCATCTCTCAACCAGGGATGGAGAAAGGGTTCAAGGCTACACAGTATGGCTCCAGAGGTCATGGCTGACTTCTGCCCTGTTGCAAGCAGGTTATCTTACTGCTCAGGCTACCTCTCTCTCCTCCTGCTCCAGAAACTCATCCTTCATCATCCTGTACTTCAAGACAAGCTCCTTTATCCTTGGAGAGGTTCTCTACCATTAGGAGCTGAGCAGAATAAGTAGTAAACACACTGCTTTGAGTGCTGGATATTTAAAAATACTTTACTAAGGCCAAATAAAGTTGGGAATCACAACACCAGAAGAGAAGGTTATAGAATCCTGACAAAGGAGATGACATGTCTAATAAGTGGAGGGAAGGAACTGGAGGAAAGGTGAATCCAGTAATACTGTCTTCACTCACAGCCAAAAGTCCATCCACATCATAGCACACCAAACACTAAAGTCAAAGGATAACATGACTTTGGTAGGTTATTTTTCTGAAATGCTTTTCTATACTCATACTAGCAATGTGCTAAGGACTAAAACTAGTAGCTACTAATTCTCATATACTCTGTATTCAAGTAAACATAAATTTAAGATTTTAACTTTTAAAAGATAGATGTACTATAATTTTCTATAAGATCATTTAATATAACTCTTTGCTTGTTTAAGGTTTTAGCTTCAGATAAAATCTCATCTAGTCAAGGTTAGCCTTCAATGCCTGATCCACCTGCCTCTATCCCCTAGGTGCTAGGATTAACTAGTTTGTCCTGCTTCTTTTTCTAAACTACAATGATCTTTAAGTGATGGGATCAAATTCTTTATATTGTTTGTTGTGACTGCTTCCGTTTCTCCTTTTAAAAATAAAAAAATAAAGATTGTTTTGAAAATGTATTTTGAAGATATCCAGGTTCTTTACTCACCCCTATAAAACAAAAACCTTAGAACAATAGAAGAGGTCCCTAACTTAGGCCAGGTGGAGCTTCACTCACTTTCATGAATCAGTGTAGAACACTTGACCCCTTGTCCTTCCCTTGAGGGAAGCTAAGGTCCACAGCTCAGTGGCCACCCAGGAGCTCCTGAGCACAAGGTTGCAGTATCTCCATGCTCCACTGCCTTTAATGGGGACAGTACCCTGGGGCCTGTTCCAAGATGGCTGGGGCCCTGGTCACTGCATCACTAACACCTTTCTGCTACTCTGTTCCAAGCTGCAGTCCTTCTGAGGACTCCTAGGACTCCGAGAGCAGGGACAGGCAAGGAGAAAGCAGAAAGGCTCACAAAGCAAATTGAGAAAACCACATGGTTTGTCATGGTGGGGTTCAGGGGGTGGGGATGATGTCAAAAAGGGTTTCTAAAAGGAGGAAAAGATGGAAAATGACTGCAAAAGCAGAAGGGACAGCAGACAAGGACAAAACAAGTTAAGGGAAGAGCAAGTGTGACCCATGTCACTGTTTAGGCAGTGGAGGGAAAGTAAATAAGGAAAGCAAGAGAAAAGAGGCGACACTGGTCACTGATCCAATGTTTAAAAAAAAAATAACACTTCCTCTGATCCTAACAATAATGTCCTTAAGTAGAAAAGACTAGAAGCTTTATTACAGGTGAGGATAGCAGGATACAGAGTCTATGCTTTACTGTCCAAGATCACCCCCAGATGGGAGGCTCTGTAGCCTGGACCCCAAGGAGGTCCCCAGTCTCAGAGCTGGGACTTTTTTCAGCTGATTACTGGGCTGAAGGCTCTCCTCTCTTGCCCCTCCCACCTTCTAGGGTAAATGAGACACTCCCAGCATTCCTTTCACTGCAGTGCCAACTTACCCCTAGTTGCTTTCCTCCTCAGCTCTGTAATTCAAAGCCAAATTGATGCAAAGAACTGGGTGGGTGGAAATGTCATCCATAGCTTCTAACACGTTGTCATGTTGTTTTCTAAGGAATTTAAGCTTATTTTTTGTTGTTGTTCAGGATAAAGCCTGGCTTAGGTAGCTGCCCAAGTTTTGTAACAAGAATAGGATTTTTTAAAGACAGGGAAAGAACCTTGAGTACCCTGGATGTAGTAGCACCACCAGCCCATGCTACAGGGGCTTCAGTAATAACCCTGACCAACAACAAATACCTCTTAAACAACATGGGTTTAAGCCAGGGATATTTTACATTAAAAATAGCACTACTTTATAAACTGTGCATTACATGAGACTTCCCCCTATTCATTTTCAAAAGACATGGCTGTGCACATAAATTATACTGTGGGCTGGAGTATATGACAGAGCTGTGAATTACAAGGTCATAATTTTACCAGCAATTTTAGACGCTACTATAAACTATTCAAGGTCCGAAGGTGTTCTCATACACTTTTATTTTTTTCTAAGCCCCCAGAATAAAATCATAAGCCAGTAATTGGAAGATAGTTCCTTTTTGGCTTCTGTTTTAGGAGAACAACAGTCCAGGGACACCATCAGCTTTTCCTCTCCTGTAGCATATTATGGTCACATCTTTCTTTTTAAATAACTGGACATCTAGTCTTGGGTAGATGTTTCCTCAGCCTTCTTCTGAGAAGGATGGGCTTCGAGTTGGAAAGCTTCCCAGAGCTGCATCATCCCTGCCCAGGGCTTGCCTAAGGAGATGCAGTGATGACCTTGTACCAGATGGTCCTCTTCTGTGAGACATGGAAACATTTCTTCTGTGCCTTCTGCCCTTCTCTCTCTCCTCCCCCTCAACCCAAGTTACACCTAGTTTCTTGTTTTCTCATCATTTTTATGTCTTTTGGTTCACTGGAAGGCATTAGCCTTAAGTTCCATCTGCTTATTCTCTTCTTCTCTGGCTAGCAAAGTCCTATCTTAGAAACTACAAGTCCACCCACCCAAATACTGCATTTCTTCACCCATCCTTTCCTTGGGACCCTGGCTGCCTCTTCTGTGCTTTCTCCCTAGCCCTGCCCTGCCATACTCTGAAACTGTAGTGGAATCCATTCTTTCCTGGGAATGAACACAGTACTAAGGTCTTTCTTCGTTTGCTGCTTTATCCGTACATGAGCTCACCAAACATGAGCAAAGCATTTCTGTTAGTAACTAACTGAGATTTAATACAGTGTTGGGGACATAGTAGGGGCATGATAAATACCTACTGAATAAACAAAAATGATATCATGTTAAGTACCAAGAGAGGGATATAGCAGGGTCTCAGAGGAGGCTTACCTCCATTTCCGCTCATGATTTTCATAGACTGGCCAGCTCAGATACTCCTGTTACTAGCAGTAACACTGCAGTTCTGCCAACTACTGCCCTACAGGTACTCAGAAATGTCTAGATTAAGCTGCTCACTAGATTCCCTGAGACAGCCTAAGAATCTTCTCTCATGCAAAATTGTCTGATATCTAGCCATGTCCTCCCTTCTCCCTCCATTTCATCTAGGCTTCAAGGTTCTATTAAACATCACATCTTCCAAAAGTCCCCATGGCCACAGGTACATCAACACATTCTCAACTTACGACACACAACACCTGGGGCACCAAAGAAGATCACAGCTCACTCCACTAGAAAGTATGCCTAGTCCTTACTGGGAGAGATGGAATACCCTTTACCTCTTGTGCCATATTAGGAAGGTCGTCAATTGATTAGGTCCCCAATGATAGACATGGGTATGCTATTAACTAGTTACATAATTTCCTGGACAAATTACTTCTTAGAACATTCTTGTCCATATCTGCCAAATCAAGTAACAATGAAATTCACTTCAAATTGCCAATGAAATTACAATAGCCTCCCCAGAATGTTTTCTAGATGGAATATCTATGTAGATGTTGTATGCTTTATTAATGCACCTAAGGAAACTCAAGAGTAGTCCTAATGATCCTTGGTGATCAAGGCCATTCCATTTTGGCACCAAGCCCCCTTTCAAATTAAGAGTTGAAGAGATCCAAGCAGGAGACTCAACAAAAATTTAGATGGTGTTCATTCTTTCAGGAAATATGTAGAGAGGGCTGACTCGCCGACTATAGACTTATGAGCCTAGTGTTCAGTATTGTCCAGTCCCCACATGCTGCTCTCATCCACTCAATATGATCAGCTACTGCTTCTGGCACAAACTCTGGAGCTCCATCAACTATTTTCATACACATGCTCCCAAATACCTAGATTAAGCTACTCACTGGATCCCCTAGGTAGCCTGAGATTCTTTCCTCATGCATAATTTCCCCTTATCTAGCCATGTCCTTCCTTGTCCCTCCATTCCTACTGCTCCCAGTTGAGGGAAACAGTGTCTGCCTGCTCCATGACCCATGCTCACATGATGGCCTTCAATAAAGAGTCTGGAATAAGAAAATAAATAACATATGTTTTACTAATGCCTGTATTTATTCACTCAGAGAGTGATAAGCAAGGCAGGTAACATTTCTTCATTTGGATTCTCATAGTCAGTTGGTTAATATTGATTATATCATTGTGTCAATCACTATATGATCTAAGAAAAGTCAAGCATCCAGTTACTATTCTACCAAACTGGACTCTATTATATGCATGCATAGATATTCTTATGTATAATATGTCCAAGATATGGGTTAGATCCAAAGCAAACATATATTTGTCTACATTTAAATGCATATCTTCATGTGTCTGGTTTTTAGTGTTATTACTGATCACTTTATCATTTCTATGATATATTTACTCACCAGATGTTAAATTCCCCTTATAGACAAGGCATTTTGATTTCCACTACTCCCAGCCTATATCTCCTGGTACACACAAATACAGAGTTATGGTCAATACTGATTTGTTTGATGAATCATTTATTAATCCTAAATTACATCTCTAAATCCTGCCCTTTTCTTCTTGTGCCTTCTTTCCCAGCTTGAGAGATACCAATTCTACTTACGTTGTTATTACTTTGCACCATGATAAAGGCACCCAAAACTGGCACTCAGAGTGGCTCCATTCCTAGCATCCTTTTATGTAGGAAAACCACAATCTAATGGGCAAGGAACTATAAAATTGATGCAGCTAAGGGAATTATTCCCCATATAGATAACACTGTGGACCAAACTGTTCTAATAAGCAAATAAAATCTCTCAGACAATTAAGTTCCTGTTTAAGACTATTTGCCTTGGAATTCCCTAGAGGACTGGTGAAATTCTTGGTGACAGAGGAAGAAATTGCTAGCTGCAGCTCAAGCTGCACATATTATTAAGTTAAGGCAGAGCCAAAGCAGACAAGCAGGGGGGAAAAATTGAAACAAAACTTTTCATGGCTCCAATCTTACTTGTTCCTGTTGTATTTGATAGTTTCCTGGGCCATTCTTGTTTTCAGGAAATGAAATTGACAATCAAAAAACAAACAAAAACCAAAACAACAATAAAAAACTTCACTGTTTTCTGACTACAATCCAGAGAGAACAGAGAACATTTGTTTTCATTTCTGGTTTTGATCAAAGTAGAGACTGGAGTGGGGTGAGGGAAAGGGCCAAATCGGGGGATAGATTTTTTTCTTAACTCTTTATGGTCTTCAAAGGGGGGGGTCTTCTGAAAACCCACCAGAACTCTCCAATGAGCAATGAATGTGCTACGCCAAGCATCACAGTCAAACTGAGTTAGACACCATGGGAAAGTTACCCCATTTCCACCAATTTCCAATCTGTAAATAAGGAACGACTGAAAAATGTCTTCCTGTGGAAGGTGCTGTGTAGAAATGTTCAATTCATCTTGAAGTGCTTCAGGCACATTCATTAGACACACCTAGGGGTTCTTATTTACTACAGTGCCATGACTCATTCTTCAGAGTGTTGAACGGCCAAGGATAAAGACCTCTTCTTCAGGCTGGTGACTAATCAGAAGTCTGCTGTTGACTAATCATATCCAGTGTCTAGAACAGAGTGTAACATACAGCAAGTGCTCAGTAAATATTCCTGGAAGTGGGTTTGGAGGGCTTCTTCAATTCTAGAATCTTCAGGAAGTGATCAGTCACATGTGCATTTGAGAGAAGCAGAGAGTAAGGTGCATGTATGTGTGGATATGTTCAAAATAGCCATCCTTATGAAATCGCAACTCAGAAATATGAGTAGAAAGTAGAAAGATTCTTAGCTCTAATGGGCCCAGGAATCCTTCATCATCCATGTTTTTCTGGAAACACTTGTTTTTCTTTGCTATCTAGACCACAGAGAAGAGCTTTTACTGATGTGTATACTTGCACATATGAAGCATTTGTTTCTTTTGATCTGGTATGTTCCTGATCTTACAGCCACCCACAACCCTGCTCCCAGACCAATCCCACCTATATAGAGATTTATGTTATTCCTAGAATAAGGACGCCAACTCTAGCGTGATTCCCTAGAAAACCATGCACTTTGCATATAACAGCAAAGAGTCTAGAAGGTTCTACTTCTTACTGGGTCATGGCTCTGACCCTTTGCCCACTTCCCTGCCACTTCTTTTTCTGTCTTAAATGCATCCTTTTTTTCCCATTTTGTACTAGTTCTAAGGGCTGTGTTGCCTTCTAAGAGTTAAAAGCCTGATTTAATCTGAGGTTATCTAGCCAGGATTCAAGGAGGCAAGACTTTTGAGGATGACATTCCTGCTTTCCCTCACTAGATGGCAGAATGGCTTAACAGATAAAGTGGTGTGGAAATGCACCAGCGCTGAAGTGAGGAACTGGGAATGGCATGGCTGTAGAAGGGGTGGCTCCACTTGGGCATGTCAGTGACACCAGAGGACCAGGATCTCCTGTGTCTTCCCTAAGACCTCCAGGAGCCCAGTGGAGCTAAATGTTCTCCTTCCTACCACGTGAGACGTGCTGGGTCTAGTATAAGGAGGGCTGCAATTAGATGAAACAAACAGAAACTGATTTTGTTAAACCGGAAATAAGTTTTGTTAAACTTAGCTCATGACACTTGAGAAGAGGCCTTCTGACCCTGTTGCCAAACTGAATGGAAATGTTCACTTGCCCTAGTAAGAATGCTTGTTTGTTTAATTATATGTCAGGTGGTTGGCACTGCCAGTGGGTACCATAACCTATCTATCACAGATAGGTTCTGGGCAACTGATATGTTAAGAAAGAAAACAAGTCCTATACAGAGGACACCAGAATACCATGTGTTTTGAACAGATAAACGGTGCTGCAACCTACACTAGTCCCCAAAAGCAAGTTGCTAAGCACAGGATAAGTGACAAGGAAATGAAGGAAGGTGGGAGTTGGGTTGGGGACTGAAGGAATGGCTCAGGAGTTAGAGCCACTGTTGTTCTCACAAGGGACTAGAATGCAGCCCCCAGAACCTACATCTTGCATTCCATATCTGCCTGTAACTCCAGGACCAGGCATCCAACATTCCCTTCTGGCCTCCACAGGTACCAGCATGCAGGAACACTCACTAACTAGTGTGTGTGCGAACACACACACACACACACACACACACACACACACACACACACACACACCAGTCTTTAAATCAAATAAGGGAATAGAGAAAGACTGATAGTTAATGAACATGGAGAAAATATCAATATTGGAAAAATCAGCTAACAACCATCTTAAGAAGCATCCTCTTCTTCCTGGTTAGAGAAACTAGCTGGGTCTTATCATGCCCCACTCCTTATTATCTCCCTTTCTCTATAACTATTTGGGTTTGTAGCCTAAGTTTACAGATTCCTCTCCCACAGTCTGCGGATCATACTCACACCTTAAACTCAAGCCTAGTACTGCAACTGACATATTATAATTATACCTGTTTTGAATTCTACTGAGTGACTGAATACCTGAAGATTATGTTGATGTCAATGGTACAGTTACTCAGAGATTTAAAACCAGGGTTTACACTAGAACGAGTGAAATGAAATCCCCAAGAGACAAGGCTCAAGCCCTTCTTTCTGGGGCACCTCCTGTCATCTTAGCTTAGCCTTTATTATGCTTGTTTGGTTTCTCATTGTAAGGGGTTCTTCAAGATTTCTGTTTCTTGACACTTATTGGGGTTAGTACTGAACAGTGCATTTTAAGTAATAATTCAAAATCCAGGCTCTGAGATTACAAAGGCCTCACATTCTTGCTGTGTCAATGCCTTAGAGAATAAGAAAGCTAGCCTTTTCCAGGCTCTCCCACTTATCTTTACAGCTTGTAGGAGCAGTAAATGAGACAAACATTTAAAGATCTTATTCTGATACCTACCACATAATACACAGTAGTATAATAACAGTGGCCAAAATAAGCTTTTATTTTACCACTATTATAGTTCCAATGATCTCAGAGGAAAGTTCATGCTGCATTTATCAAAACTGATTTGTAGCTATTGTGAGCAAAACACTGTGCAGGGCATTACAGGAACACAAAAGAATATATAATGCACCTGATATCAATAGGCTTTCTGTAAAGAGCATGACAGTAAATGGTATTTTATGCTTTGTGATCCTGGGTCTTCATATTACCACAAACAATATGTAAATGAATGAGTGTGGCTGTGTTCCAATAAAATCATATATCCAACAATAAACAGTGAAGAACTGGGGATATTGCTCACTGTGGAAGGGGCTTGCCATGCAAACATGAGGACCTGAGTTCAGTCCCAAGAATCCACATTATAAAAAAAGCTGGGCACAGTGCCTCACACTTGTAAATTCTAACACAGAAAAGGCTAAAACATGGGAATGTCTGGGAATTTTGAGCCAGTCAACCTAACCCAATCAGTGAGTCCAGGTTCCAGTGAGAGACCTTGTCGCTATAACCTAAATAGATGGTTCCTGAATAATGAAATCCGAGGTTAACTTCCCATTCATTCTCTCTCCACTTCCCATACCTCTCTTTCACACACACACACATAAGGCAGTGGGCTGGTTGGGCCAACTCTGGATCTAGTGTGGTTCATGCCTGAAAGGTTTCTGTACCCCAATATTAAATCTTTCCACCAATGCAATAAATCAGATCAGACTGAATTAATAACACCAGGTTTAATATAAGCAAAGCAATCCCCAGGTGATCTTGGTGGAGGTAGGGGTTCACGTGGTAGGTCCAGGGACAGAGTCTTAAATACCCTGTAGGCATGGTCCCAAGCATCTCAGGGGGAGGAGCCACTGTTTGGAAGGCTTTCTGAAGGCTGGGTCTTGAAAGGGA
This sequence comes from Cricetiscus sungorus, assembly GCA_030556225.1. NCBI lineage: Eukaryota > Metazoa > Chordata > Mammalia > Rodentia > Cricetidae > Cricetiscus > Cricetiscus sungorus. Next base: position 842,242 of record JANBXA010000124.1, on the reverse strand, counting down.
GAGGTGGGGCTGAAGCAGAGCTCCCAGCTAAACATCTGGGCAGGGTTTGGAATGGCGGAGTGAGGCTGGAGCAGAGATTCCCAAACAAGGACATGCACACATCACTTGTAGAAATGCAGTCTTACCAAAGACTACCTATATTCAGAATAGAGACCGGAATGATGATGGCTATGGAAGAGGTAAGATCAATACTGGTTGAGTTCAAGGACACAAAGAGTAAGGGAATGCTTACTCTTGGAATCTAAGACAAGAGATCTACAGAAAGGCAAATCATAAAGGTGATGGGGGCTGGAGGATGATGTATGGCAAAGATTGGAGTCTTGACAGAAAGGAAGAGTTCCACTGAGCCTGGACCTATGCATGGCTGCAATCCCAGCTACTCTAGAAGTAGAAGCAGGAGGATCTCAAGTTCAAAGACTGTTTGGACTAGTTAATACATTCATGGTTAGCTGGGAAACTTAGTGAGACCCTGTTTCAAAGTGAAAAGTGAAAGAGGGAGTGTGGCTCTATTTTAGTGGTGGAACAAGTATAAGCAGGGCTCTGGGTCAGTACCTGGATCTAAAGAGAAGAGCAGAGCCTGTGGAAGGAAGGAGAAGAAGAGGAGGAGAAAGGGGGAGTATTAAACAAGGAGAAGATGGGGGAAGGGAGAAGAAGGAAAGGAAGAATAGCTGTTTGCTGTACTGCCAATCTTGCCAGGGGAATAGTGTGGTTTTTTTTTTTCTTTCTTTCTGTATTACAGGAAATAAGTTAATTTTACCCTTTGTGAGACAAGCTGATATGATACACTGCTATTTGATCTGAGGGGGTAGGGGTATGAATTCAAGAGATTGAGATATGTAAGCACAGGGTCACTTAACTCAACATTTAATTCAATTAATAACAAATATGTCTTAGGAAAAGGGAGGTGCTTATTAACCATCATGCAGCTCTAGATCCAGGCCTAGCCAATTCCTGGGAAGATGAACAGGAAGAGAAGAAAGCTTGTTCAAATAAGATATCCTAGGAATGAGAAGGGATCTGGCTATAGGAGAACTCCTCCCAAGACCAGCAATCTGAAGGGCTCTATCCTTGAGGAAGGAGACAGGCCAGTCCTGGAACAGTGGAAGAGAAGAGAGTCTAGAACATCTACCCCTAATCTTCCCTTTTAATCTCCAATTTGCCATGAGCTCTTGGCCAATCTCAGGAGGTGGGGAAAAGCATCAAGCAAACTTGGGCTAGAGCTCTTAGGAAGAAATACCAGTCAGGAATCCCCTCTCACTGAATCCTAGGACTTGGATGATATTTAAGGTGACTCAAAGAGGGTATCAAAAAACTTTCTAAAAGGGCTCTTCTCATCAAGCTCTAGCTGCACCGTGAGATAAAATGTGCTAGATATATCTCACCATGTAAATGCTTCAGCTTTTAATCCCTAAAGCATCTTGAAATCAGGCAATTCAGTAAAACCTGACATTTGGGAGCAAAAAACAGCAATGTCTCTGGGAGCATGAGAATCTCGATGATTGGCATAGCAGATACTGCTAGACTTCAAGTTCAGCTTCATGATAGCCTGAACCCACAGCACAGTTCCCCCCAAAGCACAGTTCCCAGACCATCATCTTTGTCCCTGAGACCCAGTAGGAAAACCCTCAGCCCCCACCCTTACACACACCACCTCAATTGCACTCCAGAATGTGACACAAAACCTATGGTTGAACCAGACCTCTGGGTGGTTCTGCGAGGCACTGAGGCTTTAGAAAGGGTGCTCTAGAATATTCATCCATGCTCCATAGAAACTCTTTACTTGTCCCTAGAGGGTCTGACAGGAGATTTTAAAGGAGACTTACATTGTGTGTGTGTGTGTGTGTGTGTGTGTGTGTGTGTGTGTGTGTGTGTGTGTGTGTGTGTGTGTGTGTGTCCCATACTTAAGATACATCAAGTGAGAGATTTGTCAATGCTGACTGCCTATTGAACTTTAGGAAACTTGAAGCCACTCCAGTAGCTTGAATTAGGATAACTCAGGCTGATGTACAGTTTGGCCTTTACAGCAGGGAGTATCTATGGTCTCTGGATTATTCTAAAACCCTGCCAAGGTCACTTTTTATCCTACCTAAGAAACACCTGGACAATTTTCAAAAGCATCCTTCAATGTCTCTCTTAGGAATGCCATATTTGAAGGTTTGGGATGGGGTTGATAGTTTTCACTTCCAAGCCTCCATGCAGCCTGCAGGTGATGTCTTCACTCTAGTGCTCTAGGAGAAAAACATTTGCCTTTAGAACCCTGCAATCTACTCTGAATGAAGACAGTAAGCTTCCCTTCAAATTCCTATAATTTTATCATCATGAGTACATTTGAATAAATCACTGGCATCTTACAATACACACACTTCCCCATGGTTAGGTCATGTGCATAGAGGACAATTGAATAAGAGCTATTGTGTTCCTGAGCTGCTACCTAGCTTTCAGTTCTCTGTTCCTGATTCACTATCCAGGGCAAACTATCAGACTTATATTTCTCATGGAAAAGTATTGAAGCTTTTATTATTGTTATTATGTTTTGAGATGGTGCACAGGTAAATATGTCCAGTCCCAGAGATTTAGCAAGGAGATTGTTCTAATAGCATCCCCAGTGAAGCAGAACCATTTGAAGAGATGCTGGCATCTATGAGAACCTCCTGCGGAATTCATTCCTTGAATACATTCATTTTAGGAAGTTATTTCCAATTTGACATATAACAGCCATGCAAGTCAATGAGGATTTAGAATCCCTGCTCCCTATGGAGGACATCTTATTTAAAGCACATCCCCCACAAAGCAATATCAAGGGGGCACAACTGGAAATCCCTTCAAGATGTGTAATTTTTTCAGAAACAGATATAGCAAGTACAGCATCTTCCAGAATGGCAATCAGATTCCCGATAGTTCATCCAAACTTTCACCAATCTGCTTCCCTGAGGCTGTCTTCACTCAAAATCCAACCATGGGGGTAGAGCTTAGTAAGGGACTTCTTTAGTGACTTAGTGTCCATGCTATTCTTAAGGGTCATGGTATCACTGGATTCTTCTAGGAAAACAAACAAACAAACAAAGGGTGTGGCCCCTGTCTTGGAACCTTTAGGCATCTACAACAAAATACCTTTGATTGGATAGTTTATAACAACATAGATGCATTGCTCACAATTCTGAAGGCTGAGACATCCAAGGGTCAAGGTACCAACACATATAGTGCCTGGTAAAATTTTGTTTTATGTGGGTGCTAATACCATTCTGGGCACTCTACTCTCATGACCTAATTGCCTTCTAGACACCACTCCTTCCTTTAACACTGCTGGACTTGGATTAAGCATCTACATGTGAATTTGGGGAATACTTGTATTCAGAACACAATAGTGCACATCTCTAAAAGGATGCCATTCTAGGTCAGACCAACAGTAATGACATTAATTGTTTTTACTAATTTGGAGATGTACTTAAAATGAGCCTTCTTACACTGCAAGGCCAATGGTGAAGAGAAGGACCAGCAAAAAAGAAAGCTTAATCATAGAAATAGAAGAAGCATCAATGTTCATGAGGGATATTGGTCTGCAGTTTTCTTTCATAGTTGTGTCTTTGTGTGGCTTGGGCACCAAGGTAATTGTGGCCTCGTAAAAAGAGTTTGGTAATGAACCTTCTGCTTCTATTGTGTGAAACAATTGGAGGAACATTGGTATTGGCTCTTCCTTGAATTTCTGGTAAAAATCTGCACTGAAGCCATCTGGCCCTGAGCTTTTTTGGTTGGGAGGCTTTTGATGATTGCTTCTATTTCATTAGGGGTATAGGTCTATTTAAGTTGCTTATCTGTTCTTGATTTAATTTTGCTAAATGATAGTTATATAGAAATTTGTCCATTTTCTTTGATTTTCAAATTTTGTGGAGTACAGGTTTTCAAAGTATGACCTGAAAATTGTCAGAATTTCCTCAGTATCCATTGTTATGTGCCCCCTTTTGTTTCTGATTTTGTTAATTTTCATGTTCTCTCTCTCTCTCTCTCTCCCTCTGTCTCTCTCTCTGTCTCTGTCTCTGTCTCTCTGTCTCTCTCTCTCTCTCTCTCTGTCTCTCTCTCTCTCTCTCTCTCTCTGCTTTTTGGTTAGTTTGCAAAAAGGTTTTCCTATCTTGTTGATTTTCAAACCTACTCCTTGTTGCATTGTTTTTTTTTTTTTTTTTTTTTTTTTTTTTTGCGTTGTTTTCCTGGTTTCTACTTTATTCATTTCAGCCCTCAAACTGATTATTTCCTGGCATCTACTCCTCTGGGGTGAGTTTGCTTCTTTTTTGTTCTAAGGCTTTTTTGTTTGTGCTGTTGATTCTCAAATGTGACTATCCTCTGTTATCTTCATATAGGCATTCAGTGCAATGAACAGATAAGCAACTTAAATAGACCTATAACCCCTAATGAAATACAGGCAGTCATCTAAAGCCTCCCAACCAAAAAAAGCCCAGGGCCAGATGGCTTCAGTGCAGAATTCTACCAGAAAGTCAAGGAAGAGCTAATACCAATACTCTTCAAATTGTTCCACACGATAGAAGCAGAAGGTTCATTACCAAACTCTTTTTATGAATCCACAATTACCTTAGTATCCAAGCCAAACAAAGACACACTAAGAAAGGAAACTACAGACCAATATCCCTCATGAACATTGATGCAAAAATATCAATAAAATACTGACAAACCAAATCCAAGAACACATCAGAGAAATCATCCACCATGACCAAGTAGGCTTCATCCCTGGATTGCAGGGATGGTTCAACATATGAAAATCTGTCAATGTGAATCACCATATAAACAAACTGAAAAATAAAAACCACATGATTATCTCCCTAGATGCTGAAAAAGCCTTAAACAAAATTCAAAACCCTTTCATGATAAAAGTCTTGAAGAGATCAGGAATAACAGGGACATATTAAATATAATGAAAGCAATATACAGTAAACCAACAGCCAACATCAAACTAAATAAAGAGAAACATAAGGTGATTCCTCTAAAATCAGAAACAAGGCTGCCCACTCTCTCCATATCTCTTCAATATTGTATTTAAAGTTCTAACTAAAGCAATAAGACAAAAAAAGGAGATCAGGGGAGACAAATTGGACAGGAAGAAGTCAAACTGTCACTATTTGCAGATGATATGATAGTTTACCTAAGAAACCCAAAAAAATCTACCAGGGAACTCCTACAGCTGATAAACACCTTCAGCAAACTAGCAGGATACAAGATAAACTCAAAAAAAAAAAAAAAATCAGTAGCCCTACTATATACAGACAACAAAGGAGCTGAGAAAAAAATCAGAGAACATTACCCTTTACAATAGCCACAAACAAAAAGTATCTTGGTAATGCTTACCAAACAAGTGAAAAACCTATATAGCAAGAACTTTGTGTTTTTAAAGAAAGAAATTAAAGAAGGTACCAGAAAATGGAAAGACCTCCCATGTTCTTGGATAGGTAGGATAAACATAGTAAAAATGGCAATCTTGCCAAAACAATCTACAGATTCAATGCAATCACCATCCAAATCCCAGCACAATTCTTCACTGACTTTGAAAGGATAACAACCAACTTTATATGGAAAAACAAAAGACCCAAGATAGCCAAAACAACCCTGTACAATAAAGGAACTTCAGGAGGCATCCCCATCCCCGACTTTAAGCACTACTACAGAACTATAGTCCTGAAAACAGCCTGGTATTGGCACAAAAATAGACAGGTAGACAAATGGAATCCAATCGGAAATCCTGACATTAACCCACACACCCATGAACACCTGATTTTTGACAAAACAGCTAAATGGGAGGAGAAAAGCAATTTCAACAAATGTTGCTTGCACAACTGGATGATGGTGTCTAGAAGACTGCAGATAGACCATGTCTATCACCAAGCACAAAACTCAAGTCTAAATGGATCACAGTCCTCAACATAAATCCAGCCACACTGAACCTCTTAGAAGAGAAAGTGGGAGATACTCTTGAAAAAATTGGTATAGGAGACTGCTTCCTGAACATAACTCCAGTATCACAGACACTGAGATTGACAATAAATAAATGTGACCTCTTCAAATTGAGAAGCTTCTGTAAGGCAAAGGTCACAGTTGACAAGACCAAACAGCAGCCCACAGACTGGGAAAAGATCTTCACCAATCCTACATCTGATAGAGGGCTGATCTCCAAAATATATAGAGAACTCAAAAAACTAGCCACCAAAATACCAAATAACCTTATTTTAAAAAATGGGGTACAGAATTGAAGAAAGAATTCTCAATAGAGGAAATCAAAAAGGCTGAAAGGCACTTTAAAAAGTGTTCAACATCCTTAGCTATCAGGGAAATGCAACTCAAAACAACTCTGAAATACCATCTTACTCCTGCCCGAAACACCAATGACAACTTATGCTGGAGAGGATGTGGAGAAAGGGAACACTCCTCCACTGCTGGTGGGAGTGTAAACTTGTACAGCCATTTTGGAGATCAGTATAGCAGTTCCTCAGGAAAATGGGAATCAGACTACCACAGTACACAGCAACCTCCTCTTAGTCATATAAGATCCACATCCATGCAACAAAGACATGTGCTCAACTATGTTTGTAGCAACATTATTTGTAATAGCAAGAACCTGGAAGCCAACTAGATGCCCCTCAACTGAAGAACGGATAAAGAAAATGTGACACATTTACACAATGGAATACTACTCTGTGGGGGGTAAAAACAATGGAATCTTGAAATTTGCAGGCAAATAGAAGGAACTTGAAGAAATCACCCTGAATGAGGTAACCCAGTCACAAAAAGAGGAACATCATATGTACTCTCTCATATGAAACTCTTAGAATCCTCTTTGTATCCTAGTTTCTCTGGTGGTGTGAATTATAGGCTGGCGATCCTTTGCTCTATGTCTAAAGTGCATATATAAGGTCCCTCACAGAAGGGGAAAGGGAGAAGATCCCCTGAGCATATTGGGAGTGGGGGGAGCAGTGAATGGAGAGGAATCTAGGAGAAAGATAAGAGGATAGGAAAGCATGTGGGACTAGGAAGATTGAGTCAGGGGAAGAATAGACAAGAGAAAAGAGAAAGAGGGAGGGAGGGAGGGAGAGAGAGAGAGAGAGAGAGAGAGAGAGAGAGAGAGAGAGAGAGAGAGAGAGAGAGAGAAAACATAAAAGAGGGATCCATTACAGGTTTGAAGAGAAAAGGGACTCTAAAGAAATGTTCAGAGACCTACAAGACTGACCCCAACTAACAATTTGAGCAACAGTGGAAAGGCTACCATAAATGCCCTTCCCTGATAATGAGATTGATGACTAACTTATACACCATCATAGAGCCCTCATCTTGTAGCCGACAGACACCCACAACTAAACACTGAGCCATACTGAAATCCAGATGCAGAGAGGGAGGACAAGACCAGGCCACAGAAACACACAAAGACAGCTGACATGAACAAAGAGGAGCTAATGGGCCCCAAACTGATAGCTTGGAATCCAGGATTGGACTGACTCAGGCCCCCTGAACATGGGTCTCAGTTAGAAGGCCTGGGCAGTCTAAGGAACAGTGAAACCAGGATGTATCCCTGGTACACAAAAGGACTTTGGGATCACATTCCTCATAGAGGGATACTCCCTTAATCTAGAGGCAGGAGGGAGGGCCTAGTCCCTACTCCAAATGACTTGACAGATTTTGATGATCCCTCCTGGGAGGCATCACCTTACATGTGGAGTGGGGGAGGGTGGGAAGGGAGGGTGGATCGGGAGGGGGCATGTGAGGGTGAGGGAGAGGGAGCAAGGGAGAAGTAACTGGGATCTATATATAAAATAAGAAAAATAATAATTAAAAAGGAGGGAAAAACAGTTCCAAGCAAGGAAAAAAAAAGAAATAAAAAAGCTCAGATTTTTTAAACTAGACTGAATTATCTTCCTATTTCTCTTTTTTATTTTTTATCTCAACTGGGACTATGTGAGACATCCTGTCAGAAGGCCACTTTGGTTTCATCAGAGCACTAGAGCAAGGAGAAGGCTGACCCTTGTAGTCAATTTGGTTGGATGGGACTCCTTAACTATAACAGTTGGCTGTGTTTATCATTTGAGAGGCAGCATGGTGCTGTGAAATAATCCTCTTATATGCTGTGAATATGTATTATTCTCATTGGATTAATAAAGAGCCAACTATCCAATAGCTGGGCAGAAAGAAGTTAGGCAGGAGAGTCAGACTGAGAGAATGCTGGAAAAAGGAGGGCGCTGTTGCCAGTCAGACACAGAGGAGGCAGGAGATGAATATGGCATGCTGAAAAAAACGTACGGCTATGTGGTAGAGTGAAGATAAGAAATATGGGTTAATTGAAGTTGAAAGTGATAATAAGAAGCCTAAGCTGTCAGCTGAGCATTTATAATTAATAAGTCTCTGCATGTTTATTTTGCAGCTGATGTTCCTGACCCCCCCCCCAAAAAAAAAACCTCACTGCCTACAGCATGGTATATCACATAGAGAAACCTGGATTTTGGAGATGGGTTACCTGAGTTCAAAGGCTGGCTTGGCCACTTAATTTTGTCACTCTCAGCAAGTAACTTAACATCTACAAGTTTTGGTTTCCTAAACTGGACCTAAAATGACATATATTTCATACTTGTTCGGCAGAGTGCTAGAGCCAATTATGCATATACACAATTATGTATACACATATACTTATGTACAATATGAACACACCTAGCTTTGTTTTGGTTATAGAAGTACTTTTTTCCTGAAACTGAAAAGCTTCTATAAGGCAAAGGACACAGTCAACAAGACAAAACAGCAGCCCACAGAATGGGAAAAGATATTTACAAGCCCCATATCTGACAGAGGGTTGATTTCCAAAATATACAAAGAACTCAAGAAGTTAGTTACAAAAGCACCAAATAATCCAATTAAAAAGTTGGGTACAGAACTGAATAGAGAATTCTCAACAGAGGAATCTAAAATGGCTGAAAGACACTTAAGAAAGTGCTCAACATCCTTAGCCATCAAGGAAATGCAAATCAAAACAACTCTGAAATACCATCTGACTCCTGTCAGAATGGCTAAAATTAAAAACACCAAAGACAGTTTATGCTGGAGAGGATGTGGAGAAAGGAGTACACTCCTCCATTGCTGGTGGGAGTGCAAATTCGTACAGTTACTTTGGAAATCAATTAGGAAAAAGGGGATCAGTCTACCACAAGATCCAGTAATTCCACTCTTAGGTATATACCCAAAGATACACATTCATGCAACAAGGACATCTGTTCAACTATGTTTGTAGCAGCATTATTTCTAATAGCCAGAACCTGGAAGCAACCTAGATGCCCCTCCACTGAAGAATGGATAAAGAAAATGTGATACATTTACACAATGGAGTAATACTCAGAGGAAAACCAACAATGGAATCTTAAATTCACAGGCAAATGGATCAAAGTAGAAGAAACTATCCTGAGTGAGGTAACCCAGTCATGAAAAGACAAACATGGTATGCACTCACTATATAAAGATTTCAGACATAGAGCAAAGGATTACTAGCCTACAATCCACACCTCCAGAGAAGATAGGAAACAAGGAGGAGCCTAAGAGAGACATACATGGTTATAGAAGCACCTTTTTTTTAGGATTGCACACTTCTTCTCTCCCCTCTCCCTTCCCTAAAGACAGGCACACTTGAGAACAAGACAGGAAGCCAAGCTTGCTCTTTTTCCCTGTTTGTTGTTTTGTGCTTTAGTTTTGGTGAGGTTTTTTTTGGAGTTTTTGTTTATTTGTACATTTTGCTTTGTTTTGAGACAAGGTCTCCTTATGTAGCTCTGGATGTCATGGAACTATATCAACCAGACCAGGCTGGCCTTGAACTCTCAGAGATCTGCCTGCCTCTGCCTCCATAGTGGTGAACAACATTAGGCTGACTTAGAACTCCTACTTGACCTCCTCCTATTGGCATTATAGGTGAGAGCCTCTATGACTGACTTCCCCCATTTTATTTCTAATAAATCTGCAAGCTAAAGGCAGAGAGGTTACTGAGGAAGCTTGGGCTTGGAAACTGAAGATGTTAAAGTTGGAAGCTGGGGTGGTACAGTGATATCAGGGCTCTGGGGACTTCCTTTGATAGAGGCAGAGGAGGGGACTTATGGTCACAGATGACAGACTGCATGTAGTGGGAGTTCAAGGTAAACATGCCACTGATAACTACAAAAGGTTCTCATGAACTGAAGCCATTGTACTCCCCTCTTGCCCACAACTTCATCTCAATACAGAAATTCCAGAGTCATCCTGTAGGGGGATCCAGAGATCTTCCCTTTCTCCCTTCTGCATCTAAAGGGCCATTTTACAACAGACCAGGAAGTGAGAAGCTAAGGCTGAGTCAGGCCTAATGCTTCTTTTACACTTTTTTTTTGGGGGGGGGGGCGGGGGAGGGGGAGGTAGATGGCAAGGCCTTAATACACTTGATTTAATTTGGGCATGGGGGATGGTGTGATTCTACAGTGACTTTAGCTAATGCTTTCTCAATCAGGAAATGCTTTCTCTAGTCTGGTTTTGATGGTAAACACCTGTACTGGCCGAGCCTCTTGTTGGCCCCAGAGGAACTATCCAATTCTTTAAAAGATAGACGTGTAATCAGTGATTCCATAAAAAAAAAATCTCTTCACACTTTCAGTAAGCTTCTCTGTATGCAAAAGTGTGCTGGTAATCAGTGATTCCATAAAAAAAAAATCTCTTCAAACTTTCAGTAAGCTTCTCTGTATGCAAAAGTGTGCTGTTACACAACTGTAACATAAATGCATAATGCCTAGGTCAGTCTCATGCAGGCTTCCTGGTTGCCTGTTAAGTCTTTGTGAGCCCTATGAGCACGAGCCACTTGACTGTGTGAGCCTTTCCGTGATGTCCTTGACCCCTCTGGCTCCTTCACTCCTTTCTCCTCCTGCTCTTCCTCCTCCTTCTCCTCTTCTTTGCTGCCACCGGATTCACCAACTCTGTTCAGCTGTGGGTCTACATCTGCCTCTGTAAGTTGCTGGATATCACCTCTCTGATAACAATTGGGCCAGGCACCAATCTGGTCACAAGAGACAACCAGTTCAGGCTGCTTATCCCCTATTTATAGGAGTTTAAGCAGGGGTCCTCCTTCCCCTCCTTTTAGACTCTAACAGTGGGAACAGTGGCTGCCTCTTATTCTTTTGCTGGCTTTTGGGATTCTACTCTTTATACATGGGAGGTGCTTAGTCTTACTGCAACTTGATATGTCATGCTTTATTGATGCTCATGGGAGACCTGCCCTCCCCTGGATGGAGACAGAAGAGGAGGTGATTGGGGGAAGGAGCAGACTAGGAGAGCATGATGGGGGGTGGTGGCAGTTTGTAGCCAGGATGTCAAATACATAGATGAATAAAAATATAAAGATAAAACCAGAAAAAAAGAAAGAAATGAAACAAGTACAAGGTGGCACATTGGTGTGACAGGGTATTTCCATTGCTGTGAGGAGGTGAAGCAGGCTCCAGTAGGGTGTGGCCTGAAGCCCTGGGAAACACCTTTCTGAGTAAAAATCGCCATGTAAACATAAAAGTTCCTGATGGGAGATGTTATTCTGTAAATATGTTTCTCATACTGGTTAATGAATAAAGCACTGTTGGCCTGTTTCAGTTCCAACCTGGCTTCCTTCAGTGGTGGAAGTTACCTGGATATGATGGGTGAAGAAGCCATGAGCCTGAGCCAAGGACTAGAGGGCTATAGAAACAAGAAAAGGCAAAGACATGGCTCTTCCCCTAGAGAGTTATAGCACCTTGGAAAGGGAGCCAGGCCCTGAGACATCAACATCAGTGTGTGTTAGCTGGGGGTGGAAGGGTACATACATATGCTGGTGTATGTGCACATGTGTGTACATCCATGTGTGGAGAACAGAGGACAACCTTGGGTATCATTCTTCATTTGCTATATTTATTTTTTTAAATAGGGTTTTTCACTGCCTTGAGGAAGGCTGCCCACTGAGACCCAAGGACCCATCAGGCTCTGCCTCCCCAGTGCTGGGATTACAAGAACACCCACCATTTCAGCCATTTATGTGGGTGCTAGAAATTAAACTCAGGCCCCAATCCTTGTGAGGATAGCGTTTTTACTAATGGATCTGTCTTCTCAAGCCTTTATTTTACCTTAGCCAGACCCAAGTTGGCTGACGAATTCTGAGATAATGCACAGAGGTTGTCTTTAGATTCTGCACTGTGGTGATGAATTTTAGTGTCAGGAGTGAACAACTACTGACATCACCTAGGATTGTGCAGCTGAACTAGGCCCAAGAAAGAGACCTTCATAGTGATGATACTATCTTCCATGAGCACATGCTTCCTCTCACGGTGGCATTCACTTTCCCTAAGTCACCTTCCTCTTCCCTGCTCTGCATTTGCAGCCTCAGCTGAGGCCCAGAGTTGCATAGTGCCTTCTGCACCCTCCCACACACAAGCATGCACACTCTCACAGGCACATGTGAAGATCTCACTCTCTGAACTCCCACAGGTTTTCTGTGGGACCTGGGAATTCTGGACTTAATTACATAGTTGGTAGTGTTACCTACGGTCATTTCATATCTGTTTGTCTTGTTTCCAAAATAAGACTGAAACTTTTTCTCAAACAGGAACTATATTTTGTCCTATTGCAGTTGTCTCTCAATACTTATACACATACACACTATACATAATTTTGATTTTAATCACCTTGTTACATAAAGAAAATACTGAGGCATATATTTATAAATATATATCCTCAATTATTTTCTTTATCCTATGACTGGCCACTACCTCACTTTTTTTTTTTATTTTTTTACTAGAGTGCTCTGTTTTCAGATGAAATTTGTTGACAGTGTTAAAGTTTAAGGTTAGACCAAAATGGATAAGACAGGGTTATAGTTTTTCACTAATGGTTCCAGTCAACAGTGCCCCTAATCATGTTCTCCATTCTGTCAGTCAGACAATTGGGGTGAAATCTGTTTGGAATCATAACACAATTAACAAAGTGGGAGGCTGTATCTGATACTCATAACCCAGTGCTAAGCACACAATAGATGCTCAATAAAAATGGGTTAAGCAGGGCTATAACTGTGACTCACCAGAAAGCACTTGTCTAGCATAGGCAAGGCCTTAGATTTTATTTAGGTACAGCACTAAGATAACAGAAGATTTATAAGACAACTGGTCAGTGTGCCAGCTTCTCCTACCCCATACTCTAACCACAGGACATGGCCCTCCATGCAAACATCTATGGACACAAAAAAGAAACAGCTGACCTCCCTTGGGGGTAGTTCCCCCAAGAACAGACAGATGAGTTTTCCAGAACATGTTGTTCATGTCTCAAAATAAAATCCACCTCTCATTTCAGGGTGCATTTATTTTAGTGGTCGGGGGAAGGATTTTGTAAAGAAAACAATGAATGAGCCCATATTGTGGGAAAAGGAATTAAAATAAGCAGTGCCTTGCCATCTGCAGACATATATGCCTTCCTATCCTACTGCTTTATGTGGGGTCCCATTCTTCTGTATCTACTCCTTTTGTACTTTAAAAATGGGGGGGCAGGTCAGAGAGTGAGGCTGGGACAGTTATTGTCCTGCTAGCAAAGCTTACACTACATGTTTTATACATAACACACATTGTCACACCAAATCCCTGTTGTAACCCTATGATGGGGTTACATTGTTATCATCCTTTTATAGGAGACAATACTGAGAAAGAAGAATGGAGGATACATAAGGTGATCTTGCACAAAGTAGCTGAGGAAAAGCCAGTTGAGCTGGGACAGAACAGAGGGCTGGGTTCTGTCATTTTTCTCTGTTGAAGGAGTTCATGTGGAAGCCCCTTGGTCCTACAAGACCCACAAGCTGAAGTGCTCTAGAACTTAGGAGACACCATGCCAGTTCTGTGTGCTTCTCTGGTCCTCGTAGCATTTCTAAAAACTGGAGGTGGGCAAGGAGGAGTGTGAAACAGGAGATATGGGGATGCATAGTCTTAAATAAGATCCCTCCCCCTCCATTCCTGCCTCAAGTGAAGTGTTGCATGATGAGTAAGTAAAGATGGAGGGATGCCAACAAGTAGCAGAGTAGGCACAGCCTTTCCTAACTCGGTCCTCACAACTCCCAATCGTCCAAGGTTAAGGACTGGAGCCCAAGATCAGAAAAAGTGTAGACATCAAGTAATCAAACTAGTACAAATTGTTCATCCCACATTTCCAAGCTATGTGAAACCAGACAAGAGAGTCAGCATCTCTGAGCATCAGATGCCTGATCTATAGACATAGAGTAACTGACAATGCCTACCTCCTTGGTTGCTCTGAAGATGGAGTGGGTGGAATTGAGTGGCAGTAGGACCCACACTGAAACATTTGAATACCCATCACTCTTATGCTGACTGTACTGTTGAGTATCTTCAGATGACCTATACAACATATATATATATATATATATATATATATATATATATATATGGTTGCTTTATCATACACTACACAAGCTTATACCAATGATTAGAATGGCAGCATGGTATGGGTTGTGCACTGAAAAAGATACAGGCACTGTCATAACCTCTGGTTTTTAATAACATGGTGTCACCAATGTCACCTCTTTCCACCCTCAAAAGTGTATGTAGACTAGCCAGTGAAGATAGTGTTCTTCCATTTTGCAGGATTAGGATAAAGCTACTCAAAATGCTCACACCGAATGGTCCTTTCCCTTCTCTATAGGCCTGTTTCCCAAGAACGTCCACTTGATTCTATGGTGACTTATGAGTTGAATGGTTGTTTCACAGAGTAATAGCCTATATGCTAAGTCAGACAGAAGAACCTCCTGGAGCTAACTTTAGACTGGAGGACTCTTCCACAACAGGCAGGAAGGTTTGGGATCCCACCCAAGAGCAGTTACTAAGAAGCACAAGCATTTTATTAAATGTGTTCTCATCTACAAGAGTGGAAGGTTCTTTTTATTGTTGTTGTTGTTGTTATTATTATGATTTCATAATCCAACATGCCTGTGTTCTTTGTTTTGAATTTCAACATTGATGCTTCTCACCAGACTGCCTCATTTACAGATTTCACAAGTCCCTAGCTTCCTGCCCTTCTCA
Source organism: Cricetiscus sungorus (assembly GCA_030556225.1). Taxonomy (NCBI): domain Eukaryota; kingdom Metazoa; phylum Chordata; class Mammalia; order Rodentia; family Cricetidae; genus Cricetiscus; species Cricetiscus sungorus. The sequence continues at coordinate 827,162 of JANBXA010000124.1, read as the reverse complement.
TAACTATAAGGCAGGACTCTGTCTAGTGAAGAAACTAGAGACCCAGGTCACAAAGCCAGTCAGCAGCTCAGCTAAGACAGCTGGAAGCCCCAGCTCATGAAAATAACTCAGGACACAACACAGATTTGCATGTGGCTCTCATGATCATGGCATATTGATTAGAAAACCACTCTCAGCAAGCTCATTTTGGAGCCAAAAGAGAACTTGTCCACTTGGCAATAAGTGAATATGGTTCTAATGAGACACGTGGGGTTTGGGATCTAATTAAGGATATCCACACATTCAGGCATACTTACACACATGCATCTAAGAGTGGGCAGGCGACCACTATATATGTTAAATATTAGAGATGCATGCTTTGCTTTAAATATGTGACAGTTGTTTTCAAATCCAGCACCTTGCACGATGCACACAATATTTTTAGAACATTATCTAACAATGTCTACAAAATGAATTATTCATGCTCTTTTACTTGGCAATTCCTCTTTTGGTAATTTGGAAATATCTATAGAAATGGAATTTCACAAATATATGGATGATGGTGTTTATGAAAATATTGTTCAGAGTAACTAAGAAAGTGACTGAGTGATCCATCAGGTTCTATGGCTAGGGCCATTCTAAAAACAAGCAGAAGACAAAATTACATCCAAATGGCTATGACATTTCCCTTCTTGTAGAACTGAAGGGATGTCTACCATGTGTTACTATAAGAGCTAAATTATAGGGAAATACAGTTATTTGAAAGACTTTCCTATAGGAAAACCAGCATCTCTCTCTAATGTGTGACTACAAGTGTACATCCATTTGTTTGTGTGTAGTGTAGGATGAGCTTACAGAGAGGTGTGTAGCTTGTTAACAATAGGCACCAAGGGATGAGGGGGTGGGCATCCATGAAGCTTAAAGGAAGACTTGATGCCTGCTATTTTCCTTTGTTGATATATCAAAGTTTTCAGTGGTTACAATATGCATATGTTATTTTGTGAAAAATAAGAAGTCTTGTCCCCCATAACCATAAAAAAATAAAACAGTAAACAACTCCCACCAAAAGCACCCCCATAAAACAAAACAAAACAAAGCAAAAAAAAAACCTCTAAAAGTAAAGACAGAAAATTCTCAAGTAAGTTCTGTTTGGGACTGTTCTTCAGTCAATACCATGGAAGCAGAAATGTTCTTGTGTTAGTTAAAAACTAGACACAGCATTGAAGAGGAGCGTGGAGCTGTCACCCTAAGCATTCTTAGAGCTAGTTAGCTGTTGTGACCGTTTCACTGTTCTAGTCTTTTTTTTTCTTCAATTTATATTTTATTTATTTTTAAAAATAATAACTGCATCATTAGAAATGCCAGGTTTAGCATGCACAAAGCCAAGAAACCAACAATGGCAGACAGTGAATTTCTATTGCACCGTCTTTTGAAAACACCAAGAGTAAAGAACTGCTGAGTGCAGATACCATGCAGTGCCACTGTCCTAGTCTTGACTCTGGGAGTAACCTGCTGAGCCTAGCACCAAGAAGTATCCCCCTACCCAGAGAAGGAGGCAAGCAGCCTGTAATACCAGGCTGACTTGAGATGTCTCCGCTTGATCTGCTTCATCCCAGAACTTATAACTATAAATAGAGCCCACCAGGAGACAGAACCAATTCTGGCAGGCAGGTCTGCTGGGGCACCAAAACCTGGCACTCTGAAGGCTGGCCTTGTTCCCATGAGCTTCTTTCACCAGCCCTGACTCTCACTTGTAGAATGACAAGTGACAGAATTATGAACAGCAAAAGTCCCAGCTGTTACAGTGATGACCATGGGACTTCAACAACGATAAAACTTACTGTCTAAAGCACTAACTCAGCATATCCTTCTGAGCTGTCACCATCCAGGTCTAAAATTCTAAGAGTACCATCCACAGTCATACACAATAGCGACAGCCCAGCACAAGTATCCTCCCCAGGTCCTATGTCCTTAATCCATCCTACCTTAAGCCAGTGATAAGGCAAAAGAGACTGACTTACCAAGCCAACTTCTGTTTAAGTACACAGACACAAACACGGGAGGGACTGTGAAGAAATCTACTACAGAATTCACTTCCAGCCAGAACCAGAGCTTATCGTTGGCTGCAATAAACTGGGGAAAAAGAAAAATAAGACAGGAAAACAAAATAAGAAGCATGGTGTCAGCACTTAATTTATGGCCTTTTGTCAACTGATAAATGTTGCATTTCTGTGGGGTCTGGAGAGTGACATTCTGCTCTTCTCATATTTTCCTGTATATCAATCATTAGCTTGTTTGGGAGAATACATAACTTTTTTAGAAAGTGACCATATGCCACATTAGCCTTGGAGATTGATCAGGCAATATAATTTCCTGTGGTTCCTGACAGCCTCATAGAGAAGGCTGAGTAATCTCACTTTCTTTGGTCTTTCTAATGTAAATCTAACTGTTGGATAAAACACATATATATATGTGTTCACACATGTCTGCAATTCAGATTTTGTACAAAACTCTTCACAAGTACCATCGAGTATGGACCCCCAAATCCACCAGCCTTCACCCCTGTTTGGCCTTGATAGTTGCAATCTCAACATTGCTAAATATAAATTGGTGATCTTAAGATGCTTTTCTTTTTTCAATTTACCTTTTAATAGAAAAAACATATTCACGTTTGAATAGAGGATTCAGAAACACGGAATCAGTGAAGGTGTCATTGTTTCAAACCCCTTCCTTAAACTAAAATAAACACATATTACAGAAAATGCTTAGCTAAGCAATGAGTTTTCACATAGACCCCAAATTAGAAAGCAAATTTGTTATCTACCATGGAGTACTCAGGCTTCACCTTGCCTGGGAAGAGCAGTCATGGTGGCATGTTAGCCTTGAGTTTCAGACTCTCATGCCCCAATGTGGTACTACTGGGAGATGCTGCTAAACTTACCCGCAAGCCAAAGTAGAGAAGGAAGAACACGTTGAAAGCCATGTCGATCTGTAATGTGAAATCTTTGTAGAAATTCTGGCAGGATTCTATTGGGCTATTAGATGGGAAGAAGAAAAAGCAAGAGGTAAATAAGAGACAAAGAAAACAATATCACAGCTTCCACAATGCTGAGAAATGGCATATGGAGTAGAGGACAAAATACATTTGGTCTTTCTACCCCTTGTGACCATCAAGCAAGCATTACCAAAGGACTTTCCATTCAATCATTCAGTGTTTTGTTCATTTATTTGCTGATGGGGTGGTAATTTTAGATACTATTTTTTTAATCATCATTCAACGGTTGATCTAAAACTTGGAAGAGGACCATGCATACATACTCCTTGGAGGCAGTACAAGCAGGAAGGACTACCAAATTCTTTGATTTCACATTAACCCTTAAAGAACTGATTTCTTCAATTAAAAGGGCTCATAACAAGGCTAAAACATTAGACCCTATGCCCTCCAATCCATTAGAAGTGGAGCCCATTTTCCAGTAGCTACGTCTGCATCTAATAAAAACCATTAGCAGATTTGTAAAGGACCCAGGAGCATCTCAAGAAAGCTTTGGAGAGGAAGATCCTGGTTACTGTTCTGGCTAGAATAAGCATAGACTTCCTGAATGGTACTCTGCACTGCGGAAGGAAACAATGTTCAACAATAAAGTTCAAGACCATTACATTAATGTATGGAGGCAGTACTCTAAGGGTTAATTTTGTTTGTTGTTATAGTTGGCATGCAGGTTAATGGGTTTTGTTGTGTGTGTGCCAAGCAGCCAATGCGCACCCCCAGCACACTCTACTTTGCTCAAGAGTCAGCAGTTCCAAAAGGTACTACTATACAAACTGGTACATGGCTTCCATGAGATTTTCCCAGCAAACTGATGAGAACACTACTGTGTGAACAGTCCTGAAGTCTGGGCCAGGTGGAACGCAGCAAAGTCACACAGATATCTCAAAACTATAAATGAAAGTCAGTATAATGCTGTCTGTAAGCAAATGGAAGCGCTCGAACCAGGAATAAGACAGTGAGGTGGGGGGAAAGGGCAGGAAAATAGAGAGAGCCCTGAATCGTACTTTAGATGGGAAGCACCATGGACCTCTCCCCCTAACAGAAAGGAAACTGGAGAAGTGCATCAGGAAAGATATCTGAGCAGCATTGCCACTTTAGAAATCATTGTGTAAAATACCAGTTAGTATAGTTGCACTCCAATCAGGGTAATGCTTGGCTGTTTAACAGGCAGGAGTTGGTGCAGCCTGGGAATGCAGGGCCCACTCAGAGGCACAGTAAGTCCGTCTATGGGAGTTCCCAGTCATGTGACATGCACTGGCTTTCCCATTCTTCATTTGGGATTGCAAATCAAACATGCCCCTTGTCATGTTCCAAACCACTGATATGTGGTAACCCTCCACACACAAAGGCAGAATAGCCTATTCTTGCATTTACACAGTAAGCAGACTGAACAAAAGCAACCGAAAATGGTTGTTTTACAAAGGAAATGACAACTGCTGAGTTCTCACTAAGGCAGGAAAAATGACAGGGAGACAGAACGGAATCTGGTTAGTCCAGTGCTTAAAGAGGCAGGAACAAAAGCTTACACAGAACAGCCTACCACTGGTCTTTGTCATCATCCCTCCCCCAAGCGTGCACTTAATGGAAACTAGGGCCTGTAGTTAACAAGGAACATGCCTGCAATTCCTAAACTATGGTATTATCAAGAAGCAGCGTACATACAGTGTGTTCTGAAAATAAGCAAGAAGGTTGACAGGAAAGATCTACTACAGATCCCAAGGACCTTAAGTTGACAGCATGTGGTAAGATGACAGAGGTGGTAAGAGAGCCACTGACAAGATACATTGTTGAAAATTAAGTGTGTGTGTGTGTGTGTGTGTGTGTGTGTGTGTGTGTGTAAGAGAAAAAGTAAGTAAGGATGTCAGAGATTTGTAGACAAGCATTGCACTCATGTGCTTCACTATGTGAGCAGGAAGTTGGCCTCTGTATTAAAAGTATATTGTTACCTATTGCTATATACACAGTCAATGGAAACAAAGGAAAACCTTAAGTTCAAGTTCATCAAGGAAAATCCATAATTACTTCATTAGAGCCAAGCAATAAGCTCAATATTGCCTTCCCAACAGTCAACAATAGATAGTGACCGTGTCATGGCTCATTCAAAAATATATAACTGACTTAATCATCACCTTGTAACCATTCACTGAGTTCTACTCTCTGAGCTAAAACAATAAAATAGGTGCTATTCTGATGTTTAGAGTGGCTGTTCCTCTGGCTGAGGTGCAAGGTAACAGAAACACATCCTGAGCTATGGACAAGGTTGCGATAAGAGGAAAGAGGTAGGAAATTCTGAGACAAAAAACAGAACTGAGCCTCTCAGAACTCAGGTGGAATCAGAGAAATCCGGGGATATATTTTATATCCCTTTCAGCAACTTCTCCCTGCCATGGGAGTGACAGAAACAACACCCTGCATGGCGTTTGAAGTGCCAGCAGACCTATTTATTAGAATCCCTTCTGAGATAAAGCCTCTCAGTGCCTATAGTTCAGGCTCTCACACAACCAGAGACCACAGAGTGGAGATGTCAAAGTCCCATTATGTCATTCCCCAAATGGAAACAACCCATGGAGTTCATTGATCTTTTAAAAGAAGAACCCATAAGTCAACAACCAAAAGGTTGGCCTATCAGGATTTGTTTTTCTCCCCAAAAGACGTTCTCTTGGTGATTATTACTCATTGCTGGAGGAAACCAAAATGGAATCACCTCTTCAGTCTCATGTAAGGCACCAGAGTTTCCTTGTCTACATCCACAGATGGCAGCAGGGAAATGGGCCTTCTATTTAAAACTACAAAAGAAAATGACTCTGAGTCACATTCTTAAATTTAGATTGCCATTCTGATGAAGCATGCTCACATCAGAGAAGGCTTTAGGTGAACATGCAATGCCAATTGGGGGTGGAGGGGGTAAGAATAGAAAGAAAGGATACCAGTTCTAACTGTGATAGCAGCAATCTGGCCAACCCTAATTCATTCCTAGTAAATGAGTAACTGGGTAAGTAGAGGATGTAATTCTTGTATCTGATGGACGTTTCATTCCTAAATTCCCACTGTCTATACAGATTGGGTGTGATATTGAGCAGGACTCTAGGATTGAGGACCTCCCCAAAGACCCCCCCTATAAAGTTCCTTCTGATAGAACATGTGCAATATAGGACATGGCTGAAATATGAACTTCTTGAAAGCATATGATTAGCATGTAGTTGTCTCCAGAGGAGAGGAGAACAGATACTCTGTGGAAAATGGATCTCTTTCTACATCTACTAAACAATAAAATTTGTGGTAAATACCCTTAAGCAAGATGATTCCATACATAGAACTCTTTGGACTTGGCTTTGTAACTTGTCAAAGCATAAGGCAGGAAGAGCTTTCTTGGCTTTTCCTTACAAAGGCCACCCCTTGGAATTCAGCATCATCTCAAAGAGGGAAGTACTGACCTTTCTCCTAAGCCTACATACCTCCCCTCATTTCCCCAAGCTCTGTTTTTCTATCTCCTGTCTTTGACTGCCCAACTCTAAAAGGCCATTTCTTCCAGACTGTGCTTCTCAGACTCTGGCCTGCGCCTGGTGGACTTTACTAAAGCTTGCTAGGCCTCAGCTCCAGTTTTTGATCCACTTCTCTGGATTAGGGGTCTAACTTTTTGCTTTTCTCCCAGTCTCTGAAATTCTGCTGATGCTGTTATCCAGGGCCCCCACTTTGGTAACCATGTCTTCTGAAGAATTCCTAGCAACTCTGCACTAATTACAGGTACCATTGTTCAAAAAGACTCCCATTCAGATGTGAACAAAGATGATTAAGAGTTTGAATCTGTCCTTATACAACCAGCTGCATATCACCTCACTAATTGCTAAGATCGAGGCTTTGAACAGATATTTTCAGTTTCAGATATGGACAAGAGGAAAAGATACAGGGGTATGATTACAAAACTACTTTACATGCTTCCACAGTGGATGTACCAATTAACAATCAGAGAGTCCCCACTGAATACGCTCTCAGTGCTAGATTAAAGGGTAGAAATGTTGAAGTCTAGATGAAGGAGGTGAAAAAGGATGATGGGTTACAGGGAACAAGGAAATTCTAAGCAGTCTAAGAACACAGCAAGCATTCAGAATTATGTAATAGGGAAGGGACTGGTGGAGAAACAAAGTAGCACTTTGTGCAATAATTTCTAAAATTCAAATTCTCCCCACCTTGGAGGCTAGTTCCTTTTAAAATTGAATGGGGGCCCTCTCAGACTCCACCAGGGTTATGGACCACCAGAGGTCAGATTCAAGGCACTGCAGACATGACTCAATTCAATATGCTTAATGATAGCAGACTCCACTCCTCTGGCTCACCTCTGTAATGTTGCTGGATTAATCTAATTAAAAGATGTCATTCATGGAGCATTAGGGACCCTTCTGCCTCAAATATCAACTCTGAGCCCAAGGCCAGCTGTGGAGAAACCAAAAACCTACTTTTTTGGCTGCTTGCTTTAGGTCAGAACCTTTGCTACCACAGGCTGATGCTGCTGTTCCTTCCAGAATGAGCCCCATATGTTGCAACTCTAAATCTGTGCTTATACTGTGACCTATTCAAGTGCTCTTCTCTTTTTGTGTTTAAACTGCAGACAGCCTTCAAGGCCAGCCTAAAAGCTGGACTCATCAGATAACTTACATCTTTATATACAGATAACTTGTATACAGACACTCTGTGCCCTTGCAGACCTTCCTTCATCTATGAGTTTCTTTCTTCCTTTTTAAAAATGGATGTGAGAGCATATATTTAGAAAGATTTATCATTTTTATTTTGTTTAATTGGTGTTTTACCTACTTTTACATCTGTGTATCATGTACATTCATTGTCTATAGAGACCAGAATATGGCACCAGATCTCTAGGAACTAGGATCTCAGATGATTATTAACTGCCATAAGGGTGCTAGACATTGAAGCCAGGTTCACTGGAAAAGCAGCCAGTGCTCTTACCACTGGGATGTCTCTCAGGTGAATTTCTACAGCTCCGGGATTGGAAAATGCCTCATTCAGTTCATGCTCAAGTTTTCTTCAATTCAACTGTATAGCATTTACACATACTAATGAATTTGATCCTCACAAGATGATCACATCAAATATGTATTTGTTAAAATCTTTGATTTACAAACAAACAAAAAACCCCAGAGACTTCAATATATGTCCAAGTTTATGTAATTGAGTGGTTGAGTTGGGATGAGGATCAAGTAGCCTTATTGTAATCTCACATTACCTTTCAAATGCAATGCCATCTCCTTAGAAAAGAAGATGTGTAAGACACAGTATCTAGTACCCAGGTAGACTGATGGACTGCTGAGGGCAAACTACCCCCATAAGACTTCAAGTGTTTGTGGGGTTATTTGGGCTGATCCAGAGGAAGCTAGCCTGTCTAAACTATATCCAATATTGTTCTGTCCAGGTGGGCATATGGGATGTTAATCATCCCAAGAAGTTCTCCCTGGAGCTTCAGTGCTTTTGGAAACAGAAATGTTCTACCTGTAGGGAGAATGCCATCCTACTTATATACTTACATAGGATTAATGTCTAATCATCCTCCTGAAAACTATTGCAATTCATTGTCTGTCTGTCTGTCTTTCTCTCTAATATATGCCTTATCCTGAAAAAGAGGCAAGAAGATCAACAGTTTTAAGCAATCTTTAGGTACTTAGTGAATTTGTGAATTTAAGTACTCCTTGAGCTACATGAGACCCTGTACCCAAAGTCCAAGCAAAATAAATATAGTAAAAGCTGGTAATATTTGAACTCCTGAATACTCTTGCCTGACTATGGACTGGGGGATTAATAAACTTTTCATACCATTTCATTTAATCAAAGCAAAAGAAAAGATGACATAATTTAGACATAGATTCTATAGAACTTATCTTCAGTCAATGGGGAGTATGAATCTCACCATTGTGAAGCATTTTCTTGGCAATGTCTGTATGTATTGGTCAAAATAAATGCCTAACTGTTCCTGTGTACTAATTAGGGTGATATGAACCCGAATATCCAGGCTATCAAGACTAACTTTAAAAGAAGAGGAAGTACCCCAAACTACAAATTAGTATTATTCACATAACTTTGGGTCTCAAGAGATGTCTGATGAACTCATAATAATAATGAAACTTGTATGAGTGACAAGATGCTAATTAATCATTGAAATGTCTTAAATTCTATGCAGACTATTGCTTTATAAACTGGACAGCATCTCGGGTTCTGAATAACCTAAGTTATACCTATCTTTGTATCTTTTTATTTTTCTTAATACCTCCTCTTGAGTACCTGATCAGAGTTATGCACTTAAGAGATGACTTAACAGTTGACAGCACTTGTTGCTCTCACAAAAGAAAGGGGTTCGGTTCCCAGAACCCACATGGTGCCAAACAATTGTCTGTAACTCCAGTTTCAGAGAATCTATGCCCTCCTCTGGTTTTCTAGTCTTCACTAGCACTGCATGCATGCACGTGGTGCACAAACATACATGCAGGCAAAACACTCAGACACATACAGTAAATAAATCTGAACAACCAAAACATTTATTTGTACAACATCAGGGTTGGCATACATTCAATAAAACCAAAAAGTTTATTTTACAGTGTCAGGGTGGATCATACATTCAATAAATACTATAGTTTATGTGATTTTTTTAACACACAAAAGTAAGTGTCTTCTGTCCATTTATGTTAAGTCTTCACTGAAGAACATATTTAAGGCAGATGCCTCCTCGGCCACTATCTTTGACGGTCAATGATTGATCAAAGCTAATGGTAATTACATCAAATAGGCTCTTTGTTTATTCCTAAAGCATTTTTCTTAGACATTGCACTTGTTTTGCATTTTTCCTAAGGGACATTGCATTAGTTTCAATGTAAACAGAAAACACTCTTTGTCACTCTATAGTATTGATCTACCATGATAGCAAGCTCACTTGTTAAATGGTTTTATTGGGAAGTCTTTAGCAATGGTTAGTGTCGATAATTTATTCATCTTCTTGACAACAGCTTTTAATTATGCCGGTACTCAAATGATAAGATGAAATTCAATAGCAATAAACACACAGATCATCTGAATTGTGCTGAGATAAACAGGGCCTCCAGAGGGGTGATATGTGAACCCTCCCTGCTCTGTTGAGTCCTTCTGTGCTCTGTAATCTTGAGCTTTGAACAACAATGACAGCAGTGGATCTCAGAGCATTTGCATGGCACAGGGTGTCTACCTGAGGAATTAGTCCTAAGAATAAAACATTCTTCTAGGAGACAAAGAAAATGACACAGATTGCTGATGAAGAGACAAAACATGTCAGTTCCTTACACCCTGGATTTCTCAATGAAATACACAGATAATGTGTTATCAAAAACACAGGTGGTAGGAGCCTTGCTATTTTTTTAATAGTCTTTAAAATACTCTCTACAAAAGAATGCACTATCTGTGCTGGTTAGTTTTTGTCAACATGATATAAAAAAGGATATATCTGAGAAGAAAATCTCAATAGAATGTCATGGAGGCATTTTCTGTTTTAAATTTTAAAAATTTTTTCTTATTTTACATATTGATCCCAGTTCCCTTTCCCTCCCATCCTCCCATGACACCCCCTAACCTCCTCCCATTCCCCATCCATTCCCTAGTGAGAGTGAGGCCTTCCAGGAGGGATCATCAAAGTCTGTCAAATCATTTGGGGTAGAGCCTAGCCCCCTCCCTGTGTCTTTAGGCTAAGGGAGTATCCCTCCATCCCTCCATGGGGAATGTGTTCCTGGAGTCCTTTTGTGCACCTGTTCCACTGTCAGCAGTCTCATAGACTGCACAGGCATTTTAACTGAGACCCACCCACGTTCAGGGGGACTGGTTTCCCAGCTATCAGACTGGAATCCATGAGCTCCCCTTGTTCAGGGCATTTTCTAAATTACTGATTGATATAGGAAATCCCAAACCACTGAGGTGTCCTGGACAGGTGGGCCTGAGCTGTATAAGAAAGCTAGCAAAGCAAGCCAGGGAAGCAAGCCTGGTCTTGCTTTCCTCCATGGTCTCTGTTTCAGCTTTGCCTACTGGTTCATGCTGGAGCTCCTACCCTGAATTTCCCTCATAATGAACTATAACTTGTAAGTTGGGAAAGAAGAAGAAGGAGAAGAAGGAGAAGAAGGAGAAGAAGAAGAAGAAGAAGAAGAAGAAGAAGAAGAAGAAGAAGAAGAAGAAGAAGAAGAAGAAGAAGAAGAAAGTCTTTCCTCTCCAAGCTTCATTTTGGTTGGCAACAAAAAAGAAAACTAGAACAGTTTCTACCCTAATTCTATATGCAAAAGCACCTGAATAGTTTAAAGGCAAAATGTATGCATTAAAAGTCATCCTTATGAGCAATGGGCAATTGGGTTGTTTTCAAGTGGACCATGATTCAAAATCCTAGCTCTACTGCCTATGACCTATATTGAGTTGTTGAAGAAACATGATCTTTCCAATCTTTGGTGTTCTTGTCTCTAAACTGGGGATAAGGTCATAAATTGAAAGGCTCTGTAAGGAGAAAATTAGTTGTTTATACATTCAATCAATAGTACTTATATTTACAACTAAGTATTGGTAGTGATGACAGTAACAACTGCCAATGGGAAATGCCCCCAAAGGTAATGAACACAGAGCAGATTAGTATCTTTATGTTCTTTCCCATCTTCTGTCTACATTGCTGAATCCTTATAAAATACTCTGGTGTGATTCAGTTCACATACTCAACAGGATATGCAGCAAGCTAGTGACTGGAGAGCTCATGACTGCTCAGTAAGAATCTATATGTCAGAATACAACTTGGATAAAATTTAAAAACAAACCTGGAAAAATAAAATTGCCAGAAAGACAGCCATGCAGTGTCATAAATACTAAATAATTAACCAAGATTTCTTAACTGTGAAAGCATGAGTCACTTTAATGAGTGGCTCATGGAGGCTGGACACTCTCCCTCCCAGATCTTCAGCTCCATTTGCCCTGTGGCTTCATGTGAATGTGGAGGAAAGGCAAAGAAATGAACCAGCCAAACACTTCATAAATAATCTCTTCTAGCTGCACTCCCATAAATGTATTTTTTCGCTGTTGGAATCCTGGATTGATGTCCAAGACAACCTACTCACTAATGCTTATTTTCTCTAGCTTGACTACAGACTACAATTATTTCAATCACAGTTGTTACCAGAGTGGAATTAGTGTTCATATTTGCCAGCAACTTTTATGTAATAAATCAGAGTTAAGCTATTACATAAAAACAGTGTCTTGCCAAACAAGTGCTACTTGTTGCAGTTTTTACTAAATTTTCAGTGAATTCACAATGGATACATTCTGGTCACCCACTTCTTTGCCTCCATGCATTCTAGGCATCTCCTCTTTCACAGCAGTCTCATTTGTCTAGAAATGGAGAAATATAGTGGATATTATTTAGTTTGTACTAAGTGGTTCTTCACTCAGATGTGTATACCAGATATAGATGGGATCTCTTTAAGACAGAGCTCAAGAGCTACATGTAGGTATGAGTAATGGGCACAAAAAAAAAAAAGGCATGTGCACATACATGCCTAGAGCCCTACATCATAGACGTATGTTCTGTCCCAACCCCAATTCCGGTTTTGGTCTATCAGCTGAGGTAAGGTAAATCAGGGGAAACAGAAGCCAGAGAAAAAGTCCTAGATAATGACAAAGAGCTGGGAACTCAGACACACAGCCTGGAGCATGTGGAGACACACATGTGGAGCGTGTGGTCCATTCTTCCTCTTACACCTGCCTTAGACAAGAGGTACATTGACCAGGGCAAGAGTATTCATCAAACCATTAAGCTTTCTGCCGCCATGGCTTCTCTCTGGTCATTAAATGTCACACATGTATTAAGAGGTTCTCAGATAATCAACCCTAAACAGTGACAACCAATAGGCAGCCACATCTATATACTGGTAAGCAATGTCCTGGGGTCAACATTCATGAAGAAAACAGCCTGAAAAAGAAAAATTTCAAGTTTCAAGGGTATCAATGCTGCTCAGAGAAGCTTTCACACTGAAATAGGAAGTGGAAGAGCCTGTGGAAGGAAAACAGGAGACATCTACATATTAAAAGCAGCATAGGAGGGTGAGTGTGACAAGGTATGCTGGCATTTCATCTCATTATCTTGCAAACATTATAAGCTGTTATTATAAGCAGTAGTCAGAACAATTCATTGTGAGCCTTCTCTAGATTTTAGACTCTGCCACATGGAAGTCACTCAGTGGTTTGCTGCCTAGGTCCTCTCCCCTATCCTTGAGATGTTGCCTTTGGCATTGCCACCTGACCCTGATTTTACTTGCGAGAACTTAGAGTGGAAAGTTCAACTAACTCCATAGTTCCAATTCTGATACCACTCAAATACATATATACTTGAGCAGTCTACTTCAGGTGTATACCAACAAAAGCCCTTCAGTGCTGATTGTCTGCCTAGTACTAACGTTAGGAGCCCTGGTAGCATCAGACACTGGCAACAACAGTTCCCTTTATCTGTTGTTTTTCCTTGAAGGATAAACAAACAAACGAACAAACAAAAAATCAAGTAACACATACACTCTGCCTGGGATGAATTTTGTGATACTAATGGCTGATAATAGCTTGGTTTGTGGTATCCTGAGATTGTTTTGTTACTGTAGATTTTTTTAAGACCCTGGGAGAGACCTGACACCAGTCTTGTTGACAGCATAGAAAACATCATACCTTTATTGCACAAGAAAATAAAATATCTATGTCTTTTGCTGACAGCAAAGGCATGGGTTTTGTTAAGTATTCCTATTTAGGAGTTTAGCACAGGGCCTGCAGCATCACAGCCAAAACGGACAATCTGAGATGTTGCTGATTAGTGGTCATGAATCTGCTGAGTACAGAGAAGGGACAGTAATTTCTTAGGAATGTCATAAAGCAACCTTGGCAGTAGAGACCAAGAAAACTATGGGAGATCAGTGGCATAAGTTACCTTCAGAATCAAAGTACCCTCATTAATGGGGCCAAGAAAATTCCTTAGTAAACCCTGTACTTACACAATCATATCTCCTGAGTATATGTTCTTTTTATCTACTTCATGAAATGAATGTCTTAGCTCTGGGAATAATTCCTTCCCTTCATATATTTTTTTCTTTCCCTCTTGCTGCTGGTTCTCAGTGGAAGTCATTTATTTATCAAAATTTGGTTTATCTCTTCAGGCCTTAGAAATAACTCTTACAACGGTCTCAATGGTGTGTACTCAGTTTCTGGATCTAAATTTGGAGAGGAACGTTGTGAACTCATGAAAGCAGCAAGCTTCCTTCTGCTCCTTCTCCTTGTAGTGTTATTGCTGCCTCTGATTTCTCTCTAATGTTGTTTTCTCCATCTCTTTGAAAGTGCAGCAGTGTTGTCTGAGGGGGCCTCAGGAGCTGCTTTCTTAGGACTGTCTCCCTTGTCCCCTTGAATGGGCAATCTCATCACCACCCTGTCTCGCTGCAGCCATCCCACCACTGTGGCAGGGAATACTGTGTGTTTCCAGGAACAAAGAGAACTATTTCCTTTTAGAAGGGCCTCTCAGAGAGACTCAGATGTCTGAATAAAAGCATTCATAATGCCAAGCACTTCAACCCCAGGGTCAGAATCACCTGCCTGCACAGGTCTGTCCTCTACTTCACCAGGCTCCTTCAGTGGTTACCCAAAGAACATGTTTGAAAGTCTAAGCAAAGTCTACTTCAGTGAGGTGAATAGCATATGTCTAATAGAATGGGAAGAAATGGTGCTAGAAGGGGCTTTACTCTACTAAGCCCCCAGGTATAAGAAAATGGAAATTCAAAAGGGGAAAAGGGAGGCAAGAGGCCTTCAATTATTCTAATTGCTGAATTGCATCATTATAGTCTAAGTATGCTGGCAAGCTATTACTATGGGGCTCTTCCCCCCCCCCACACACACACAGTGAGATTATCAGAGCTGACTAACGTATCACCTTTCATTTTCCTGCACTCACAGCTGGTTTATCTACAACTTAAAATACCAAATTAAGTGAAATAACATCAGCCACAAACTCAGAAAAATTCCATTAGCTAGATTTTATAAAAGTCTATCCCAGAATACAAGACATAGATACAAGGTAGACATTTGACAATAACAATTAAAAAAAAATTAAAAGCACTTTTAAAGAAAGTCATCATCATCTCTATGGTAAAAGATGCATTACAACAGGGAGAGAGAAGGATCACAGTTATCAATCAATAATGCTGAGTACAGTGCCAACATGCTTCAATGAATATAAATATCCTTTATAGTGCTATCGTTTTATATATCTTCAAGTTGAATTAGTGGTATTGCTAGATACAATAAACTGTGTGAAAGGCAAATAATTGCATTTCTTGGAGAAATTTATCTTACAAGGTTGTTTTTATTAAGTCTATATAGTTATCTGATCTAAGCAAAACCAAAATAGAAAACATTGAACCAAAATAGAAGACATTGTTCAGGATGCCATGAGACAAGGTGGGACCCTTGGGGACTGTGAGCACATCCATGCTGAGTTGGGAAGGCACAGAACTGACCATCAGGTAAGCTGCTACTTAGAAATGAACCCTGTATTCTAAATCCCTGGTCATGAGCCTTAGACTCAACACCAGCCTCACATGAGACTTCGTTATCTCTTTCCTAGTGCTCCAGTCTTGAATGTTCATGAGCTGGAGTGGCTTTGAGGAAATAGCAACAAATTGGGGACCCACAAGGATTTCCAGGAAGAATTATTTATCCCAAGTCTTCAGTGTGTCAGAGAGCTCCCTGCCGTAATTTCATGCATGTGTCCAGTGCTTGCTACATTCAGAGCTACCAAGAAAAGCATGTCGCATGCATGGGCAGTGCAGGGAAAGGATCTAGTTAACCTGGAGGCAACAACCAAAAGGGTGAGGTTGCAGCATGCAATGAAAACCACACTTGGCCTTAGCTGCCATGCAGAAAAGACCTACATCAAAGAGTCTGCTGTGCGGCTCCTGGGTAAGAGTCGATATGAGAGAGGCGAGTTACTTCAGCAGTGACAGACATGAGCAGAAAAGGTTCAACCACCATAAACAGAACACCATACAGAGCACTGGCATTTCACACGAGAAGTAGCAGCTTTGGGGCCCAGGTCAGGGAAGGGACAGGAAGGGAACACAGACTGATAGGATGGTTTCCTTGGCCAGCACTCCATATGAATGTGTTTTTATATAGTGTCCTTTTATTTGAGCAATAACCTCGGTGCATCTATCATAATTGTTTAGATGCTTTGAATACTTGTGAGGAGCAAGATACTGGTGACATAAAGATACACACCATGATTTCCTGTTAGGATAGTTTATTTCAGAAGCAGAGCTGAGGATGGGTAGATAAACAGGAGGCAGTTAAGCACCAACACCCTTCAGATTGTGGTTTCAGAGTTCATGGGGAACCTCCAGGCAGAACAAAGTGTTGAGAACACAAAGCTTGTGAAGGCAACATCACCCCTAAAAGCCACCTATGGCTCCTTAATTTCAACCCACTCCCAGTGAAGCCATTTTTTAAACACCATAGTCAGAGAATGGAACCTTAGACAGAGGTGAGATGCCTTGATATATTCTTTTGATAAAAGTAATCAGCAAACAACTAAACACTTGACACTTTTAGATTCTTCTCTCTGTCCCTCATACCCCCCTTTCTCTGTCCTTCATCCCCCCTCTGTCCCTCACCCTTCTCTCTTTCTATCTCTCTCTGTCTCTCTCTCTGTCTCTTCATCTCTGTGTGAATATACTTGTTTATTCTTTGCTGTGGAAGCCAGAGCACCACCTTGTGATGTTCCTCAGAGACTATCCACCTTTTTGAGACAGGATCTCTCTCTGGTCTGCAACTCACCCAGTAGGATAGGCTGCTTGGATAGTGAGCCCCAAGAGAGTTTCCTGTTTCCCTGCTCCCCTGTACTGGGATTTTAAAGACAAGACACCAACTCCATTTTTTTTTAAATGTGGGTTCATGGCAATCACTTTCAAAGCAAGCACTTAGAAATCTTTCTTCAAAGAATCAAAGCCGTGCTGATTGGGGAGGAGAGGGTATCAAGCTTCCTTCAAATGTCATCGCCACAACAGCTAGCTGAGGAGGGTTGTCTAACTGCCTGCCCCACAAAATCCTGCTCTTTTTTTCTTGCCTGTTTTGCTGACTTCGAACACATTGAACCCAGCTCATGGATGTCTGTGCTGTGCTATAATCCCAGCCATACAATTCTCTCCCATAGCTCTCCAGCTGGAAGAAGAGGGAGAAATCAAGTTTACTGTCTGTAAGTCACTCCTTTTAATGTGCTTTCCTGGTGCTCACAGCCTTTATAGACCGTGATGGCAGCTGTGATAAGGCTTGGGCATACTGTGAACAAACAGGTCATAACATTCAGTGTCACACTCACTGAGAGCAGAGAACCCTCTAGGACCTGAGTTGCACCAGAACATAAGGATAAATACAGCTAGACAGGACACACAGGACTATTCACTCAACAGGTGTCTCCAGAGTTCTTCAGTGACAGGTACTCTGCTCATTGGAAGGATACAATATACAATGAAACACAGTTGCTGTTCCAGAATAAGTATATCCAAGAGAGGCCTACTTCAAAGTTCTACCAAATACATTTTCTGACTGGAGACAAGCTGTGTATCTCTCTGAACTTCAAAGTCCTTACTAACGTATAAATCCTACCCATCTGGGATGTTGAGAGAAATAAAGGAGTAAATGTTAACTGTTGTGTTAGTGGCCAGCGTTGGTGAATTCTATGTCAGCAACACCTACCATGACCTCTAACACCCAAACCCAGGTAATAAACCAGAAGTCTGGAATGAGAGGACCATTTCTGGGTGAGTTGAGATGGGTTTTGTGTAATGGGTAGACATTGATCTGAAAGAGAAGGTAGGTTGAGAGCACAGGAGTGGAGAGTCAAGTGTGGGCAGAGATTTGGGTGTGCAACAGGACACAGAGTCTTACACTTTTCTGGAGCCTGGTAGTTTGCATGACTGGTAAGAATGGACAAGAGCTGGAAGACAGTGAAGCATCCATGTGCCTACTAATGTGTCTGATCTCCATCCCAGAGAAAGCTGAAGCTGAAAGAAACTTAAAGGCAGGAGAATGGCAACATTAGCCTTGTCTGGCAGTGGGTTAACTCTGGGGGCTACAGAGTAGGAAGTAGAAGTGCCTAGGAATATGAGGGATGAGAGGTCAGTTTATCAAATTAAATCCCAGAGAAAAGAAGTCACTTATGCAAGTCTTTGTTAAGATTTACATGAGTGAATATTTGCTTGCAAAATGTGAGTATATGTACTAGGTATAAGCCTGGTACCCAAGATGATTAGAAGAGGTATCAGATTCCAGAACTGGAGTTACAGATAGTTGTAAGCCAACGCTATTAACATCTAGGCCATCTCTTCAGCCCCAACCTATGCAAATCCAAAGTTGAAATTCTTCCCTGTAGAATTTCAACTAAGGCCACCTTGGGGAGTGTGGTTTTCTTCAGAGGCTGATGTTGTGAAGGTTTCTTTAGGGACCAGCTCATATCATCATCAAAGCCCTCACCTGAATAACAGTGGTCCTCCATCTCTCTTTCTGGTGTCTTTGAGTCACAAAGAAATGGGAGCACATGGCTCTTTGTCTTTTGAAAGAAACTACCTAAGAGGCTACTACAAAAGCAGTGTTGAAATGGCAGTAGAAAAGATAGGCATGCTTCTATTCTTTGAATGGAGCAGCCTTACAGACAGACAATCCCTACAATGACAGGTCCACTGCATGTGGTCACACTTAGGCAGATGAGGGAAGCAGGGCTAGCACCTTCTCCATCTCCTCAGTTCACTTCCAAAAAGAACTTGATTATATCACCAGAACCACCAGTGACAATAGCACTTAGAAGATAGAAACCAAACTGATAATTACAGCTCTGGTCCTTTTTGGGGTTCGGACATTTGAGTCCCCTGAAGATGACCTGAAATACACTCTTGGAGTGAAGCTTTCATTTGCTCAGAAGAATAAGAAGGAAAAAAGGCCATTTTCAGAGAGCACTTTCTCTTTAAAGAGCAACCAAGTAAGTTTAGGTCTATTTAAGCCCAACTGTCAAGTATAACCATGATAGGAACTCTACCTGCTCAGCTCATGAATTGGAAACAGGAGAGCTTTTTCTCCCTGTTGCTGAGACACGTGTAATCATGCTTCCTGGATGGATTTACCTTGGCCCCAAGTCCCTCTCTATCTGTAGCCTTAGAAAGAAAAGTGATGCCTATAACCTAACCATAGAAACTAAGATCCCCTATGGCCATGCCCACTGTGGTACTTCATAGACATTCAGCCATAGATTGCTCAAAGTGAAGGAATATTTTTGGAGGTTTTGTTTGGGTCTTTTGTCTCTGCCCACCCTTACCATCAAGGACACTGTAACAGATCTTAAGTTGAAATGGTTGTAGTTATTACCTCTAAAGGATGGAGGAAGTCTCTCTAAGGAGTGATGATTATTCTGTGTAACCTGTGACACCAGTTCCTTTCTCTCCCAACTGAATAAGAAAAGACAACAAAGGCTATGTCCTCCTACCTGCTGGCCCCAGTTGATAAACTCATGTACAGTTGGCAAATGGAACAGTATACAGTGACCTCAACACAGTCACCCTCCCCATGTGACAATCCTACTTATGGGATAGAAATGGTAACCAGTAAAGATTAATGAAAGCTCCTGCCTATGCACCACAGCAACACCAACAACAGGCTTTGCCTTTCACTACAGTCCCACTGTGAAAGTAGGGACCTCCACACCCCACATTCGTTAGGATTCCAGATGAGTACATATTAAGGAAGAATCTCTATTCAGTAGGCAACAGCTTCATATTTGGATCAATAGGAATTAGAAAAGGTTTAAGGACATTTTTATTGTGTGTGGTTTGGTAAAGAAATGAAGTAAATATAGGTGTTTTAAAATTTAAAACTCAAAATCCAGTTTTAAAAGTACTTGTCTGAATAACATTTTGTTGTTGTTAGATTTTAAACAACATTTTGAAATTTTCATCATTTCAAAATCTACTAATATGGTTTAATATAAACTTTATTGTATCTTTTTAAAGTTGTTTCTCCTTTTCAAACTCAGTTTCTCACAAGAGAGTTATTTGGTGCTGCCAGGTAAATTCTGTTTGCTGAGGAGTTGGTGATTAACAAGGGACAAAACATCATCAATCCCTACAACAAACAAAACAAAGCAAAAAAGTAGACACCTGGCACAATCCCCTCACAACTTCCTGTTGTGACAAGTTGTGACATGAACTAAGTTTATGTAACAGAGAATTATTGGAGATGGGAGTGGTGAACCCTGAAGTGCTGTACAGCTTTTATGATCCTCTTGAAGGTATTAAAGCTACTGGGAAATAAAATTATCATTCAACAAATTTGCTCTTGCAGAGGACACAGGTTCAGTTCCCAGCAACTCATAACGGTTTTTAACTCAAGTTTTAGAAGGTCTGATGTACACAACCATAGTGCGCATGTATACATATAGGCAACACTTAAAAAAAATCTGTCCTTCATCTGTTTGGCTTTAATGTATTGAAGAGTCAATGTAATGTATATTTTTGGTTTAAACAACAAGGCCTATTGAAAATCAGCAAGCTGGTGTCTTCCGAAAGCCTTATTGAGTACCTGTTGCATATGTAGTAGAAACATATAGAAAAGATACCGAAGAGGGTCAAGAAGCTACAGAGATGCTGCCAGCATCCTCTGGCTCAGAGGGTATTAACTTAAACAAAAGTATCATTTACTTTCCACATGGATACTCAAAGACAGTCCCTCAAGACAAAATCAGTTGTCAATCAACAAAGCCATTAACACAGTATGATAAGGTAACTCCTGAGGTGAGATCATAGACATTTCCTCAGGTAAGCAGCTAGCACAGAACTGAGCAATGCTATTGCTGTGGGTCCCACACAAAGCTACCCTTATACTTGCTATTCAAGTTTATCTTTGTCCTTGCCTAAAGCTCAATGCTCATTCCACTTAGAAGCCAAAAACTGATATATAGTTAAGATGCAAGGAGATATGGAGATTTACTCCTTGGAGAAGAAACCATTGAAAAGGGCTCTGACAATGAACATCAGTCATGGAATCACAGATAAGCAGCAAGGTAGAAGGACAGGCAGACAAAGTTTAGAATGTAGGCATCTTGTAATACCTTCTGCCATTGCTCATGGATGGCATCTACTCTATCTACACTTGTTCTGGCCAATACTGTTGGGAGTAAAGTCTAGGCCAATAATGAAGCCACGAAGATGAGTCCTTAGACCACCTATGACTCTACAAAGAACATGGCTGTGATTTTCATCTTTCTGTGAGAGATGAAGGAAAAACAGAGAAATGTGCAAAGCCGCAAAGCTCCTGGAAGGGAAGCCCTAGCAGACAAACCAGAAAGAGCAGATCCAGCCCTTCCTGAAATAGAACATGTGCCACTGCGGCTGGCCACCTGTAATTGCGCCTGCAGGTGGCTTAGAATTGTTCAAAAGCCTAGAGCTTCCACCTTTTTCTGTTCAAATGATAATCAACCAGAACAGCTCGACCTGGGAACAAACGAGCTCCTTATTTAAAATTCCCCCTAGGAGCTAGGAAACCTCCACTATTGAAGAAGTTACAACTACATTTTAAAGGAGCGTCTTAACCAGAGAATAAAAGAAGGATCACAGGGAGCTAGCAAGCTACAAGAATATACACAGCTAACGTAGGTGGTGCATGCCTTTAATCCCAGCACTCCAGAAGCAGAGGCAGGAGGATTTCTGTGAGTTCAAGGCCAGCCTGGCCTACAGAGCAAGTTCCAGGACAGGCTCCAAAACACAGAGAAACTCTGTCTTGAAAAACCAATATATATATATATATATATATATATATATATATTATATGTGTGTATGTATGTATGTATGTATGTATACACACACACACACACACACACACACACACACACACACACACACACACACACATACAGCTAAAAGCTGGTTGCTGCCTGGCCCCTGTGTGACTCCATGCTGGTACCTTTCAAAGCAAATACATTTGATTCTGAACATTCATCTTAGTGGTTACATCCTTTTGGAAGGCTTTCTGCTTCCTCCGGTCACCTAGAAGTCACTGAGCTCTTTTCTGAGTTTTTCCTCTCATCATCTGATATTCTTTTCCAGCATTCATCACCCACATAAGATAACTGGTGTTTGTTTGACTCTCTTTTCCCTGATGCACTTGGAGCTTTCTGATATGGGTGCAGGAGGCTACACAGTAGTCCCCAAACAGGGGTTTAAAATGGAGAGAAATGAAAAGGTGGGGGGGGAGAAAATAGGAAAACTTTACAAAGCAGACAATAGTCCATGAGTTGCTAAACCCAGTCAAGAAATACCATCTTCCAAAGTGGTTTTCAAGTAGACCAACAATCATGTATGGATCAAACCTAAGTCATGTGATATTTGTATTACCTACATTAATGCAACCCCCATAGGATGTGGTGACCTCAAGAGACTGACTTATGAACACCTCCCATGTCCCAGAGAAAGTATTTTACTTATCACACAACACACTTGAAGATAAAAGGTGAGAATGATCTTGTAGGGTGGCAATATTCACCATCCAAGAAATTCATCTGTTCTTTCCAGCCAAGAAAGGCCAACACCCTGAGATGCCTTGGCAGATTTTGAATCTTATATTAGAAAGATTTATCCAAAGGGTTTGGTATCTGTGTCATTAGCTGTCACAATAATAAATCAATTTCTCTTAATAGATAACCATTTCTTTTTTTTTTTATCTGAACAGATACAAACCAGGCAAATCATGATAAACACACACACACACACACACACACACACACACACACACACACACACACACAAAGAGATGCATCTCCCTTTTAGTTAGTTTATAATTACTTCTTGTGTATTTGTGCTTTAGTTCAGAAAACTGGACCCAAACTTGACACTAATCATAGTAGAAGCATAAGCTAAAAATCTAGAGATATGCATACATTAGAAGTTAGAAAATCAGCTTGGTTCTGTCTTACTGATCCACTTCTTCAGGCATCCAGCACAAAGAGCCAAAGATCCAAGCAATGGTAGAAAGACACATTTAACAAAACAGACATGGCAAAGGATTTTATATGAGGGTTTAGATTTGCAGGGTCTTCTTGGGAGGACACTAAGCTTGCTGGATAGAAGCTAACATGCACACTTATTCAAGTCAAGTTGAATACAATGTATTGTAATCTACAAAATTATCAGATACTATATATCTTACAGAGATGAAGAAAGCCCCTAGCAGTTTTCACTCCTTTCTGTACATAGGTAGTTCCACTAAAGAGTCATACATACTAGCCATTAAATACTGACTTCCTCATTTCATTTGTCCTCTCAAATCAGCACTGATTTTGATGGACAGTTTCTTTCAGTTTCTACTTTTTCTTAGAGAGAGAGAAAGAGAGAGAGAGACACACACACACACAGAGAGAGAGAGAGAGACAGACAGACAGACAGACAGACAGACAGACAGATAGACAGAGAATTTATGAGTATGAATGTGAGCTCACACAAGCCATAGCACATACTTGAGGTCAGAGGATAACTTCAGTTGTCAATTCTCATCTTCTACCCTGTTTGAAATGGGGTCTCTCTGTGTTTTTCTCCCCCTGAACACATCAGGCTGGCTGGCCTCCACATTCCCAGCAATCTCCTGACTGTTCCTCCCATCTTTCTGTAAGAACTCTGGGAGTACAATTTCAGGCTTTTAGGTTCTTAGGGTTTGAATTCAGGTCGTCATGTTTATGTGGCATAGCCTTTCACTCACTGAGCCATCTCCTTATTTCATCATCGCTTTTTGTAAATGTTAACTGTGTAAATCAGGATTATTTTGTGAAACACTGTAAAACTTTTAAAGTTGTCACTAGCTCCTGAAATAGTGTGCTCTCAATAAATAATTCTGAAAGGACTGGTTGTAATTATTGTGAGTAGAGAACTAACAATGCTGGCCTTAACTCTTAGATGAATGAGTCCTACTCAGGAAGTTCTTAATTATCCTTATTTATCATGAGCAACAACAAAATGGTGTGAATTCATACACCACTGTAGCTCAAATGAAACATGACATCATGGTGTAAGTTCAAGGTAGCCTGGCTGAGAAGTATTTGTAAAAGAATGAACATTCCCCATGAGGAGAGAGACTTCATTGTTTTAGTTAAATCTTAAGACTGGTCATATTCAATAAAACCCCTTTCCTTTGATTAAAGTGGTTTCTATCAGCATTAAGGCAAATTAGGATGGCTTCTTTACTGTGTGAAGCTGAAAACCAATATTTTTATCTTATCATGCCTTAAAACTCATTGTTCACTCAATAAAATTGTTTTCCAAATTATCAACATGATAAGAAATTATTTCTTTTAACTTGGTGGAGATAGTGTAACATGTACCGAGCAGGAATTATCTGAAACTAGTTAGACTATGACAAGTTCTGAGTCAGGGTTCCCAGGAAGGGTTCAGCTATTGCCAACTACCTGTCATCTTATTGAACAGAAAGCTTCTATGTGCTCTGTGGAAGGTCTACATAGAAAGTGATACTCTTGACTGTGAATAAATTTCTCCCCCTTTCCCACAAAGCTCTAGCCACAGTAATCCTCTGCTCTTTTCTCCAAATCCCAAGTTTTGACTATCTTGACTGAAAAGCAAGCTCCATGAAAGCAGAAACCTTTCACCAAAGCCTAGATGTGTCTTCTAACCAATAATTTCTCTGAAAACCAACTATCCTAAATAAATAGACTGAAGGAAGAGAGGAGGGAACATAGGAAAGAAGTGAATGTTGAAGGCCTCTTCCAATTTTATGAAGCTACGTCTGATCAACACTAGTTTTCAAGTACTTTCCCCTCTCAGGCTTCAGTACTGGCATGAGGCAGCTGTCACTCCAATTCCTATCTATATATGACTTTTCTACCACCTGAAAGTGGTTTCATCTCTTTTATACCAACAGGAGTCATTTGCTAATTTAATCATTTCTATTATGCACTTTGAAAGATACCTGACATCTAATTATGAGTTATACTTAACCATTACTCCCAATCTCATGCCAAAGTAAAACAGAATTATCTCCTTGTCAACTGATTATTTAACTTAGGCAAAGAGAACATTGGCAGTCTAGCCCAAATTAGCCCCAAGATATACATATTGTGTACAATTAATTGAAAAGTCTCATCACTCTTCAGTGTTTACCCATACTTAAAGTATGCTTATGCTGATGACATTGTTCTGAGTCCCACAGATATTAGACTCTAGCAGAATGTATTATCCCAGGATTATGAAGTACTCATTCAGACCGTGAGCTTAATTTCTGGTCTTAATTACTCCCCACATGACCTCAACAACCTAAGTTCCCTTTCTTCTTCGAATGAAGGAAATCACAGTGGTGCTACTGAATGGGATAGTAAAAGCAGATTGGCACTTGACATGGAGAAATTTTGAATAGAGACAGAGCTTGTAGGCTTACAGAGAGCAACAACAATAATGTGGGTGGCCAGAATTCCCTGTGACTGTTAGTTAGGCTCTGTCTGACTAGTGATCATCTGATGGACACCTGCTGTGTGAATGGCCACAGTGGACACTGGCTACCTGGTTGGCATTGGCCATGTGGTAGTTCGTTCACCCCTCTTAACTGATGCTTCCTTGGGGTCTACTGATTTTCCTCGATAAACACAATGTATTTTGTAGACTTGAGCCTATGAAACCCAGGCTTGCAGGCACATCATAAGTTCTTAATCAGGAAGCGGTCCAGGACAGAGTACAGAGCTCTGTATACCAGCACATGCCATTCTGATCTTTCCACTGGCAGTTCTGCTGAGAAAAGCTAATGGAGAATGGCCAGCTCTGAGCTGAGAATCAGGAATGCAGACTGAATCTGCTGGGTTCACCTCCTGTGTATATCCAGCTGGTGCCACTTTGCTGGCCTTTAGAATGTGACTGTGGCTGCTTTGCACCAGCCATTAGTCCGTCTTCTGCATTGACCTTCCCAGTTTCTAACAAAGTGGACAGCTGAACACCAGGCAATTGCAATCCTGCTGATAAGAATCCATTTCTCCTTAACGGTTCTGGTGCAGAATTTTTTGAAGGTGAGAAAAGACATGTAAACATTGCCATGCCACCCTGACAGCTCTCTTTAAGTTTTCTGGGAATTGCTTGTTCAGATTTCCATTACCACTACATTTCCCTGTGCTGGGTGCCACCTTCCAGAGCTGTGTTTTGACCTCCCCCCCTGGATAATCACATGCAAAAATGAAAAGCTTCTGTAGACAGCATCCTAGAGCACTGCAGAAACCAAAGGGCAGGTGGAAACATCCAAAGGAAAAGTTATATGATCCACTTCAGAGGCATATATGAACAAATACACAGGGGAAGAAAATGGACACAATGCCTCTATCTGAGATTTAAAAGCATATCCCCCCTCACATGTGCAACTACAGCTCTACAGTTTGTTAATTTTTCATTCATGCATAAAATTAACCAAATACGCTACACTCGCAATGTGACCTGAAACAGTCTAATTTCTACAGCCATGTTAAGTGTAAACACCAGATATTATGTATGGTTTTGCACCAATCCATATCCTATGAACTTTTGTGAAGATCCCAGGGCAGAAGCTGAGTAACCATGGTACTCAATGGTTCTCAGTACTCAGCTATACTCAGCAGGGTAATTTTCCCTAAGTATATATGGGCTTAAGTCGTACCTACCAATTATAACTCTTTGGTAGAGTGCAATTGTGGTGTGCCCACTATTCCAGATGTGCTCTTGCCAGCCACTTAACAATGAAGACTCGTTATTCTCTTTTAGGTTACAGAAGCAGTGGATGGCAAGTGCTCTGTATCAGCTGTAGGGCAGTAGTCACTCTTGTCTTCATTAACATACACTAACAGCACATTTTCATAGCATTCAGTGTCTGGCATGCACAGGTCAAATCAGTGTCTTTAGCATTTCCTGCTCTTGGCCATTGCTTTATGTTGGGAGTCTTTGAACTTCTCTCTTGTTGATCATCACAGGTTACTGTGAGCTGGTTACTCCACTACACAATGGGACATAAGAATTTATCACTCCTATTTGATCACTTTGGTATCTAACCTCCTTTTATTTACCTCACTCCTCCCAGCATGTGATATTGATCTTTTAATATATGACTTATTTCCCTCAACATAATATCAACCAGAGCTATCATGTTGCTGCAAATAGACAGATTTCACTGGGGGAGGGTGTGTGTTCATATTTCATTTTGTATAGATATCCCTGTATTTCTTTTTAGTGTTGGAGATTGAACCCAATCCCTTGTGCAAACTAGGCAAGCTCTCTAACAAATAAGCTTCATTCATTAGACACTGTGTTTTATTTGGGCTCTGAGAGTTAGCCAGAGAAGACATATTTTCCAGAAAATATGCTTCTAGAATACCTATTTCCACAGTTGGGGGTAAGTCTACTGCCAATTTGGTACCAAGTTCAAATTCTCCAAAGCGCTGAGATTATACAAAAGGCAAACAATCATGAGTACAACATACATTACTGGACCGAATACCAAGTTTCCTGCCTGTTCAAATTTTGCCTCACAAATTATACTCAAACAAAACCCAAGAGGCCCTGAACTCTTAACCTGCAAAGGACAGACCTTCCTTCCCTGACTGTATAGATTTGGGATCTATACAGTAGCCATTCTCAGCTTCTATATTTGGACTTCCTAGGTGATGGGGGAGGGGTGAGAAACACACTGAAGATAAAGCAAAGAGAAAGTCACAAATACCAGAAAGACTTAGTTAAGGAGGACCAAGGATCAATTCACCCATTTGTGTAGTGTTGGCAGGATTCTGTGATCTGACTCAAAATACACTGTATTTCTCCATCTCTGTCCCACTCCATCAGCCATATACATAGTTCTCTACCTCTCTCCTCATTCTTCCTGTTTTCTTTCTACCATTTTCAGTAAGCCATGTAGGTTGAGGAATAAACCATGGCACATGGCATCCTGTACTTGGTGGGTAGCCTCCCTATTTTCTTAGAAGAAAATAGGATTAAGAAAAACTTCCTGATGACTTGATTTCCTACCATTATTCTTAAAGGTATAATTCCTTCCACTTGAAAACTGGTTCATAAAGCTGCCTTTTTTTGTTTTCTATTCTTGTTTTTAGGGCAACTGCCGACATATGCACTGTTCAAGATTTTATTTTAAGTAATTTGTAGTTGACTATCGTTTATTTGTGCAATTGGTATAATTAAATCTAATTATATAATTGGTGAAAGACTGAGTAATCACATAATTAGAATGTGCAATAATAACTGTTACAATCCTATTGTTATGACGTGTAATGATACAATTATGATGTGGAACAATGAGGTGGCATTCATGGGGTTCCCGACAAAGAAAGGACCCTTCTGGCCTGCCTACATGGAGCTCAGCAAAGGCTGGAGCTCTGGATAGCATCTGCCAGCATTATCACTAGCTGCTAATCTAACCCTGGACAGTGATGGTCTGGAACATCAACTAAAGGAGAAGGAAGGCACTTGTGGCCAGATACTCCAAAACCCAAACTACCAAACAGCTGTTCCTGAAGCACAGAGTAGACTGGGAGTTCCCAAATATAGTCATTTCTAAATGGCTGTTCAAAATTTAAAAAAAAAAAAACTTCATCCAGTACAAGAAACCAGGTACCAAAGGACTTTGTGGCCACATACATTATTACAAGTGCCTAGAGATGACATCTGGGGAGGATTTGAGTTCATGAGGTTCCAGGCATCACACTGGCATCACCTTTACTCTGGTGAGGTCATTAAGGAGGATGGCATCACAATAGTGGAAGAACATGCTGCATGAAGAGGTCAGAACAAGAAGCCAGAACACTGGGAAGGGTCTATCTTGTGACCTCTCACTTGGCCACACATCTGAAAGCTCTCACCGCTTCTCAGCATCATCTAAAAGTCAGACTTCCAACACAGGAACCTGCAGGGAACAAATCACACCCAAACCACAACTCTTTATCCTGGTCCCTGCCTGTACCAGCAGCTCAGATGATCCTCAATTCATAATGCCAATAAAAGTCATGCAAGAAACCGAACCAAGTTTCACTCTTCCCACTAGCAACCCACCTACTTTGTACTCATATACATGCAAGCACCTCCTTCTAGCCTTTCTTCAGATAAGAGATCAAGCTCCCCAAAATGAACCTTCAGCCTGCTCTGATGGAGTTGCCACAGCAATTATCCCTTGCTACAGAGCTCTAGTGTCAACATGCAAAATGGCTTCCTTCCAGAAGACTGACACAGGCTCCTTGCCTCAGCCTGCCTGGTAATGCTCACCGTGTCCCCTACTAACTCTTCACCTGTCCAGGACACTGACCATATCCATGTGTCAAACTCCACAGGGAATTCTGAGTTCCTGTCTTCCCAGCCTTTGGCAGGTAGCCACTCCCTCTTCCCTGAAGCAGTCTCTTGCCTGGTCTCCTGCCTCCCCATCTTCTCAGTTGTGTTATTCTTCAATTTCCCATCCAGGTTTCTCCTGGGGAGGGGTGGGAGTGGAACCACTGGAATGTGAGGCATGGTAATCTAAGATGGGTCACTAGAAGACACTGAAAGTTACCTTACCCCACTTCCTTCTCTCAGTTGGTCACTGCCTCTTTGACTCCTGGTGTGATCAGCTGCCTCATACTCCAGCACTGAATGTCCCAGCCACAGCAGTCAGTATGCTTTCCCTATCCTCACACTGTGAGCGCAAATAAACACGGGTTGCTTGTGTCAGATATCTTCTCCCTAATAAGAAATGTGGACCAAACACAAAAAGGAGGCAGGGAAGCAGGAGAGAGACTTGCTAAGAAGAATGGTTCCAGCAGGGGAACTAAAGGGAAGGGGGATGGGGTAGTGAGGTGTGAAAAGTGTATCATGATATAATGTATGAAAATGTCAGAAAATGTCATGTATCAGTCAATCAATTCCAGGCCTAACTGGGTGGACAAAGGAAAGGAAGAGGAGTGGGAAAGAGATTATGATTGGAGCACAGACCAGACACCCAATCAGGCAATTATCAAACATTCTACAATCCTTGAGCCACCATTACTGTGTTTCAAAGTTGTGAAAACTGGACAGTTTTCTTTTAGGAGATTCACAGCCTAGTAAAAACCAATGCTTGTCCTTTCATTACCAACATCACATGAGATGGCTTCAGGCCAAGTGTTTTGTAGTGCCCAAAGAATCACATATAAGCAATAGATAACCATTTCCTTATCTTTAAAAAATGTAAATTATTTAATTTTACTAATGTAAGTTGACACTAACTAGAAAATGGACCACTGTTTTATGAAAAGAAAAACATTGGCAGGTTAGGCTGCCGTAAGACTCTCATCACTTTATTTACTTACTTATTAAAGACTGTGTCTCTTTATACTCCCAGACAGGCCTTAAATTCTTGGGCCCACAAGCTCCTCCTGACTCACTCAGCTTTCCCTGTATCTTGAACTACAAGTGAATAATATGATACCTAATTCTTTTGATTGGTTTTATTTTAATTAATTAATTGTTTTAGGTAAGAATATTTCTTGACTACCTTTGAGTTCCCTACCATCAGTGTGTGAGCTCTGGCCTTCAAAAGCTGCAAGAATGAAAACATGAATGTTCTTCCTGATAATCCAGAATAAATTGGGAAAGGAAAGAAAATAATAAGTGTGTGTGTGTGTGTGTGTGTGTGTGTGTGTGTGTGTGTGTGTGTGTGTGTACAGCCTCACATACACAACACTGACAACACTGGGACAGATAATCCAGGTGTGTTCTACAGATGTTTCCGCAGATATGATGAGAAGATCAGGTCCATTTACAAACTAACTCCTATTTTAAACTCAACTAGAGTGTTGTGATGGAGACTTGGTGTGCTAACTTTTGGACTGAAAAAAAAAAAATTATTCTGAGAAACGCCAGTTCCCAATCTCTGATTTAAACTTAATTCTCTTTCTCTTTTAGGTGACACCCACCTATACAGACTCACTCCTTAGCCATCTGGTGCTCCTGGAGTGTAGGCATGTCACGGCACCAAAGGGTGTTGTAAACACTTACCAATTTTACCTATCTACCCTATGTATAATATAGTTATCTTTGTAAAACTTTAAATACATCCCTGAACCCAAGACGGGAGTCAAGGGAGCTGCCTTCTAGAAGAAAAAAAATGTGAAGCCTGGAATATAATTCTGTAGCCATGATTGTCAGAGGCTGAGGAGTTTGGGGTAAGGAATTTAGAAGCAAATAACCTTTGCTTTGGGTCATCAAAGCTGTGTTGTGATGCTAGGCTGATTTGTTCTATGCTCTACCTTGATCAAGGCTAGACCCAGGAGTCCCACACTGGCTGTCAAAGCCATCTGCAGCTCTTGGCTCTCTATGGGTCCAGGTCTCTTCTGCAGTGTCTCTGAGAACTGGCCATCAGGATCTGGGATGAAAAAAACTGACTTCATTAGAACTAGGTTGGATAAAAGCTTTTCTCTTTTATTTGCTTACAAGATAACAGGGCGTTAAACAGGAAACATGTAGCTAAGGAGAGGTGACAAGAATCCAGGTCATTTTGTGCATCTCAGGAGGCCACTGGAAGAGGGGTCTGTCTCAAGGTATTTTCTCATCACACAAAAGGATAGCAGTCAATCTGCATTGGCATTTTTACTGGATTCAGAATTACCTAGAAGTCACAGCTCTCTGCATTTCTGTGAGGCATTTCCAAAGCTATGCAACCCAGGAAGGAAGAGCCATTCTGAATGTGGGTAGCACATCCCATAAACAGAGAGGTCTCAGAGCTGAGCAAAGGGAAAAAAAGCAAAAGGCATGCAGAACTTCAGCCTGCTTCACTTCCTGCTTCTTTGCTTCCAGACTGTAGACTCAAAGTGACAAGCTGCCTTGCTTGTGCTCCTGCCACCATGCCTTTTCTGCCTGGATGGACTGCATCTCCTGAAGCAGTAAGCCCAAATATGTTCTTCTTTCTTTAAGTTGGTCTTCCAGGTATTTGTCATAGTAATGGAAAAAAAATTCTAAAACAATGAATGAAATTAATTGTGTCTCTCTCTCCCCTTCTTAATGGAATACAAAGTTTTCAAGCTTAAAATCGTCCAGGCTATTAGACCTAACCTTTCTTACCCACTAGCCAAACTTTCCACTGTCTGCTAACTAGTCTCCCTCTGGGCATAAATGACTCACATAGTCACGGAGCCACCTGTTTTTCCTTTCCATAGAAAGTAGAGAATTGGGAACCTGGGGAGAGGGATGGTCAATGACTGGCCACTAGCAAGTGGGAAGTTTCCACAAAGCTCCGGTGAAGCTCAATGCAATCATCCACCCCTCCCCCCACAGGCACTGATCTTAATAGAGTTTGATAAGAGGAAGGTGTATATGTTAGGATGAGGTAACAATAAGTACACTGACAGTCTAGCAAGTGACCTGAAGAGCAAGTCCTTGAGGGTAACTATTCAGTGTGAACAGTGTTTGCTCCTTGTTCTGTTTGACAGCCTGCCTTTGTCTTCTGCCCTCTTTTCCACAGTTGTGGCCATCCTCCTTTCTATTCATCTCTGCTTACTTTTCTAGTCCTCAAGATCCCAAAGGAAATTTCTCAAAATATAGTCTCCAAAATACCCAATAATAAACAAACAAATAAATAAATGAACCTTCCCCAAACATGTGATTCAGAGATGTCTTTGAACCTAATTAAGACATAGATGAGCTTCAGGGCCCCATGGACTCTATGAAAGGCATGCAAAACTGTGTAGTGGGGGTTTCCTTTCTGTCCATATACTCAGAATTTAAGATTTTTTTCATTAAATTCCCAGAGTCCAACATCTCTCCCTATGGGCTTCTTAAAAAGAAAAGAGAAAGAGCATTAACATCAAATGACTAGCCCATGCCATGCCACTTTAATTCTGCACCCAAGACTATTCATAGTACAATATGGGAGAACCCAGGCTCTGCAGCCAGAAAATCCCAGCATTCAAATTCCAGCTCTGACACTTCCTGTGTGAATGAAGACAGGTGTCTTCAAGTCTCTGAACTACAGTTCTGTAGAGTGATGATGACCATTACCTCCCGAGACCGTTGTATCATGGCTCACCTACAGGAAACACAAGAAAGCAAATCACAGGAGTTGGGGACTGAGGTCCTCTCAATGGGAGACAAAAGAGCTCTAGGCTCAGAAGCAGAAGGATGCTGCTGTGTCTCTGGGAAGTGTGCTGAGGCTTTGGGAAAGGCTCTAGTACCTGTGATACAATAACAACCACCAAAGCCATGGAGAAATCCATAAAATGAGAGAAAGAAGACTCATCTTTGAAAACCACAGTGAACCAAATTCTGTTTTAGATTTTCACAGTGAAATGGCAAGTTAAACTAAAATAAGCCTCTAGACCTCTACTTCTCCCTTACTCTACCTCTGCAACATGTGACAAATGAAGTCTTCTCATTTTAATCAAGTAAACTGTGAAATGGTACCGTAAAGCATTGTGATGGCTCAGAAGAGCACTATGACCAGGTGCCAGGGACCCACCACAAGACTGGATTGGCCCTGTGTCAGCAACCTGCTTGGCTCCACATGGGCTGTTTAATGTCAATAGGAAAGTTCTAGATCCTCTAATGGCTGGACTTGCCAACTCCATCTGCAATGATTCCAGGAGTATCCTGATAAACTGGCTCTTGCTTCATTGACCAAGGTTCAGAATCAGAGAAATTGAGCTAGGAGAAATCTGGGACCAGAGTGCCTCACCCTTTACACTTCTACTGCCAGGGGTAAAGATGTTCCATCTCCCAGGAAAAATGAATTTTTAGGAGCTGAGCTTGCAAAGGGTACTGGGGATATATGACAACTTCTCTATAACTGTCTTTACCTTATGAGGTAGATTATAAGGCATGTTACTGGAAGGCTTAGCCACATTGAAACAATGCTAGGGTTTCTCCTTGTTTGTGCAGAATTATCATTTGGAAGCCATATATAGTGGGTGAAGTTTTTGTTTTGTTTTGTTTTATTTTTAATTCTCATTATGTAAACCAGAATGTGTTGACTTTTCAGATGATACCAACCACTGTTCCTGGTTCACACTGATGCTACACAGATGATTCCTGATCATCTAGGTTTTCAACTATGAAGTCCCTATCATAAGCCTTATTACTCAGCTACAGGAACTGTGTCACAAAAGTAAGTTGAAAACTGTGGACAGGTGGGGATGTATCTACAAACATCCAAAAGTGAGACTCTCAGAACAGTGGGAGCTTCTAGGGATACTTCCTTGATTAGTCACATAGATATTAGGACTGGGAACTCAGGAGCCAGGAGTCTCAGGACTAAGACACAAGAAGCCACTGCCAAGGCAACTGCCACTCAAAAGTCATATTCTCAGATATGGATGCTGTCTTAGTTAGGGTTTTTATTGCTGTGAAGAGACACCATGGCCAAGGCAACTCTTATAAAAGAAGACATTTAATTGGGGGCATCTTACAGTTTCAGAGGTTTAGTCAGTTATCATCATGGTGCTACATGGTAACAGACACAGTACTGGAGACGGAGTTGGAAGTCATACATCGTGAGCCACTGGTAACAGGAAGTGAACTGTGCCACACTGAGCATAGCTTGAGCACTTCTACACTGACACACTTCCACCAGCAAAGCCCCACCTACTCCAAAAAAAAGCACCACACTTTCTAATTGTGCCATTTCCTTTGTGGGTCATTTTCTTCGAACCACCACTGATGTTTTGCCCTCCCTCCCTTACTAGCCATGAGCTCCCTTCTCTTCCTCACTGAAGGTGACCATCTGCAAACCAAGGACAGTTTCCTAAGTCGCACAGTGCAACTTAGTACACTGGCACTGATCAAAGGTCATATACCAAGGGGACAGAGGGACAGAAGTTCTGGTGGCATGCGTTCACTTTCTAGATAGCCATTAAGTGGCTGTGGGGAGCTTTGAGAATTAGTAGATCTTTCTATCACATCTTCCCAGAATATCTGTTAGACAGAATTCCTGTAGCAGATGGCCAGCACAAGCCTGATAGTTGTGAACATCTCACCCACCATGTGTCTGATGTGCTTGCTACATAAGTTCAGACCCAAAGACATGGTTGCCTTCCATTGGCCAGTCACTTAACTACCCCGACTCCTTCCATGTTTGCTGGATGTGTGTATGTTACCGTTTGATGGACTCAGACACAGTTGGAGTTCTGAAGCTGTAATTAGATACATCTGCTAACAATGTCATGTGTTAATTCTTCCAGTTTCTGCTCTGACCAGCAGGAAGTTGCCCAGACCCAGTCAAGTTTCTTCTGGATAGTCCCTGAATGTCTTTTGCCATGTCACATGACAGACTTCCAAAGTGACATTTGGAAGATGCAGATGAGCCCATGAGTTTAAACACTGCTTCTTTTTTGCATTTCAGCTTCCATGTTCCTGGATCCAAGCTCAGATAGCTTTTAAGGTCTTTAAGGCACAAGAAATCAATTGTGTAGAAACCTCACTATAAAGAGATGGAGCCCAGAGTAGCAGGACAGCCAGGTTGCTCCCTGGCAATGAGAAAACCCAGATACCTTGGGCTAACTCAGGACCAACCCCCCCAGCCCTCTCCCCAGCTGCTTTCTGAGGTACAGATAGTCCTTTGGGCTCAATCCCCATACAAGGTCAACATTGAGGATCTGTCCTCAAAGCCAGAATTTCCAAGATACAGATTCTGAAGGTGTCTTCATCATTTGTGTGGTTCTGGTTTTAGCTTCTCTTACCACATTTCTCACCTAGAAAATTTCAATGGTGACAGAGTGCAGCTCACTGGCTTAGGGTGAGGCTTTATGAGTTAGTAAAGAAACAAGATATGGACTAGAATATAGCTCAACAGTTAATACATTTTCATAGCAACTGTATCACGGTTACCACTCTTCAAGCTCCAGGTGAAACTTAACCTCTTGAAAACAGGAACGTATGTCTATTCCCTTCTGTGTCCCTAGCACCCAGGACAGTCTGATATATTCCCAGGATTAGATTTAAATGTGTGAGGGGGTGGAAGGATAGACAAGCCAAAACAATTCCACAGCAAATAGGTGCTGAACTGTTTACACAAGCATTTCCAGGCTGAGGAAGCCAGGAAGTGCCAGGAAGAGGATAGCAACTAGTTGCTGGATGCACAAGGAGGAACTGAGCATTGTGTGATGAACAAGGAGGAATGAATGCTGCCTCAAAGTAAAGATGAAGTCTTTCCCAGGGGAAAAAAGAGGTAAGAGATGGAATGTGATCCACCAGCTTTAAGGCCCTGTTAAGAAAACCATAGCAACAGCTAATTCTAATGTCCCCAGTGGGCTAGTGGGCCCTCCTCTCCTATCTGGGAGCCTTTACCTCCCCAACAGTCTTGCTCATGGCAGCAAAGCCACCACCACACCACCTGGGACTCAATCCAGCATGCAGGCAACACCCCTGCATCTGCCATGGCAGCTCACAGGCCAGGCTGAGCCATGGTAGGAGCAGCACAGGGATTTGTCCTTCCTGAGCTAGCAGGCACCCGGGACCACTGCGATGAAGGCAGCAAAGGAGCAAAGCAACTCCGAAGCTGGCACTGCTGACATCTTTTCTCACAGGTCTGTGCTCCCTCCTCCAGGATCAGGACCCTGACGTAACAACTCTATAATGGAACTGACTCTGATCCCAGATTCAGAATCTGTATGTATTAACCTGCCAGTGCTTCAGGGCCTCTGCTGCCAAGTGATATGCAACATGTGACATGTAACAGTCACTGTAAATGACTCCTCCCCTCCCAGGATCTGAAAGAGGAAGAGGGAGCATGTTTAGCTGAAAAAAAAGACAAATTCTAACCATCACTTATAATTTTTAGATGTGGTATTTTAATCTCTTTTGAAATGCCAAATAATATTAAAGGAGGGCATTATATTTTTATGGTGAATCAGAAAGGGTCACAGACTAATGACAGGTTGAGAACACTGCCTGGAAGTTCTTGCCCTTGATATGTGTATGAATCCCTGTTCTATTTATAGCTGACATTAGTCGCTCTGTTCCTAAACAGTTACACATGGAAACACCACCACCCAGAACTGAAAGATGCATGCAGTAGTTGAGGCTGCCTTTCTCTCAGAGATCTTGGACATTCTGAACAGCACTTGTTGTTTCTCAGCAATAGTTGATAGGAGCTGATCAGATGAACAGGCCAGAAACTAATTCCCTAACTCTTTTTTGTCTGTATCTGCAAACCCTCCCATGTGAACCATCCTGGCTTCAGATAGATCCCAGCCTCCTGCTCCCTTAAGCCGGAGACAACAGTAGCATGGCTCCCTATAGCCACACACATTTGTCAGCATGATTGGGTGAGGTTTAGCAGAAAAGCAATTTCTTACTCGGAAAATCATTTATCATGGACAGTCTGTCGAAAACAATCTCATTGCAAACCCTTTCCTGGGAGAAAAGAACTGACAACTGGCACTAAGTAATCTACAGCACTGCCAAGGGGAGTCATTCATCTTTCACTTGGCCAGCCCAAGACTGGACGGGTTCAGCGTAAAAGAGGAATGTGTCATAGCTTCTCAAGGGACTTCAGGAGAAAGGTGAGGGGCTCCAGGGACAATCCCATACTCCAGGATACCCAATGGGAGACAAGCTGTGTGCTTCATTTTACTCACAGCCTGAGTCCAGAAGTTGAATGGCACAAGTCACAAGTGGGATGGAGAAGGTGCATCTTCCTCAGGCTCCTTTGGCACTTTCTGTTTAGCCTAAAAGCCAGACTTCTCCTTCTTAGGGTGTAATTATGGAAAGGCTTATTGCTTTTTCATAACTCAACTTCCCATTTCCTGGGGCATTATTTCCTTTGGCAGACCATAGAATGTCATTTATAGCATATTAGATAATTACTATGTGTGTGCTGTTTCCACTGACGTCAACATTCTAGAAACAGTCAGAATGCCAGGCAATCTAAGGTCCATGGAAACAAAAAGAAGCAGAGAGATTTCTCCACTATATTCTTGCCCTTTGTGGGGAGAGAATTAGTTACAAACTGAAAAAAAGTAATAGATCTCATTCATTATTGAATGTCTGCCTGAGCCCAGGTTCTTGTTTATGGGTTCAGTACGTTCTAGAAGATACTTGTGAACTCCATGGTTCCGTGGTTTTAAAATGTTGGCATCAGACAGGGACTTGGAAGAAGCTGTGAGATGCAAACAATGACATAAAGGATGTATTGCCTTAGGACCAAATTAAAACAAAATCTTCTTCATTGATGTGTAGTCCCTACCCCACCTCAGAGCCACATCACGCATTACCATGCAATTAATTGATCTAGATAATAAAAGGGAAGTGTTAAAAGATCAGAGAGAAGGAACAAACCACAGCACACCTTTCCTCCTAAGCGGCTCAGCAGGAAAAATAGCAATTTCCTGTTTCTTCCTGCTTACATCCTGTTTCTGCCCAGCAATGTTGCTTCCTGCCTGTCTGTATAGACCTCCAGACTGCTATAGTTAGCTAGTGGCAAGCTCCATTCTTTTACCCCCATACAGGCCTTATTTGTGCAAGAAAGATATCACCACAATATAATTACAGCCTAAGCCATATGTAGAGACTAAAGGTAAAAGTTTGAGTTCAAATCTTACTTGTGCCTCTTGCTGAAATTTTAAAATATCACATTATTTTAACCTCTTTGTGCCTCGGTTTCCTCATCTGTGGAATATAAATGATACCTGTATTTATCTTCCAGGCTGTCACAAGGCTCAAAGAAGAAGATATTTACAGTAGGCTCTTAGGACAGAGCATGCCACAAAGAAGGCATTTCATTAAGATTTCAGAAAGTTCTCTGCTAATGATGACAGAGGGACATACTATTTTTGCCAACTGGTCAAAAGTCTCTAGAACTGATGTAAAAAGTGCCCAAGAGATCAGTGGAGAGGGAATGAGACAGAAAGATCAGGATTGCAAGAATAATTAGCAGGGCACTCAGAAAAACTATGTGTAACAGCAAGACACTAGGAACAATACAGTCAAAAACCAGCCGTCTTTGACCGTCAGGGTCTCCAAATGACTCTGTGTGACAGATTTCTTCCCCCACCCTTTCCCCACACCAAGTTTATTCTATGCTGAACAAAATTCTTTATAACTATTTCTTTTCTTTTTTGGAAGGATGGTATAAGGATTTGGTACGCTGGCCTGCCCCTGTCATTTGGCATAATGCACTCAGGCAGTACTCTGGTCAGCCCAGGGTTCCATAAGTACTAGTCTGCAGGCAGGTGTAAAGGACCCCTTTAAAAGATAGACCCCACCACTTAAGCTCTCTTTTCTCTTCTCTTTTGCTCTTTGCTTTCTTTGCTCTCTTTTCAGCGCCCCGCTCCTTTCCTCTTCTCTCCTCTTCTGTTTCTGGTGTCTCTATGTCTCTTCTCCCTCACTCCCCTTTCTAAATAAACTCCTGATTCAAGCTTTATCTGCCTGGCATGTTATTCCCTCTGCCTTGGTCACCCTCACCTGCTATAGAACCTGCTATGCTCTCCCACGTGGTCCCTTACCTTGGAACCCCCACCCACTCGGGACCACCACCCCCTTCTCCAGCTTTAACCTATAACTGTAACAAAAGAACAACAGGTGGGTGTTGAGACAGGGATTCACGGTGTAGCCCTGGCTGTCCCAAAACTAGCTCTGTACAGAAAGCTGGCCTCGAAATCACAAGAGATCCACCTGCTTCTGCCTCCCATGTGCTGGGATTAAAGCTGTGCTTGCCGCCACCACCTCCTGGCTTTTAGTTTATTTTTAACTTTGTGCATAGGTGTATAGGTGTTATAGATATATGCCCAGGAAGCCATGGAAGCCACAAGAGGGCATCAGATGCCCTAGAGCTGGAGGAGAAGTAGTTTTGAGTCACCCACCAAAAGTGATAGAAAATGAACTCAGTTCTTTTGCAAAAGTATTATATATTCTTAATCACTGAGCCATCTCTCTATCCCCAAGAATTATTTAATAAATATAGGAAGAATACCAACTTGTTGACATGCAAAGTCATTAGCTTGCCCAAGTATCATCCCTTTTAATAACACCCTGAGCTACCTGGGTAACCTGGGTGTAAGGTCCAAGCATCCTTATTGCTGTATTTACTCTCTCCTATTTTGCAATCCTACCTCCAGAGGTCAAAAATCCCACCTAAGACTCTTTGTCCATGACACATTCATTTCCTTTACTATTATACATGTGACTACAACACCTGACTCTCAAAAATCTTTATGACCTTTGGGAAAACTGTTGGGAACCTGCAGTCTCCAGACCCCACACCTGATGATGGGTGGGACACACATGGCCATGTCATCACTATGTCAGGATTTACCTGGCTGTTCAAGCCTTTACCTGGCTGTGCAGGGGACCCAGTTATGTATGCACAAGCCCCCCTTTTAAAGCAAGCTCACCAAGTGCATCTCTCTCTCTTGCTCTCTCTCTGGGGTCCCTTTTCTCTTTCTTTGACCTCCCCCTCCTCTCTCTCTCTCTCTGGGGTCCCTTCTCTCTTTCTTTGACTCTCCCCCTCTCTTTCTCTCTCTCCCCTGCTTTTGGTTGGCCACCAGCTACTCCCTTTCTCTTCCCTCTCTCAATAAACTCCGCATGGGTGCTGAGTCTCGTGTTTGTGTTTCTTAGGCAATAGCTGCAGCAAAAGAACAACAACAACCCTGGTAGAGTGTGGCTCAAAACATTCTACATAAAGACCCAAATGCTTGAACTAAGAGATGCACAACTCACTGTGAAATGACATCACTGGGATTTAGTGGGTACTCTTTGGGAAGTGTGACTGTAGGTCATAACTAGGGATGAATGTGTAAAGCCCACAGGTAATATAAATACCACCTACTCCTCCAAAGAAAGAGGCTTGTGGCCAAGAGCTTTGTGTTTTATAATGACTAAGAAGGCTGTGTTCTGGAAGGAACTTGAGCAGCAATAATAATCATGGGCAATATGGAAAGTAAACAGAGGGGGCAACCCATCAGGGGTTCCTCAGTAAGCACTGTCCCTCTCATCACCCTCAACTGCACCATACAATAAACACTAACATTTTATTGCTTAATTAACCATGATTTGCTATGAAAACTCATTACAAGGAGTATAAGTTCCAACCCACAAGCCACAGGTAGTTAAGAAGAAACTGACATACATGCACCCCCCCCAAAGAAGGTGAAATAGGCAAGATTCCCTGAGTAAATTGGAAGTGTAGGAGAAAGGGGAGGGTAGTAGGAGAGTGTGGAGGGAAGAGGAGGAAGGGTAGAATAAGGAGAACATGAGGGATGGGAAGGTTGATTTGGGGAAAGAGCAGAGAGGAAGAGCAGGGAGAGAAATAGAGGGAATCATTATGGGGTAATGATAAACCTAGCACTAGGAAAATTCCCAGGAATCCACAAGGATGACCCCAAAGAAGAATCTAAGCAATAGTGGAGAGTATACCTTAACTGCCCTTCCCTTATAATCAGACTGATGACTACCTTAAATGCTATCATTGAGCCTTCATCTAGTGGCTGACAGAAGCAGATGCAGAGATCCACACCTAAGCACTGAACCAAATTCCTGGAGTTCAGTTGAACAGAGGGAAGAGTGATAATATGAGCAAAGAGATTAAGACTATGATGGGGAAACCTGCAGAAATGGCTGATCCAGGCAAGTGGGAGCTCACTGACTCTAGACTGTGCTATGACCAGTTTTCCCCTGCCGGTCTGGACTCACTGCTAAGCCAGTCCCAAATAACACACAGCGATGCTGTATTAGATATAAAGCTGTTGGGCAGTTACTAATTTCTTATTGGCTGGATCTGTCATAAATATTAACTCATTTCTATTCATCTAAGTACTTCCATGTGGTCTTATCTTACCAGAGAGAAGGGCTGGCTTTCTTCTCCCTCCTTCCTCTATCTTGAATCTCCTCCCTACTACTTCCTCTCTCCTCCTAGTCTCCTAGTCCCACCTATCTGACAAACAGTGCTTTATTCATTAACCAATAAGAGAAACATATTTACAGAATTACATCTCCCATTATCTCCTCTTTTCTGTCTAAAATAAAAAGAAGGGTTTTAATTTTAACATAGCAAAATATATAACACAACAGTTATCAAATAAGAATCACAGTTAATAATATTTAGCCCATTAACATTTAGTAATATTTGAAGAAAATATTCTATCATCTATCCTATCTTTGTGAGTCTAAAGTCTTATATGCAACTTAGCTTTAATCTTAACTAAGGAAAACTATAACCATAACTATCTGTCTTCAACTCCATCAAAGGCCACAGCAGAATGATATATGAACTCTAGAAATTACAGAGACAACTCATTGCCTGATCAGTCACCCGAAGTTCTTCTGTAATGTTCCATCTTCACTGGGCCCTCTCTCTCGTAAGATGAGACAATGTGGAAATACTTAGATTAATAGAAATGGGTTAATATTTAAGAACTAGCTAATAAGTAATGCTAGTAACAGGCCAACAGCTTTATATAAAATAGAGCAGCTCTGTTTGTTATTTGGGGCTGGCACAGCCATGGGACCAGACTAGCAGGGAAAAACCTACTCTTAACAAAATGGCGCCATCAATGTGCCTAATAAGAATTTCCACTTAAAACTTAAGAAAAGCTTAAGAAAGAGTTTTAGAAACAAAAGAACAAAGACAATTGAGGCTTCTTGGTAGCAGCATTTTTCTCGGTTGGGGTCTGCTTTGCTAGAGACAAACAGAGACGCGGGTCTCCTTTAAGGGAGGTTTCCTGACTCAGCATAAGTGGCAAAAATCCAGAAAGCTTTTAAAGATCTCTGCTAACAACTTAATGGTGTGTACGAGAGCTGGAAATGGCAGTGACCACATCTCCAAGCCAGCAGCATGCTGCTGGATGGCAGTGTAGACAAAGGCAGTGAGCATAGCTCTCAGTTCTGACAGTAAAGGTACCCACCATCCTGGATAGACTGTGGCTAATATAGCTGTGGCTTTCATTTTAGCAATGTTGTTTATCAGATAAAAGACTTGTGGCCAGAAAAAGATAAAGATTTATAGTAAAGACAAATTCAGATGAAGAAAAACCTCTAAAGGTTTACATGTGTTTTAAAATATATGTAGGCTTGGGAGAGAAAAAGAAACAGAATAAAATGGTTTTAAAAAGAGAGTTGCTGTGTATGGTGGCACATACCTTTAATTCCAGCACTCAGGAGACAGAGGCAAGCAGATCTCTGTGATTTCAAAGTAAACCTGGTATTCAGAGTTAATTCCAGGATAGATAAAAGTTACACAGAGAAACACTGTCTCAAAAAATGAAAAAAATAGAAGTAGAAGAAATAGAATAATAAAAAAGCCATGTAAAGATGGAAAGCACAGAGAGATTCTGGATACTGTACAGTATTATATTGTCTTTGTATTGTTTGACTGCCGAGGAAATAACAACAACTGTTAAAAGAAGTGCTGCTGGATTAATTCAATTTATATATTTTAAAAATGCTTTGACTTCAAAAATAAGTCTAAGGACAGGTTACTGGGGAAAAGAATTTCTATTTTTGTTTCACATAAAATAAAAAGCTATGTATTCCTTCCAGACTAACATGGTTTGATCAAGTCAGACTCCCTGAAACAGCATCCCAGCTGATCCAACATTCAAAACAGTTGGGACAAGGCAGCCTTACAGACTACTGCCAAGATTTCTGCCTTTTCTTAAAATCACCATGACAGAACCCCCTACCAGCAGGAACTAGTTTGGAAAGAAAGACACCCAAATTTCCATATATTGTTTATAAATGTTTTTTCATTTAAATGGGTTGGTTATAAATGGTTAATGACCACAACCAATCTCTTTAAAGGTAAAAAGGTGATTGTGGAATAGATATGTATACTTGGTTTTAGAATGAATTTTCATTTATTGATACAAATGTAAGGTCAATTTTGTGATATGTATATTTCTCCTCTTGTTTAGGTATTGTGCTTATATAGCTCATTAAAAAATATAATGTATAATTTATTACAGATTTTAGATAGTTACCTATAGTAGTCAAAGCTTAAGTTAGGTTTTACCTATAATAGTCAAAACTTATAGTTAAGTTAGTTAGGAATTCTAGATATACAGAGATGTATTTAAGATGGATAGGCATTCTTCAAACCTTTCAAAGACCTACAGAATATGGCATTTAAAATGTTTTAGGTTTTTTTCTTAACAGTAAGACACAACTGCTCCTGGCAACACCACCTGCGTCAGAAAGGTAGATGGACCTTGAAGAAATGTGTTATGGAGTTTGCTTCCAATATGGCAAGACTAGCAATTTGGACAAGATACTACTCCTGTCCAGACTGTTTGACTTTATGCTGTATAAACTGGACATGCAGGACCCACAGGAAAGTGACTGCTGATACAAGATGGACATTGCTACAGGATTCCTGCTTCATGGGAGAGTCTGCCAGACAGCCTACAGGATACAGAGAAAAGTGACTGACAAACTGCCAATACAGGTGGGCAGTTTAAAGTTTCCTGCTTTGCTGAGGAGTCTGCCAGACACACTATGGCCTATAGGCTAAAAATAGAACATTACAGAAGACCTTTGTGTGACTGACCAGGCAAGATGTCTCTGTCAATTCTAGAGTTTATATATTATCCTTCTGTGGTCTTTGAAGGAGTTGAAGACAGATAGTTATGGTTATAGTTTTCCTCAGTTAAGATTAAAGATAAGTTATATATAAGACTTTAGACTCCCTAAGATAGGATAGATGATAAAATATTTAAATCGTGCTAATGGTAATGGGCTAAACATTGTTGGCTGT
The DNA here is from genome assembly GCA_030556225.1 of Cricetiscus sungorus. NCBI lineage: Eukaryota > Metazoa > Chordata > Mammalia > Rodentia > Cricetidae > Cricetiscus > Cricetiscus sungorus. Next base: position 782,374 of record JANBXA010000124.1, on the reverse strand, counting down.
GGTACTTATTTGATAACTGTTGTGTGTGATATATTTTGCTATGCTAAGGTTAAAACCCTTCTTTTTATTTTAGACATAAAAGAGGAAATGATGGGAGATATGATTCTATAAATATGTTTCTCTTATTGGTTAATGAATAAAGCACTGTTGGCCAATAGGAAAGCAAGAAAGGCAGGACTAGGGACAAGGAGGAGGGAGGAGTCAACATGGAGAGACTTGAGAGAACAGAGGTCTGGGCCCTCTCTCCAGTAAAATGAGAAGATGTGGAAATACTTATATTAATAGAAATGGACTAATATTTAAGACAGAACTAGCCAATAAGTAATGCTAGTAATAGGCCAACAGCATTATATAAAGTAGAGCGTCTGTCTCTGTGTGTTATTTGGGGCTGGCACAGCGGTGGTACCAGACCGACAAGGAAAATCTATTCTAACAAGACTGACAGCTGTGAAACCTGCATAAGACTGAAGTAGGCTCTGTGAACCTACTTCTGGGTGACCGTTGGGGGACTTGGGCAATTTATGGGGCTGCTGGCAGTGGAATCAGTAATTATCCTTAGTGCACGAACTGGCTTTTGGGAACCCACTCCCTATGTAGGGGACCCCTTGTTCAGGCTAGATGGGGGGGGGCTTGATCCTGCCCCAAATGATGTGACAGACTTTGATGATTTTCCATGGGAGACCTTACCCTTTCTGGGGAGTGGATGGGGTGGGGAGGTGGGGGAAGTAGGAGGATGGCAGGAGAGGGAACTGTAATTGGTATGTAAGATTGTTTTAAAAATTAAAGAAAGAAAAGTAGTTTGAAAGAAAATAGAAGCCTATCCTTTCTCTTACTAGTGCCATGGCTTCTTCAGAGAGTCAAAGTATGGGATACCTGCTTCCCAAAGTTGGCTCTGCATTGCATATTTTCCAGATGAGAATTAGCATGTGGATCTAACTGTTCAGCCTAGAGTTATCTCGATTGTTGACACTGTCACAGTTAAAAATCAGTCCTCTCTCTCCTCCTTTTTTTTTTTGTTTTTGTTTTGTGTTTTGTTTTTTGTTTTTAAGGGACTGGTACACTGGCTTCCAGGGTCCAGTGGTTGAAAGTGAAAATGGTGATGAGGGAAATAAATCACCCAGCATTGCTGGGAACCACCCAGCTCCTGTCTGTTTGGCTCAAGTTCAGGGGAAACCCAACTATTCCTGCAGGAGAAGGATCCTGATCCAGGAATACCTGGGATGCATCCAGCAGTAAAAGTTCCATCTTCAGGGAATGTGTTTGGTTTGCTGCTACTCAGGATGAAGCAGATGACCTCAGTTTGCAATCTGGGCTTCATTATTACCAAAGCCCAGCTACCTCTAGAGAACAGAAAACTGAACAACTCAGTCCAACATACCCAGGTGGACAAGTCACCAAATCTTCTTTGGGACCTCCAGATGGAGAATATGTAGTTATTTTTTCCATTATTTTGCTGACACTATCCAAGTTCTGTGGTACCCATGATATGGCACATTGCTGCCATTTACCTATGTGACTGGGAAAAACATATTTGGCAGATATATCTTAGATTGAACAAGAGTTGGAGTGAGCTTTTCCTAGTTAATCTGAGATCTGTTCCCACTGAACAAACTGAGCATAAACATGAAAAGTCACAGCCTGGGGATGGATGTGGGACCATGCTTTTCCCTTAACTCTGACTTCAATCTCTCAGCAAGACTAATGAGACAGCTTTCCAATTATTTTTCTTACCTTTTCATGTCTCACTATATTCTACTTTTCACCTCCCACATAAAATATCTATCCTTTTTTAATTTGTTTTAATTTTTTGGGTTTTTTTTGAGACAGTGTTTCTCAATTTTGTTTTGGAGCCTCTCCTTGGACTCGCTCTGTAGACCAGGCTGGCCTTGACCTCACAGAGATCCACCTGCCTCTGCCTCCCAAGTGCTGGGACTAAAGGTATGCATCTCCAACACCAAGCTTAGAATGATTATCTTATAACAGCTTTATTGAGTTATAATTCATGTATCATACAATCCATGTACTGAAAGTATATGATTCAATTGGTTTGAGTGCCAGTTTTGTGTGGACATAAGCTTTCAGTGCCATCAGGTAAAGACTTTGGTGGAAAGATTATTTTAGGAATGTTCTGGGGCATTTATGCCATCCCAATAGTAACACATGGGAATTTCAATTTCCCCACATTCTTGCTGGTGCTCATTCTGACCTTTTCTGTTGTAGGCTTCCTAGTAATGACCTGCATTTCATTGATGACTAGAATTGTATGTGTCCTGGCTGATTTCCCTTCATATACTTCTTGGCCATGTGTATCCTCTTTGGAAAAAGAACTATTAGTTGGCTCTGTCCATTTTAAATCAGGTTCTCTTTCATTACTGAGAAATAAAAGCTCTTTATATAGCACAGATGTAAGTTCATCATCAAATATATGTTCTGCAAACATTTTTTTCCAATTACACAGGTTGCATTGTTTTCCTCATAACATCCTTTGACAAAGCTTTCAGTTACTGATGACTTTTTGTCCTTGTTGCTTCTGCTTATGGTTTTATGTTCAAGGATTCATTGCAAAATCCAGTGTCACAAAGACACTAGCATGGGTAACACATTTGTTCTCCTAGGGCAACTCTTGTCTTCTTTGAGTTAATTTTGTTATGGTATAAGGTAAGGGTCTGAGTTTAGTCTTTTAAGTACGGATAAGAAAGTTATCCCAGTCCTACTCATTAACAGGCTGTGCTCTACCCTCATTGAAGTTCTTGTTACCCTTGTTAAAAACTTACCTATCTACAGAAATATGGATTCATGTCTGAATTCTCAAATCTATTCCATTGATCCTTATGTCTCGGGTGAATTTCAAAAGGCATAATTTTTGGATTCGTCTGTCTGAAGTGAGAATTCAAACCACAAAAAAAGGCACCCTCTAGTCTCTGGGTCCTTGACCTTGGCCACAGCTCAGCACTTTGTGGAGATTATTTAGGGACTCTTCACACTTGGATGGGAAAAATTACATCTTCATTTTTATTAACCTCTAATTCATATCTGTGGTTTTCTTTCATTATAAATGAAGGCTACTAATGGAAACTATGAACAATTTTTTTAGTAGTAGTATCATATTTAGCAGTAGAATATCATTTATAGATATGACTACAAATGTGACATAACTCTTAAACACTTTCATTCCTACTGATGAATTATGCTGGTGTGTTATAGCTGTTGACAGCTGTTTTTAAAAATACCTTCATGAAGAATTAGGCACACATCATTGATTTGGATTCCAATAACTGCATTTAAATAATTGTTTTCCTTGTAATCCAATGTTTTATGATATGTATTTATAAGTTAAGATTGTTCTGACAAGGGAGCCCCAGATTTCCTTAGATCTCTACAGGAGTCCCAAACACACACACACACACACACACACACACACACACACACACCAGTCTTATTTCTTCTCTACATTTATCATCAATTGAAGTCATTACACTTATTTATTTATCAAGTTGTGGATTTGTGTCTCCTATAGTACTAAAATATAAGGGTCGAGAGCTTCAAATAGTGCCTGGCACATAATAGCCACACAGTAAACACTGAGTTACTGAGTCATCAATAGTTTCTAAACAAGAGCTGAGTCATCGGCTTAATGAAAATAAAGATTAGTGATAACAAACTACTATGTATTTCATAGTAAAAATATGAATTACATGTTTGTACCACTATTGTCATCCAGTTTAATAAACACCAGTGTGCCCCATGCCCTGTAGTAAGTACCTAGTGTTCCCCATGTCCAGGAGTAAGTTATCTTATGTGCCTTGTGCCATGTACCTGTAGAAAGACCTTTACATACAGTAATAAACTATTACCCAAATTAACAGCTGAGAAAACCAAAGGTCATAGAAGTTAAAACCAAGCCAAGATTACTCATCTAATGAGTTACAAAGTGATGATCTGTGGCCAGTCTACCTGCCTGAATACCTGTATTTCACTACAATAAGACATTCTTTGTGAGAGGGGTGAATAGTACAGGAATGTTAGAGAAAGGGAAGAAAAACATGCTTATTGCTCAACCAAGAAAGCTAAGATCCTGTTAAGCTAAAAAAAAAAATATGCCCTGGAATGCAGAGTTCAGTGCATGTTTCCAACAAAATGAAATGTTCTTTCCATTGTCCAGTTTATGGACCATGGCAGAAAAACACCTGAGCAGAAACACAGCAGAACCAGTTACCCACAGGTCACTTCATGTGAGAGGACTCATTTCAGAAAAGTTTGTGTCTGTGAGCACAATTTATACTAAGGAGGCCATTAACCAAAGCTTGTTCACGCCCCTCCTGTGGTCAGCTGGCATCTCTAAATATTAGAACACAGCTTCATTGAGGCAAGACATTAAGCATTTCATTATGCTAAATTCTAACTGTCCCTGGTTGGAGATCATGTTGCAAAAAGACAGTATGACCCAATGACAGGCTAGATCTGCTTTTCATTCCCGAGCTGAAAGTCTCAGAGTTATCTGGCTCTAACCTTATCCAGTCTCATGGTACAGAAGTTAAGCTGGAACAAAGAGACAGGTATTGTCCTTAAGACTATTGAGGGTTACTGGAGAATAATCCAGCAGGTCTGCAAAGAAACAAGGCACAGGGAACATACTCATCACCTCAGAGCAGCAAATGGATTGGAAGAAAAGACTCCCTGACAAGGGTACTTCCTGACAGAACATGGATTCAGGCTGACCCCTTCCCCATCTTCTGCTTCAGTCTCACCTTACAGGTAATCCAGCCTACAGGTACATAGGGTTTAAAAGACTGGAATCAGCCATGTGTGTTTCCAACAGTGATAGTGTGCACACTGGCAAAACCTTGTGGGCACAAAAGTTCAGGAGGTTGGGGTTCCCTCTCCTCTGTTATGCATGGAAGTGGTAGAAGGAACCAATTGGAGACTTCCCAGGAAAAGAATGGATATTGGCCTTACTGCATGTCTTACAAAGACATTATCCTTACTCAAAGGAAGCTCAAACTTTTGCCTTTAGTTTCTGAAAGGATATCTCCAAGACTTGGAACTGACAAAATTGTCTTTACCTAGGTAGGGTGTTGGGCCAACCATATAGCCATAGTCTGATTCTGGAAGTGGGCTGAACACACTGGAATGTTTAACTGTGTTTTGGTGGGGGAGCAGGTGGAGACTGAGATTAGCTGGTAATAGGCATAGACACACATATTTACATTATCAAGCCCAGCAAAATCAAACTGTGAAGTTGAGCTAGATTCCTTGATTGCATGTGTACATGTCATGTGGTCACATGTGAATAAGTGAAGTACCATGCTCCATGTGTGGAACCTTCTGAGACTCTGCCATGTGCATACCTTCCCTTGGCTCTTTCCCTGTAATAAATTGTCACCATGAATATAACTACTTTCATGAATTCTGGGGTCTCTTATTATTAATGCTTAAAGTAGTTTGGGGCATTTCTTCCCTGGCTGGCAGTTGATGTAAATGCTGAGAATAGATGGGATACACACCCTACTTTTGTTTCTACATTAGGTAATCCTACCCAATGGCTTTGGACCCAATGTTAGCATGGCTTTCTCTTTCCTCCAAAGGCTACCTAAATACCTGTAGCCCAGAAGGCACACTCACTTGAAAACTCTAAGCTAGTGTTTTTCAAGCTAGTTGTAAGTCAATCCATGGTCAGAAATATTTTACACCACAAACCAGAACATGGTCTCTGGATCTATCTCTACAACTGAAGTGAAAGTAAATAAAATTATCCCATCTCATAGCTGGATCTGAATCTTACCTGGTCCAGGCTCCTATTGTGAACCCGCTGTATATTTTGAGATCTGTTGCTGTCACAAGCCATGCATTCAGGAGCTGGGTGGTGTCTACTACCCTGTAATTGATCGTTGTACCACTGTACCATTGTCTACCACAATTTGCTTTGATTTTTAGTAATCACCACATTTTACAAAGGAAAAAGCTTACATCTTGGAAAGTTTAACTAGGTTGTTCTTGGATGCACAGTCATAAAGCAGGAGAACAGTTAAAGCAGTAAAGAGCTCAATCCTTCAGCTAACCCACTAGGAATCTTTTGCATCAATCTCACTTCTGCACTGGGCCTCCCAGCATAGCTCTTAGCCCCTCAGCAGCGAGAGGCACTGAGAACCAATAGAAATGTACAACACTGCCCCCTTTGTCCAAGGAGGAAGAGATTAGAAAACCTGCTTGCAATATAGCTCTCTCATGCCTGTCTGTCACGGTTCCCTGCCCTCATCCCAGAAGACTCATCCTCTTCCAGAACACTGGTCACCCCTGCCTGCTTCCTGCTGCCTCTTCTTCCCCACACCAATTAAACTGTCACAGTTGGCTGGCTTGTAGACAGGTAAGGACAGGAAGGAATCTGGAAGGGGTGGGGAATTCAGGGAAGAGTGGCCCTTTCCCAGCCCCAGCTGCTCTTCTGTATTCTGTCAAATTGGTCTGAAGCTTGGTAGATGAACCAGAAGGTCCCCAGTGACTTCCCCAACCCAGCTCTTCCCCCACTAGGGTGGTCAGTGGGTCCAACGAGATGGAGACATGGCAGCTGTTTGTATCTGTTTGAGTCCAGTGGTGCCTGGGTCCTGACATAGCACATCGGTCTCAGGTGACTTGACCAATTGCTAATTCCTTGCATGCCCAAATCACAGCCAAAGGAGGATCTTTTTCTCTAATAACAGGTGGAAGCCCACAATCAGGAGAGAAGCAGAAAGCACAGAACTCTCAGATCTGCCCAGCAACACACATCCTTTACCATAGCTCTTTTTTCCTCTGGGGGCATAACATCATAGACAAGCTTAGAAAACCATGGCCTCCTTTACTTTGTTTTATGAACACTTCCTCGTAATGGCCAAGATCCCAGTGCATTAGGATACAAGAGAAGAGTAACACTTGGACTTGCTCTGCAGGAGGGACAGAGGTTCCCAGTTGATCACTGTTCAACCTTTAAGTTCAAGGACTCTGTGTTCCCTCCAGGATCCTTATGGTAGGAAAACTGCAGTGAACTAGCAAATAAACCAGGCTGATAGAGCAGAAGCCCTCAGTGTGGGATCCATGAACCAGTGTTATGGTCCTTGGCAAATAAAGATTTTTGTAGTGTCTGTCCGATTCCTAAAGAAGAATGTGCTTGACCCACAAAACATTGCACTCATTCTACATGATAAGCCATACACACTGCTTTCAATGCTCTCACTTGCTGCAGTGTGGACTTCTGTTCTCACAGGCCTCCTTCAAACAAGTGTGCCTGCATGCACACAGATGCACAGCCTCCTTTCCTACTTCCCCAGCCTCATCCACATCTGATAACAGATTGTGTGTGAAGGTCCTAGCAGTCTGTATGGCCTCCTGATACAAGTCTCAATTATTGATGTAGCTCTTTACAGAACTTGCTTGATTATTCTTTCCCATGCTATTATGGAGAGGGCAAGACTCTTAATTCACTCCCGGCTCACTTCCTCCTGCTGCTAGATTACATCCATGTTCTTTTCATCCTTCTTTGCATCCTATCTCTGCAGTTCCTTGAGATATCAAGATCAACTGTATCCGAAAATGAGCTATGGGTTTTCTTTGCATTTTCTGGCATGGGGTGAGGGTGGAGGTTATAGAAAGTCATCAGCTACTATTTCATCATGGTATGGGCTTGGAGTACAGGACTGAGTGTTCTCATGAAGGATAAGCTGGATGCCAATACTAAATGTCTTGTGTCCTGCCTACAGTTTCTTCCTGTGTATGATGACAGCTGAAGGAAGTTTGGGTATTTTCCATGCAGAATACAGCTTGATGTAACAGCTCTATGGAAATCAGAGATTTCTTTTTTCATAGTTCTGAAAATATCCAAGTCTTCGGCTCCATGTTCAAGCAAAGCCTGTTGCTACACTAACCCAAACTGCCAAGTTCCCATGCAAAACCCAAAAGTTCAGTGACTGAAGTGAAGCCTGCACTGGGTATCTGGGAAGAAAGGCCCAGACACACTTTTCATTGTTTTGGAAGGGATGACAGCTTAAGAATTACCAGGAGCTATCAGGCTGATTAAAAACTGTGGTCAGGATTTATCTATGTCAATCTGTACTCTCTATTTGTGCTGTTACAAATTAAGCCAAGCTTCGTGTTTAGTAAAATAAGTCAGAAAAGTGTCCAATAATCATTGACTTACATATTTAGTATTATCAAGTCTGTTCTGGTCAAGATAATCCACTAGCAGAACAGACAGATTTGGGCTTCTCATAAAGAATTTGACAATTGAAGGGGGTTGTGCTTGCTTCCATTTATGTCCTGGAAAATACTCCCTTGTGACTTAGCAACCATGTTTAAAAAGCTCTTGCAGTCCTTAAACAAACAGAGGAGTATGTTTATGGGGTTCTAAAGACGTTATTTTCAGAGATGACGTAGCTTTGGGGCTTTACAGTAAGTCATGGCTGATTTATTACTATGGTATACAGTACATGCTTAGGGAAAATTGGAAATTCAATTAAGCAGTGTTTGAAAACTTGTTTTTATGAGAAATAAGCCACAGGCACATAGATACCAAGGTTTCTCCACCTTGGAGGAAACAGGGGCCTTTTTGGGGGCTATGGAGGGGCAAGAGTTAACATTTTCCTGGCACCCCTGAAGCAGTGCTAATTCAAGAACAGAAAGAGAGCTCAGAGTGGAGGATGAAAACAAAACCTGGCCTGCCTAGGTATTTAGCTTGGCTTTCTGGGCACTTTGAAAGTTTTATGGCAGCAGCCAGTATTTTTAAATTGAAGATACAATTTGTAAAGCCAGTTTTCTCTCTTCCCTTTGAAGCATCACAAGATCTGACCACATGGGTCTATTTCTGCTTGAAAACAATTGGCAGCAGTTAGGTCTCCTTTAGGAAACACCCAGGATCCCAGCATCTCATGTTTCTCATCAGATCTACCCCACCCATTTTTAACTCTAGTGGCTCCTAATCACAGTTTACATGGGCTTTAACACACCTAATGAAGCCATCTCATGACAGTGTTCACTTCTTATGATGGTTAATCTCAATTGTCAACTTGATGAGGTTTAGAACCGCCTCTAGTCATGATGTCAAGTATTATCTAGATCATGCTAATTGAAATAGGAAGTGGGACTGTTTCTTTGGTTGGGGCCCTGGACCATATAAAATGAAAAATGCTGGCAAGCCCTTGCACCCACAGCACTCTGTTTCTTGACTGTAGATGTGATCTGGCCAACTGCTTCAAGCTCCTGTTGCTTCCCTGACTTGATGGACTGTACTAAATTGTGAGTTGAAATAAATCTGTTCTCACTTGAATAACTTTTTTCAGGATATTTTATTACGATGGGGGGTGGGGAGCGGGTTGGAGATGAAGACATCTCTTAATCCAGAAAGAGTCATTTTCATATACAAGGATTAAAAAGCTTATGCTTGCCAAATGTCAGCAGAAATTGGGATTATTGGATATCCTTAAAATTTTGTTTCATACACCAAGCCACAGATTTTGAATGTTGGGTTGCTGCAGTGTGTCATAATCAAGTCCTAAGACAAAGCTAGAAATGGAATACATGTTTTATCTTATCTGTAAAAAACTATGACATTGGGATGAGTATGACACAAGAAATGTCTCAGAGATTATTTGTTTAACCATGGAAACTTCTAGAAGGGTAGGAAGGACAGGGTGGAGAAAACACAGCCAACTTCTCCATTAAACTTGATAGGCACATACTTCTAAAACCCTGTAGTACATTCTAATAGTCATTTCCTAAAAATCAGAAGAAATAATACCAAATATTACATAATTAAAATACTGATAATTAATACAACTCAGATTGATTACACTTGTCTTATATCAAGGTAACTAAAATGTAACTTTTAATATTCTTTATGGAAAGGGGGATCCAAAAAACATAGAGTCCAGGAGAATTACCAGGAGACATTGGACAACAACTGAAACAAACACCATGGCTTGGACATGGGGGTCAGAGGACAAGTGGTGGGAGTTGGTTCTCTCTTTCCACCATGTACTTGTGGGAATCAAATTCAGGTCATCAAGCTTGGTAACAAGCATCTTTACCTGTTGAGCCACCCCACCAGCCCTTGCCTGTCTTTTGAAGAAGTCTCATATAGCCTACCCAGGGTTGTGAAGCTCACTATGCAGCTGAGGCTGATCTTGAAAACCTCTTTCTTTCCTCTTTCTTCCAAGGACTGGGATTATAGGCATGTAGCGCCATTGCCTAGATAAAGCTTTCTCAACCACTGTTCTTGAAGGCTGAATTCACATCAGGGTTTTGCTTCCTTTACTAAAAATAAAAATCACAAGTCTAATGTGCAGACCATAGTAAGGGTCTCCTCTCAGGGATTATTGAAAGAGCTTCTGCTTCTTCAATTCAAAACCCCCTGAGAGTCAAACATCCCATTGTGAGGGATGTCTTTCAGCCCATTAGCCTTCAGAAGTTAGTATTGGTGAAGTAGCAGTTGAGAATATATTGCTTGGTGAAATCTCTTTGTTAGTTTGTTTTGATCCTTTTGAAGCCTGAACTGCCTCACCCATAAAAATTACATACAATTTAAATATCATGGTGAGAAAGCCACGGACTTACCCGTGGTATTCAAAATTTCCCAATGCCAAACATGGTTTGTGCTCAGTAGATTGATTGGTTTCAAGTTTAAGGTCACAGATACATAGATCCCAGCCTCTCTGGTGCTATGGTGAATCTGGTGGCTGAGGCCACCATGCTCTACTAGTCCTCTGCTAGATTTATACACTATTTCCCCTAATATGTGAGCAAGTACATGTACACACATGCACACGCACACGCACATGCACCCCTATGTCCCAATTCTTTGAACAATGATATATGCCTCAAAAAGTCTCCAGGGCATTCTTAACTGCAAAGGATTCTATTTTTAAATCACAAATGACTCATCACTGGTCAGGGTCTTCCCAAAGTGACAATTTGTTAAGCTGTCAGGACAGAGGACAAGGGATAAAAGACAAGAGAGAGGTCATATGTTTTATAGCTCATAAACCCCAAGATGAAGCTATAACAGCTGCTGCCACCTAGTGCCACCCTGGCAGGCCATGCTGTCATAAGCACTGCCCTTCTGTTTGTGTTACTACATTCTGAGCCAGTGTTTTCCTCCAGATAGCTACCACCTTGGCCTGCAGCTATCTTTGAATACATGTCTGTTGTGACTTTAGGCACAGCACTAGGCCCAAGATAAGACTTGGGGAGAAGACTCAGAAGCTTGCGTTCTAAACTCAAGTTAATTACAGAAGACATGGGTAAGTCTGGAGCCTAAAGGGGGATGAGTTCCTTTATTTGTCCTCAAGCAAAATCATCTCTTAAAAAGTTGCCAAAGTGCTAAGAGTGTGCCAGATCATATACAGCATTCCTTTGAAATTCTGAGAGTGGTGAGAATGGCAGAGAACAATCATTATAATTTTGAAGGGTGGAGTAAATGTGGATTTATAAGCATAATTATGAGATAGTATTTTCACAGGGAGAGCAAACTAGCCATTGGGCACAGACTTTCAAAAGTAATGCCTTGAAAATACCAAACAGGCAAAGCCAATGGACCCAGCCTTGTCAGTTTTCCACAACACAGATGAATGCTTATGTCTCCATGATTCTGACATGGGGAAGTCAGAATAAACTGGCTCCCAATGTTCTTGTGTCTGAGTTTAATATTTTCCACATGGGATTAGCTTTGCTTTCTCTGGGCCTAAAGTCTACACTTAGATGAAAGCCCAAGTCTAGAGTTTGCACAAAAGGTCAATCATTGCTTTTCAGTAAATCATGAGACATCTTTGCTCACAACTTACATTCAGTAGAAAGAACCCAAAAGATCAGGGAGAAAGAGGCATGAGCTTTCAGAGCTCTGAGTTCAGATTATATCATTCTCCCTGCCTGTATTGGTGACCTTGAGCATGTGGCTTAACCTTTAGTCACCTCCAGAATGGAGGAGAAACTCTGAGAGACAAACTAAATCTAATGTTATAAACCTGAAGATCAGATCTTGTCCCCTAGATCTACCCACATGGAAGTAAAAACATGTAAAGAGTTGTCTCCATTTTTCTGCATCTTCTCCAGTCAGGAACCTCCCTAAAAGGAGCCGCACAAGTCTGTTTGTATCTAGCAAAACAGAGTCCAACCGAAAAAAAAAATGCTGTTATTAAGAAGACTTTCTTGTCTCTGTTCTTTTGTTTCTAAAACTCTTTCTTAAGCTTTTCTTAAGTTTTAAGTGGAAGTTCTTATTAGCCACATTGAAGATGCCATTATGTTATGAGGAGATTTTTCCCTGCCAGTCTGGTCCCACCACCGCGCCAGCCCCAAATAACAACACACAGAGACACTGTATTACATATAAAGCTGTTAGCCTGTTACTAGCATTGCTTATTGGCTAGCTTTGTCTTAACTCTTAATCCATTTCTATTAATCTAAGTATTTCCACATGGTCTTATCTTACCAGAGAGAGGGCCCAGGCCTCTGTTCTCTCCAGTCTCTATATCTTGACTCCTCCTCCTACTTCCTCGAATCCTCTTAGTCTCCTAGTCCTGCCTATCTTGCTTTCCTATTGGCCAACAGTGCTTTATTCATTAACCAATATGAGAAACATATTTATAGAATGACATCTCCCAACATTCTCCACCTAACCTTTCTACCACATTTATCCCCAATTAAAGGAGAAGATATTGAGGTATAGGTACCAAGTGATTTTTAAGATGTGAAATCAAATGTCCCTTGTATAAAGAACTGGTTCAAGGAGTCCCTAAGAATACCAAAACCATACACCTTCAAGTTGCTTATTAAAACAATGGCGAATTTGTATATAACTTAGATATATTCTTCCATGTACTTTGCATCATCTCTAGATTAGATTGAATACTTAATACCATGCCAATGTTGTACTAGTGGTATAGGGAATACGAAAAGCAAAATGTGTTTTTATATGTTCTGTAAAAATGGTGTTCCCCTTTCACACACTTTTCAATTCACAGTTTGTTGACTCTTCAGATACAGAGGGCTAACTCTATTCCCAAGTTGTCTTTGCTATCAAACCTGAAAGGTCTAGCTCAATCGGTTCTACTACTCCTAACAGAGTTTCTTGCATCTTTGAATAAACTGCCTGAGGTACACTCAATGTGTTGATACTTGCAGATAACATTTCGCATGGTTCCCATGCACAGTGAGGAATGAGTGGGGGCACAGAGACTGTCTCAGCACTGTGGAAGGTAGGAGGAACCCTTAGAAACAGGCAACCTACTGTTATGTAACCAAAGAGACCCTCTGCCCTAAAGCCACCCACATGGAAGCAGACATATAAAGATGATGTCTCCATCTGTTTGTATCCTCTCTAGCTGTCTTTGTCCCCATGTTTATCCCTATTAATGAGATAATGGCAACATGAAAAACTTGATGGAGAGAGGTTGGGTTGGTGCTCCTTACACATCACTGAATTTAAAGGTGCCATGAGAAACTAGATTCTGGAAAGGGAAGGAAGACTCCCATTGGGAGCTATTTACAGAATCTACCCTGAAGGCAGTCCCTCTCCCTCATCTCTCAGAGCCTCAGCTTCTCCACCATCTGACACTCTATTCTTTCAACAGCTGCTGGCTCTCCTGTTGTGTTCCCTTCACAGATGTGCAATGCTGTTCTGAACACCCTGCCCTTGAACTTTCCCTACCCATAATTTTCCAAACCAAAGCCTGGCAATAAAAATGTCACTGAGGAATGGTGAAAATTGTGGGGGAAGTATTTTAAAAAGAGGAGAAGAAAGAGATGCTTTGCACGCACGGTGATTTGTGTTGACTTCTTCAACAAAGGTTAAGTGCATGCTGTGCCTTCTCAAATAGAGCAAGAAGGTGGAATGCAGGAGCTAATTATTCTGAACACCACCTAGAATGATTCTGATCCATTAAAGGAAGTAAGAATTAAGATATGCCCAGGAACTTCCTCTATATGCCCTAGCTACCCAGATAGTAGACTACATAATGGTGAGAGGGAAAGCTACTACTGGTCACTCTTGCATTTAACAAGGAAATCCATGACCTATGCTATCACTACATTACTGCAAAGTGGTTGACCAAGAGGTTGAGCACATTGAAGGCACAAGCTCAATATATGTGCATGATTGAGAACAAAAGTAATGTATCATTTTAAGACCTTTTTGCAAAACTTTTGGGAGCCAACTTTTCCTACACTCTGCTAGTTTAGTAATTCTAATTTTCTATATATGTGAATTTCATGCAGCAATGCAAACTGTAAAAGAATAAACCCTGTAACTCTGAAAAGGATGCATTCAACCAGAGTGCCAAATACTATGCATAGTAAAATAAGTGTATGAGGGGAGAGATTCCTTCCTTGGAAGGAATTCTCTGGATATGAAGAGCCTTGAGAAACAACCATCAACTACCCTGTGATCATAGCAGTAGTTGGTGGATGATTGGTGACAGGACTTTCAAAAGCACTATCCACTGTAGACTGGGCTCTCAGGATGAGAATAGGGGTATGGTAGACAAAAGGAAGAAGTCAGAGGACTTGACAGAGCAAGGCAAAGCAGCTCCCGGTCCTACAACATCTGTACCAAGCTCTTTCTATAATTTCTCCTATCTGGAAGTTCATTCCTTGACACTTGCAAGCCACAGCAGAGTGGGGGGAGTTGGGGCTTTAGAATGAGATCCTGTCTCCACTACTTGTTAGCTATGTGGCTTGAGGCAAATTTTGGATTTCCAGATTTCTATCAGTAAAGTGAGAATGATAAAACTCCACCTAGGGTGTTAAAAGAATGGACTGAAATTATATGTGATGTGCTTAGCACTCTAATTCACATATGGCACAGCAATGGGGATCCAAATTCCCTCCAGTTTTGGTTATTTTTCGTGTGTGTGTGTGTGTGTGTGTGTGTGTGTGTGTGTGTGTGTGTGTGTGATTAACATGCATATGTCTGGGAGGTGCATGCATGCAGATGTATGTGCCCATGAATGTGGAAACCACAGGTTACAATAAGGTATGTTTCTTGATTACTTTCCTTACTTATTGAGATAGAATTTGTCATTAAACATTGTGCTCACAGATATGGCCAGGGGAGCTAGAGACCTACTATCTCATCTACCCCTTAGCAAATATCTCCAGACACATAGAACCTTACTCAGTTTTACATTGGTTCTGGAAATTTGAACTCAGGACCTTGTGCTTTTGTGCCAAGCATTTTATTGACTGAGCCATCTGTCTAACCCCTGAGTCTTCCCTTCAGAAAGAAAACTTTTCAGATGAAGAAGAGATCAGGATATCTATAAAAAAGAGTGGTGGCAGGTAAAATTATAAAATAACTAACAGGTTAGGCTGAAGCTGTGGGTTTCTGAATTATAATAATGGTGTCTGTTCTATTTTCAGAGAGGATGGGAAAAATCTGGTCAGTTTGAATTGCAAATTTACATATAATTATCTGTAACCATGCCTAATCATAAGTACTGTTGCAGCCTGGAAAATAGTTAAGACTTTTACATTGTAGCTGTGAAAGTGAATGACTGATTAAATGAATAAATATAAAGTGAACAAGTAAATGAAATTTATAAAGGCCAAGAAGAGGCCATTCTTAGGCAATGGAGCACTTGGATAGAATGCACTACAAAATCAGTACCGTGATTCCCTCCTAATGTCCATCTCATTCAAATAGCAGGGCTCAAACCAGAAGCCAAGAGCAAAAGCTGGCAAAGCCAGCAGGCATCCCCCACTGTGCACCAGCCATTTTGGTGCAGCTAGAGTCATTACGGAAGATTTTAACAATGCATAACCTTTCTGCTTCACTCTGCTAACAGCAGGTGGTATGCCTTTCAGAAGTGAGGCTGCTTTGAAGTCGCCAGTGAGCAGGACCTGACCTTCATTTCCAGTATATGCAGTATTAAATATTCATAATCCACGTAACTGAAGCATAAGAAGGAGCAGCATTTAAGCATGAATCAAAGGAATAAATATCTCCCCACAAGTGAGTCATCCTTTCCCAGAATGCCTCTGGGAACAATGCTAATGCACAGAGTTTTGAGAGCTACTGTTTCTTCCAATTTTCCCTTAAAATTATGGAAGCAGTAGGGACTGCTGCTTTATGCCATCTATGGGTCCTTCCCATAGTGATGACATCATGAGTTTCCCCTACTATTTATCTATTCCATAAGTATTACTGGTCTGGTGACAAGGAGAGGAGAAGAGCAAGCAACAGTGACATTGACACTAATAGGGCAGTGAAGGGCACAATTGACTTGACTGTACCATTTAAAAAATTACTCAGTGTGTGCATATGTTTGGGTGTTTATGACATGTGTATAAATGTGGACATATATATGCCACAGCACAGTGTGGGGTCAAAGGAAAACTCCCAGGAGTATGTTGTCACCTTCCATTATGTTGAGAAAGTGTTTCTCTTGTCTGATGCTATGCTTGTCTGTATACTCTAGGCCAACTGGCCCATGTACTTCTAGAGGGTTCTATTGTTTCTGTCTCCCATCTCACCATAAGAGTGCTAGTTTTACAGAACCACACCACTAAATCCACCTTTTTAATGTGGAGCCCAAGGATCTAATTTCAGTTGTCAGGTTTATGGATGCCTTTACCAGCTGAGATGTCTCCCTGGCCCCTTATACATTTTTAAGTCTTTGCTTTATAGAAATCAGGGTACATAGAAGAAAGAATACATACAGATACCCAGGAGATGTCAGAGTTAGGAGATGGGAAATTTGGAGATCATGAATCTTCGAAGGATGGGATTGCAGGTCTCATGAAGGCATCCATATTATATCCACCCCAACAAAGTTTTGCTATAACACCCTTTCTGTTTGAATCATCCCAGTGTCTTCCATTGGGATGGTGAAGCACCATTTGGACCCATCTTTGGTGTGATTATCCTTATCTGTTGGCTTCAGAACAATATTTCTTAGCTAGATGGTAGTCACTGAAAATTACCCAAAAGATTCTTCCCATAGAGATCATGTGTGGAAAATAAAGACTCAAAAGAGGGGTTCTCAAACACATCCCTGAAGAAGACCCACTCAGGGATCTGTCTGTTTCTCACTAAGGACCAAAATTTGAGCAAAGATGTGTGGAAATACTGTAGTTAAGTAAATTTTGAAAGGTGAGGAAGATTGCCAATTGCCATACAATTATACCCACAAATTACTTAACTGAGTTGCCTTTCTGCTGCATTGTTGAGGCAGAATAAGCATCCACTTTGCTTGCCCACATGCAAAGTCTAACTCAGCCTCTCTGAGAACAGCTGGCTGAGACCACCCCTGGGACAAGTTTCATTTGCTCAGCTGCATCTTTTGTAGTTTACTTTTTAAATCTTTGAAATTTTTTCTACATGTGTGGTGTATGCACATGTGGCACATATGCAAGCAGAAGTCAGAAAAGAAGGTCACATGCCCAGCTTTCTCACCCTCCAACTTACTCCTTTAAAGTAGTGTCTCTCACCAAGCCCAGAGCTAAGATGGCAACTGAGCAAGCCCCAGTGATCCTCCTGTCTCCATCTCCCAAAGCTCTAGAGATAAGGCACAGAGAGGACCATGTCCAGCTTTTCAGGAACATTTTGGTGGCATAAGTTCAGGTCCTCATGTTTGCTCAGTAGATGCTATTACCCATTGGGTCATCACCCCAACCCCACTTCGAACTTCCCAAAGGGCCAGATCTGGAGACCTTTGCATCTTCAGTTTCTGTAACTGGGAGATTTCTAATTTGCAAAGTGGGTGAAGACAACCCTAGCTAAGTGTAATGAATCAATTTTGCGAACAATCTCAGTCCAGAGAGCACTACTCTTGATTTATTTGTAGAGGGTTAACACTAATAAAAATTCACCTCAAGAATACCAGGTGTATTTTCCCATGGCAATGACTTGGTATACTTTTTAAGAGTAATTTAAGCTGCTTCCCAAGATGATCAGCCAAGTCAGTAATTGCTTTGAATGAAAAAGACAGACTTCAAAAATTTGCCTTCTACATTCTCATGCTCATTTCATTTGTAGTTTATAAGTAGACAGAGTTTCATCTCATCTCATTCACTAAACTTGATTAAAATTTGATTAATAGACTGCATTTGGTTTTCTGACTATGACCTTCTATACCAGTGGTTCTCAACCTTCCTGATGCTTCTATCCTTTAATGCAGTTCTTCATGTTGTGGTGACCCCAACCATAAAATTTTCATTGCTACACCATTACTAATTTTAACACTGCTATGAACTGTAATGTAAATATCTGATATGAAGATAGTCTTAGGTAATCCTTTTGAAAGTGTTGTTTGACTCCAAAGGGGTAGTGACCTTCAGAGGTTGAGAACCACGTCTTTAGACTTATCATAAAGGTAACATCATAGATTTTACTTTAATTCATCTCCTTAAACTGAACATGCCTGCTTGGTCTCACTGGAAAGATGGATTCTCTGTAAGTCAGAGTCTTAGGCTGTGGTCTCAGGGCCAGATGAAGAGGTAGAACTGAAAAGTAGAGTCACATATGTAGTAACAGGTGTTCTGCTGAATAAAGTTTGTATAACAAAACCACACAGTTTGCTCAGTTTAGGAAGAGAGAAAGGCTGATACCATGCTAAGGCTTGGCCAGTCCCTTTGGAAAATGAAGACAATCTCATATCAAAGATTACTGGCAGTTTTGCTGGGGAAGGTGAAAAACAGAACTGAAGGTCAGCCTTGGTACAGACTCTGTGCATGACCATAAATGAACCAGAATCATTAAGGGCTTCTAGCATCAGCTTTAGCAAGGCTTAGCAAAGTCAGGACTAACCCCAAGGACTGGAGACTGGCGAGGCATCAGTGAAGATTATCAACTTAGGAGAACAGAATGCTTTGCCATCCACTCCCAAGGAAGACCAGACTTTATAGAGCCTTAGAATATCTCCTAGTAGACACAATTTTTAAAAAATACATCATACAAATCCATTTACCAGCAACATTTTATTTCCATAGCATACAAAGGGGCAGAAAGGGGAACAAAGGAAAGCGAGGCATGGCTGAGGCATCTGTCCTTTTAGCAGATGTCCACACTCACCATCACAAAAGTATGTGCTCTCTCTGGGGCACACAGACTATAAGTCTGAACCTCTTTTCTAAGCCCCAGCACAGGCATTGGTAGGGGATTGTACCCCATGACCCCTGGAGAGAGATTGGAGGAAGATGATCAAAAGCTTGAGAGTTCCAGTTCACTTCAAATGTGGTCCAGAATCTCTGGGTAAATATGAAAAGGATCTTACCTTCACACACAAGACAATCAGAGTCTTCCAGGATGAATTATGCTCTTCCTGTCCTTAACTGGGGATTTCAGATGAAGAAAACAATGTACAATCTTGTCCCCTGAGAATATCTAAAGGACCCATGGCCCAAGACAGTTGAGAGAGCAGCCTTGAGTCTGAGGTGGGTTAAGTGACTTCTGAAGGCCTCATGCTTGGCAGATTCCAGACAAAAACGAGTAGACATGTTTCTTCTATTTTCATTGATTGTGACTGTTTGGCCCCCCCAGAACCAAATATACAAAATCTTCTGGCTGGGAATCAAATGACTCTAGATGATTCAGGATTTAGGTGTGCATGACACTGCCACCATAACATGGCACAGAAAAAAAAGAGCATTAAGCTTAGAAATGAGGCATAACAGAGTCTGATCAAACAGGAATGTAAGGCAGGTGTCCTAGGATCAAAGTCTAGGATTCACCCAGGATATGTATTAGAGGAATGAAAAACATTCTCAAAGTGATAATGAGGATGGCAAGTTAGAGGGAACTTCTCCTTGGCTAGAGCTATCAAGTTTGTGTCCCAACAGAAAAGCAAATCCATCCCCAGATCAGTGTGCTTCAGATGCTGTCAACTTTGAGATCGGTCGAAGCAGGATGGCTGAAACAAATGATGCAACCAGTAGTGGTACCCACAGGATTTAAGGATCTTCATGCTGCCTGGTCTCTTCAGCCTCCCAGAAGGTCTTCACCATCTGTGAACCATGCTTACCCTGGAGCACTAGATCACTAAACTGCCAGTCACAGTGTCTGCCCGAACACTGTTCTCTGCAAGTTCTCAAACGGCTGTAGGCCTCTACCTCTGTGAGTCCTCACGAACAGCCTCATTCCATTCCTTACTTCCATAAGTGAAGAAACACAGTGATCAATGCTTCAGCTACACATTCCTTTGGTAGGTGAGATCCTAGACCAGGGCTTTCTAATCTATCACCCAATATGGCCTAACCCTGGATGATAAAAAGATTCTATAACTTACCAGAATGGCTCAAACCCATCTCTCAGACTCTGTTATCTTCTCCTAGAGGTTCCAAATTCCCACTAAAACCTTCTTAACTTCTTGGCAACTTCAGTACAAACACTCCATCAGGAAACAGCATGTTACAAATAAATACCCAATAAGAAGGCTTGGTCCCCAAGTTCCTCTCCCTCCCATACCAGCAGAATCAATACAGCCTTCTGAGAGAATTTTTTCCCATTCAGAAATGCAGTACAGAGCACCCTGTCTTTTTCCATGACTTCAGCACTCAGGAGATTCTTGCAAAGACAAGTGCTAAGTTTAATAAGTACATAAATGTAAAGGGCCACAAATGCCCTAGAAAAATGGCAAGACAACATATATGCATACTCACTTTGACGAGTCTATGAAGTATATTACAAGGGCACCAATGCTGAGAGCAAAGACTAACACAACCTGAAAAAGAAGATATACATCCCATTACTTAAGGGCTGAAACCAGAATGTTTGCATTCCTGATTGGCAACTGATTGAAGCACAGTCCTACTATCTCTAGGGACCTGCTTCCATATCTCTTGTGCTCACTTCCCCAGTGGAAGCACCCTTGACAACAGGGGTCAGGGCAGACTTTTCCATACCATGTCCTTGGATTTTTTTTTTAATTTGGCCCTGTCACCTCAAGAACCAGCTTCTCTACAATTGCTTCAAGGGGAAACGTCAAGGGAAAAGAGCAAGTACAAAGACTTGTGAGGATATATAGTTTTCCATCCTCTACCTACCCTGGGACTGAAAGGGAATAATTGTTCCTAACAGCTTTGTTGCGTTATAAAATATACCCATTTTGAGCATATAATTCCTTAATGACTTTTTGGGAATTTATCAACCTATGTGACACCACTGTAATCCAGTTTCAGAACGTTTTTTATCATCTCAATAAGATCTTTCATGCTTATGAAATTACTAATCCCTGCTTTCTCCTCTTGCCCCAGACAGTCACTAACCTGTTTTCTGTCTCTATGTAAGAAATAACCATTGGCAAAGTACACATTTGCTAATACCGATGTCCTGAGAGGGAAGGAGGGACAGAGAGAGAGAGAGAGAGAGAGAGAGAGAGAGAGAGAGAGAGAGAGAGAGAGATTTGTGTGTAAGTAGTTATGTGCACACACACACACATACTTCTACATAGATAGAAATTTTCACAATTCTGTGTGTGTTTATAAAATTTCTGAAGAATTCTCAAGTACTTAGTGAAACCATTTATGTGCAAATAAGCCAATTAGGTAATACATCTGACCAGTTAGTTATATGACAATCTCTAAGCTATTTTGCACTCACTCAAAATCAATTATCACAAATATGAAAGACAGCCTTGGCATCTCCTTCAATGTGCACCTGTCACATAAAAGTCCACTGAATAGACATGTAGGAGATGAGGCTGATACTGACACTTCTGTCCTTCACTCAATGTTCTAATGTGTTTATTTCATCTTGCACAGAGGAGACAATTACTGCAAATAAAAGATAATCCCAGTAAAACAGACCCTAACACCCAACAATTAAGGCTGAGATCAGAAATGAAACATCATTATCACACACAAAGCCTGCCTGATGCTCAACTCCTGCCCTTTAGATATATTCAAATCCTAAAAAGACTGCAGTGAAGAGCCTTAGAAATGCCAGTCTTCCCCCCAAGATCCACATACAAAAATCTGGCTGACATGAGTTGATGGACTAAAGCTAATTCCAACTTCTGCAAAGACAAGGCATGTTCAGGTTGTGGTGTGTGTGTGTGTGTGTGTGTGTGTGTGTGTGTGTGTGTGTGTGTGTGAGAGAGAGAGAGAGAGAGAGAGAGAGAGAGAGAGAGAGTGTTTGTACATGTATGAATCACACACTCCTATGTTTTTCTATGTATGCCAATAAACAATAAAATGTGCATGTAATTCTCATTTAAAACACTGCAAAATCTCCTGCAACCACAAGAGAGAGATAACCAGCTGGCTACACCGTGTGGAAAATAGCTGAGAACAATACAATGAACACATAGTGTTCTTAACAACTGCTAGCATTTCTTTCTGAAGAGAAGTAGTTAGAGTACTACACAGCTAGGATCTATTTCCCTTTCCTTGCTTTTCAAATCAAGGTTCCCATGGCAAGCAAGGCAGCTCTCACAGCCTATCTGCAACCACCAGTTACCAGTGGACTGGCTCTTAGCTGGCCTGCCTCTGCTTTACCTCTTCATATGGGTTTGTTCAGAGCTTGTTTGCAAAGGTATATGTATATAGGAAATAAACACACAAGCAGGCCTCTGCTTTTCATCCTACAACAAATAGCACCAGATTAATTTGGAGCTATACTGCTATTTCTGAACCAGAAGCAGATAGATCCTGACACTGACCTTATTCTCAAAAAGCTGCAAAGGGAAGGGACATGGTCCTAACAGAAGGGGGGGGAACTCTTCATTCATAAACAGCTGATTGGCCACAGATCCCTCTCCATTTAGCTCCATGTGTGCATGAATGTTGAGCTTTATCAGGGCTCACTAGTCAGTCCTATGAAATGAAAATCAGAAGTCCTTGCAGATGGCACTTCATTCTGTAAGAAGTTAGTCTCAGCACTCCTGTGAAAGCATGTTTTCCCAGCAGTAGGATGGCCAAAGTAACTGACACTAATTTGTCACAGCAGCCTCCACTTGGGAATAATGTGTCACTTATTTAAGCAAATCAGTCAATGATAAGAGTTTGGAATACACCCTGCTGTCCTCCTAAAACTTAAACAAGCCAGGAGGTGGTGGTACACAATTTTAATCTCAGCACACAGGAGACAGAGGCAGGTGGATCTCTGTGAGTTCCAGGCCAGCCTGGTCTGCAGAGAGAGAGAGAGCCAGGACAGATTCCAAAACTACACAGAGAAATCTTGTCTAGGGAAAAACAAAAGAAAACAAACAAACAAACAAAACCCCTCCAACAGCAGTATTCTCAAAGAGGGTAAGGGCAAAAGGAAAATGGGAGGGATATGGACCTCCATAGCACAGCTATTGGCTCCACCTAGGCTTGGATTCTATGTCCTGCTGGAAGGCTTTCTCTCAGGGAGATTGGGGATTCAGACTATCCTGCCCATCAGGAGCCACTATCACCTGCCTGCATGCCAAAAATACAGTAAAATAACAGTTCTTCTCAGTAGGAAGGTGAATTGTGCATGTAAACTTTAAACTTACCAATGTGTCTTGTTATTGTGTTGGGCTCAATTACACTGTCAGTCTAGACTCGGGTCATGCAGAAATGTGCCCATGAAAATGTGAGCTTAAGAGCCTCAGAGACTTGTTATGTGGCTCTCTCCTAGCTGCCTGAGCAGAAGGCATGGCTTTACCTTTTTCTCTAGCTTTCTAACCAACAACCACATTCTTTTTTTTTTTTTTTTAAGGGAAACAATAACCATTTGGTAAAGATACTTGCCAAGGAGCAAGCCTAGAAAACATCCAAGGTAGATGAAGGAAACCCATTTCATGAAGCTCTTCTCGAACTTCTAAGTCTGTGCTGTGGTTTGTGTGCCCATACAGACACGTCATGCACACACAGAGAATGATAAACAAGTCTTATGTGATTACATAACTAGTAGTCCATTATCCAGGTATAGAGAATGTAAGCTAAAGCTACCAAAGGCTGTAATCAATCAAGAGAAAGAGGATAAGTTAGAGGAGAGTAGAGACATTATGGGTTCTTGTGTTGGTACCTCTTTGTTCTCTAAGTAGCAGTTCTTTATACAAGTTATGCCTGCTTGCATATTGCTCCAGGATAATACAGAGCCACTGAAGCCACTTCTGCTTCTATGGCCCCAATGTTAGGAGGGTGGAAGTTCACGGGATAGGGAAATATGGCACTAAACAAGTCACAACACCCTCCCTCTCAGACAGCAAAATACATGTGCTCTCCAGCACCTAAGTCATAGAGTAACCTTTAAAATGACCAACCTGTCATATACAAGGGCCTATAGGTGGTCAGTAGTATGACCTAAGAGATCCTTTGCTCTTTGCGTGTCATGACCCATGTTCTATTAGATGTGAATAGAGTCTTATAGCTCATCAAACTCCTCATGGGCAGTACTCAGCTCACCATCTTGGCTATCTTGGACAGTACTCACTGCCCCACTCTCAGACTAAATGCAAACACCCATATAAACTGCTTTCAGAGTAAGGCACTCAAGCCTGGCTTAGATCCACCAGGAAACTGGAAGCAAGATGAGAGCCTGGCACCTCCGTTTCTGTTTTGTGTACATGCTTTGGCTGAATGTACAGAGGTAAATTATTTGTCTTCAACCTTTTGTTTTTAGTCACCTCAAATTCCAGGTGAAACTAATGTTGTCAAGAAAGACCACCCCCCAAATAAGAACAATTAGCCATGAGGATGAATCTGAGTCTTAGAAAATAGATAATCATCTTGCTGAAAACAGGCAGGTCCATAAGGTAGAGTGTAGACAGTGACTAACAGATCAGTCTCATCAGACCAGTCTGCAGGTCTACCTTACAGGACAGGAGCTGAGATAAAGATGGAGCAATTATAGGCAAGAGTATCCTTTGACCACAATAGTTTTGTCAAGCAAATCTCTTGCCCTGTATTTAAACCTAAATCTCACATTAGCATCATTAAGATAGACATGGGTCAACTGGACCATTTTCTCATGTCTCTTTCAATGTGGCCACATTTAGTAACTTTCTTTCCTCTGCTCTTCAGTATTACTTGTGACCTTAACTGGGAAAGGATGACTGTGTTTGCCTTCTTGGGGCTTCTAGAGTCGAAATTTATACCATTAAAAAATTCGTTACCAAACACTATTGAGAGAGAGAGAGAGAGAGAGAGAGAGAGAGAGAGAGAGAGAGAGAGAGAGAGAGAGAGAGAGAAAATCTAGCCTCTTTACCATGAGAAGAATTGAGGTGAGAGCAAGAAAGAAAGATTAGCAGTCATCTTCCTGAGTGGAAACCCCCCAGCAGGCCATGAATACCATTCAAATGTCTGGGACAGGGAAGGGTATCATAAACATGAAAACTAGTATCACTAAACAGCACTTTCCCCTTAGTTACTGAAGCTCCTGGGGAAAGGCAAATTCAGTGAAGTTCTGCAGGCATTTAGGCATGGAGGTAAGGTACTCCAGTGGTCTGAAGATGACCCATGGATCATTTAAATATTAAACACCTCAACATAGGGGGAGACTTAAGATGCTAATGAGACATTAGACACTACACTTATATGTAGAACTACACTTAACAGCATATAGAGAAAAGCCAATGTGCAAATAATCCCAAATGCTTGTATTTGGGGATATAAAGCTCAAATCCTTTATACAGCATGGCTGTTTATGTTATGAACTCTCTTTGATGTGACCCCCTTCCTCCCTTGAAGTGGACTCTTCCTTCCTCCCTTTTTTCTTTTCTATTGGTTTTTCTAGACAGGATTTCTCGGTGGCTTTGGAGGATGTCCTGGAACTAGCCCTTGTAGACCAGGCTGGTCTTGAACTCACAGAGATCCATCTGAATCTGCATCCTGAGTGCTGGGATTAAAAGTGTGCACTACCACTGCCCTGCAATGAATTCTTTCTTAATAAATTCTCTCATTCTGCTTGCTACCATCTATGTGTCTGTGTCCATATTTTTGTTGGAGGACAGCAGAAACTGGCCCCTCCCTGAAGCCAATAGTAGTATGAATACAGGTAACTGAGTCAAAAGGAGAGGCTCTGCAGAGATGTCCTAGAGCTTGATTCAAGTCATCAGGTTTGCAACCATCCTGGTAGGAATGAAGACAGATTCTAGCACACACACTACTGAGACAATGGACCCACAGGGAATTGGAATTTACCCAGGAAACTTGTGCTGGGTGATGGGAAAAACTGGGGTCTTGGTGCCAACTAGACTGGGCACTTGCCTCAGGAAAGAGAATATAGTCCTGACAACCTGTCAGAACTCCTTGCAGACAGACTAGAGCCAGACACTGATGGGTCAATGATGGGCAGGACCACACTTAACCAGGGTACCTCTCACCTTCTACTTAAACCCAACCGTCACAGCAGTACCTTGAAGATGAACTAGGGAGGAATAGGATGCTGTATTTTTAAACCTCTTGGTTTGTTCCTCTTCCCAATGTGGTCACTTCAAACAAATCTCTTTACTTCTCACTATTACCTCTCTACTTGGCCTACTGAGGAAAAATATGCACTTGCCTTGTTAAGGCTGCTGGGGCACTGGGCTTTAAACCTGGACAACTCCACTAACAGTCTGAGTCACACCCTTCCCATGGCCACATGAGAATAATGGGCTTCAGAGATGGACCTGGAGATTAGGCTCAAAGGAGTTAAATCCCTGGGGAGTTTTCCTAAAAAAGCAGAGATAGAGACTCCTTGTAGGATATGTCAGCAGGCATAGGTGCTTACTGCCTAATCTGGCAACCCCAATTTGATTTCTGGAACCCAGAAGGCAGCAGGAGAGAAGGGGCTTTCCCGCCAGGTCTGACCTCCATAGGCATGCTGAGGTGCAAATGTCTAATACCCTAAACAAGTCCAAATCAAAACAGAGCAGGAGTGCCCTTGTTGGTCCCTGGTACCAGGGAATCTTAAAACAAGGAAAGAGGAGCTGGTCCCCTTCATTTATGTTAGGTTCCTCTCAAAAATCTATGTGTGGCTAAGAGGGGGTGTTCCTGAATTCAAGCCATTAGGGAAAACCACTTAGCTCAAGCCAGAGATTAACTTACAAATGTCACCTTAACAATTAGCCCATTAGACCATATGTATAAGGCCTGCAGGCTCTGAGAATCTGCTAGGCATGCTCCAGAAAGTCCAGAGAGGAGAAGGAATTAATTCTTCCCTAAGCGGGCTTTTATATATTCTCCTCAGCTCACAGCAGAGCAAATGACCCTAATTAATGATGTTACATGTTCGATGTGGAATCTAGCTACTGGCAGCAAAGACTTTTCTTGGAAAAAAAGATAGTTTTCAGTATGTGATGCTGAAGGCACATGACCTCATTTTTTTGTTTTTTGTTTTATTTTGTTTTTTTTCTTATTGAGCTATAATTTATATATAATAAAGTTAACTGTGTATAAAAATAAATAGATTGGTGATTTCTCAAGGCAAAACAACCTAGGGACAGTTTGTTTCTGAGATGTTGTATTCCAACATCTAAATTGCAATGTTGGGTCCAGTGAACTTAATGACTTCAATGAACATTTCTTGAACTCTGATGCACAAGACCAAGAGAGTAAGAGACTGGGAAACACAAAGCTAAATTAGTAAAGTCAGGATGGCCTCTGGCCTCTGCCCTCCACAAGCATAAAACTCAGAGGCTGAAATGAATCAGGAATCTCGTGAATTTAAGAAATATCCTACACATAAACAGATTCCTGAAAGGATAAAATGTAGAAATACTGCCACTTCTATGCCAGTCCCCATAAATGGTAGTGGAAAAGAGAAGGAAGGTGAAAAATGCACACACATATGCATGTGCGCACGTACACACCACACACACACACACACACACACACACACACACACGAAGAATATCACTGATGTTCCAGGTTGGCCTGTGCTAGAGAGGAAAGATTCCAGGTATGGAGTATGATGGCATGTGGCATGAAGACGCAGCAGGAATATTGGGGTCTCACTAAGCAGCATGGATGCACTTAGCATTTCACTTTATTTCTCTAGGAGTCAGCTCCCCAGTCTGTGAAATGCCAGGATTGAGAGTGAAGTTCATTAGGAGAGGATCTTGGGAAGTCATGGACCCCTGAGAATAAATGTAGAATTTTTGTCTGTAAAGGAAGCACTTTTGTATGCCACACCTAAATACCCCTTATGCCCTAACCTCTTCCTCTTATACTTCTTGGAGTCTGAAAAAGCCAAAGTTTTTTTGTGCATTTTAACCTTATTCATTCAGTCTGATTACCAGTGAGTTTGTTGTTTTGTTTTTGAGGAAAAAAAGGGGTGGGGTGTTTAATTACAAATCTTCAATGATTCTAAGTGGGTATAATATTAGCACCCCAAGAGGCACTTTTATGGTCATAAATTTAAAAAGACTTATAGAGTTTAGGACAGGTATTTTGACCAGGTCATTTAAACAGCCAAAGGTCCCTTAATTTCCCACCTGATGGTGAGTTATGGATGTGTACGAACAAACATGATACAAATTAATTGAGGCATTGAAAACTCTGATCTATTTCTTCTTCTGGCTCTATCCCAGACTCCTTCCACCTTTAGATTTTAATTATTAGACATTCAGTTCTTGTCATTCACAATTTGTTCCTTCCACCCCTTCCTACCACAGAGTCTTTCCACATCCTGTTACAGTCTTCTAGAAGTATCACTTCTCATAGGCTATGTAACCATCAGAAATCCATTCCACAGTCATTTCCTGCTTATTAAATACAATTACCTTCAAGTACAGTCTCTTTGTGGCAATCAGCATCACAGCAATGACACATTTCTTTACTGTCTTTTGGCCAGTGTGTCTCCTCTATACTGGACTGCAAGTGCTCTGAAGGCAGAGTGCATGCCATGTGTTAACAAGAACTCAACTCCACCCTCTCTCAGTATTCATTAAATAAGTGAATACTTAGAAAAAGGAGGGAGAACACATTTGGAGATTAAAACCATGCAAACAAAAGAAGAGTAGAAGAGCATGGATGAGACTCTAGAGTGTGAAACCAACCTTGGGTAGAGTGAGATGTGGCTCCAGGTGACACAGGACCAATGGACCAGAGTGGGGATGAAGTGTACCCTAGAGGAGGGGGTCAAAGGTGAGGTGTACATGCCCAGGAACTATGCACATGATTTGGAAGCTGAGAACTGGAGTTGAGGACTGAGAAGGCAAAGTAGAGGGTAGCCCCATCCCAGAATAACAAGAAGGGTCTGGAGGGAGGGAAGTAGCCTATCAGGAAACAGATAGTGAGAGGATTTAGTAGGAGGACAAAATTCTCAAGAGAAAATGTTTTAAATAAAAATGGAAGGCAGCACATTGACTGGACCATCATCTACAAAGATGATAAGCCAGGTCCAGTGACCAAGGAAAGAGACATTAGGGATCTGGGAAAAACAAATTCAACCACAGCAGTGGGCACACAGTACATTCAATGGAGATTTAGAGAACACAGACTTGTATGAAAACTGGAAATCCTTGAACACAAGACACAAAGTAACATAAATATCATGCACACGAAATGAATACACCAATGTAGGTGTACACAACATATACACATATACAAATGCTGCCAGGTCCTTAGAGGTAAACTGACATGTTACTAATCATAAGTGGTGAATCTCTATGTCAATATTTACTAATCAAGTATGTGCACAGCAATATATCTCTGTCTATTTTAAAGTCAGGTCATCTCAAAATGTCTACAGATAAAATGAAGGCTCCCTCTTAGCATACACTATGCAGAACAAATTTCTTACAAACCATACATCTGCTGCTAGAGAGAGAAAATGAAACGCAGTAACAGGCTTTGGGGGAGGACACAGATAAATGTGATAAATATGACTAAAAAAGACAGAGGTGGATGGTATGAGTTTATTTTCACTTTAAATGTTCCCCCAAAGAAGAATCCAGAGCATCAATTACAAGCTAATTGCTTAACACCTTTTCCCTTCAAAGTGAGAGTTGGCATGATCCCAGGTTCAGGTGAAAGCTTCTGCAGGGTAGTGCTCCTCAAACATGCAAGAGTGCTCCTATATTTTGGCTTTGGTTGTTAATAATCATGCCATTTTGCCAATATAATATGTTCCTCTGTGAAATCAATTCATTACAACTAAATCTGAAAATAAAAAAAAATGTGAAAAAATCTGAAACTAGAAAAAATAATTATAACAGTAAATAAAATTAAAAATGTCTTCTAAACTCCTGGACTTCCTGAAGCCTCAGATTAGTGACAGCTGAATTTTATGTCATTTCCTCATAATACTCAAAAGGATGCATTTTGCCTCATTTTACCAATAAGCATTAAAACTGGTGCCTTGGGAACTGGTGCAACATAAAATCTTCCGAGGTTTGAAGTTTGAAGACCTTTTCTATCTAATTATTGAAAATACGGGGGAGGGAGGGGGAGGATTTTCCATCTGTTGATGAATCTCACAAGTCCTAGTTAATGAGTTTTGTGAGAAATTGCCTGGCTTTAGTGAATGTAGGTTTGGCCAACTGGAATTTTAATTTAATTAGGTTTATAAGATGAGAAATATTCTATAGCCCCGCCAGGTCAACACTTGCCACTCACTGTCACCAAGGATTAAATTTACAGCTTTCTTTGCCCTACTTCTCAAATCTTTCCAGCTCTTAGATTACATTAAAAGCAAAGGTGGAATTGAGCAAGGATTCACATAGATTTTTGGCCACTTAGGTACAGAAGGGACTCATTCACAATGGCCAAAAGATAAAAGTGCCCAAGGATTCATAGGCAGATGCACATATGGACAAGATGAGACATGCACATTCATTGGGATGATTTTTAGCATTAAACAAAAGAAGGCTCCTACTTCATTTCTGCTTCTACGATAAACACAGCAGCTAAAAGCAACTTGAGGAAGAATGAGTTTATTTCATCTTATACTTCCATCATGGATGGAAGCCAAGGTAGGAACCTGGAGGAGGGAACTGAAGCAGAGACCATGAAGGAATATTGTTACTGGCCCATTTTCTATAGTTTGCTCAGCCTGTTTTCTTACAATTGAAGACCACCTGCCCTGGGGTGGCACCACCCACAGTGGGCCATCCCATATCATTCATTAATGAAGAACCACCCCCTAAACACACACACACACACACACACACACACACACACACACACACACACACACAAACCACCACCACCACCACCATCATCACAACCACCAAAGCTATTCCTTAATTGAGAGTTTCTATTTCCAAGTGAGTCTAGTTTGTGTCAAAAACTAACCTGCTTAGAAGGAAATACATGGTATAATACATAATATCAGCAATTGCTTGGAGGTATTATGATAAGTGAAAGAAGCCAACCACAAAGGGACACATATAGCACATGATTTCACTTCTAAGAAGTCCTTCAGTGGCCAAGTTCTAAGGGGCGGCAAGTTGAATAGTGATTACTAAGGAATGTTATTAGGTTACAAAGTGTGGTGGGGGCAATGAGTCATTGTTTGATGAAAATAAAGTTTTCATTTAACAAGATAAAGTGCTCTATTCATAGATAACAGTAATGACTGTACAATTTACATGTGCCTAATATCACTGAGATATGTGCTTATTAACTTGCCAGTGGCTGAAATGATTAATCATACATATATACAAACACTCATACACACATGTGCAGGCATGTATATATATGTTTACTTGATGACTTTTTTCTGAGCATCTATAATCTAGTGGTTCTATAAATGCAAATAGAATCTAGAAATGTGTTTATATTGAAAAATTCACATTTAACTACTCTCCACTGAGAATATAAGAATCTCTACTTTTGAATGCAATGGGTACCTCTAAGAAATTTACTAGATGCAAGTGGCACTTTCCCCACCCATACATTTCATCTTGTCATTTAGTAGGCAGAATCTACCCACAAATAGACACAAACATGAACATGGTCCACAACTTCACTTCCCACTCCCCTCCTGATCTGTGGCTAGGGATCAGAACACCTTTGTCTTTTGATAACTGTAGCTAAACGTTTCCAAATATGACTGTGTGTTTGAGAAGATGCCCATAATCCTCTAAGAACTCTACAAACACATAACCATCCCTCCAAAGAAGATGGAACAAATTCAGGTCATCTGGCCTCCTAGGCTAAGCCTCAAGGCCAGTTTGCAGTAATATATAGTCACAGACCCTTCACAGATTACCGGAACATTAAAGGCACTCCTAGAAATAACCTGAAATCTCTACCTTCTACAAGAATGATTTTAGCCACCATTTTTGCCTTTAAGAAAGATTATTGATGTACTCTAGGGAGAAAAGCTACCATTGCCCTTCAATATCAAGGGAGTTAACCAAAGATGATGAACAACATTCAACTGTCTATCCCACACTGATGCCAACATTCAACAAGCTTTAAAATGCCCTACTGCCCCAGGCTGGGACCAGCCACAGTTATGTACATCCACATACTAAGCCCATTAGTGCCTCCATTGATTTTCTTCTCTTCATAGCTTCCTGCTGACCATAGCAAAATGGCTGGCTCCAGCCAGTACTGTCTAGGCTAAGAATGACAGCAGCCAGTCCTTTTGTGAAGTACACAGTAGAGAGAAATCCAGATCTCTAGAGGACAGCTTCCCTTGTTCAACCACTTCTGACATCTCTCCCTCCTTTGAAATGATGTTTCTGTATTTATTATTGAATTTATGCAGATAAGCCACCCTTTCAGAAGTAGAATGCTTCAGGAGATAGCATCCCTCATGCTGCTCACAAATTCTGGCTCCCACAGCCTGGGAAATTGGAAGATAGCATCAGAGACATAAGGCTCAGCATATACAATCATGTTTGGTCTGAATGAGGGAAGATAGCCTTGGCCAGCACTGCACCTGTCAAGAAAGAATGAGCCACAGTCCCAGCTACCATCCTGCTTCCTGAGACCCTGTCACAAATCCACATCACCCATCAATTATCAGAGGATGGTAACTACACAGGGAAAGTGAAATCCACCTGACTGAGGCACACATCGAAAAGACTACACACACCATTTGTTTGAGGCAAGTGTTTGGGGTGGGAGTGTGATAGTTGAAACACTCAGCTTCTCACTTCTTTCTTAGATCAAAGAAAAAGAGACCTTAGAACACCACTTACCATCCTTCCTAGGTCACTGAGTAGAGGAAGAGCAAGTGAATGAGGGTCAGTCAGACCCACCTCATACTTCAGCATCTTTACAGGCAGACCAAGCATACAGGTAGGCATCAGCAAGGAAGGGAGCAAAGATGTGTGGAAAATTTTTTATTTCACAGGGTTAAGAGCCTTGGCATAGTTGTCAGGAAAAAATCAGAATTGTAGTCAGGCTAAAGGCATAGCTTTTTTTCTCTAGATTTTAAATTTATATGTAAGGAAAGCTGTCACTTTTCAGGGGTCAGGCATTCTTACTGTCACAATCAGTACAGGCCAAGTCCGATGGCTGAATTTCCCTCCCCATCTGATCCATTCAAAGATCATCAGGTTTAAGAGCTCATTTGTATGGACTTGGGTACCATTCAATGCACAAAGTTGCCGAGTGTATGATCACAGCAAGCTAAGGCTGACTGGACACAGGATTTGAGTATGAAGAAAAGCTCCCAGCATGAAAAGATGACTTGGTGAGTAAAGTACTTAACTCCAGTATTTGGAGCTGAGTTTGAATTGTTAGAACCCACAGAGAACATGGCACAGGAAAGTGCATCTGCAATCCTGGTGTTCCTACTATAAGATGGGAGATGGAGACATGAAAATCTTGGGCACTTCTGGCAGCTTGATAGTAATGCCAAGCAACAGGGAGACTTTAGCTCAAAAGAGGTGGAAGGTGGGGACATACATCGACATTGTCCAGTGACCTCTGACACGTGAGCTGTGCACACATGCATGTGTACACAAACACACATACATGTGTGCATATGCGCTCACACCAAAAATATACTAATGTGTACTCACATGTGCTTGCATACACACATGCATTCATATACACGTGTGCAGACACACACACATACAGAAGCACACACACATAGAGCTCCTTGCTGTACTAAATTTAAACTTTAATCTCCATCAGCTGGGCAGATAACAGCAAGATGAGGTTTTCATACCAAGCCTCCTATGGGCTGCATGCCCCAAGACAGTGGTTCTCAAACTCACATCTGCATGAGAATGAGATGTAATGGCTATGTTCAATCTCTCCCATACAGGACTCTTAGGCAGGCCCAGAATCCACATTTCTATCTAACTTAAGGCTATGCAGCTGCTGGCAGTGCAAGGTCTATGTCTTTGAAGATATCTACTTTTCTTTGACATAGATGCAAGCACATTATAAATCGGTTAATTTTAGGTATTTGTTCTTTAGAAAAAAATCCCTTAAAATATCTATTAAAAGATCAATCCTTTATTAGGGGACATCACACCCTCCAGTACCACCCATGATTGATTTCCAATAAAGTCCAATTTGGTAGTGGAGGTAGTAGAAAGGCATTTCAAAACCTTATGAATGGGGTAAAAGGAGGTTTGAAGTCTTCTTTTCCTTGAAATATTGCTTAAAATCATTGTTAGACTTTAGGCACATGGGCTGGACAATGCCAGGGAGGTATTATACTTTTAGTTTAGTACTCTATTATTTATTCATTGAACACATACTTATTGACTAATGACTGTATACCCAGCTTCGTGCTAGGACTGAATAGGAAACAAAGAACCAATGAACCCTCCTGGGATGTAGTGAGTAGAGGCAGGTAGATCTCTGTGAGTTTGAGACAAGCTGGTCTACAGAGTGAATTTCAGAACAGCCAGGGCTACACAAAGAGTATCTGTCTTGAAAAACCAAAAAGATAAAGGAGAAAAAGAGAGAAGATTAAGAAGAATGAGGAGGAGGAAGAGGAAGAGGAAGAAGGAAGAAGGAAGAAGAGAAGTGGAAGGAGGAGGAGGAAGGAAAGCTATTCATGCAGTCAGTGACAATCTAGATGGCTGGAGAGAAGCCCTTAACTCTGTGGACTGTGACATCTGAAGACTTTTCCCAGAAGAAAACTAGCAAAGATGCAGGCAGATGGAAATGAACATTTTTCACCCAGAAAACATTGTATGTAAAAGCCTCTTAAGCACCCTGTGGAGAGATGGAGTAGCTTCTGAACATCCCACAGGTCAGGGCTGCCGAGAAGCTCACTGAGGAGAAATTATGAAACACTGGCCAGACTTAACTAAGTAAGGTCTCATGCCTTCAAGAAGGAAAGGTGCCTGCAGCCTGAAGGTGGAGAACCCGAGGTACAAAAAACATAAAACATAAATGTGTAGGATAACAGACAGAAAAGCAGTCTTGAAGAAGTAATGACGCTTGAAGAATTTGTTTTATGGCCACTGTATGTTACATATGTGCATAAGCATGTATGTATTATGTAGAAGCATGTGCACATGAGACTGCCTGTGTAGAGCAGAGATCAACCGTGGATGTTGCTCCTCATTTGTCATCCACTAGGTTTTTTCATTTGTTTGTTTTTAAGACAGGGTCTCATTGACCTAGAGTTCACTGAGTAATTGAGGCTGGCTGTCCAGCAAGCCCCCAAGTATTTCTCTCTCAGGCTCCTTAAAGAATAAACAGTCATCTTTATGTTGTCATTTCAGGGGATTCTGGAAAAACTATGGCCCAAAATCTCCCCATCTTAGGTTCTGACATTCCACCGCTGGGGATTACTTCTTTTCAGTTACTATGTTTCTTGGCCTTAAAAAGCAAAAGGATAAGAGACATGTCTGTGTTCAGTTGTTCATGATTCCATACATCACTGTTGAAATTATAGTTTACTATCAGGCAGCTGTTGGTGAAGAGTATATTTCCAGGGCTAGAGAGACACCTCAGAGGCTGACTTAAGTGCTCTAGTTTCAGGGGAATTGGATGCCCCATTGTTGCCTCTGCATGCAGCACACACCCAGCAGGACATGCCAACAAGTAAGTACAGATTAAAAATAATCTTTAAGAGTGCATTTTCAAATGTTCTAATTCCAAAGACATGATAACTCAGACAACTGCATTTCCAAAAGTACCTTTCACCTTCTTCCCTTATAATTTTAACATATTGTGGGAGAGATTGTTTTTCAAGAACCAGACCCTAGGGGAAACACCTGTAAGATTTTAAAAACCCTGTTTTCACCTCCAAGCAATTTGGTCAGCATCTCTGAGGGCAGACACAGACATTATATTTTCCTGTTTAGGAAAACTTGGAAGATCAGAGCAACAATATCAGAAGGTCAAGGCCATCCTCAGCTACACAGTGAGAATAAGGCTAGCCTGTGCTACATGAGATATATTTTGTTTTGTTTTGTTTTAAAGCTGGAAGAAGAGGGGAGTAAGGGGAAGAGAAAATAGTACAGGAAGAGGAAGAGAAAAAACAAAAGAAGAGGACAGAGAAGAGACAGAAACTTCCCCAACCAATTCCAGTATGCAGTTACATATATGTGAAAGGCACAGCCACTTGCACAGCAGCTAAGAGGATCTTAACAAAAACAGTGTCAGTCAAGAGACTGGGCTATCTGAGAGGATCAAGTCTCAGTGTCTCTCAGAAAAAATGTCAGCAGTCAGCTCAGACAATCAGGAGACAAGCCTTACCTCCATATAAGGTCCAATCAGACCATAGCCTGTACTCAAGAATCAAGATGGATGGACAATTGAACCCTGCCAATGGCAATGTAAACATCAAACATGGCCAAGAAACTGCCAAGGGGGAAAGGTACAAAGGGGATCTAAAAGACTGTGGCCAGGTCTACACTGTTTTGAGCAAAAGTGTATCCCATGTATTTCATGAGAATTCCCACACAGCTCTGTTGTGGAATTATACCTGGGAAACCTAAGAAGCAACAATGTCTGCTGGCCCTAAAAACAGAAACCAGAGTGAACTCAGTGGGGGACACAGTGGTCTCCATGAAGAGCAGGCTCATCAAAAGATGGCTCAATGCTATCAAACACAGTGGAGATTTCCTCTTGTCTCGATCCATTTCCCAGAGACCTAAGAATGAACTTCCAATAGGAATAGATTTCAAGCCGTGCTGTCATCTTAAATTCCCTAGAGTGTCATCTTAAAAGCAAGATACAGGGCATGGGGAGATGACTCCATGGTTAAAGTATGCACTGCTTTTGCAGATAATTGAAGTTGGGTTCCCATATCTAAAAGTTTATTGACCCTGTAATTATTCCTCTGGCCTCTGATGTTACCTTACTCATATGCCATTCCCACATGTACACATACACATGTAATTAAAAATAAAATAAAATATTTTTAAAAATATGGAGATAATTGTTAGTCTCAGAAATACTTTGAATTCTACCTA
This sequence comes from Cricetiscus sungorus, assembly GCA_030556225.1. Lineage (NCBI taxonomy): Eukaryota > Metazoa > Chordata > Mammalia > Rodentia > Cricetidae > Cricetiscus > Cricetiscus sungorus. Next base: position 745,178 of record JANBXA010000124.1, on the reverse strand, counting down.
ATATATCCAAATACTTTATTTTACCAATAATATTAAAAATTAAGGAAATACTAGAGATTGTTCACCTGCCCAATACACCATCATACTTTAATCATGTTACCTACTTCATAATAATTGTCCTATTCATGAAAAGTAACCTTATCCAAATAACAAAGTTGTTGTTTTTTTTTTTAACAGAAAACATATTTTGTATTGCTTCCATTTTAGGACTGTGTTTGAATTAAAGTCAAGTATGCTCTAGCATACTTCAGGCTCTCAACAGGCCCATGTTGCTATGACTACCATATCCTGAATCCCGATGGAGAATGTTTCATTGTGGCTGACAGACAGTTCTCAGACCCCATAAATAAACAGAAAAGGTCCTGATTCTTTTCTACCAGCCCTGGGTGACCATGATCAGAACCTGGGTGCTTTTTCCTGTCATCAGGATGAAGCATAATAGCCAAAGGACAATGACCCAGTAACAAGCCACTTCCCCGCACGGTGGTTTTGGAAAGACAGCTCTCAGTCCCTCAGTTCTCTCTTCAGTTGGAAGAGAGGAAGATGAGCACCTAACTTAAAGAACTAAGAGGATGAAATAATTTCCTTGTGAAGCACTCAAAACAGTGTCCAGCACACAGTAAGTTAGCTAAAAACAGAGTTTAACAAATACACAACACTATGGATGCTGAGCAAGTGTTAAAGTACTAAGCTTTTCCTGCTGTATGATGATCTTATCAGAAGATGCTCAAACAATCTCTCACCTACAAAAAGGCAACCACATTGCTGGCTGCCAGTACAATTTCTTTCTTCACCTGAGTTCTTATTTGAAACAGAGTTCTGTGGTTCCATGCCTGAAACATCTGGAGTGTTCTACAATGTCTGTCCTTCGTTGCCCCATAAAGAAAATATTCCAGGTTCCCACAACATAAGGAAAGCATGGAACCTTTTAGGCATGCCATGCGGCCTCTGCTCACTTAGAGCTGACTTATAGACAGAAGTTCTTAGAAGTTCTTAGCCATGTGTGAGCTAAGAGTGTGAACATACATGAACACACAAAGGTGCATACAGCTCTGTCTTAACTCTTCATATTTCCACCTCTGGCTTATACTTGCTGTCATCACTCTATTTACTTCTTCACTTGTATATGGTATAATCCCAAGAGAACTCTTTAAGAGTGAGACTTACTCTTTAAGAGTTTCATCCTTACTGCAGCTCCAGCACCCAACATCTAGAGTTCAGTATTATAACCATTATATACAATCACTAAGTAAATGAACAAATGGCTGTCTGAATGTGTTCCTCCATGTTTGGATTTCTACCTCCATTTGTTTGATATCCAAAAGAACTTTTCATTTTGCAATTAGAAGGCCTTCAATTCCATATAACCATTTTTTGTGTATGTCCAACTTTTCCATGTAGACTCTAATCCCATTAATATCAGGTCACACCTTGAAGCTGAATATCAGTCCCACCCTCTTGATGTCCAGCCTAAGAACCATGCCCTATAAACTTGCCAAAGAATAAAGTAAGACTATAAATTAATTTTCTTGGGAACATATAGTAGCTTCTCTGTACAGATGATAATTTTTAGCAATGTATGTGTGTGTGTGTGTCTGTGTAGTACATATACATCTTTGTATGTTAATTATATTTCTCATTCTAATTAAATGAATCTATTTTTACAATTGTTTTCCATCCAAGACTAGAACTGTAAAGAATAATGGTAAATGTTAGATCATTAACATAGGTTTTGTTTAATTATAAGGCAGTACTTAAAAAAAAAAGCTTTGAGTCATCTTTAAAATTTTCTGCCAGGGGTACAGCATGTTACCCTGAAAATGACACTTATCTCAGTAAACACATTGCCACTGCACGTGATTGGCCCCAGTAAAGCTATCTCCAAACAAAGATCTGACATTTCTTCTAAATCTCCTAAGAAAAAAGTACATGAAAACTTAATAAGCACCAGAGATAAGAAAGCTCAAAACACTTCCTTTATTGGATAGGGCCATCTCCTAAGCATGTGACGTCTTCAGGGCCCACCCTGTTTTCTAACTTCAAACTCTATGTAGCTCTGTTCTCTGAGACATACCACAATTAAATTATAGCCTTAAATGTACATTCATATTTTCCTTCTCCTTTTTTAAAAATCTTCTCCTTCTTTTGTTTCTATCATTCTAAGACATAATGAAGTAGCTTGGTTACATACAGACACAAATACAGTTTTTCTCTGGAAGCTGGGTTCTCAAGGAATGAGACATACTGGCCAATCATGTGTAGTAAAGTTGAGTGGCAGGTAACAATCAAATCCAGTAAAGGCCAAATTATTTTCTAAAGCACTTACTGCACTAAGAGTCTGTTATGATATAGTCTATATGATAACCTATTTACTTGCAAAATGAATTGAATTCATACAACTCACCCATTCCTAAAGAAAACAGATAAAATTATGTAGCCACCTGAAAGGTTTGTGGAATGCATATTTAAAAAAATCAATATATGAGATGTTAATGTCAAACTGAGACAACATAAAATATGCTACAAGGCAAGGCTTCTATTTCCAAAAAGAAAAAAACAGGAGGAGGAGCTGAGGAAGGAAGGTAGGGAATTATCAATCAGGCTAGACTGGCCAGAGAAGAGCTGGTGGGGTCATGCTACATTCTAAGGGAATAACAGGTCGAGTTGAAGGGTGGAAAACAGCCTATTTATAATTGTATTTTTTCCACGTATGTATTGATCTCTCATTACATGCTGGGCACTATTCCCAGAGCAAGGCTTGCTGCAGAGCAAGGAAAGAACTCCCCTTAAGCAGCTGATGGGAGTGGGCAAGGACCCACCCCTTCTCCCACTGGGTTGGGAAGAGCCATGCACAGCTGCAAGTCTAGCTGTCTGTGTAAGAAAGGAAGGGACCCAGTGCTTCTCTTGAGTTCTGAAGGTTTTCCTTTGGGACGGTGGCTACAATTCCTCTTGGCTTTGTGAGATTAGATTTGCCTTGCAAACAAGGAGTTTCCTCTTAGAGTCTCCTTCATGCTTGCCATTATTAAACTACAAGAATGCAGTTAACAGCCATTACAAATCATAAAAGATTTCTCTCAAATCTTTCAAGTGTGACTCTCCTAATTATATCCTGCAGGTGAGGCCAGTCTTGACCCATTCACTATTTATAGTTCTTAAATGCAGATGGAATTTATATCACACAGGACTGTGATACAGGCTTCTTCCAAACAAAAGCTGTTCTACCCTAATACCCCTTGGTGTCAGTAAATGTCCCAAACCATTCCTCTCTGGGATATGTTCAATAAGGATCTCATCCCATCCCTGGTACAGGAACCTACAATAACCAAGTTCATCATTCAAATGATACTGCTGAGAAACAAAACCATTTTCCCTGTTAAAAATGTGATTGTTGTCCTAATTTATCTGTTTCCTTGACAGTGCTCAGGATTAATTTATTGCTCAATAAAGCAAACACTAGCAGAACTGCTGAGTGGTAGAAAACCACTATTTCATCCTAGCACAAGCAACCTGCCTTAGTTAAAAGCAAACTAGCCACTGCAAACTGGGCTGTTAACCCCGACTTCACTTGCTGTCCCAAGGACATAAAAAGGAGGCAGGTTTACAGGTTTCAGAGGTAGTGTAGGTGATTGATAATTATCAATTGTCAGGAGAAACGGAGTAGATTTGGACAGTGAGCCAATGGCCATAGGGTTCCTTCTCTTCTGTTTGATGGCAACCCCACTTCCACAGAACCAAAGAAAAAAGGAGGAAAGGATGGGACAAGTGCAGCCTTGACCTCTCATGGTGCCTGCCACCACTGCTGATTGCTCCCCACTCTTGTCATCCCACTTCCTTTGCAGCTAAAACACCATGGACGAAACAGAAAGTGCTGCTCAGGTCTATGCTTTGATACAACTCATATACAAGCTGTAGCTTGGATGCAGAAGGATTTTTCATACAAGAGTCTTTCTCATGGATGATCACTGAGTAGACCACATAAAAGGAAGCTCTTTCTATTTAGAAGTTAGATCCCCCAAGGGGCTGAACCAACTGAAGGCTCATGGGTTGCTGGTTTGGAGAAAGGAGGATGAGCTTCAAGATGCCATTTTTGACTGTGTTACTATTTCCAGAGTGATACTGGAGAGCAGGGGAGGGGGGCAAAAGAAAAAACCTTGGAAAATCTGAGCTCCTAATCTACACACAACATATCCAAAGGAATATATGTTCACAACGGTAAGGGAGCTGAATACCAAGCAGTACCTACGGTTGGATTCAGAGGCCACTGAAGGAGTCAAGATCAACTATCCTGTGTTGTAATGGGGAAACCAAGACTCAGTGAAGAATGGATTTATATGTCTTACTATTAATTAGACATTTGGACAATGGATAAAGAGGAAAAGTTCCAGAGGTCTAGTGGGCCTGCCTTTTATTTGTTAGAGGCTGGAGTGGGTATAGCTGGCCTAAGCTTTTCCTAGCCACATAAACCACACAAAACACATGAGCTATCTTCTTTAAGAAAGTCTCACATGCACTGGACAGCCACCATCATTTGGCCCTGTGTAGGTTATTTAACCATCTGGTCTTCAGATTCTTCTTTAAAAACAGCACCTCTGCTTTATAAATCAGAGATGTGGATCATAGGTGTGGGCTTCAGCATAGATCTAGGCTTGGTAGGTTAGGAAGCACCATCCAAAGAGATTCTCAACAACCTGCAGACAGTACTGAGTGAGCCCTTCGTACACTATGCTCTTCCCATGTGCCTGCCCTGTAGCATTACCACAGAGTACTGTGGTCATGCTGTCCTTCTGTATGTCCTGCCCTTTCCTCTGTATCACTGTCCTTGTGCTTTGGACATTTCTAAGTCAAATTAGTTATTTGAACACAAATACCAACACACTGTACAGTGACCAGATAACCAAGATAGCTACTAGACTGCTAACAGACAGGTGGCATAGATATTATAGGAATGCTAGGTACACTGATTTGATTTCATCTTCATTGTGCTTCTCTGAATGGTTTGTTGTTGTAACTATCCAAATATTTGCAGAAGGTAGCTAACACAAGGGTGAAAGCTAATACCATTTTTAGCTTGAGAGAATGTAGAACCTAGAAGACAAACCTCTAGCCTTGTCTATGATGTGCTTTCTAGACTAAGGTAACTGAGATGGGAAGCTTTGCCTGTAATGGTGCCATTCCATAGACTGGGGTCCTAACTTGGTAAAAATGGAGAAAGAAAGCTAAACAGCAGCATTCATCTCTCTCTGCCTCCTAACTGTAGACTTCTCAGGAACAGCTATCTCCCAGTCTTGTCCCCATGCCTTTGCCACCATAATGGGCTATACCCTCAAACCGTGGACCCAGATAATAATTCTCAAAGTTGCTTTGTACTCAGGTGTTTTTTTTCACAGTAATAGGAAAAATCACTAATAAAATGGGTAACTGAAACAGCAGAAAGAAATAACGGGAAACTGCTGTACTAGATTCCAGATGTCCTGAGTTATATGAAATGTCAATCCCAGATTTACACAGACTGAACCAGGATCCACCCAGAATCTGGATTCACAGAGGGTGAGTATTCAAAGGCTGTACTGGGTCCAGCTTGAGAATACACCAATAAGAGAATAAATATAATTATGAGTGAATACAACAAATATATAATGGATTATAATTTAAATTAATGTAACATTATAGAATACAAAATATGCATTTTATACCAAACCCTATTCTATACACTTTATTTAACTGTCTCATTTAATCACCACAAGTGTTTTACTATCCCCACCAAACAGCTAAAGAAAGTGAGACTCAGACTGTTTTCCAATACCACACAGCCATTAAATGGCATAGAGCTGGGACTTTCACCAGTCTCCCTGACCTGCTGGACAACTGTATGGCTGGCTGTTCCCTGTGAGGTCTCTTCAGAGTCAGCAAAGATATTCTCAGCCCACCACTCTTGATTTCCAGAGGTCTTGTCCTCCATGGGAGAAGATTCTTCCTTACCCAGGAAAGCAGAGACAAAATGAGGAGCCCATAGCATCCTCTCGTTGTTTTCAGGACTGTGTTCTAGGTACTGCTTGTATGAAAAGGGGCATTCTGTGGGGCTCAGATTCTAGTGCCTTAACAAAGTCAAGCACAATAGAGAAGCTATTCCATGGTCACATCTCTGTGATTTGGCTATGCCTGGATGGGTTCAGCTGTTCAAAAATGGATCTCTTTTACAGTATTCTAAATGATTGGTGTCACCTTTTGTTGTTGTTGTTTTGTTTTGTTTTTTGAGACAGGGTTTCTCTGTAGCTTTGAATCCTGTCCTGGAACTCACTCTGTAGACCAGGCTGGCCTCAAACTCACAGAGATCTGCCTTCACTGCCTCCAAAGTGCTGGGATTAAAGGGTGCAGCACCACCACCGGCTCTGGTGCCACTTCTGTAAGGAAAAAAATTCGCAAAGTAGTTTCCTCAACACCCATTTGCCAGAGGTCTAGAGACACTGGGACTGATCGAAAGGCAGCACTCAAATTCTGCTACCAGCAACTGGTCTCCAGGAAGTTGAAGGTAGAGTCCATCTTGTTACTTACTCCTTAAGCTTGCAAGTCATTAAAAGGAGTTGGAGCAGCTTCCCACATAACTGGCTCTGTCACTAAAGCAGAACCTTCAGGCCAGCTTCTCATTATTCCCACTGCACATATGTATATCCATGGCACCATCATCTTCCACTGAGTTACTGTAGTGTTGCTGCTGCAATCCATGCTCCTGCACTTGACCCTAAACACTACAGTGGCAGGGGGCAATGGTGTATTGTCAACAGTGATTCCTCAGGCTGCCTCTGTCTACTACCATCTGCATAAACACAGGGTATCAAATCTTTCTTTTCCTGAAGATGCAAAGAAAACTAGGGTACTAGAGATCTTTACTTTCCATACAAATAACTAGGTTTATATCCTTCCATGAATCAATGTCAAGAGCTATTCACGAAGCTCACATCCCACCAGAGCCATTCTCATTCAAAATGAGCACCACATATTCATCCAACCTGTCCCCCGACAATATGTATAGAATGGCATGCTCTGTTGCAAACCTTTAGGACTATCTATGTAACTTAGCATGAGTTAGATAATTGGAAAAGAATTTGTTCAGTAGCTACTATGACTCTACACCTGCTAGGTGCTGAAGAGCACAGCAAAAACAAAAAACAAAAAACAAAACAAAAACAAAAAAAACCCAAAACAACAGCAATAACAAAACAAAACAAAAAAAAAAAAAAAAAAAAAAACCAGAAAATGTAATTCTGTCCTTCCAGGAATATGTATTGCCCACAGGGAGACAAATGAATATCTCACAGATGCCCAGACCACCTTATCAGATTGTCCATGGCTGAAAGAATGGTCATATCAAGCACAAAGCTAGATGATAAACAACCCCAGGAATTAAGAAGCAAACCAGCAGTGTGACAAGACTGGCTGGGGAAATGCTCTGCCTAACACAAACGAAGTGATCAATATGAGGTATACAAATGAGTATTAATTAGAAAGGGGTCCCCAAAGATAGCCAATACCAAACGCTCTGAATTCAACAGCTTCTGCCTTTCTTGCAAAATGTAGCCTCATTCCAAGATTCTAGAAATGTATAGAGATAGTGAAGACTAAAAAATGTTCTCTCTGCCACATTGGGTCCCCAAAGAAAATACAATAATTAAAGCACAGTATGAAGGATTTAGTGTGATGAAGGTTCATAACTCCATGATTTGAGTTTAAGAATGTTCCAAGAAGGAAACTGAGGGACAGCAAAGCCATGAATGTTTCATAGCTAGAAAGACAGTAAATCTCATAGTTTTGAGCCTGCATCCCTCTGCTGGCTGGTTTTCTGATGTGAAGTAGATGAAATGGACATAACATATTATATTGCTGATCTGTTATAGATGCTTCCCCAGAAGCAGCTCTTCCTTAGAATGAGAATATTACCCGTGAAGCCCCCCGTGATTAATAGGAACAGTCAATACTAGATAAGGCAGCCTCACAAGAATTTTCACATTTCTGCTCCCTGCCCCCACCCCCAGTCCTCCTTTTTACCATCTGTGGTCAGTAAGCCAAGGAATTCCATTAAGCTTTGGTAAGATTGGTTTTGAGCAGTTTGGCAGGTCTATTAAGACAATGTGCGTTCTGCCACATTCAGAACAATGATCACGTCAACTAGTGTTATGGCTTGAATCTCCAACAGGCTCAGTTTTCAAATGTCCAGTGGTGCTTGTTATAGTGGAAGTTTCAGCCCAGCCCTGGGCATTCACACACCCAAAGAGTCTGGGATGTTATGATGGATTTCCACCCTAGTCACCCTCCAAACCCTGCTGCATATCAGAAAGCCCGCCAAATGATGACCCCCAGAGATCCTCAAGACCACTCCCATGGTATTTAAACTGCCTCCCAGAAAATAATCTCTTGTTTTTTCAGGTCTCCCTTTCCCATCTCCTCTCTGGGGGACTGGAAGGTCATCTGGGAGCATTGTATCCATTGAATGTGTGCTTTTTCTAATTCGGTTTGATTTGGTCTGATTTGGATTGCTGTATCAGTAGAGAAGCTTATCGGGGTGTAGAAATTTTTCAGTGATACTTTAGAATGTTCTAGAAATGTTGAGAGGTGGTGGCACATGAGGAGTGGGTATCTTTGGGGACAGACTCTCTTCCTAGCCACTTGCTGTCATTTTCTGCTTCCTGATTGGTCATGCTATGAACAGCTGTCCTTTTCCACATGCTCCCACTATCACGAGGCCCTATCCAAGTACATGGGACCAAATGACTAAGGACTGATTCCTCTGAAGCCCTGACCATGGTAAATCTCTGGTAGGCTCCTTCAGTCACAGTATCAGAGTGGGAAGTTGGGGGGGGGCGGGCAACTAATACAAATACTAAATATTTCAGAGAAGGAAAACTGGACTGAGAAGTAAATGAACACCAAAAAAAGAATCCCAATGTGGCCTTTGAAAACACGTCCACGAAGGGACCCTGCCTGCCTCAGAGGAAATTAATGGTGGGAAAGAAGAAGACAATAAAGAAAGATCTAGAAGATGACTTCACCCACGCTGTCCCAATCCCCCGACAAAGGCAAAGGGCAAGTTTTATCTTATTAACAAACAAACAAACAAAAACAAAAACAAAAACAAAAAACCCACACAACACTTCACTGGCTCCTATCACTAGTGAGCTGAGCCTCAAATGAACTTTACAAATAATATTTATAATAATACTTATTTTATTGACTCAGAGAGGCAAGGAGATAAATGCCAAGCCAAAGGTCACACAGGAAATGCCAGGTCATCTTAAGAATAAAATACAGGGTTCTGGAAAGAGTTAAGAGCATTTTCTGTTTTTGCAGAGGACTGGGATTTAGTTTTCAGCATCCACATGGTACCTCACAACCCTCAGTAACTCTAGTGCCAGTGGCTTCGATGCCCTCTTCTGGCCTCCATGGCTACACATGCATATACACAGGCAAACATACACACAAATTTAAGAAAATCTTTTGGAAAATAGAGTAAAATTAGGACCTTTCCTTCCCAGACATTGGTCTACCATTCAAGGCCCCAGCAACCAAGTGCCCTCAAGAATTTCCCGATTCATCCCTATCCAGTAGATAACTTCACTGGTGTTTGTCCTTTTAAATTCCCAATTGGAAACAGACATACCTGGGTTTGCCAATGTGTTGGAGGCATCACACATTACTCACTCCTAGAAACACATGATGCTGTAAAGAAGGAAACGGACTGGGGCAGACCCCAGGTCATACCTCTGTTTATGTAGTTCTTACTTTACAGAAGTCATTTCACACTTCTGTGTATTGCAGGTAAATGACAGTGCCTCAAATAACCCCTACCTACAGACTTGAAAATTCTGTTCTATCCAAGAGAAGTTCTGGTAACCTCTCCATCTGTTGGTACAGGAACAATTTTCTCTTCCTTTACCATCCATTTTAATAGTCCCAATCTATCTATGTATCTGTTCTTTTAACTAATCATGACATCTGTCTGGTTTGCTCATTGATCAAGCAATGGGACAAAATCTTTAGCATATCTTTGCTTTGATATCTGAAACTCATGATTTTACACCAATGAGACCTCGGAAATGATCCATAGTTAGAAACATAGATGGGGGCAGCAAGAGATGTTAGAACTCAGAAGGTGAAAACAATAAAGAGGATGAAAATTCCCCTTGCTTGTGTAGATACACAGCTCTCTGAGAGCAAGCTCTGGAAGTTTTCTTATGGAAGCAAACCCATAAATAGAGATCATCTCTAGCTTGTTACCACCTTAATCTTAATTCAAATAAAAGAAATACTACTGTGCACATGACCTTAGCTCTGGCTATGCCAGACACTCGGTAGGCTGCCATTCAAAGGACTGATACAAGTCTTTATGAAGGCTTTTGTCTAGCCTTTAGATGGACAGCAGCTTCTTTTGGTTATCCATGGCCTGGTATTTGTGTCCCTTCCTTATTTGTGCCTTCAGCTGGGAACTTTTGTGCACTGTTCAACTGTGTACAGGTCTGGATAGAAGAAAGAATATTCAGAATTCAGAATCTAGAAATACAACAAAAACACAAGGTCAGACTTTTTGCTACTCAAAAAGTCAAGAGAGACTATGTAAGGATTGGATGATAGTGCAGCATTGAGGCAAGTCACTGACTATGATATCCTTCTCCTTAAATTGAATTTACACAGGAATATTAAGATACTAGAATTATAAAAAAAAAACAATTTAAACTTCTATTTCAAGAGCTTGGCACAGTTCTGGAATCTTCTTCAGGAGAGACTGATATAATAGGGGGAAAAATTGAATGAAACACCAGCATTAGTATTCTGAAACCATCTGTAATTGCCTTTTAAAGAATTCCTAAATTAGGGTTATAATAGCTCATGATAAACATTTATTTATTTCTCACATGATCAGAGAATAAGCACAGCATACCAATTTTTTCCCCATTGTCTCATGAATTTTTCTTAAGTGGTCTCATTTATTGTGAGTTTTTGATTTGTAGAATGAGTTAATTATGTTCTTGGAGGTTTAATAAGATCCAGCAACTTAAGTGATAATCTGACTGTCTTGGAACTGACTCAGGAAACTTGGGGTTTTTTTGTTTTGTTTGGTTTGGTTTTTGTTGTTGTTGGGTTTTTGTTTGTTTGCTTGCTTTTTAAAGGAATTAGTGCATTTGGCTGAGCTGACTACAAGTGTATTTATAGGAGATACACATTCTCCTATAGTTGAATATAGATAAATATGAAGGAACATTATTGATGGACTTTGAAGAAAATTCCTTTAAAAAAATTTCTATTAACACATGAATTTTGATATATAGCTAAGCCAAGTGTATCCAAAGTCCAGGAGCCCCAGTTATCTAGACTGTGTAGGGAAGAGTGTTAAAACCTATTCTGCAAGGAGCCTACTGGGAGATTTCTGGAAATGAAATGATTTTTTTTAATAGGCAGGAAGGAAGGAGACAAGAAGAACACAGACACAGAGATGAGAATTGGGATGTCACACAGGGTTTGGCTTTAGTCTCAATCACCTGAGCATAGGACAGTGTATAGCTTTTCTTTCTTCTTCTTTTTTTTTAAATGGGTATGTGTATATTCATGCTTGAGGACGTGTTCTACATGTGTGTATACACTCATGAGCACATGCATGTGGAGGCCAGAGAACCCCAGGATCACTGTTTACCTCCTTCACTAGCCAGAAACTCACCAATCAAGGTTAGTGGCTGGCCAATGAACCCCGGGGATCTTCATGTCTCTAACTCTTCAGTGCTGGGGTTGCAAGTATGTGCTACGATTCCCAACATGTTTACATAGGCTCTGGGAATATGGCAAGGTTCCTCATGCTTGGAAGATAAGCAATCTACCTACCAAATGACCTATCTCCACAGCCTTCTTTTCTGTAACTTTTTTTGTTTTCTTTTGCCTCACTATACTCTCAAGTTACCGATGAAAACAAGCTGGAATGACATGGATCTTCTCTTAGTACACCTCCCAGAGGCCATTATGTTACATGAAAGGTAACAGATGAGTGCCAGCCAGAAAACTCTCATGGTCTATGAGCCCAAGCTGGTTCTGCTCCTCAATGGTCATGTGTCATTGAAAGTTACTTTATCTTTAAAATAAGGCAATTGGTGCAGTATACATTTCATTGGGGATGCTTGATGAGTAACCAAGGTGCAGGAAAAATGCTTACTCAACAAGATGTTCCCAGCTTGAGGGAGGAAACAGCTCTTTCTTACCCTCCACCCCCACCCTGCCAAATCAAGTCATCATTATGGCCTTATGCAAGGTCTCACACACTTTTCTACCCCAACAACACATTTAAAATTAGTTTCTTCCTAAACACTTAATCATGTCGTACTTTTCCAGATCACTGTCACCTTACCATGACAGAGACATGGGCTTGAGGCTGATTCCTCAGGTTGAGAAGGATGTTAATGACTGGTAGACCTTGAGGGAGACTATCACCCTGTAGTCAGGAAAATGTAAATAGAAATATCTTTCTTACCACATAAGTCTGTCATCTGATACTAGGTCAGTGCAACACCCCAAACAATGCCATATGCCCCTGATCATTTTTCAGAGTGTCATCTTGAGTAGCTTCCATTGCAGTCTTTGATGCCCAAGAATACTCCTGAAACACTTGTAGGAAGGCTCCCAATTAGTTCTAATTCATTCATTTCTGAAACTACTGAGTGAGGCATTTGACTCCACAGAATTTTCAGGCTTATGATTCCCACTGGCCATAAATTACATTGTTGTTAGTTTATCAGTGAAGCTTCAACAATCTGACCGGGTATGGTGTGTGAATGAAGACTGTCAAGGCTTCATGCATCCTTTCTCAGACAACCCCCACGACATTATGTTTCAAAGATAATGGCCCACGCCTTCCATCTCTGTCTATAAAGTGTTTCCTTTAAGTACTCTAGATGAGAAGTATCACTGGCTAAGGAGTATAACAGACAGGCAACCACATTTCACCCTGAGCTATGGCCTTCATCCTGTGCAAATACCATATTCACTTAAAAGGAGTACCTCATGGTGGACAGGAGGAGGACTACAGGCTGGATCAGAACTAGCCTGCTTGGCAGATTTGAACTCACACAGCCCTCACTCAGTTCTCACTGTTCCAATAAAATAGATGAAAACATAAAGGTAAAGTTTATGTAACTTTAAAATAGATGAAAACATAAAGGTAACAGTTCCCCCTGTGTGTCCAAACTCTTCCCTACAAGTGCAAACAAAGCTGACTCTTTGCACTCAAGGAAATAAGCATCTTGTGGAGGTAATTTAGGAGCAGAACACCCACACACACACACACACACACACACACACACACACACACACACACACAAGAACATGCTTCACATTAATGGAGCTTTTGCTGAGTCCACACATGTTACCCATCCACAGAGGGAGGCACTATATCTACCTGAATTTCATCTTCCCTAGCTGTCACATCAGCTCTAGCAAAAACAGATGATGATGGTGCCTAGTCCAGGAGTGTGACATGTGACAGGAGAAGATGATTTGGGATGTTCAATTGAAACACAGTTCATTCATATAGGCAACTGGAAGTTCATTATCTGCCCTGTGGACTGAGCAAAAGCCAAAACTCAAAAGACTGTCTGAGCTTATAAGAAAATATATTGCTGGATCACAAGTGCTTATTTTCTAGAGCAGCAGTTCTCAACCTGTGGGTCATGACCCCTTTGAACGTTGAATGGTTGAATGACCCTTTCACCGGGTCACCTAAGACCACTGGAAAACACAGATATTTATATTATGATTCATAACAGTAGCAAAATTACAGATATGAAGTAGCAATGAAAATCATTTCATGGTTGGTATCACCACAAATGAGGAACTATATTAAAGGGTTGCAGCATTAGGGAAGTTGAGAACCACTGGCCCAGATAGTGTCAACACTAAAATAGTCTACAAGGAGACAGAGGTTTCCTGGGATATAAGAACACCTAGCCCAGGACATGTATAAAAGCAGGAAGCCTTCACAGAGCTCTCATCTCCCAGCACCTCACATGTGTCAGCTCAAAGGGATGACAGGTCCTTGGATCATTCATCGTGTAGGCAGCAAGCTCTTGAGGCAAAGGCAGTTACCACTGCCTTATCTTTAGCTCTCTATTAGCGAACTTGTCATCACTAAGCCAGGTTGTTTGTCACCAGGACAATTGGATAGAAATCACCAGCAACCAATGTGGGTGGGGGTAGGCACAGAAATAAGATGACAAAGATGAACTAGTGAGGGACCAAGCAACAAAGTCTGTTATCACTCCCAGTTGGCAAATGGATAGCTCCTGCTAAACATGCAGTCTAGTTAAGAAGCTGCCTCTTATGAAGACAAGAGTGTCATTATGCAGATAAAGGAACACAACAGAAATGTAGTCAACACTCCTACTCCATCTACAAACAAGCAACATCCCTCTCTAGTGACTTGTAGTTGTGGATCAAACACTATTACTATTGTCTAGACAAGGCAGGAGAGATAATAAAGATTTCCAATCAATAGAGCCTAAGAGAAGATGGTCTATGAAGCTAATCAGCTCACTCTGCAGTGTGAAGAAATAGTGAAGGAACTCAGGGAACACTCCAGCTGTGGAGGCCTCCAGGCACATCCCTGGACCTTCATAGACCTCACTCCCCATAAAGTGAGATCCTCAGATGGCCAACTGTTCTCAACCTCAATAGGACAAAATAATAGTCGTGTCCAAATCTGGAGTACCTCAACCTAGCTTCCAGTGAAGGTTTGGTATTTGCTGGTTGCCTGTCATATTTGTTGACTTATTGCATCTTACAGTAAGTCAATGGAGGACATACTATTGCCACTCCCATTTGAGCCCTGGGGAAGTCAGGGCTCAGAAGGTTGACAGTGAAGCCCAGAGCACCCAGTCTGATGAGAAGGAAAGCAAACGGTCTGTATCCAGAAACGATCTGCAACAAGTGGACTCTTCATAGTCTAGTGACTCTACATAGGACTTCATAGGGTGGAGAATAAGGCTCAATTGGTAAAGTCCTTGCCACATAAGCACAAGATCCTGAGTGTTTCCAGAACTAACATGAAAGCCTAGCATGGGAGTTTAAATCATTAACTACAACAGCATTACAGTTAGAGATAGGGACATCCCCAAGACTCACTGGTCAGCCAGTTTAGCCAAATTCATGAGCTCCAGGTTTAATGTCTCAGAAATTAGGGACGAGAGTGATTAAAGAACACATTTAGCATAAACCTCTGACTTCACACATACATATGACATACTACAGCTGTGTGTGTATGCACATATACAAATACAATTAAACTAGTGGTTCATACTAGCTTTCTGTGATAGTAAATTGGCTGACAGACCAACAAAAGAAAATCTGAGGTTTTAAGTGCAAGGCTATTCTGACTGCACATGCTTTCTAGAGAAAGAGAAATGCAGGTTCAATGACACCACCTGGGTTTGTTTCAACAGTGAGTGTCAGCTGCCAGCTGGGCCAGTGAGAAGACTGACTGATGCTACCTACAGACCAGGTGGCATGTCTCCATTCTCCATCATAGCATTGGAGTTCATAATTCCTCCTTGCTTTGGGAAAGAACATTACTAGTCAACTATTCTTTTGAGGGGAGGACCAAAGCCCTGTCTGGCAGCAGTGACAGCCCTGAGCCTGAAGCAGCAGGGAATGTGGTGTCAGACTTATCTCTTTCAGCTCCCTGGGAGGTCTTCTGGTGGCTGTCAGACATATTGATAGATCTATTCTCCCAATTACCTCTGTGGCAGGCAAAATTCACTGAAATAGGTGTGTATCCACCTTAAGCCAATCTGTTTTCTATTCTAATGCAGATAGCTCCATTCTCCCAAAGGCTGAGGCACTCTGTAAGTGTGAGAGGATGTCAGAGTTCCATCAGGCATTACAGCTTCCAAAATGCTGATTGCCAGCCGACATCTGGAATCCCAGCTGGCCTCCCCTTGCCTGCACATCTGCCAACTGTTCTCAGGTAAAAGACGGACGATAGCAAAGTTACCAAGGGCCACTAGGTGTCAGTATCTGGGGCAGAAATAAATGACAATTTCAGAACCTAGTCCTGGAGGGAGAAAGTTATCATTTAATAAGCTATCCAAACTCTCCCAAGCTCAAACAAAAGAAAAACTATGGCCTGATAAACAGGACCCCAAAAGATGTCTACTGTCCCAGATATAGTAATAGCGAATCTAACCAGTGCCTAACCTACTTGATTATGAAAACTCTCTTTTGTTATGGTTTAGTGGATGTCATTTCAACATGATGCAAATTTAGCAGATAGAGTTTGGTAGTATAATTACAAGGGACTTCACATAGAATCTTTAAAACACATATTACATCAACATATTCCTTCACAATACAACTCATGTCCCAACATGAATATTTAACTACATCTTTTCTTTCCATTTCTGGTATGAAATGGATGAGTCTTAGTGATTCTCTTCAACATGGGTTTTAGCACCTAACACACACACACACACACACACACACACACACACACACACACACACACACACACACACACAAAAGAAACCAGTCTCAAAATGTCATGTAATGTAGGCTCTACTTATTTGACTTTGGAGTTTCTGTTCATTTGCTTGTTGAACTATTATTAACTACCATTAACTGTGTAGCCAGGCTGCCCTCAAACCCCTACTGCAGTGCCTCCTGAGTGCCAGGATTATAGGCATGCAATAACACTCTACTGAAATTCTCTAAAAGACAAAACTATAGTGGTGGATGGTTGCCAGGGATCAGTCTGGTGGGTAAAGGGATTGTTCAAGTGACATGTTGATCATGGCAGAGGCACAAAGATGGTGCTAAATGCCATAAGCTTCCATACTAAAAGAAAATCTTGACTGCATAACAAACAACTGAAAGAAAATTCTTAAAAAGTCCATGAATGAGCTAGCTTGTCTTTCATTTCTTCTAAATTAGATAACATTTACAAAATTAAGGATGAGATATGCAGAATTTTAAAGAGCTGCAGCTGAAGTAGAGGTTAGATGGAATGACATATTAAAGTGGTTTTAAAATGCAAAGGGCATAGAAGAGGGCCGAGTTGTAGCGGTGAGGCCAAAATAAGCCAGATCTGTCTATGTGCCCTCCCACCCAAGGACAACCCAAGACCTGGACCATCTACCCTCCTGCCAGCTAGCCATTGCACTTGAATTGTAGCGTTTCTTGTATGGAAAGGGGACTCTAAAAGGAGGTTGTGTCTTCCTACACTTGCTTTCCAATGCAGTTGTTTAAGTGCAGAGACCCATAATTGAGAGCCAGCTATTTTCCACCAATGCTCTAAATAGGACAAGTTTGTCCTTCAAAACTGCAAGGACTAAGGTCATGAGTGAAGACTGATGAGATTTCGGTCTTGTGGGAAATTCCACTTTCTGGTGGCTCTGTTGGTGCCTGTGAAGAGTAGCACAATGACTCTGCCTTTGAAGATGCAGGGAACAAAGAGACTTAACCAAACCTTTTGAACATTCGAGAAGCTACTGTCATCCTGAGCTTGACTGGTCTTGGGATCTGCAGGGAAGAGGTTAACTGACTTGAAAGTGGAAGATCTTTTCTTACCAGTGTCTCCTAAGGCTGTCCTGGACAAAGACTGCAAAGATCTAGAGATTCAATATACAGGGTATCTGCCAGACACAGCATTCTTCAAAAGGAGTCTGTCACCTACCTCACTATCATATTAGTAATATGGATAACCATCCAGAGATTGTACGCACACACACACACATACACACACACACACACATACACACACACACACACACACACACACACACACACACCACTCCACACATATTCCTCTCTCTTTCTTAACACACTTTTTGGTTTTGTTACCCCTGAACTTAGCACTAGTCCCACAGGCTGTTACAATCACTTGTGTAACTCAATGGAAGTTACTTCTCAGAAATGTCTCAATTACAGGCTGGTGTCATTGTTCCATTAGAGGTTTCAATTGAAGTCCCTGGCTTCTAAACTGCTAAGGTTTCCTATAATAAAAGGTACTTTTAGAGCTTTGATAAAGCTCCAGTCAACCCTAACATTTAAATAGGAAAAAAACCATTGTCTCTCAACCCTTGCAAAGCTCCGGGGACAGGCACCCAATGTACCCACCACAGAATAAAGGAATACAGATAAAAATATGTTCTCCATAAATGATCCACATATACAAGTTGAAGAAGACTACAAGTGTCTTAAAAGCAGACAACCCATAGGGGAAAATGCATGGAAAATCTATGATTACTCCTTTAGAGGGCAAAATGTCACCAGATGAAAGAGATGTATCAATTAGTGGCCACAGCCTCCTTTGCTCTTTCCCAGTGTTTTTTGGGGAAAAGGGCATTTTCACATGCCATTGCTTTATCTGTGTTTTGTTTTGGTTTTGGTTGTTTGTTTGGGAGTTTTGTTTTTTGTTTTTGTTTTTGTTTGTTTGTTTGTTGTTTTTTGTCATTTTCCACTGCAGCCAGAGTGTTCTGAATTCTACCTTATGGGCAAGTTCAGGAGCCCTTATGTGAGATGAATCCTTTGGAGCCTCCAGATAAGGAGGACTAGAAATGTGGGTGCGGTTCATCCCCAGCTGCCTTCCTCCTTTACCACCCTGACTTCAGAGTTATAAAATCTGGGGCTCCTGGAAGATTCCCAAATGTCGCAAATTTTGAAACCAAACCAAAGAATGAAAGTTTAAAATTGCCTTCAAAGGAGTCCCTTAAGGAACACAATATCATGCATATAAAAGTGTCAGTGGGCCCGGATGAAAGAGCTCATGACACAGTGGTATTTCCAGAAATAAGACTCCTCTCTCCTCAGGGAAGAACTGACTGGGGTATACCAGGCATACAGCCTTCTGGAGCAAAAAGAGATTACTACAGAGTCCCAGCACTCAGAACTGGGCCCCTGGAGTGTTACTATTGAGATGAAATGGGTTCTTTGTTAGAACTGACATTGGAATTGACTAAGGCAAGTGTGTTCTATGTGTCCATCCATTCTGTGGTCATTCACTGGAGCTGTAGGGGTGTAGCTCAATTGGTAGAGTACTTGTCTGTATACACAAGAAGACCCTGAATTTTATTCTTAACACCATATAAAACTATGGTGGTGCATCCCAGTAATCCCAGTATGCACAGGGTAGAAGTAGGAAGTCTTTGGCTCTATAGAGAGTTAAAGGTCAGTCTGGCCTATGCTGAGAGAATAAAAAATCAGTTATTTGGGGAGTGTTATGTGCTGGTGACTGTGAGAGACAATGGGGATGAAGTTACAATCATGAGAATGTTCTCAGATTCTCAGACTGGTCCCCATCCCATATCATCTTGTCTGGCTCTTGACTTGGGGGTTAAATTAACAGAGTTTGTTTCTTGGGCACCCCAGTCAATTGCTTACTTTGATTCAGCCAATGAAGATAACCACAAAAAGGGAGAGAAGAGCTGGAGTCAGCCTTCCTATCTCCTTAGATCCCTTCCATAAACTCCCCCATGATGCTCTCACTTCTGAAATTTTAGCCCTAGTCCTTCTCACATATGGTGGAATTTACAAGTGATGTGGTTGACTTTTTCATTCCTCCTAAGCAAGGACGCCTAGCCCCCCACTGACAGTCCATCTCTTAAACTACCTGGTTTTATCAGCTGGAATCTGACCTCTATAGGAACTAAATAAAGCCAACCAGATCCCTACCTTCTGACACTCACACTTGAACAGTGGCAGGCCATGAAGTAAACAAATAACCAAATAATAGTAACATTATCTTATAGCTACAGACAATGAGGATATGAAGGAAACTAGTACCATGGACACAGGATCGGGGTTTGGGACAAGCTGTGTCATGACTAGAAGACATTCCAGATGGCTGATTACTGAAGACTACAGTAGATTCTACTTATGGCAGGCCAGGGCCTGAGTATTCCAATACAAAAGAATCAAGGTTCTCAGAAAGAGCTAACCTGGTGTAACTAAATGCTACAATCAGGCCTGGGTGTGTGTGTGTGTGGTACAAGCAGTGAGAAGCTAAGCAATGTGTAATGAAATGAGAGAGTGAACATGGGTAAAGATATGGCAGGGCATGGGGAATTAACAACTGATTTGGTTGAGTTTCTGTTTTTGGGGATCTATAAATATTAGAGGCTTATGGATGCTAGGCAATAGCTCTACTCCTAAGTTTTAGTCCTAGGGCACCCCTATTTTATTTGTTTGCTTTCAAATAGCACCTCATTGTACTGGTGGTCTTGAACAGACTCTGTATCCCAAGCAGGTACTAACCTAAGATTCTCCTGCCTCAGCCTCCTAGCAACTAGGATTATAAACCTGCACTATCAGGCTTAGTTTGACTGAGTTTTCATATGTGTGTCTGTGTGTATGTGTGCATGCAAAAACCAGATAAGCTCAGGTGTCATCCGAAGGAATGCCATTCACTTCCTTAGCCTGGAGTGTACCAATTTGGCCTTTCTAGCTGGCTACTAAGCCCCAGGGATCCTTTTGTTTCCACCCCATCCCATCCCATCCTACCCCATCCCACCCCACCCCACCCCGGGCTGAGATTATAATCTTGTATTATTATATGTAGTACCTTCACAGGGGATGTGGAAACATAATGGAGGCCCTGCCACTTCTAAAGCCAGCAAGCAATCTATGTGGTTCTTGTTGAAAAGACTCAAACACCAGAAAGCCTTATATTGCTAGACACCATGTTGTGTGGTCCAGACTTTGCCTCAAGACTAGTAGTCAGGTACATATAAAGATGCCTCAACCTGTCTTTCCAGGCCATTAGAGAGATGCACAGTTCCAGGTTTATTCTGCCTTCTGCACCTCCTCTGTGAAATTATCCAGGCTCTTCCTTATTTTTTCCAAGTAATAAATGTATGCTTCCATGCAAGGATGAGGGAGAGGAAAAAAAAAACCAGTCATATGGTCCTTGTGGAGCCTGTCTCCCCGAGATGCTACTCATCTGGCATTTGTGTTGTTTGCACCTTTAATCAGAAGGCTGTTATGCTATCTCTGCTGGGTTTCTGTACACAGTTTTTCTCTAATGAAGCAACAAATCACTTTCACAAACAATAGCAGTGTCAAATAGATATGTCTGGCCCCAGCCAGCATGACTGCAATCTCCCTACAAATGGAATATCTCTGTTAGAACTATCTGACAACCCCCTGATTGGAGATGTCATTCTGTAAATATGTTTGTCTTATTGGTTAATGAATAAGGCACTGTTAGCTAATAAGGAAGCAAGATAGGTGGGACTAAAAGAGGTGGAGGATTCTGGAAAACAGGGCAGAGTCACCATGTGATCTCAGGAGGACTCGAGTCTGGCCTTCTCGGTTAAATAAGATCTTGTAGAAATACATATATTAGTAATTATGGGTTAATAATTTAGATGGAGCTAGCCAATAAGAAACACTAGTAACCAGCCAACAGTTTTATAATTAGTACAGTCTCTCTGTGTGTTATTTGGGGCTTACATGGCTGTGGAACCAGACTCGAGGGAAAGTGCTCGTAACACTCCCCCCCCCCAGCACAATGATTTAATCAGAGTCTCTGTCCTGCCTCACTTTGTGATTCAGAGAGACAAAGAAACAAGTAGTTTACAAGAAATATGGTGTGGTGTTCTTAGCCTGTGACACAGTATCTTAGTATTTACTATGTAATAAATGTTATGAGTCAATATACAGATCTTGGTTGCAATTCTGGCAGTGGATCTACAGTGGTGTTACATGCAACCCTGCCAGAGAAGGCATAATCAGAGCTCAGGTGATATGGAAAGGGACTAAGAACAAAAGTACAGGTGGTCTCCAGGAGCCAGGAAATGTGAGGAACAGATTCCCAGTTAAAATTCTAGTCCTGCTGATACCTGTTATCATCCATAGACTACTGTGAGAATTCCGACTTCCAACACTACAAGATGCTTTTGTGCTTTTTAAATCATTGGGTTTACAGTGATTTGTCATAGTAGAGGCTAGAAGCTAACAGATAAATACACCTTTGAAATCAGTCTACTTCACAAGGTAAGATGGGTACCATAAGCTAGATCTGTCTCATGAAGCAACTCCCCTGCCTGCTGACTGATTAGGCTTCGAGGTGTAGGGAACTTCCTATGGTACCATAGCTGCCTCAGAATCTGGTAAGTGGCAAGCAACAGCCTTGGCTGGGTAAAGGCAGACTTCTGGACAGATCTGTCATCCCTGCCCACTGTGGGGACACCAGTCTCATGGCTGTCTGAGCAGAATGGCATATTTGCCTGGATTATAAATTAGTGTCACTGGTCAAACAGGTGGTGGGGTTTTAAACTGTCAGAAAAATGTTTGAGGAGTTACCAAGAAGAACAAAGCTTCACAGATTTCCAGCAAAAGTCACATGCTTCATTGTTTCAGAAGTTAAGATCAGCCCACTTGGAAAGGCTGAAGACCTCATCCCTGGGACAGAGGCATTACTGGGATTCTGGAGAAGTTGCAACTGGGAAGGTAAATAACCACAGCCTACTGATGACCCCCAGAGAGCTCCAAGGCCAGGACTCAGCCACACTGTCTCATGCCTTAAGAATACAGTCACACCAAGTGACAACACTCTGCCTAACCCTACAATCTAGAGCCCAGTCAGTTTGGACATAGCATTTTCCATATGAGATTGCTAAAACACTGATGACATGAATACCAGATCCTGAATGGAAACTACAGCTGTTTTCTTTTTCCAGTTGGGGACCACAAATCTTTATCATTTCCTTTCATTCAAGTGACAGCTCTACTCTGGTTCCATGGTTGTCATGCATGGTATATGGTGCTGCTTTGCTGATTTATAGCCAGTTGAATCATTGTCTCATTAAGTCAAAAGGGATTAGTATAGGAACCTAGTTTGTAAATTGTAAGACAGTATACACATGTCTAGAAGCAAGGCTACCAAGGCTTTAAATACACTCCTCATTAATCTGCATACTCTTTAAGGCAGATGGCAGAAATGAGACAGCCTGTACCTAAGAGAAAATGGGCTGGAAACAACAAAATGCATTTCCTTCTTCAGCTGGCCTGCTGTCCAATACCTGAGCTTCTTTATTCTTAAGACTGGATCAGAACAGTACAGAAAGGATGGGGCATGACATTGACTGCTTTACTTCTCCTAGACACATTCCATGAAGGACATCTCGGTGTCAAATCAATGCAAACAGGAATCCCTGCACCAATAGCAAATGGGATGACAAACTTGATTGGTACTCATCCCAATGGACTTTTATCCAGCCTTTTCCTCATACAGAAATCTCTAAAAGTTAATATAGAAGAAACCTGTACTATTGAACCCAATGTAGACTCATTAATTATAAGAACACAACACGAACTATAAACTGGTACACCCTGCTAGATATCACTTGACAACAAAGAGAATGGTGTCCACAAATGGCTTTCCCTTCTGAGTCCTGGCTGACAACAAGGATCTGTGAAGTTCATCAGCATGGAGGCTGGCGATCTACTGCACACTTGCCATAATCAGGAAGGAGGGATGTTCAACCACATACACACCCTTTAATGAGTCTAATACCTAGCTGAGTAGAGGTCCTGCCAACCACTTCCCTAAGTAACCTTGATTTGAAATCTCCTGCTGTGCCTTAATGAAGTGTCAACAGGTCTAGAACAAAACCCTTCAGCACTTGGTTGGATTCTTCTCCTTGCCCATCTGGGTGATGACCTTGAACTCATAGCCAAACTAGGTGCCAACTTTGTACAGGAAGGGGGAAAGAGACTGTGCATGGCTAAGGCATTTTCCCTGACACCTTCCCTACAGGCACCCAAGGAATCTGCATCTCATTTTCTGGTCCTCTCTGCTTAGAAAAAACAAAGGCATTGTTTTCATATGTACACTGTGTGGCTAGTTCTAGCTCTAGGTTGGCTTTCCCAAACAGGGGAGCTAGTGATTTATTTTAAAGCCAGCTTAGTATTGTCATTGAAACTTCATGTTGAAACACAGGAACATTTAAATTGTGACAAGATGGAGGGAGCTGTAGGTCAAACTCTATGCTACCCTTTCTCTGCCTTATTGTTAAAAAAGAAAACAAACAAACAAAAAAAATGCTTTTAGACACTAGCCTCATGTGCATGGGTTGTTAATCCTTTGCTCTCATCTCAAAGTCCCCCTAAGAGGCTCATTTTAAAGCTTATGGGAGGAGGGGGTTCAACTATGTCTGCCACTTTGACTCACTCAGGCAGCTGATCATCACATCTGTATTTCTCATCTGCACAGAGCCTGCAGCTGTGTCACCCTTGGGCTCCTCTCCAGTGAGCCTCAAAATGGTATTTCATTTTTGGGTCCAAATGGAGAGTTTCTGAGAAGTCGGCATAACTCATAAAGCTTTGGAAACAAGTTGAAGTTGTTTTTGTACATTCCATGACCTGGATTGTTCTGGTATGCAGTGTGTAAGTGCCTCTGTTTGCCTTCCTGACAAGTAGTTAAGAAAGGGGAAGAACAAAAGAGCAGTGTGAGATGGGTCTCCCTCTGGAACCCAGAGGCTCTCCTTAGCTGATAGCCCTGTAATCTCCCCACCTTGTTCAGCTCCCACTGACCTTGAAGACTCAAATCAGTTCCAAGAGCCCCAGTACTGGAAGACCCTCTCAGGCCTTCTCTTTAACCTTTAGCAGCAAACAGATTCAATAAAAGGATTTGTTTTCTTCTTTTAAGAAGCTGTACCCAACATGGAACTCCTAGAAGCTGGAGGGAGCCCTCTATCAGTATAGTGTTTGCCTGAAGACTTGTGTTTGGTACCCAGAATCCACATACAAATAATCCAGGTGGGGTGGGTACATGTTTGTGATCCCACCACTGGAGAGGCAGAGACAGGTTAAGGCCTGGTGCTTTCTGTCCAGAAAATGCACCCTAATGAGCAAGGATCATGACAGTGAAAAGCCCTGTCTCAAAACTAAATAGATACACACACACACACACACACACACACACACACACACACACACACACAAATATATTTAATTTTACATGCATACAGAAAAAGATAGCACAGTTATCCAACTAAACAAACACACACACACTCTCTCCTCTTGTTAGGATGAAAAAATTTAGCTTAATTCCCCAGTGACCCCAAGAAGCTGGGAGTCTTAAATCCCAAGCTGACGATCACCTACTTTAATGTTTATGACAGCCTGTGGGTGAATGAACACAGGAAATGAGACTTGTCACCACACCCAGAAGCCTGTGCCAAAGCAGATTCCTGGGCTAAGTGTGGGCTTGGATAGTTTAAATTAATTGGTCCGCACTGGATGCTACGAGGTAATTGGTTCACAATGCGCGGGCTTTGTTTTAGCCCTATAAAAGCTGTCTCAATTCTGTACTGGAGGTCGCTCAGCCCTCTACCCTGCATGGCGTATGGCTGATGGCCCCAGTATACTGGAATATAAAGGACCTTATGCATTTGCATCAAGACTACTTCTCGTGAGTGATTTGGGGGGGGGCACCTTTCCTGAGTGGGAGTGCGAGGGACCACACTCTCGTGGGTCTTACACTCTATCTTTATGTCTCTCTGTCTCTGTCTCTCTTTCTTACTGCAAAGTAGGAGGCTAGAGAGATGGCTCAGTGGGTAAAAGTATTTACTGCTCTTACAGAAGACCCAGGTTCCATTCCCAGTACATGGGAGCTCACAATTGCCTACAACTCTAGGCCCAGTGAAAGTAACCAGGTTCTGACCTTTTCAGGCACCAGAACCACATGTGGTACACCTACACACATTCAGGAAACACTCATATAC
The DNA here is from genome assembly GCA_030556225.1 of Cricetiscus sungorus. Classification (NCBI taxonomy): domain Eukaryota; kingdom Metazoa; phylum Chordata; class Mammalia; order Rodentia; family Cricetidae; genus Cricetiscus; species Cricetiscus sungorus. Next base: position 719,430 of record JANBXA010000124.1, on the reverse strand, counting down.
AGTACATAAAACAAAAAAGAAAGGCCACCAAAAAGTGATGAAGTAGTCCTTGCTCTGTGTCCTGAGCATTTTCCTTGGCTTGGTCACTCACTCATTGTATGTCTCATCTGCAGCCTTTACAGGATTAAAATCAGAATTCCTGTAAGCTCAAGGCTGACTGGGGACCTCAGGTTGAAGTTTACTCTTAGTTACTCTCTAAGCCAGGGTTCTCTGTGCAGTATATTCATGAACAACTATGGGAAAAGTCTTGGCATTTAGAGAACCCAGAGTCCTCCTGACTAAAGTAGAACAAGAAGGAAAAGAACCTAAGAAAGTTTGCCCTTGGCTCTCAATGCAGTGCCTAAGCTGTTTTTGAAAACAAAATTTCCATTTCTGTCCCAATGACTGATCAGCTCTATGTCTATGCATCTGGATGAGTTATTTAATCCCTCTTTAAGCCTCCATTCTCTCTCTCTCTCTCTCTCTCTCTCTCTCTCTCTCTCTCTCTCTCTCTCTCTCTCTCTCTCTCTCTCTCTGGTAAAATGGGGAGAGGGGGGCACCTGCACACAGGTAGAGTTGTTGTGAAGATTAAATGATCTAATTTATGTAAAGCACCATATCATTATGTAATTAAATTCAATTCCAAGAATCACACATTTTCCAATATAGTGATTGTAAAATTGCAGTCTAGTTCACACTCCGCATATTTTAAAATATATATTTAATATCAATTTCTCTTACCTAACTCTTGTCCAAAATGCAGGTATTAAGTTGCTGGTACATCTTACTAATCAAGACTTTCTTAAATGAAGAGAGCATGATCTTTTAATTATTGTCACATTGCTAGTAATGGCTTCAACGTTCACAGCACCTGCCACCCTAAAGACTTTTGCAGCTGACTCTGTACTGACAGCCATGGGAAAAGAACCTGTAAGCCAACTTGTCCTTTCTGACCTGAATGCCTGGTACACAATCCCTGAGATCCTTGCCCAGTTTCTGGTGACTCACAACCCTGGCTGTTCACCAAAATATTGGGGCGCTTACTGGCTATGTGGGGATATCCTATTCAATTAGTAGTCCTAGACACTGGACTTGACAAAATGTCTCTATGTCCCATGCCTCTAGGTCTGAATTCCCAGACAACCTCACAGATAACGTAAAGATGGCTGGCCATACCTGGTTTGAATTCTAGGAGAATGGAGATTTTATGGATATAACAAATGGAGGGTTCACCTTCAGTCTATACCTTTGTTGCTGAGATGAGAAGCCCTCAAAGGCAGTACTCTGCCAGGAAACATGCGAATTTTATTTGAGTCTTCAGTTGAGCCTATTCTCTCAGCCAGCTACGGTATCACACCTGCAAATTTACCTATTTTGAATACTGTAGAAATTTTCATTTACAAATTACCTGACTCTCTCAGGCAGCTATGTGGGAAAAAAAAAGAACTGCAGGCTTGATTCCATAAGAAATGGCAAAGGATGGGAGTCATCATCAGAAAGGAATTTCTTCCAAGATTCTCTGTAAATTGTGCCTGAGTAAACACCTTCACTTCAGAGGGCTTATTTTTCCTCTTGCACCCACCCTTACCTTCCTTAAAACAGACACTGCCTCTCTCCATCTTCCACTTTCAGAGACACACTTAGGTCAATTGCCATTAGCACTCATTTCCCCAACCACCAAGATACCACCTGCATCAGAGAATGAGCAGGTGAGTCAGCTTTGATTGTACTTCAACTGACCCTTGGGAGGCAAGCATTCATTTGCCTGTGTTTTCTGAATAAGAAACTATCTTACTGGGTACTAAATGTTTAATTCTCTGAGAAATTGGCAATCTGATAAGAAAGGGACCAGAGGCACTGGGATGCTATTAAATCACTGTAACAGGGCATCTCACAATACCATAATGTCTTTGGCCCATCTGAAAACCCAAGCTAGGCAAGTTTAGGGAGCCTGGTGGCAAACCCATGCCAATTAAATCAGAGGCAGCCACTTCTCAGCCTGCCTCACAGGCTTGGGAGCAGACTGCAACAAGTCAAGTAGAGATGGACTATTAAACCCTGAGGGTGCACCATGTGCTTGCTAGTGATGGGTGGGTCCTTCCCAAACACTAGCTCATTTAGCTGTCTTCTCAAGGAAAAGAGAGGCAGAAATGTTATTCAGACATCCTTGAGGTCCATAATGTCAGCACATTTCCATACATCCTCTGATTTCTAAGCCTCTCTTCCCCACTTGTCAGTTTGTGAATCAAGACACAGGAGATCTGTCCCTTAAATCCCCCTTCCCGACCACACACACACACACACACACACACACACACACACACACACACACACACGTGTATCCTTGGGCACATTGTTTAACCCTTCAGTTTCTTCTTTTTTTTCAGAAATATAAGTAATGCAGGTTTCTTCTACTGGGAACATAGAAAGAGTCCACTTCTGAGGGTGTTGAGAGGCCTGCTCTTTCTCTCATTATTAATACCCTATCTCCCAAGGCTACACTGTCCACCTTTTGAAGAATATATATTTTGCATCCTTCAACAGTAGGTTTTGCTTCATCTTTTCTCATTCTTCATGATCCCATTCTCTTGACCAGCTTTGTTTCCTGATACACACTAAAGCCACTTTGAGGGTGGTTCTTGCATAGAGTGAATCTTCTAATAACTATCTACATTACCAGTCCAAACTCCATTCTAGAAACATGCACAGATAATGCCAGTTGGTCCAAAACCTATATTTCTCCAGATTTCATCACTTTCCCTTGTAAAACACAGGCAGGCAGTATAGATTCTCACTCCTGTAACCTAATCTTTCCCCCAAGTGTCAACAGCCAACAGGCCAACAGCATCGGTACCAGTGTTCACTGGGACAGTTAGAAAAGCAAAAACGCTTGGGCCCCAGACACATAACCTTAGAGTTTAAGCCCATGAAGCATTTTTTCAGGATTACTGCTCTCAACCACTCCATATCCCTTTGGTCTTCATCAACAATGAACTGGAGGACAAGAGAATACAATGTGCATAGCCATCTCTGACCCTCTACTGGCTTGAACTTTACCAGCTTTCAAATTAAATAACTTTATTGCCATTGTCAGAAATGATATTTGACATCAGAGACAAGACTGCTACCTTCTTTCATGTCATCATGACTTATCTCAAATGAGTGACAAACAAGACATCACAAACCAACACTAAGCAGCACTGGGACATGATGACAGGGTATGGATTTCTTAACCAACTCTCTGATTTTCCTGCCCATGAAGACAAAATATTTTGAGGTTAGAGGAGCTGTGGGGACATTAGTGCCAGAGCCTCTAAAACACATGTGTTGACCTTCTTTGAGATATCACAGGTGCCTAGGCACACTCTGTCACTTCTCAAAGAGTTCCCAGTTGAGGAAGACAATTGCAGGGTGAAGATGATGGCCTCATTATTTCTCAGCTGCATTTTCCCCTACTGCCCCTTTTCCTTTCACACACCCTCAGAACTTGATCCAGTGTCTGTACTCAAAATGTTCAGTAGCAAAATATGTACAATTTCTCCTCCCCTTATAAATGAGGTAGCACGGTAGAGTCTCGGTTGAAGTGACTTTTCCAAAGTCACAGAGCACAGACCTGAGTCCTTGCTGCTCATAGTTTTCCTCTTCACATTTAGTCTCAGAAAAGGTGGTAACATGAAGCCAAGGATGACGCTGAGGGAGAGCACCTATCTTCCACATATGACAGTAGTTATATGCAGCCCCATCCCAAAGCACCCTGTTCACAGAAGTCGTGTGTCTTTACAACACTCCTACAGCCCACATGCCAATGTGCATTCTATATGACAGATGAGCTTTTACCTCATCTAAAGTCACTAGGCAAGGAAGAGCAGAGGCCATCCCATGGAGCAGTCAGAAAGTAGGAGCTATACACTCAGGCTCTGCATCAAGCCATTTGAGCCCAACCTCAACTGGATCTTGGCTAGGATATTGTTTTACATGGTTTAAGATTCCACTTTCCTTTTTGGTCCAAAAAAACCAAGGAGGGAGACTCTACAGGTGATGCTTCTGGGGAATTCATCTAGATGCACAGGCTAGAGCTCATCTCTAGTCCAGAGGACTAGAATAGAACTTAGAATCTATAATTCTAACTGCACCCAAGGTGATATAGGCCTATAGACCACACTTTGAACCATTGGCTCAGAAACCATTTGAGCCAAAGTTTTATTTCATTAATGCAAAAGATCTGGGACCATAGAGGCTATGATGCCCAAGGTCACCCACCACATCAGTAACACAGTTGGGAACCAACATCATAGCTCTGAGATTTCTCTTTGTTCCTGCTGTACCAGACTGACTTTGAATCACCAATCAGCCCCAGCCCCATCACTTTATGAACTAAGTCATTTTGAATACTAAGTGCTTTTCCTGTTTCATGTCCTTTATCTTTGTCATCACCTTTTGAGATTGGGACACTGGTCTTATTTATAGAGGAAGAAAGGAGAGTTCAAACAAATTTAACAACGTTAAAATTATCTTGAGATCATTTGCCAGAGTTGAGCATGTGTCTACACAGATCTACTTGACCAATGCTGCTCCTCCTTAGGTCTCATCCAGTTCTCAAAAGAAAGACTCCCTGCCACAACTTACTGAAAGGAAAATATAACAACCTCAGCTCACAGGGAAGTGCAGAACATCCTGGGGCAAAATAAAAACTAAACACTGGCAAGGTTTTATTTGTTTGCTTTTTGTTTTTGTTTTTGTTTTTGTTTTTGTTTCTTGCATGTCCAGGAGAATAACAACAGGAAAAGGACCCTAGAGCCCCAACTCCTCCAAAGGCAGCTTGTTGATTTCTTTCCAAACCTTTCAGGGATTCAAGACCTAGATCAAGGAGTATGACACTACAGACCTATAAATTCTGTCCCCAAGAGTCCTGAGGCTCTCTCCAAACAAAATTAATAGTTTGCAAACTCTAAATGGGTGATTATAATCTATAAAGCAGCCCACAAAATGACTTCATGGGGATTCATATTCATCCCCTCCCACTGATTTCCACTAGAAGTTTACTCTGTTTATTGTAAAAAGTTTCCTCTGCTACACGCCTAGGCATAATACTCATTTACAGGCAGAACCATCTGGATGAATTGTTTAGAATTTATTTTACCACTGGTGGTCTAGGTCAGTAGGAAGCATGGAAGAGCCTACCAGGAACCTCAAGATTCCTTGTTTACTGGCATAGCTGTGAACATGGCCTTAGATCATGAAAGGACTGGAATAGTCAATAGGATGAGTAATCTATCTCTGAATTCTCAACGTCTCTGGAACTGTCCTCCTTGAGGTCTTGAACAACAGAGTATAGTAAAATGCACACACACACACACACACACACACACACACACACACACACACCCTAAATCAAGACTCAAGTATGGTTGCGCCCAAACAGTGTTCATGAGCAGATAGGAGAAAGACATAGTCTGTCAGTAAGTTTTCTGTTACTATAACAAATATGTGAGAAAATCAACTTATATAAGAAAAGGCTTCTAAGGTTCTAGTGTTTTCAGCCCATGGTTAATTGGACCTATTGTTCATGAGCCTGGGATAAGGCAAGCTACTCAAATCATGGCAGAGAAGTGTGAGACATAGAAATGGAAGGAAGGATGAGAGACAGAGAGAGAGAGAGAGAGAGAGAGAGAGAGAGAGAGAGAGAGAGAGAGAGGGAGGGAGAGAGAGAGAGAGAATGCAGAGTCTACAGTCCACAATGATTTTCAAAGGTACCCCCTACATGGCCCCAATATCTCCACTACCATTATGGACAAGTCTTTTACTCACAGGACTTTGGGAAACCTTCCAGACTCAAACTATAGATAGTATGCTAAACAAACAAACAAACAAACAAACAAAAAACAGTACCAGAGACAGGTCCAGCAGCTGTACAGACACACTGAACATGAGTGGCCAAGCCGGCATGCTAAATGTAACATCCATGAAAGATGAACTGAAGGGAGATAAGCAAAATTGGGGCAAAAGTGGAAAGGGAGTGAACCCAAATCCTGGGAGCCCTGGGGCAGAGCCCAGTTGCTTTTTGTGGGAAAGTCACTTTCAGCAGTATAGAATGAAAGCCTCCCAGGCCTGCAAGATTCTCTGGGAAAGATTTCCATTCTTAAGGATTTGCATGACAAGGATTTTCTTCTAAGTACAATGGGGACAACTAAAGAGCTTTCAGAGAGAAATAAATGTGACCAGAAAAGCATCTTAGACAGATTCTTGCTGGCTGCTGCAATAAGAATGGCCTTGATGGGAAGAGGACTGCTAGGAGGGAATGTCAATAGGCTTTTAGGAAGCCATTACAGCTGTCTACACAAGCAGTGATGGTGGTCTAGGCTAGGGAAATGGGATGAATGGCAGTGGCATCTGAGAGGTTAGGCTGTCTGGGGCTATCTGCCCCAGTTTATGCAAAAATGGTATTGTACTAATAATACAGCAGATCACTCATGAAGTACAAAATGCTTAGAAACAATTCAAGAACCAAGGCCATAGCCGGAAGCCATTGAGAAGTCAGTGTTGGCATTAAGTTGACTTAGCCAGGCCAATGTGATGCATCCATCCCCTTTTAGTCTGTAAAGTGACACATAAAGAAAACCTGCCATATTCTATTTTCCCAGTATCTCTACTGCAGGAGACTCCAGGTTCATCAGCTGAAGGGCTAGCTACAAGATGAGGCTGCTTGAATCTGTTGCACTTTCCAACACAGTTGGGCTAGGTTCATGCAGGGCAATCTCTTCCAGGCTTCCAAATTTTGTCTAAGTTCCAGGAACATTTATACCTGACTTGTACAAACCCACCTACTTAACTTAAATTCAACTTTACAATGGCATTTCTATATACTTTATTGATGTCTAATGCATGTTTATTACTCACATTTCACAAAAAGATAAAATCACCATAAGGTGGGGCATGGTACTCAAACCTACACAAGGACACAAGTGAGTAACTACTGACTATCAGGACTTTGAAGAGAGGGAAATCCCTCAAGGAACTGTTGTGTCACAGATTTATAAGGGAACAGCATAGAATTTTGTCATCTTCAAGGCCTGGCCAAGACACCTGTCACTCTCCCGGGTGCCAAGAGGTCGTAACTTAGAACATTTGAGAAAAAAGTAGTCCCTGGACTGACCATACCCAGTCTTTTCACACACTTTTCAACCTGAGACCATGCTAACCACAGCTTGGATGAAATCATGGCTGCTATGTAGGGCAGCTTCTCTAGGCAGCCCAGCCCTGTTTTAACTATCTCTCCTGCTGTGGAAGGAAAGCTCCAGCTCTCCAGTCTCAGACATTAGCTCGGCTTACAGAAATGTGTTCCCATTCAGTAATGCCGGCTGTGATTCCAGGTAATTCCTCTAAGTGTACTCTTAAAATCCAGCAGCTGTTGCAGATCAGGGCAATGAAGATGATGCTGGCTGCTGCCCTGCCACAACTGGGGAATGAAGCCACCCAGCTGGCATTTTCCTAACACTGACACACCACCAAAATAGCAGCCTGAGGGGGTCACATCATGTATGGGTCCCTCCATCAGCACACAGACCTGTTATCTGCTCTGAGTCAAAGGCTCAAAATTGCATGCCTTATCCCTCCCCCCCACACAAGGTCCTAGGTCACCCTCATGTTGAAAGGTCCCTGAAAAGGAAATGTGAATGAACCCGTAGCTCCCATATTCAAAGTATCAGAGAGATGCCCCAAATCACAAACCACAAAGGCAGCAGGGTCCGGTCAGAATTCATATCCTGTGATGGACAATGCAGCATTACCACCCCTCCTGACCCCGCCCCATGCTATGCTAGTCCCCAAGACTCAAAAAGCCACTTCCCCCTTTCTTACCCAAAGGAGCCTAGCTATCTTAACTGTTTCTTCCCCACCTGTCAATTGAATGCATAAATGTTTTTTGGTTTTTTTTTTGTTATCAAAATTGTATTTCCCCACTGGATCCAGTATCAGCCTCTTTGCACCTGTGACTTAGCTTAGGACGGAATTTTCCATGACACCATGGTTCACAGAGGGAGCCGCACACATGTGAACACACAGATCCTCACACACTCTTAGCCTCTGAGTCTGAACAACATTCTCCAGATGTTTCTGTAACCCAGGTGTTTGGAGGATGCTAGTTCTTTCCAAACAGCAGAGTAAGTCTGTGTGAGGATTTTCCATTGTACAAAACCAAGTCCCATAAATTAAAGCAGGGTCTGGAGGGCTGGCACAGGAAAGTGCTTGCCTGGCTAGCATGAGGACCTGATTTTAACCCCTAGGACCCATATAAAGAAGAGTCAGGCATGGTGGCACATGCTTATAATCCCAGTGCTAGGGAAGCAGAAACAAGGAGATCCCTGTGGCTCCACATCAGTGAGTGACCATATCTCAGAAAAGAAAAAAGGCAGTCAGGATCTTCCAAGGAATGGTAACCAAAGTTGTCCTATGTATCCGTGTGCATACACACACACACACACACACACACACACACACACACGCATGCATGCACACACACACACACACCAAGCAAGCTATCAACAGTAAAACCGCCTCTTTCCTAACATGTTATTTATTTAAAGTTAGCCATGGTTCCCTGAAGGGTAAGGAAGGATACTAAAGCTTCTGTTCCTCCTAGCAGCCCAACCTGGGTGAAGTACAGGAGTAGAGACTTGGAAAGGAGGCCCCTGCCAATACTCATTCTGCCTAACTTAAGTGTTCCACAGTTTGATGCCTAGTTCCTCTACCTGCATCCTGTTCATGTGACTCAGGGGCATAAGCAGGGTCAAAGGATGTTGCTACAGAACAGCTCTGGTCCTGGGGCAGTTGGGAACAAGAACCCTTGGCCAGAGTCAGAAGCCAGAAATTTAAAGTTCAAGACTCTCTGCTGATCCAACTGCAAGACCAGTGTAGTACGTTCCTCGGTCCTTAGTCCCTTACCTACCATCTAAAGGCATGGGACACCTCTCTTTCTTGCTTCTGGCTTGTGCATGTCTATGTGGTATTCATGTACAGTGTGTTCATGTGTGTGTGTTGGGGGGGTATACACTATGTGTGGGTAAGGGTATAGGGGAATGGGTTAAACATTCTGCTGTAGAGTCACACTTGAGTCCTGGCCAAGACATATCACTCCCCAGGTTTCTAGAAACAGTGGTCTTAAGTATTTGATCCTAAAGTAAGTTACTCTGACAAGATCCAGTCAATTCACTTGTACACACTTCCCAACCCTAGGCCAGAGGTTGATGCTAGCTAAGTATCTTCCTTGATGGCAGAACCCAGTGGTCACCAATTAGGCTAGTCTAGCTACGCAACTTGGGTGATCCCCTAACTCCACCTCCCAAGTGCTGGAGGACAAGCAGGCCCATTGTTCTGTGAGGTTTTCTTGTGTTTTTTGTTTCTTTTGTTTTTTCCAAACTCCAGTCTTCAATATTGCACAGCAAGCCTTTGCCAACTGATCTTTCTCCCCAAGCCCACATCTGAGGCCTTGATTACGTGACTCGATTACAATTCCCTATCAGCTATACTGGAACAACTGTTCCTTTCCTTCCATTCTCCTTGATAAGCCCTTAGGACAGAGGATATGGGGTTTGGAGTGAAGCACATTCCCATACATGGATACTGTCTTCACGGGCAGTCCCTATCTCACCCAGAGTGTTGAACTTTGTTCATTTCCCAGCTTCTTTTCCTGATAAAGGGCAGCTGTCATTTCTACAGATCACCTCAGGGAACCCCACCAGATATGCACACCTGACAGTGCTTGGGGGGTTCTGTCTCTCAAGCAGTAGGACAGTAGCGAGTCCAGAGGCAGTGAAAGCATGGTGTGTGTGTGTGTGTGTGTGTGTGTGTGTGTGTGTGTGTGTGTGTGCGTGCGCGCACGCGCGCACGTTTGGCACAAAGATGTAGAGCACGACTTCACTTGGTACCCTTGAAAGAATCACTGGAGCTGATCCTTCAGACCAGTGCACCAGCACTATACTGTTGTGAAAATGCCAATGACCAAGTTCTATTGGTACCTCTCAGCTACCCCCGCTACAAGCCTAAACCCCTAACTCTAACCCATGACTCAACCACTAGAGGAGTAACACCAGAGATATTAATTCAAGGGCACTCCAGGTCAGCCTAGAGCATCTGTGTCAGATACCATGTTAGGCATCTTACATAGATCATATTCTAGAACAACACACTAACCTGGCTGTTAAGAGACTGAGAGCTGAGCCTGTGAGGGGGCTCAGAGGATAAAAAGTGTTTGGTACATAAGCTGAACAACCTGAGTTCAGTCCCCAGAACTCAGGTTGAAAGGAAAGAACCAACTCTCAAAAGGTGTCCTCTGACCTCCATATGTGTGTGGTGATACTCATGTGTATACTGGTATGCATGTATACACACACACCACACACACCCTCATTATCCTCATCATAAAAACCCAAGACTTGAGGCAGTAATAGCTGAAATTTACCCACTGTTACTCGGACTATGAATGGAAGCAGCAGGACTATGAATGGAACACAGAAAGTGAAGTCCAAGTTCAGTGCATAAAGTGAAGCTGCACCTGAGCATCAGCCCAAAGACACAGTGTCAGAGGCAACAGAAGGGACTGGGCCCCAGTATGAGGAAGACAGCTATTTTTTACAAATTCATAACTGACACGTTCATTTTTTATGCCAAAATGTTGATAAAAAACATTACTAGTTCTATTAAAACTGAACATTTTTATTGAAAAGCATAGTAAGTATACTTATTAAACATCATTTTCTAAAATACAGCTTTAAAGCATCTAATGTGTTTGTTTCATTTTGGTACAATAGATTCAAGACCAAGCATACACATTACATGCATCAAGGCTGTATTACAAATCATCATTATCATCATCACCATCTTCATATTTTCTTTTCAGCATGTTTGCTGACTCACTGGCTATATTTTATGATACCATATAAGTAGTAATAAGAACCTTTTTGTACACAAGTAATGAGGAAGACAGCTTAACAATTAAGCACAGTGAGACAGTGGGGTGAATGAGAAGGGGGGCTTCTGCAATCACTTTCTCCAGAGCATTTTATAAATTGGAGGAATTAGGATAGGCATGGAGGCAGAGGGATATGGGAGGTGAGCTAACAGAACTATCCCGCAAACCCTGCCCTCTCTACCCCTGGCCCCATGTGAGCAGGTGAACAGGGGAGACTATTTATTGTTAAAACACACCATGGAAGATTTAGAAGACTGACATGAGTTCTCTTCTTTCCCCCAACTCTATCTTCTTTTTAGGTTTTCTTCTGGAAAGTCTGACAGACAGAGTCCTATCACCACAACTACTGTCTGTTCAGAAAGTACTGTCTGGTGACTAAAGACAAAAGTCCAATCAAAGGATCCAGAGTCCTAGTCAGAGTCTGACAGAGAAAAGTCGTTTGAGAAGGCAGAGAGAATTCCATGTGTACTTGGTCCCTCTTTGCTGAGCCCATGAAATTTATGTTGGAAGATATCAAGGGTCCCAGCAGCCTTCTCCTCTGGTAAGTATGGTGAATGGTCCCAGTGCCCACATCAAGGTCCAGCAGTGGAACCAGCAGCTGCCACCAGAGAGCCACAGCCATGGAGAGAACAGTCTGACTGTGCTTTAGATTGGTTTCCATGGCAATGCATGCTCCCTCATCCCTGTCTTTCAGCCCCAGGGAAGGACAAGGACACCCAAGAGAAGACAGTAGAAATGAGAGGAAGGAGAATAGTGATAAAGCCCTTTCCCTCAAAGCCACGGCAACTAATTCTATTTGGGTGGTCATGATTCTTGGTGACCTTGGTTAAGCTATTCCTTGGCTCCTGATCTTGGTTTATTTATCTGTCAAAGGAAAGTCTAGACCAGACATGAGGCCACAGGACCCAGTATTTTCAAGTGCCAAGGATCAGTCTCACTAGGCCAGGCACTGGAAGAGCTTAGCCTTCTACAATACGTGAGTTTCTGCCTGACCCAGAGTAGAACCTTGCCCATTTCCCATGTCCTTCTTCTCTTGATAAAGGTCACCTGTCATTTTAACAGATCACCTCAGAGGACCCATCAGATACACACTTGACACTGCTCGGATGTTCTGGCTTTCAGGTAGTATGGTAATTAGACCAGAATGTCACAGTGCCACATCCAGCCCCATGACTGATATTACTGGGTTCAGTCTCCAATTCAGATGTGCACAGTGTCCTAGATGGCAGCCAGCCATGTTAGCTAAAGGGAAGGAACTCCTGGTATAAGAGTTCTTCACTTGGTATTGAGAGTGCTGAGGGAAGAGGAGAACATGGAGGGGAGGGGTGTTTCAGGCCAATGACACACAAGGAACTGCCCACACAGCAGCCACTAGAGGACTATTTAAACCAGTAACTCTTGGCTCAGATGAGGAATGACTACAACAGGAAACAAGGATAAAGATGGATGGACACAAAACAAGTGAAAATGACAGAAGGTACCTCAGCATCAGGGGTGCTTCCAAAAACAGACAGGGAGTAAAAGGGTCCTTGGGAGTTTCTTGAGGCTGCTGAGCCTTAAGGAAGCTCTAGCTTCCAGGCTCAATACATCCCACTCATCTGCATCTGTGTTGCTCTATGAAAGGTCACCTAAGGTTGGGAAACAGTGAACTGCATATACCAAGCTTCCCTAAAGCCTAACAGAATGCTGAGATAAACATGAGAAATCTGATTAGCTTACAAGTCTGAGCAATCTCATTTATGAAGTCCTGCAAGTTGGTCTGCAGGATTAGTGGTCCATGGACAAGACCAATCAATATGCAAGTAATTAAGCAACATTTTTCTTCCCTTTAAGCTACTTGCACCAGGGTATAAGAGGAGGCGGGGCTTTCATAGCATCCTGAGTCTTTATGGTCGTTTTGAGGTCATTTGCAGGATGAGATGCTTCTTGCTAGTGCACCAGGATTTGGGGCTAAATATTTCACAGAGATGCTATGACAGGCACCTTGTTTTAGGGTTCCCTCCCTCAAAACAAAGCCAGAACAAGCAACTGCTGAGATAGTGGCAACCCCAGGAAACCTTTTTTTTAAAACAACAGCTCTGTTTTATTTACTTATAGTTAATAAGGCCTCACATGGAATGAATGAGAGACCTAATGAATGAGTGAATTAATAACAGATGGTTTTCAGTCAGCCAACAATTTAACTGGGAGCCTGCTGCACATAAAATTTTAGACCCTAATATTATAGTGGTGATTTACATTGGATTGATAGGATTTAAGGATTGAAAGTGAATTTTAAGATAATCTGATCTGGTGTTTTGTTGTCTTTTAAGTCACAGGTTGCAACCCATTAGTGGAAGATGAAATTGACTTAGTGAGCCTTCATCACCATTTTACAAATGGAATGAAAATAGAACACAGTAGAGGAGAATCCAACAGGATTGGATGGAATATTCTAGAAAGCAAGCAATCAAAATGTATCAGATGTAGACATTTAATTAGGTGGAAGCATAGTTAAGCTGTCTTGTATTTCTGGATGTGGATTTATGTACTAACTGTACAGTGTCTTACCAAGGCTGAAAATCATTTGTGGTGTGGCTTTACTTCCCACTCAAGTTCATATCTGAAATGCGTGAATTACCAGTGTTGAAGACCCCTTCTATTACAGGAAAAAAATAATCACCCCAAAATCATTGTCTTTCTTTTACAAACAGCTTGGCTGTGGGAGTAAGAGTCAACATGCCACAGAATGAAAAGGTCTCCCACATTCAGACAAATTTCTATAGGCTGAACCAACTGAGATGAGATCTAATGGCTTCCCTCATGACAGACACTCGGAGATTTTAAAGGTCAGTTGTACCCCCGCTGATAAGCTTGGAAAATAACAGGAAGAGCCCCTGTTCTTTCCAGAATTGCTTCTAAGCTGTTGCTTTGTGTGTGCTTATTATCCAACTTGGTTGTGTTAACAAACCCAGTTTGTCAGCAACCCCTGGAGAGAGGCACCAAGAGCCCTGGAAATACCAGGCAGTCCTCTGCTCTACAGCTGGCATAGGCCATGGACTTTGTAAACCTACTCTGGATCCAGGTGGCCTCATGTCTTTCTGGACATCTCCCACCCCAAGTACCATCTGTGCAAAAGATTGTGCTCTCATGCAACTAAGCACCAGTGTCCCACTTCCTTGGATGTGCACAGAGAGCCTGAGTGAACACTTGTTTTCATCAGTGGTTTTTGCAGTGTTGTTAGGAAATACCACATCATAAACACACAAATGAAGTTACTTTCATGAAGCAATAGCAACCTGACTAGGTATGATGAAATGTGTCATGACATTCCAGTGTATTCAATTTTATTTTTATGGCATTAGTGAAGACCCATTCTGCAGGACCCACAGTGGCAGTAGGCACTTAAAGTTGAAGCCATCAGGTTTGGAGATACAGAAAAAGTTTCACACGGAGCCCATTTCTATTCATGATGTTCAGCTGTGCACTCACATTTGGTAGCATGTAAGGGAAGGTGACAGCTTGGTGAGTTGGAGCCCTGCTGTTTTGAGGACTCATAGAGGAATGGTCTTGGTTTCGGTCTGTCTCTTATAGACCCACAGGGAAGCTCATCAAACAAAAGACAATGTGGGTCTTATGCAACAGTACACTAATAGCTATTACAGATACATGATTCTTCTTGACCCTTTCTTGCTGCTAACAGAGTAACGGCCTTCTTGTGCTTTCTCTGAAGATTTGAAAGCAAAAACCATCCAAGGATTAAAAGTTAGAAGCAAAGTTGAAATGGTGATTTTGTCTTTCACTCTTCACCCAACTTTTAAGAATTTGTCTTTGGAGAACCAACCTAATCAAATAAAGTCAAAGCAATTCACAGAGATATCATCTGGCTTGCATGATTGCCTGGCTGGGTTACACCACAGCTGTTCACAGTGACACGGTTCATTAAAAATAAAGTCTTCATCAGACCCTTCCCCCCTGCACTGGGCTTTATCAGATCCTACCCCACACACCACCAAAGAAGCACTACCTTACTCTGTGCAGCGCCTCCCATCTCCAATGGGGCAATCCAAGGATTATTTTTATGTGATGCTCTATTACCCAGACCTTGTAGATGGAGTGTATCAATTAAAAGTCACTACATTTTCTATAATAGATATTGCTGTCATCAGACATCACACTAGACAGTGAGGTCCCTGTGGGCAGGGACCACATCACTTTATCTTCATATACTTGTTGCTAAAGTCAAGTGTCTGCCATTTGGTAAGTTCAAAGCAAATACCCAGTGAATCACGAAGAAAATGATAACACATTACTCCTCATGACCTCATAAATGCAGTATTTAGAAGTCAGGAAGTGCCCTGATTGCAATGAGCATGTGGTGTCTCCTCGAGTAATGCCTACATCCTTTCTGCTTTCTTAATTTTCCACTTGGCTGGGTTAAACCGCTCAAATCTACAAGAGAGCAGACAAGATTTTTAAAAGAAAATCCCCTCTGGCCCTCAAAGAGGTTCAACAACATCAATTAGGCTGCCTTCAAAGTCAGAGACCCCACTGTGTGTCAGGGAACTTGTGCCAATCTTGGACTTCCTGAAGAATCCCATTGTCAAAAGGGGCCACCAGAAATTGAGCTGCTAAGAAGTAGCTATGACCTTGGTAATTTCTTGCCCAGCAAGAAGTCCAAGTCCATGATTTAATTGATAAAGTATAGAAATGAAATGCTGCAGCAAACCTCGAAGGTTTTTCCACATACAGAGCAAAGACCAACTCAAACCTGAGCATTTGTCAGAATGGCCAAGAGGACTTGCTCAAATTCAGATGTTGGAATATGCATCCTTAACAGCTGATGCTGTTCCTCTGGGCAAGCACTGCTTTAGATTGCCCATTGTCTTGATTGGTGTTTGGAAGCTACCAAAGCTTATAATATGAAGCAAGTCATTTCAACTCTTCCAGACCCATGATGCCAGTGTCAAACCAAACCACCAAGATTGTTTTTCCCACCAGGTCAAAAATTATTCCTACTTAGGTAGGATGCTGGCCAACTAGGAAGAGAAGGTCAGGATATTATCTGATAGAAAGACCCCAGACAGAGAAGCTGGATATTGTTACAGTTTTAGTGCAGCCACCACTTGAAGATGGAGGTTTCTATCTCACCTGGTCCCACAGCTGCTTTGCCCCACACAAGCACATGGACACAATATTAATTATAAAACTGTTGGCTGATGTCTAGGGATTCTTATTGGCTAGCTCTGTTTTAATTATTAACTAATTTCTATTACTCTATATATTGCCACAAGGCTGTGGCTTAACCATAATCAAGCATGTTACTTCTTCAGCAGCATGGTATCTCTCTGAGGCCCCTCTCTGACTTCCTCTCCCTAGAATTCTCCTCATTTCCTAGCCCCACTTATCTTCCTGCTTCTACTGGCCAATCAGTGTTTTATTCATCAACCGATAAGATAAACATATATACAGAAGAACATCCCCCATCAAATACTAACTTGCTATCTGACCCCTGAGCTTGTGAGACACCCTCTCTGGGTTTTTGCCCTCATTAGTAAGATGGGGCCATTTGGCATTTTATGATGGGAGGAGCTGAAAGTTTCTAGATATTCCTATTCCTGACTGTCTTATTTACCACCACATATGAGAACAGATTCCCCAAACATTGGTACTATTCCTCAGAGGTCCTAGTGTCACACTCTGGATGAGTAACTTTACTCCAATTTTGAAACAACCCACACTTTGGTCTTCTTTTGTAGCTTCCTGCGTTCTACCTGATGCTATACTATTCATGTCATCCAAGGGACCCATTTCCTTGACAACTTGATGTGGAATCTTTCTAACTTCTCAAAACCCTATTGTAGGCTGAGAAATGGCAGAATGCATAAAGTGCTACCCATGCAAAAGTGAGGCCCTGAGTTCAGATCCCCAGAACCCATATATAGCCAGACACAAGTGTGTGTGTGTGTGTGTGAGTGTGTGTGTGTGTAATCTCATACCCCTACAGAAGGATAGGAGGTAGAGATTAGAGATCCCAAAAGTGGGAGGGATATATGAAGCAATGAATAAGGGACCATTTCTGAAACAAGGTAGAAGATGAAAAAGAACATGTGAGGCTGCTGTCTAAAGCACATGCACGCGCGCGCGCGCACACACACACACACACACACACACACACACACACACACACACATACACACACACAAAGAGCTCATTAAGGTACTTAAGAGGAGAGGGAGGGGAAAGAGAGAAGGGAGACAGAGAGAACAGAGGGAAGGGGAGAGATGGGGAGAAGGCCAGAGAAAGAGGCAGAGAGGGGAAAAAAGAAGGGAGACAGAGAGTGAGAAAGGCATAGAGGAAGAAGGGAGAGGGAGATAATGGAGGAGGGAGAGGGGAGGGAGGGAAAGAGGGAGAGAAGGAGGGAGGAAAAGAGGGAGGGAGGTTGGTTCAGATCTGAAGATTATTGCACTCTACCATGATTATCCTTCTCTTGTCACCTGTGACCATTTCTGCTCCTGTCTCTAACTGCTACTCTTTGCTCTTTTGGTCACATTCTTCACTATGTTGTAGAGAGCTGGGATTCACCAACTATCTACCAAAAATAAGCACTGTCTCGTTCACAAATGCACAGGAGGATAAGGAAGGGAGAGAACCCATGTTCATGAATGGGGCCTGGGGAGACTAGTTTCTGAATTCATTTTCACAGCCCAGTCATGGGTAGACAAACCTTAAGACAAGGTATGAAAACTGAATTCCACACCCAAAATTCAAAGCTGCTTTCTCATGACATGTTTTCTTTAGCAGTTTACCACATAAACTTTCTAACAGCTAATAGCAGGGGAAGGACACTTGCTCGTATCGAGCTGTCATACATTTCATAGTTATCAGATGCTAGTGAAATTTCCCCATCAGGGACAATAAATTCAAGATGCTATTAATAAACCTCTGAAGTGCAGATTGGCTCTGCTGGTATTCTCAACAACTTTATCAGCAGTGAGGCAACTCAGCTCCATGAGCCAAGACTTCATGGTCCTTGGGATGCAACCTGCAAGCCAGTAAGCCCTGTTAGATTCTTGAGAGGCTGGAGTTATCCTTCCAGTGGCTTACAGGAGTCAGGACTGGATGGAAATGGTGACAACCAAATGGACTTGGATAAATGAAGTGTTATTTCACGCTCTAAAAATATGAGGTACCTTCTACTAGCCATCTTCTTTCATTATTGAAAGCTCAGAGAGGTAGGCACTATCTGTAGGTGAGGACCCTCACCTTAGGTTATCATGGTTCCTGTCTCATCTCATTGGCTGATGGTGTGGCTGAACTAAGTCTTTCAGACCCATGCTCACTCTGAATGTTCATGATCAGCCTAGAGCAGCTATTCTCATTTTGCAGAATTGAAAATTGAGGCTTAGAAAGGTCAGGAATATTGTTCAATGTCATACATGAGATACCAAGGTCTTCTCCAGTCACAGGTCTTAAATCCTGCACCCCATGACCATATGCTTCTCAAGATATCCAGGTGTCATGGGGCTCCAGCAGAGAAAACCATCTTTGCTATCCTAACATCCACCACTCCATGCTGTGGAGTGTGGATTACCTGCCATTCTGCTTCCCCTAGGGATCTTAGAGTCAGGGACCATATCTTCATGGAGGTTGCAGGCATACTTCTTTAAATAGGACCTAGTACATAGCTAACTCTCTTTTTAAAGGAAAAATAACATTGTATGTACTGTGTGTGTGTGTGTGTGTGTGTGTGTGTGTGTGTGTGTAGGCAAAGGCCCAAAGCTGACACTGTGTTTTCCTTATTTTTTCCATTTTAATTTACTGAATCAGAGTCTCTCCTTAATCTAGAACTGCAAATTTCACCTAGTTTGGTAGCCAACTTGCCTTGGGGGTCCTCTGTCTCTTCTTGCTGAGTGCTAAGATTACAGATGATCCAATGCCTGCCTGGTTTTTACATCTGGGGATCTGAACTCTGATCCTCATACTTGTAAGGTAAGTCAAAGACACTGGGCTATCTACCCAGTCTTGGTCAACTCTCTTTGGATGTCTTTTCTTTCGCTTTCTTTTTCTTCTATCCCCATTCTGCCTACCCTCCCTCTCCCTGTCTCTTTGTCTTCCTTAATCTTGCTAAGCATCCCAGACTGGCATCAGACTCATGGCTCTCCTGCCTTAGCCTCTTGAGTGCTGAGTTATGGGAATACAAAACTACACTTATAAAATATACAGTGATGAAATGAACTGGTGCCTCACCCCCTCACCCTTCTTTTGAGAGAGCTTTGATCAAGCTAAGGAAAAAGCAAGGTACCAAGTTACCCAGGAGAATAAGGGATGTGGTATGAAAATAATAATAACAGAAAAAGATAAACAAGTAAAACCCATGGAAGGGACAGTAGGGATGAAAATAGCACATAATAATACCAGCAGCCAGTTCCCTTAGACAGCAGGTCCACTGGAAGGCTCTTCCACACATCTATACATTTAATCCTCAGACTAACTCATTGAGTGGATGGGAAGTGTAGGACCCAGAAAGTGACTGAGCAGAAGCTCTGGAGTTTGAATCCAAGACATGAAGTGGCAGAGCTCAGAATATCTACTTGTCTATACTTGCTCCTCCTAGGAATGGGCTTGAGTTGTATAGTCAGGTGTCCCATGAGCACAACAGCCCAGCATTCATGGATGAGAGAGATTCCCCAGGGTCAGACAGCTCCTGTGACTCCAGCCTGCAAGGCCTTAAGCTTGGGCTGGGAGAACAACCACAAAAACAGCAGCTGGAGGTTAAACTCTGAGTAATTAACATGTTTATCCATCATCGCAGAATCATTCTCCAGAGAATTCAAGTGTCATTCCACTGTGTCTTTAATTCAGGAATGCTTTTACTGTCTTGCCAACAACTCCCAGTGAGGGAAAGGGTTGGCAGCTTCTTGACAGAGAAGGGTTCACAGCTTCTGTTCAAACCAATATATGTGACTGACTAGCTGGTGCCTAATGATACTGAGATAGTCAGTCACACATGGCAATTTGGGTCAGTTCTCATAACTCTGAAATAATGTGTCCACAGTGTCCAGGTCAAAATCAAGGTCAGAATGAGAGTAGAGGGTGCAGGGTTGTTAAAGGCAAACTGTGGGTCCTGGATGAGACAACCCTGGACCACTTTGACAAGTCATGTCCTTTCCTATACCTACAAAGTGAGGACTATATCTTCAGCCTAGAGTCCCTTGAGAGACAATCCAAAATCAGCAAGCTGAGTATAGGATCCAAGGAAATACTCGGCTATACTGGATCAGAGGCAAGACCAGACAAGTAGGAAACTAGGGGAGAAATGTGAAAAGTGGGCTCTTCCTTCTATGGGCCAAGTCTCATCAATAGTCTTCCAAGAAGTAGTATAGATCACTAAGGAATGTGGCCCTCCAGCCACCAAAGGAAGGTCAAGTCTGGGAGTAACCACTGGTACTTCAAGCCTGCCCCCTTGACTCACAGAGACAGCTATATCATGGACATGAGCTGTAGGAAGCTCTCTATAGGGCTCTCTATAGCTCTCTATAGGGGACCATATTCAGATTCCCCTGAGATTAGCCATGGGGTACAGATAGAACAGTGGGATCAAGACAACAAAGGAAGGTCTGGAGCCATCTTGAGGATAGTTGGGATGCTGAATGCTACTCATTCCCTGTTTCCCCAAACTTGCTGCCTGGAATGCTAGAGGGCTATCCAGCTGAGGGTCCACTTGCCTTCCTACTGAATTCTAGATATGGCTCAAAAAAAGGCCAAAGCTGGCAGATGGCATTCAGTAGGTTGGAACATTAGGAGACAGGGACAAAGTTTTCTGGACTGCCACATTCTCAAAACTTCAGATGAGGTTCTAACCACTTAGAAGTCAGAGGCCAGTTCTTACATAAAACAAAAATGAGAACACCATGCCTACAACCTGGCAAGCTTAATGAGTGAGTATTCACCCATCCATTTCATAATATTTATGCATTTTTCTTGACACTATACCATGCACAAGGGGTACAAAATTAAACCACATGGTATACAAAGACATGGATAAAGTGTGAAGACAGAGAATGAATGGAGGAAACTAAATGTCTCTTTATGGAGGAGGATACAAACAGTGTCTTGTCTCTATTCCTGTGTTGTTCTCCTCCTTTGACCAAGTCAGCACCCCTGCTGACATACACCCAATTTCTTTCACCCTCTTGTTCATGCACTGGCAAAACCAACCTGTGTGTTGTGGTTGCTTGTACTCCATGAAGGCCTCAAGAGCTATATAAGATGAGGTGTGAGGATGTAATGTGCTTGCTGCACCAGCATGAGGACCTGAGTTCAATCCCCCACATCCACATAAAAAAATATCAGCATACTAGCTGTCTGTCATCCCAGCATAGAGACAGGAGTATCCCTGGACAGATATTCCAGCCAAACTTGTGAAGCCCAGGTCCAAGTGAAAACAGCTGTCTCAAAAACCAAATGGATAGTGAGGAGTGACATCCCAGGGTGACTCCTGAACTTCACATGCTTGGGCTTGATCTGCATATGTGTGTGTATGTACATACACACACACACACACACACACACACACAGAGAGAGAGACAGAGAGAGAGAGAGAGAGAGAGAGAGAGAGAGAGAGAGAGAGAGAGAGAGGAGTGGAGTGGGGACACAAGACATTAACTTATACCAACCCTGCAACTTCTTACTAAGGAGGGTCACAAAGAGGTGGGATGATACCTACGGCTGCACAGCTATTGAAAGTTCAGCCATTTCCATCTGCAACCCACCCTTTTCCTCCAAAAATCTTTGCTGATTAGCTACCCTGCAAGGGTAGCTCTCTATGCTCTCTATGGGTACTTTCTCACCTAGGTCTGATGGTTCTTAACCTCTGACCCTCTGACATACCTGCTACCTCCTGTGTTTTATATTC
The DNA here is from genome assembly GCA_030556225.1 of Cricetiscus sungorus. Classification (NCBI taxonomy): domain Eukaryota; kingdom Metazoa; phylum Chordata; class Mammalia; order Rodentia; family Cricetidae; genus Cricetiscus; species Cricetiscus sungorus. The sequence goes on along the minus strand of JANBXA010000124.1, from coordinate 697,588 downwards.
TAAGTACATGGTTATTTTGTATCCCTGTGAACTAAGACCATTTGTTCGATATCTGTAGGTTTTCAGCTTATTATAAACACAGTCATGTCTTTAAACCCAGGGGACATATTCTACAACCCCTAGCTGATGCCTAGAGACATGGGAACCATACAAAGTTCCCTGTGCAATTTCTTGCACTGCATACCTAAGAAAAAATGTCATTTATACACAAGGCAAGTAAGAAATTAATAACCATAACAAAAATAAAATAGAACAATTATACCAATGTGTCGTAAAAAAAGTTATTTAAAACATGAGTTTATTTCTGTAATTTTCCATTTAACACTGAAGGATGATAGTTGACTGAGGAAAGTAAAACTGTAGGAATCAGGGGAACCATGTAACAACCAAGTACACACATTAGGTCCTGTAGCCCCATGAGAGCAGAGGCTCTGTCTGTCACTGGTTCCTAGCTCTAGCCCTAGAGTTTGTCATAGAATAGGCATGCGCTAAAAATACTTCAAGAGAAGACCATGCAAATGCATGACCCCCACCCCCAGTGTGATCCCAACACTGCAATCTTTTCTCATCTTGAGCAGAGAAAGTGTGTGATAGTACATAAATGAAACATAGAAGCAATAATCAAATGAATGGGCAAGAAAAATCAGAATCCCCAGTGCCATTGCTCATATTTCTACTCCATCATTGGGTTGTCATTTGTCTGAGTGTTGCACTCCATAAACTCAAAGTCTGGGTTTTATGCGTGACCACTGCAATTAGTGTATCCATGGGCCTGGTCCCCTTGACCATCAAAGGAAAAGTTCTGTGTCCCTTTCTAAGAGCAAGTGGAGCCCTGCTGCTTTAAGAAGCATAGAAGTCAACTGCACCAAGGATACTGTTGCTCCCTGGCTGCTAATACACAGGAAGACAATGCTCCTCCTGTATCTGGTCACCTGAAAACATGCTTTGAGCAACTAACCACCTACTTGGTACATAGCCATTTGGGACCCAGCAGGGGACATACAAAAAGAAATAGTCCTTGACCCCAGTGGATGTATAGACTCAGGGAAAATGACAGATGCAGGAACCTATCCCCTGCTCATTCAGTGTCCAGCCATACACTCAGAAGTGTGTGGTTTCTCATTTAGTCTAAACAATCTGCATCCAGATTACAATACTTCTGTGGCAATAGTGGAACACCAATCTACCCCATATTTCTATGTATAGGTATTTAGGAACAACACAAGCTGTTGAACCTCCAAGGGAATGTAGAAAAGAGATGTGAGTCACACATATTATGGCATATTCTATAGATTTAGAGTTCTTAGTTTCTTCCAGGTCAAGGTGCAACTAAAGGTTTTGTTTTGTTCTGTTTTGTTTTGCCTTCCTTCACCAACCCTTCCCTTACATATGGCCTAAGGAGCTCAGGCTCCTTGACTCTCCCTCAAACCCTCCTTGACTCTCACCTTCATTGTTGCAGAAGTCACCAGAGATGTTCATGAACACTCAATCCTTCCCTCTCTCCAGATAACCAACAGAACTGTCTGAAAGTTGAATATGGCCATGTGGTTCTCTTGGCTAATATACTACAAGTAATGTTGACTGACTCTTGCCTCCTTCCAAGAGGAAGGTGTCCATGACCTAGATCAGGGACTCTAACAAAGTGTGTCCACATTGTCCCCATCCACACCCCCATGACTGATACATACCTATACTAAGTGATAAAGAAATCTTTGTCAGGCATGCCAGGTTACATCTGTAATCCCAGTACATGGAAGATGGGGTATAAATTTAAAGGTAAACTGGGTTACAGAGCCAATTTCAGGCCAGCCAGCAGTACCCAGTGAGGAGATGTCAAGATAAGAGAGCATATAAGAGAAAGAAATAGAAATGAAAAGGGGGAAATAAATGAGAAAGAATCTGTGTCATACCACTAGTGTCAGAGTTACATGTTATTACAGCAGACCATAGCTGAACCTGACTGGCACAGCCCTCTGATGCAGAACACTTCAGCTCTGCCCTGACCTATGGGAAAAGTTGCATAATCTACTAATTCAGGCATTTACAAACAAAAAATTCTCTAAGTCACAGAATCTATGTGGAAAAAGGCAAGCCATGCCATCTTGGTTTGTCTTCCTCTTCACCTCCATATAGGCATTCTGCAGACACGATCACTAAAAACTCTCATTTACATGTGACTCTGGATGCTGAGGCTGAGACCACAGACAAACATGGAGGAGAAAGGAGTACTCCAGAGGGTGAACAGTGCTTTGTACTTCTGATCCTATCTAGTCACACATGTGTCATAGCTTCAGTAGACTGTCTTTTCTGGACTCCAGTCAGTCCATGCCTGGGTAGGAATGAACAAGGGGACAGATCTTCTGATTCACACCTAACCTTCCTTCTCTTTCCTTATTGCCCAACCCCACCATTTTAGGATGGCAGGCAGGCTGCTTCTCTGCACATAACATGACAAAGCTTCAGCCTGAGAATCATAGGGAAAAAAACATATACAGTCCCAAAACCTTTCACACAAAAGAAAGAAATCCCAGAAGACCTCAAGGACACAGAAAGGCAGGCACTCACTTTTCAGCCTATGCAAACATAAATCTTTCACCACCAAAACCCATGTCACTGTCCCTCCAGGATCCAGGGCTGTTGGGATGAGCAGTCATTTCAACATTCAGCCATGCTCAAGCAAAGTCAGTTGACTCACCTCCTACCCACGTCAACCACTGAACCAGCATACCCCATTCTCCCAGGAACTGATCCTCTGGTACTTTGCCTTCTCTAGGCTACGTGTTTACCCTTTTAATTCTACAGTTATATTTATTTATTGGTAGGGGTGTGCCATGGCGTGCATTCAGAAGTCAGAGGACAAACTTGTGGCAATCAGTTCTCTTCTTCTACCACGTGGGTCCCAGGATTCAAACTCAGGTCATCTGGTTTTGTAGCAAGTGCTTTAACCCATAGAGTTGTCTCTCTGGTCCCTAGGTGGGTCTCTTTAATCAAACCACTCCCAAGGGTGATGCATCCTTTATAGAAAGATAAGCATCACTCAGGGAGAGTCTCTCAATGGGCACCGAGTTTAGATGGAAAGTAGTACCTCACCCTGCACGTTGCTCTATATATAACATGTGTCAAATGGGCCTCCTGAGGCAACAAATTTGCATCCAATTTCAAATTATTGACTTTTGTTTTGCCAGAACAAGGATCAGATGAGGTAACTCTGCTTAGTGGTACAATTTCCCTAACGGGGAAACCAATTCTCCCACAAGCAGAAGCCTGGATCCAAGAAGCCCATCCCAAGGATATTGTCAGTGAAAACATGCAGAGCACAGCTTGTTATTAATCAATTAATTCACAGCTAGCTTTGTCCCGAGTCATCCAGCAGACAGAACAAGAGGAGATTTGCAAGCTGTGTGCATCTGAATTAATATTTTTAAATGGCATAAGCGTGTAATTAATACTGTGCAGAACACATCCACACCAGATCAGGCAGTGTTGTTGGTATTTTTCCCCTGTCCATATGCCTCTGTTTTTTTAAATTACTTTTTAGGAGGAAAGACAACAATCCTAAGTTTGTTTTGCTTTGCTATTTCTTTTGTGACTCAAAATAACCATGTTCTTTCTGCTTCAGTAAATCATTACTGCAGCTTGAGAGGATTCCTGGAAAGTTTTAGTTCCATTCAGTTTTTAAAAAGAGAAACGATATCCAAATAAAAGAATTAAAAACTTCACCCAGGAAGTTTGTCACAGGCAGATACCAACTACAGTGATCAGGATAGGCATGAGTATACCAAGGAAACAAAGTGACCCTTGAAATTCCAAGGCTGCATAGTTAATCCTTATCTCATTTTTTGAAAAATTAGATTTTATGTATTTGAATGTTTGGCCTGCAAGTATGTCTGTGTACTACTTATGTGTTTGGTGACTGTAGAGATCAGGAGAAGGTGTTGGATCTCCTGAGACTGCAGTTATAGACAGTTGTGAGTTTCCATGTGTGTACTGGGAAGCAAATCTCAGTCCTCTGCAAGAGCAACAAGTGTCCTTAGCTACTGACCCATCCCTCTATCCCCTAATCCTTACTCCTTAATCATACAAACTTCTGTTGTGTTGATAGCTCTCCAAGTTTACTGCTTTCAAAAGAAATGACTCAGGGATGTAAGGAGGTTTATCTTGTGGCTCTTCCATCTCAATAGCTAGCCTCCATCATCACAAGGAAATGCAGAAGTAGAGGCAAAGACACCAGGCAACCTTGGAGAAGGAAGTGGGTGTCCCGGTGGCATCCAGTGATGCCTCTGATGTCCTACAGTTGCTATAGCTCAGCAGATCTATATACTCTTGCTGTCAAGCCAGCCCATGCTGTGGACTGGAGATGCACAAAGAACAGAGAGAGACTTGAGAACATGCACTAAGGAAAACAAGGGATGGCATGGAGAAACAAGCAGAGGTTGGTCATTGATTCAAGTTAGCAGTAAGTCTCATGCCCATCATTTTTGTTCATAAGCCACCCCACATGCTTGGGGTACACTACTAAGCTAGGAAAGTTCATGGTCATCTAATGGTTATTAATATCTTTCTATGCTAGTTTTGAGTTTTCAGAGATCTTATAAGGCTATTCTGCTTGACACTCTGCATTCTACTCAGTGAAGTTTATACTTCAAGTTCATCATCCAATAATTACCTGAGGTAATGAAGGGATACAGAACACAGGGCTTCTCAATAGATATATGTGTACAGATGCACCAAAAGCTAAATGTTTCTGCTCTTCCTTTTGCCAAAAGGAACCACCCCTCATGTTTTAGAAAAGAAAATTACACACAGTTACCTTGAGCTTTTGGTAAGAACCTTGCTCCTTAGAAACAGGACAATTGTTACTGTGAGGAAAGGGGTGAGGGCCAGCCAAGAGTTCCCCAATTTTACTATATATGGTCCTCTGCCTGGGAGCTGGTAGATAAACCAGATAATTGTTCCCAAACAATAGAAGGAAGAGTGATGGTTAAAAATAAACTATTAACTCTACACATTTTAATTTGGTCAGTTCAAGCTAGCAAACTCCTAAGGCATTCTGATGCCCAGCTATTTTGTAGCCTTTGCTCTACAGCAATGTCTAAGGACCTCACTGGCACTAGAACTGCATTCTGTGAACAGATTGAAAAGATATTCCCTGAGAAAAAAACATCATATTAAAGTGAGAATGTAGATCAAGTAAAGTCAACTCTGTTCCAATACACACATGTCCCTTAAACAAAGAAGGAGATGGGGGAGGAGGAGAAGGAGGAGAAGGAGGAGGAGGAGAAAAAGAAGGAGAAGAAGAAGAAGAAGAAGAAGAAGAAGAAGAAGAAGAAGAAGAAGAAGAAGAAGAAGAAGAAGAAAGAGAAGGAGAAGAAAAAGAAGAAGAAGAGATTATGTTGGGTCTAGGAAAATTATGCACTGAGTGAAGAGTATGCTGCACAAGTATCAGTGCTTGAGTCTGATCCCTGGTACCCACATGAAAGCCAGATGCAGGAGCAAAAATGAACACCTATAACTCTGGGGCTAGAAACTGAGACAGAAAAAGGTTTATGGTGTTTCCTGGCCAATGAGCACAGCCCAAATGGTGAGCTATTCTGTGAGAGATCCTGTCTCAAAAGTAAAGTGGAAAGTCACAGGGGAAGACGTCTGACAGTGACCTCAGGCTTCTGCATGCACAATTATGGGTGCACGTACCTGCTACCACACACACACACACCACCCACCCATATCTACACAAAGAAAAGAATGTCGTTTTGGCATTACTATAGGCTTCTTAAAAGACTCAGTAGAGGCTGTTTTGTTCCTTTGTCTAAACAGACCATGGGATTTCTACCAATATGGGAACTAGTCTTTATCCTGAGAATGATGGCTCAACAAAGAAGTAAATGGTCTCACTTGGAAACTGCTGTTGGCACGAGTTGAATTTTTTTTCTGTTAGTGACAAGTTGAACTTGTTGGAAGGAGGTTTATAGACATGAAAGAGTAGCATCAAGCCTGGCACATTATCAGTATGCAAGAGCCAATAGCTTTCCTTTTTCCTTAGAACATAACCTGCCTTCCCCATCTCAATGAGCCACTGTGAAATATAAAAGGAAAAGAGGCCCTTTAACATTAAAGCCCCATGTAGCCCTGGGACACATGCTGGTCAAATTCCCCATACTCCTGATGTATTGATCATTCATCTGTGTTCCTTCCTGCCCACAAGTGCTGCTGTCTGTTGGTAGCTGGAAATTCATGACAGAGTGGAAGCAGCAGAAGGAATCCCATTACAACACATGTGTCCAAGTGGTTTAGGTCCAGCTACAACTTTAGAAATATCAGGGAAGAAAATATCAAAAATAAGTCTAAGTAATCACTAAAGCCTTGGGGACTTTATATGTGTGAGGTGCTGGTGGTGGGGAGCTGGAAGTGTGTGGGGGAGGAGTTGACTTTGAGCTAAATAGGTGCCTCATTTCATAAAAATGTTGATTTACACAGTCAGGGGCACATCCTCGGCTACATCACCAAGAAGAGGAAAGCAGAACTACTCAGAATGCAAACATCTCATTGTTACAGTGCAATAAACAATTCACCCTTTTGCTAAATGTCAAGTTGATATTTTTCTTTTGGCAGCTGCATCCCTCTCCTCCTTTCCTCCACAGAAACTGAGGCTCCAGAACAGAGACCCTCCTCTTCAGCTGTGCTTCACCTCAGCACAGGTAATTGAGGAGAGCAGTCATAGCTGGAAAGTAAAACACAGACAGAACTGTTCCTATTGCAAAAATAGCCTTTGGCAGTTGTGAGCCCGGGTCTTGGGGAGCTTTGATCTTGGGGACATTACCAAGCCTGAGAATGGCATTAATAAGTCTCTTGTCCCTGCTCCCATAAAGAGGATAAGATGGACTAGAGAGAAATGGATGACATACAGGCCAGCTCTGAACTGTTTCCAAGTGAACTAGCTGGGAATGCCCACTGGAGTCCATTTCCAACATTTCACCCACAATCCCCTATCTAAGGATTTTGTTCTCACTCCTTTCTGCCTCACCTCTACATTGATAGCAATGCTGTCTTTGCAGAGGCTTTGCTGGGCATGTCTGTCCTACCTCCATAGGTCTTTTTTTCTTATCTTATCTTTTTTTTTTACCATTTTAAAAATTTTATTTGTATGAGTGTCTGCATTTATGTATGTGCACCATGTACATGCCTTGTGTCTGCAGAGGCCAGAAAAGAGCACCAAATCCACCGGAACTAGAATGACAGATAGTTGTTAAACCTGAAAACTGTGAGGAGCAAGACTGAGTCCACAATTTTCTAATTGAAGCAGGCTTTATTTAATACTGGCCTGGAAGATGGACACTGGCCAAGTCCATACCTGGGATTCCCAGAAAAATGATATTGAATCAGGCAATTCAGGTGAAACCCACAAGGTAAAACCTACAAGGTTACATACTTTCTACCTTTGTCCAATCAGGACTAAGCATACATCCTGATGTACTTTCTACCTACATACCCCCACCTACGTCAAATATCCTGATGTGTTTCTTGCCTATGTAACTCCCACCTACATATGATAAAGTGCATCCTGCAAGATCAACCATTCCCTCATTCTCCAAACTTCACATGGTTCATGACTCTGAAAGTCAGCCTTCCTTCAGACAGCTCTATGTGCAAGGCATCTTCTCCATCTTTTTAATTTCCATTTACTTTCTATTTTCATTTACTTTCTATTTTCATTGTTGGCTGATACATGCAATTCTCCTACCACATACACCAGCCCCATAAAACAGTTATATTATTCTATCTTTTCTAAGTTCCTATTGCACCCAATTAACTGCATCCCCAAGTTTGGTTTCATAATAGAGATCCTTGAGACTAATATATAAATATGACTAATAATAAGTTGACCATAGCTTTTAAGGCATGACAGAAATAAAGCATGTAACATAGAGCCTGACACATAGTAAGTGCTTACAATAGGTGTGCTTGATTGATGATGATGTAGTGGTGATAGTGATGATGCTGTTGTTGCTGCTGAAGGAGGAGATGGCATTTGTTATGATGGTAGAGTTAGCATAGTGATGGTGATAAAGATGATGATGATAGTGAAAGTGGTTTGAAGAACATTCTGATGAGTTGGCATTGTACATAATAGTGGTTATGATGGCAGACAGGATATTAGTGATGGCAATGTTATGAATGCTTCTGCTGCTGGTAGTAGAGGTGATAGTGATAATCATGGTGGAGATGGTATTGAAGACAGTCATGATATTGGAGCTGACACTGGTGGTAATATCAATGATGATGATGGAAGTAGTCACAGTGATGGAGATGGCAGTAATAGAATTGGTGATGGTGATGATGATGATAGTGAGGGATGGAGTAGTAGACATGATGTTAGTAATGGTAATGATAGTAGAGCTGTCATTGGCAATAATGTGATAATGATGGAGGAGGTAGTACTTGTGGAAGTACTAATAGTAATGATGGTGAAGCTGGAGATAGTATTCATGATGGTCAAGTTCCAATAAGGAAAAAGGGAGCAGGGCAATTACTCACTCTGCATATTATCTTCAAAAACAACTTAAAGTATCATATATTCTGATATCAGCCAACATGGTTACTGTGACTTCCCACAAATGGAATGAAAATCTCAGGCTCAACACCCTGGGCCCTGTCCATGGTCTTGGAAGAAAACACTAGACAAAGGCAAGTGGAAAGTCAGCCTTTTACTTTTATTTTACATTTTATTTAATATTTGTAACCAGGTGAAAACTTCATTGATAAAATAAAATCAGGATTTTACACACACACACACACACACACACACACACACACACACACACACACACAGAGAGAGAGAGAGAGAGAGAGAGAGAGAGAGAGAGAGAGACTGAGAGAGAGAGAGACTTAAATAGAAATCAGAACTCGTGAGTTCTAGAGATTGCCAAGGAGGAAAAAAGACTGGATTTCATGTTCAAATAGTTATTGGTAACAGATATAGTTTGTATTAGGAATTGGGCTTCCAATTTCCTATTATTGTACCATTAATTCTAAATGTATTACACAAACACAACACACACACACACACACACACACACACACACACACACACACATAGCCCTTCATAATGGATCACAGAACCAACATGGATCATTGGATCATTTGGAAAAGGACTGACTCCTGCCATGGACAGAATACATACATTTCACCCAATTCATATGCAAAATCCAAGTCCCCTCTACAATGATACTAGGAGGTGGGACTTAAGGAAAATGGCTGGGTCACAGGGAGGCAGTTCATTGACTTAGTGGCCTTATATAATTCATGGCAAAGAGGACATGGCAAGAAAGTATAGAAACATCACCCTTTACAATAGCCACAAGCAACATAAAATATCTTGAGGGTAACACTTACCAAACAAGTGAAAGACCTATATACCAAGAACTTTGAGTCTTTCAAGAAAGAAATTAAAGATGATACCAACAAATAGAAAGAACTTTCATGTTCTTGAATGAATAGGCAGGATCAACATAATAAAAATATCAATCTTGCTAAAAGCAATTTACAGATTCAATGCAATCCCCATCAAAATCCCAGTACAATTATTCACAGACCTTGAAAGAAAAATACTCAACTTTATATGAAAAAACAAAAGACCCAGGATAGCCAAAACAACCCTGCACAACACAAGAACTTCAGGAGGTATCACCATGCCTGACTTTAAGCTCTACTATAGAGCTATAGTCCTAAAAACAGTTTGGTATTGGCACAAAACTAGACAGGAAGACCAATGGAATTGATTTGAAAACCCAGATACTAACCCACACACCTATGAACACCTGATTTTTGACAAATCAGATAAAATTATACAACGGGAAAAAAAGAAGCATCTTCAACAAATGGTGCTGGCATAACTAGATGCTGATTTGTAGAAGACTGCAGATAGACCTATGTCTATCGCCATGCACAAAACTTAAGTCCAAATGTATCAAAGATGTCAACACAATCCAGCCGCACTGAATCTCTTAGAAGAGAAAGCAGGAGGTACCTTTGAATGAATTGGTACAGGAGACTGCTTCCTGAACATAACATCAGTAGCACAGACACTGAGTTCAACAATTAATAAATGGGACCTCCTGAAACTGAGAAGCTTCTGTAAGACAAATGACATAGTCAACAAGACAAAATGGCAGTCCGCAGACTAAGAAAAGATCTTCACCAACCCCACATCTGACTGATTCCCGTTTCCTCTCCCTCTTTCCCTCTTACCCTCTCCCCCTTCCCATGCATCCTGGCCACTCTCCCCTCCTATCCCCCGACCCCCATTCCACATGTAGGGCTATGCTATCCAGGTTGGGTCATGTAAATCTGTCAAGTCATTAGAAGTAAGGACTAGGACTTCTCTCCTGTCTCTAGGTAAAGGGGGTATCCCTCCATAGGAAATGTGTCTGCAAGGTCCTTTTGTGCACAAGGAATACATATTGCTGAGACCCATATTCAGGGGGTCTGAGTCAGTCCCATGCTGGATTCCCAATTGTCAGTCTGGGGGGGGGGCAGGTCAGCTGTTCAGGTCAGCTGTCTTTGTGTGTTTCTGCAACCTGGTCTTGTCCTCTCTCTCTCTCTGTATCTGGATTCTAGTTCAACTCAGTGTTTAGTTATGGGTGTTTGCTTCTTTTCCAACAGGTACTATATGAGGGCTCCATGATGGTGGTTAATTTAGTTGATGATATCACTATCAGGGAAGCAGCCTTTCCACAGTTGCTCAAATTGTTAATTGGAGTCAGACTGAGAAAAGATTTTTACCAATCCTACATCTGACAAAGGGCTGATCTCCAAAATATACAAACAACTCAAGAAGGTAGTCACCAAAACAACAAATAATCCAATTAAAAAGTGGGGTACAGAACTGAAGAAAGATTTCTCAATAGAGGAATCCAAAATGAGTTAAAGACACTTAAGAAAGTGCTCAACATCCTTAGCCATCAGGGAAATGCAAATCAAAACAACTCTGAGATATCATCTTACTCCCAACAGAATGGCTAAAATCAAAAATATCAATGACAATTTCTGCTGTAGAGTATGTGGATAAAGTACACTCCTTCACTGCTGATGGGAGTGAAAACTTGTACAGCCACTTTGGAAATTAATATGGTGGTTCCTCAGGAAAATGGGAATCAGTCTACCACAACATCCAGCAATTCCACTCTTATGCATATACCCAAAAGATGCACATTTATGCAACAAAGGCATCTGTTCAACTATGTTCATAGCAGCATTTTTTGTAATAGCCAGAACCTGAAAACAACCTAGATGTCCCTCAACTAAAGAATGGATGGAGAAAATGCGGTACATTTAAACAGTGGAATACTACTCAGCAGTGGGGGGGGGGATTAAAAAAAAAACAATAGAATCTTGAAATTTGCAGGCAAATGGATGGAACTAGGAGAAACCATCCTGAGTGAGGTAACCAAGTCACAAAAAGATAGACATGGTACATACTCACTCATATATGGTTTTTAGACACAGAGCAAAGGATCACCAGCCTATAAACCACACTGCAAGAGAATCTAAGAAGCAAGGAGGACATTAAGAGAGACATATGTGGTCCACCTATAAAGAGGAAAGGGACAAGATCTCCTGAGCAAATTGGGAGCATGTGGGAGGGGAGAGGGAGTTAAGAGAAAGAGAAGGAGAGAAGAGGAGGGCAGAGGAGAATATGAAGGAGCAGGAAGATTGAGTTGGAGGAAGAATAGAGGAGAGAAAGAAAATACCATACCATAATTGAGGCAGCCATTATAGGTTTAAAGAGAAATCTGGCACTAGGGAAATGTCCATAGACCTACAAGGATGAGCCCAACTAACAATCTAAGCAATAATGTTGAGGTTACCTTAAATGCCCTTCCCTGATAATGAGATTGATGATTACCTTATAAGCCATCCTAGAGCCTTCATTCAGTAGCTAAGGGAAGCAGAAGCAGACACCCATGGCTAAACACTGAGCCAAACTGGAATCCAGTTGTATAGAGGGAGAAGTGATGAGCATAAGGGTCAAGAACAGGCTGGAGAAACCCACAGAAGCAGCTGACCTGAACAAGGGGGAACTCATGAACCCCAGACTGATAGCTAGGAAAACAACATAGGACACACCCAGACCCCCTGAATGTGGGTCTCAGTTAGGAGGTCTCGGCAATCTATGGGGCCTCTGATATATCCCTAGTGCATTGACAGACTTCAAGAGCCCCTTTCCCATGGAGGGATACTCCCTTAGCCTAGAGTCATGGGGCCTAGGGCCTACCCCAAATGACTTGACATATTTTGATGATCACTAATGGAAGGCCTCATTTTCCCTGGGGAGTGGATGGGGGATGGGATGGGAGGGAAATCTGTGGAGGACATGGGAAGATGGTAGGGAGAGGGAACTGGGATGGATATGTAAAATAAGAAAAATGTTAGAAAGAAAGAAAGAAAGAAAGAAAGAAAGAAAGAAAGAAAGAAAGAAAGAAAGAAAGGAAGGAAGGAAGGAAGATGGACAATAAAACAAGACAAAAAAGGAAGGTATCTAGCCCTTGCCAGACACTAATTCTGTCTGTTCTGTGGTCTTGTATTTTCCAGGTTTCACAACCATAACAAGTAAATATTTGTTGTTTCTGTTGTCCAATCTATGGTGTTTTTGTTGTAGTAGATCAAATGGACTTAAAACCATTTCCTTCTGCTAGCTCTTATAATTAACCATACATTCATCAATCTCCCACTCTGAATGAATTTTCTCGTTCACTACAATGAGATGGCATAGAATGTTTCTCTAGGATTGCAGCCCTAACTTCTGACATCTAACAGAATGTGACTGTGAAGAAAGAAGTTCCTCTACCTCTTTGTATCCAAACATAATAATTTGTAACAATAACCAAAACATTAATACCCGCACTCACACATTTTTAAGATATCAAATAAGTTACCTTGGGCCAGTTAGATGACTCATCAGATAAAGACATTGTTGCCAAATCTGTATTCAGTCCTCAGGACCCAAATTGTAGAAGAGAACCAACTTGTATAAGCTGTCCTTGATGTATACATTTATATACACTGTTGCATGCACAGGCTTGGGTGTGCACACAGGTATGCTCACATACCCTCAAAATTAAATGCAAAAAACATATTAACATAGAACACCGGAAAGACTTATAAAGTGCTGCCATATGACATAACCCTGAGGAGGGGCATATTATTACTATTATTTTAATATCATGATGATGATGATGATGTAGTTACTCCTCCATATCTAAACTGCTATATTTACAGTTTCAGGAACTACAGAGCACAAACCACAAAAGAAGATGAAAAAAGAGTTGCAGCTATGCTTGTAAAAACCAGACACTTTTCTTACATTCTCTATAAACAGTACAGCATCACAAGTATTTACAAACTGTTTATATTGTTTCATATAATACAATTCACCAAGAAAGGATGCTCTTTTATATAAGGGATTTTAGCATCAGGGGATCAGGGGCTTTGGGACTCTGCAGAGGTCTAGGACCTCCCACCAACAGAAGCAGACTGATAACTACAGTTTTTGCTATTGCTGGGAGTCAGGATTAACAAAAAAAAAAGTAACACCGTCTTCCCCATTCCGTAATGCACCTGCCTGGCCTCTTTTCTCCTTCTAATCTTTAGTTCCTCCCATTTAGTTTCCTTATCAGCAAATTGTAGACAGATCATTCAAGAACTGTGAGAAATTTGTTGACTTATTGACTCAATCAAGAAATCAGAAAAAGAACCCAGAAATTCCTAAAAATGGGAGAGGCTAGAAATCATATAGGCCACAATGCTCCCTGAAAGTGGTGGCATGTTCTGTGCCCTCAGTCTGTATCACAATAGAACAGGTCTAGACCTTCCTTGGACAAGCATGGGGCCACCCCCAGCTGCCACATTATCCCTCTGTCAGCATCTGGGGGTTACAGGGGGTTCAGAGCTCACACAAAACTAAGACCTTGGTTGGCAAGCACCTTTGAAGAAGTTTGACTATCAGCAGCCAGGACCCAGAAATCCTGGAGTCAGCATGGAAAAACAGTGAAAATGGCCTCCTCTTATCTTAAATTCACAACACATTTCTAAATCCTGCTTCTCCACTTCCTTCAACAGAAGGAAGCCAGAAATACCCTCATTTTACAGAAAATGTATTGGACAGAACTGTTGCAACTTACTGAAAATTCACATAGCCACCAGCCAATGTTGAGTCCAGGATAGGCAGCTGGCTGTTTAGGCAGTAGAGGTTAGTGGTGAAGCAAATGGCAAGAAGAATAGCACGGAATCCCAGTTCCACCACCTGCTACTGGCATGACTTTGGGAAAATAATCCTAACAAAGAGGACTCCTCAGGTTTGATACCTTTCAACTGGTACACCTCACCTTTCATCTCAGGATGCTGGAGGGTGAACAGGGATGGAGGGGAATGGTGACATCATTAGCCATATCATCAGTTCAGCCAGACCCATTCTCTGTTCAGTATGTAAAGCCACATGGAAGCTACTCTAAAGGAGGCAGCAATGCACACTGTCTTCACCCACACTCCAGTGCTTTGCTGTCCCTGACCAGTGTGCCTACCGGCCACAAACCTGAACTGTAGACAGCTCACTTAGCACATGTGATTTCCCTGGAGCACTTTTGAATCCCATGCTGGCCTAGATCAACCTCTTTGGCATGTTCCCAGGCCTCTAAAACTGACTGGCAGCAAGTCTGAGCATGAGGAATGGAGTGCAGAATAACAAGCAACAACCTACTCATCCTTGTGTCTAATCTGTGCAATGTTGCTCTGTGATATATGGTATCCTGGCAATAGTGGGTCAATGAGACATGTCTATTTCCAGAAACAATGTGTCCATTTCCATAAACAACCATCCCTGTCTTGGCTAAGTGGAACCAATATAGATAAAACTATACTGAAGAGGGGGGTGATGAATGGCATTTCATAATTATTGATAATCAAATAGCACTCAAGTCCTCATTTTTATTTAACAGCTACAATCAAGAAGACAGATAACCTGTTCTGTCTCCCAAATTTCCCTGGGGAGTGCTTTAAGGCTTTAAAGAAATATATCTCAGATTGTCTTATGTTTTGGCCTACCCAGACTTTTAGTGTCTTTCATCCAGTAGCTATCAAGAGAGATATACAATTAATTAAATGTTGCTGCATTTAAGAAGGGATCCACTCACATTTACAAATTCTGACAGTACCAGACACTCTTCAGGATCTTAGGCCCATGTTCAGGTACAGCACTGCTATCAAGAAAGGAGAAGTTTGGCCAGGTGGAATGGTACCTTATTCCCAGCACTTGGGAAGCAGAGGCAGGCAGATCTCTGAGTTTGCGATCAGCCTGGTCTACAGACTAAGTTCCAGGACAGCCATGGCTACATAGAGAGACTTTGTCTTGAAAAACCCAAACAAAGGAAAAGAAAGGAGAGGAGAGGAGAAGACAGGAAAAGAAAAGAAAGGAAAGGAGAGGAGAGGAAAGGAGAGGAAGGAAAGGAAAAGAAAGGAAAGGGAAGGGAAGGAAAGGAAAGGAGGGGAGAGGAGAAGACAGGAAAGGAAAGGAAAGGAAAGGAAAGGAAAGGAAAGGAAAGGAAAGGAAAGGAAAGGAAAGGAAAGGAAAGGAAAGGAAAGGAAAGGAAAAGAAAGGAAAGGAAAGGAGAGGAAAGGAGAGGAAGGAAAGGAAGATCTCATTGTGGGGGGCAGAAATGGGTATAAAACTGTGTGATGAGCCAGGTAGCTGGGAGAGCACTCTAAATTTAAAATTTGAAGGTGAGATTCAAGTTTGGTAAAGGAGGAGAGGAAAGAGGGCATGAAGTTGCAATGCATCAGAGACACACTTGGGCAAAACCCCAATTGTAACTGAGCTTGAAAGGAAGCATGAGCAACCTAAATATGCCCTAAATATGCCCTAAATGCAACAACTTCCACCCTCACCCAGCATTATCCTGGGCTGAGGCAGAGCTGGCTGCTGCACCTACTGCCAACAGTACTGCTACCAAGTAAGCTGTTCTGCCCAGGAGGCACTGAGAATTTGATGTCTGCTCCTAACTCGGCTCAGAAACCCCCCTCCCCACCTGTTACTGTGACATTAGACACCTTTACCTGTATCCCTGCATTGCAAGTTGGGAAGCTCTGCCATCTGCCTACCCTCTCAAGCATGGGGCACAGAGGAATCTGGAGGGGCGTTAGTAGGCAGAGCTGGGAGGGTTTGGAGCAACAGAGAAGCAGAGCACATTTGTGTATATGCATGGGGTGACAGCAAGGAAGTCAGAAGGACTGAAAGGAGAGGAGAAGAACAATTGAAAGAAGAAAATCAACAGGTTTCAGAAGAAAGCCATTGAATAAGCCTCATTCTGACCTCTAAAATCCAAACTAATGCAAAGATATTCAGGACAATGAACCTGTGAGGCAGGACACATGACTCAGTGGATAAAGTACTTGTTGCACAAGAAAGCAGGGCCCATGTAAAAAACAAAATGCTTGTAACCCCAGAGCTGGGAGGCTGGAACAGGAGGACCCTTGGAGCTTGTAGACCAGCCAGTACAGACACTTTGTGAGCTTCATGTTTACTAACAGACATTGTCTCAAAAACTAAGGTGTAAATGAGTAAAGGAAGACACCTGACATGATCTTTGCTCTCCATGTGTGCATGCACTGGTGCACGAACCTGTACACACATAGAGAGAGAGAGAGAGAGAGAGAGAGAGAGAGAGAGAGAGAGAGAGAGAGAGAGAGAGAGAGAGGAGAGAGAGAGAGAACACATCAGTGAAAACGCACGTTAGTTAGACAACAGAGCAGGTTCTCTTTAACCTAGAGGGATGGAGCTGCTTACACAGAGAGCACACACTTCTTAGCTGTCCTAAAACAAAACCATTTCAATTCTGCTTCCTTTCCAGAACATCAGGAGGGCTTCATACATTCAGGGAAAATCTTGGCCTGCCTGCGGATTCCAGAAATGAAAACAACTGTGGTTCAGAGTACGAAGTGAGTCCTGAACCTCCACCTGCTTTGCACAAAGGGATAGAGACTATTCTTTCAACAAACTATGTGGGTGAGCCACAGGTCTTATTAGGAATGGCCTGGCAAATAACATACAACCCTTTCAAACAACATCACTACAAACCAGCCATGAACACACACACACACACACACACACACACACACACACACACACACACACACACACACACCGCCACTTTGTGCCAACCAACGCTGTGTAGTGAAATTGCAGCATTTCCAGGACTCAGCTCATATGAGGATCAAAATGAAATCCAGAGCCTCATAGCACTTGTATGAGAACATGGGCTCCTCTTGAGGCATCTCCCCGGGCTGAATAGGTCTAGTGGCATATACTAGAGTGTATACTGGAGAACTGTTTGGATGAGATTCACCTGTGCTTCTTTGGGGACACTAAGGAGCCACTCTCCAGGTGCTAGTGTTGCTACCTGGGGAGATTTTTAGAAAGAGAGTATGATGCACAAGTTATGTAGAGTTGCTGCACATGCAAGTGGTATATGATTGCTTCAGAAACCAATCCGAGAGTTCCTTAGAATGCTGCAGTGCCCACACCTTTTTCATACCATTGTCTGAAGCACATAGTAATATCCCAATTTCATGCATTTGGTGTGTGAATAAACAAAGAAAAGAAGCACATTAGGTGAGTTGTTGAAGCAAGGAAAGCAAGCCCCAAGAGGTGTGTTTGCCTTCTTCAGACACTGGTCAGATGCTACTCACACACAATGACTTCCTTAGGAAAGCCTCACTAGTCACCACTTGTCAGAATCCAAATCTCTTTGCCTTCTATTTCCTTCCAAGTTATTATTTTCTTACTTGGACTATCAACATTCAAGTTGGATATATATTGGTGCTTACTATGTAGAGTCTGGAGTCTGTGGCCTGTGTCCCTTTACCCACACTTCCATCCCATTGCTGAGTTGCAGCCCACAGCAAAAGTGCACCATGCATTTTCATTCCTGTAAAATGTTTTTAAATTCACTCTGCATCTAAGCAGGAATGATTGGAGATGCTTCTATTCCCTGTGCCAATGGTCATCACACATGGAAGTCAATGGAAAAAAATTAAGATGTATTTGAGTACACTTGTTCCAAAAATGTACTTATCTCATCTATATTTTAAACTAATAATAAAGTCCTAATATATCACTTCAGCTTTATTGAATAATCATCATATTCATCACCATCATCCATCATCCACAATGTCAGAAAACATTTACCAGTTTCCTGATTAGTGCAGTGCACTTTAAGTGACAGGTGTTTGGGAGACATGAACGACATACTGTAGTCCTTGTCCTTTACTGGAAGCACCAGGCCCATTTTCATGTGAAATACACACTGAATGTTGAGTAAGAGGTTAGTATATGCTGCCTGATACAAATGCAATAATCAAAGAAATACAGATAATTTAAAATGTTCTAACAGTACACTACAAAGCAAAAAGAACCAAGTAAATATAATTTCAATAATATTTTACATAATATATTCAAAATATCATTTCAATATGTACTCATATTTTAAATGTTAATATTAATTTTGTGCTTAGTTTTGGAATATGCATTGACATAGGATCTGATCTCAGATAAGCCTCATTTTCAAAGTCAAACACTCTAGCTTTGAAAGAATGACACTTGTGGCTCAACTCTGACTTCTGACCTCCACATATGCAGACCCACACACATACAGGGAAGGAGGGAGATAGGGAAGGAGGGAGCCTGCAAGTGGTGGGTAAAGATACAGAGATCTTGAAGTGATGCCTTGTCTGACCCACCAAGTATCTTTTCTAACCCAGCCTCTTCTCTGCATTCTCTTAGGCATTCAAGAAAAATAAAAAAAAAAAAAAATCCCATCCCAGCACTGATGAGAGATCTGGGTCTGTGCCCACAAGCAATAGAATAGAATTCCTCTGATCTCAAAGGGAAGTGTATTCGGGCCTCAGGCAACCTCAGGGACTCAGAGTTGTTCTCAACCTTTGCAGGCATCAGATTCACCTGAAGAGAATTTTGAAAGTAAAGATGCCATAAGCATGCACCCTCAGATTGGGATCTCATTGAGCTAGAGCCAGGTCTGGGGATTTGGGCTATTAGAAGGCTCCATGAATGATGCTAATGTGTATCTAAGACTAAGAGCTGCTAGGCTAAGCTGAGGAATCCAGGGCAAAAGAAAGGGAAGAATGATCCTTCACTCAAGATGCCATTAACTGCACTGCTAAGCATCACACCTTAGTCCATATGATCTCTGCTGTCAAAAAGGAACAGCTAAACATGGCACGCAGATGAGAGCATCAATGTCCTCACAGGTTAAGTAAATTGTACAATTTGAAAAACAAGAAAAGCAAGCCATGCCTAGTTTGAGTCTCAAGACTCATGGTCAACCCTCTCTATCATCCATCAGGACCCTCCATTTCCAGTCTTCCGATCTTAGCTCAGGGCACAAAGCTTGAGTAGAAGTGGGATGAGGAAGACAGACTGGCTGCAAAGATGCAGAATGGGAATGACAAAATGCAGTACCAGCTGTGCAGTGGCAGGAAAGCACCTTCTTAAGTACTGGGAGCCTTGGCAAGATGTTTTGTATTGAAAGAACTATTGAAAAGAGAGGTAGCAATACTGACCTTGTTTGGCACAATGCCAACAACGTAGAGAACACAGGTGCCCTACAAGGCAACATACAGTCATCACCTGTCTTACTCACCAATGAAAACTGGAAAGAAAGCTAGAGGGTAGAAGATAAAGAATCAAAAGGACAATTTAAAGATATGCTCTCTTTAAACAAACTGGTAGCAAAAGAAAAGAAAAAAACCCTCAGCCTTAAATTTCCTTTTTTTTTAAGGAAAAAGAAAAAAATGAAAATCTGGCTATGCTGGAACAGAAATCAGTCTTGCCTGACAGTATTTAAATTGAATGTCTGTGAGCCTGGCCGGGAATTTTTAGTGGAAGTAGAAGCTATTTAAAAAGTCAGTGCAAAAGATTAAAATTAAAATGCTATTTTAATAATACTCAATTCTACTCGATTTCAAATGGCTGTCATTTTTTAAGCTCCACCAATTTGAAGATATTTGATGGATAGTGTTGGTGGCTTAGTGGTGAGAAGGCTGAACTTCCAGATCCAGCATAGCACAAAAGACACTGGTTGCTTATTTGTTATTACTAAGAAGACCTGGCCAGGGAGGATGGGTGGGGGCACTCTGAGACTGCTTTCCTGTCTGTGAAATGGGGACAATATTCCTTGCCAGGAACCTGTAGAATAGAGGGTCATCAAAGCTCTATAATGGGCAAGAACACATCAAGTACACACTTCAAATGCTGTCATACCTTTGTTAGGTCACTGATTAGTAGAATATCTCTTTCCAGAAGATTCTCTACTCTCTGTTCTAACCAAAAGGGCCAGTTAACAAGAAGATAAACTACTCAATGGTAAGACAGAGTCTACTCTGAATTTTTCTCAACCCTGAAGCAAATCGCCTGTCGCTGTCACTTTACCCAGATCTACCACTCCAGGAGACGTGGCTTTTGCTCCATGTACCTGGCTGGACAGTGTGACTAGCATATAGATACTGGGGCCTAAGGCTGTATAGCCTCAGTTTAGGGGGTGTTGACTTCAGTTGGGTCAACCAATAAGTATTTACCAGACAGCAATATAAGATACAGAAGGAGGGGATTATTAGAGTGCTTCAGAGAGAAAGGCAACATAAAAAATAATTGAAGCTGAATCTTCAGAGATTGACTTTATCCATCATCATCATCATCATCATCATCATCATCATCATTACAATCATTCTTGTTGTTGCTGATAAGTGCTTCCTAATCTTTACATCATGGGCATATAGTAAGGCTATGTTCCCCTGCCCCTTTTGAGGTTAGAGTTCCGATGATATGTATTTCATCATATTGTTGTGGCCAACACCATGACCAGAATCAACTTAGGGGAAGGAATTGTTTATTTCAGCTTATATTTCCAGTTAATATACCATCACTGATAGAAATTGGGACAGAAACTTAAGACAGGAACCCAGAGCAGAATCCATGAAGGATTACTGGATTACTCAATGGCTCATTTTTTAGCTTTCTTACATAGCCTAGTCTTGCCTGCTTAGGGATGGCGTCACCTACAGTGGGCTAGGTCATCCCTTCTCAATCATTAGTTAAAACAATGTCTCCAATATATGGCCATGGACAATTTGATTGAGGCAGTTTTTCAGTTGAGGTTCTCTTCTTCCCAGTTGACTCTAAGTTGTTTCAGCTTGGCAATTCAAACTAATCAGGCCAGTTATGTAAACAGGTGTGGCACATGCCATAGTTGAACCATGCAACAACAACAACAAAAAAAAAAAAACTTGATTTTCTCTTCCTCTACTTCAATGATAGTGGAAACACATGTTGAAATGAAGGCTGTAGAGACAGGGAATATAGATGGCAGATGCCTTGCTTGCACTATATCCTGAGCAGCATGTGAAACAAGAGCAGCAAATAGAGCTATGTTAGGTGACCACCAAAGTTGGGGGTTCTCTTGCTAACTGGTGTCTACCCTTGCTGACACAGCATGAATAAGAGCTGTAGCAAAATGTCTGGAAAGGAAGGTGAGTAAATCAGAAAAGCCTTTGGAATGGAAACAAGAGTTCTATCTCCTTTTGGTTACAGCCTGTACTTTCCTTCAAAAATGGTCTCCACTGGGATACTCTGAAAGCATTCCTTTATGTCTATAAACTTCTGTGTGGGAAACCCTGGATTCCTGCCTTTAGCGTCTCTGTCTCCTGTCCTAACCTATAGAGAATGCCTTTTTGCCTGAAGGAAGTGGTGCTTTGTTAACTCAAGCTGCATCCTTAGAACCAGAACCCTAACTAGCCTGAAGCATCTCTCAGCTCCACGGTGAGAGTCATCTCTGTCAGCCAGAGTCCCTTCCAGCTACACAGTCTCTGCCTCTCTCATACTTCTTACTTGAACTGCCTCTCCTTCAGATCCAGTCCTCAATCCACCAGTAGTACCACTGTGGACTCCAGCCTGACTCATCTTGTACCACCCACACTAAAGACACCACATAATAGAAATAGTGTGAGATCCTTGTTCCAGACAAAGCAAGTCTCTTCCAGCAGGATGTACACCCCAAATCTTGATGGTCTTCACTGTGAAGGAGGGCCCAGATCTGACAACTTGGAACTTCCCACAAGCAGCAAGTGCGGCCATGAATCTGAAGTGCCTATGTAGGTGCCTGGCCTCTCCTCACAACTCACCTCAGAAAGCAGATCTAAACTTAAAAGATGGGGCCAGCTCTTCCCTCTCCAGGAAAGAAGAGTTTTTGTTCCTGATTCATTCTACATTGGAGCAATGTCTCCTCTAAACTGGAAAACACATATTACACCTTTTATGTAGAAGTACAGACACACAGCATGCTGGCTTCTGCATAAAAGGAGTGAGATACTTAATACATTTGTGACATTGAAATCTCAGTAGGGCACATAGATAGGAAAAAAAGGTTGTTTACAAAGACCCCATATGTGGGCAATAATGAAACAAGAGCTGAGTGATATTGGCCTAAAGATATCCCCAATTCAAACATGGGCAGGCTCTCTGTGCCCCTTTGTCTGGGGCTATTATTGTTGTTTACATATCTTCTCTTGTATATACAACAAATCAATAAAATATTCTGAAAAACTCTGTCAATCTCACATACCCTCATCCTCCAGGCCCTTGCCAGCCTCTCTATTCTTTGCTGAACTAATGGGATGTTCCTCTGGAATATGAGTCTATAGGGAAAACAAGCACCCAGGAGATGTTGGACTGGTCTTGATTTTCAAGACATGACACAGGAAATTGGTTCATATTATTTCCAGCACCACTAGAGTGGGATGGAGTGAACATCCTGCTTCCCCAATATTCTTATACCAGGTCAACTCAGAATGATCCTCCTAACTAATGAAAGAAACAACTGCCTCCCTTTCAGGTAAGGGTTACAGGTGGGCCTGGACTTAAGTAGTGGTAGACACTACAGTCTGTCTCTTAAGTGGTAGTCTCAAGCTGCATGTCCTAGAACCTGGAAAACTCAATGATGATACAACAGCCTCCCTTGCAGCTAGGAATATGGAAAGGTGTAACAAACAATGTCCTCTGATAATGCCTTTCCCTAATTATTTCTACCTTGAATTGACCAAGAGCCAGAAGTTGTCCATCTGTCAAAGAGTTGAGATCTAAAGATGTCACCTTTAACATGCTAGAATAGCACCTCTTGCTTCTAGCTATGAGGAAAAAAATGTTCTCCCTTACTTGTAGCTCAAAGCATCTTAACTAACAAAGTCATGAGTAAGGAGCATAATAGAGATTGCTTGTACCTCTCAGTATCTAGTGTACCATGGCCCTCAGACAATCTTCCATATGTCAGGTCCCAGAATTATGGCTTCTTTGTAATGGACTGAGCATAACATGAAGTGGACCTGAGTCCTAGCCTGACTTCCCACAAAATCTATTGGACCTTAGATAAGGTACTTTGCCTTTCTGAATATGCATTATTTTTTACTATACCATGCGTTTGACAATAGTACATACTCTATAGTATTATTGTAAACATTGTTGACAAGTCTAGGGCTGATGTCAAAATCTGGACCATATTTCAGTCTCTGTACTTATTAGGGATCATGATATCTCCCTGAAGTCCCTTGGCAAATCTGTGCCATAAGTTTGTCTGTTCCATTTCCTGTTTTTTATTTTCCTAAGAATTTTCTAGAATCCTCCTCTCTCTAGCTCTCTCTCTCTCACTTTCTGTTTCTTCATCTCTCCACATGTGTCTCTGTCTGCTTGTTCTGCCCTCCTGCCTCATACCTTCATTCAAATTTATTATTGAACACAAAGCAATTTCTCTTCAGGGACAGCACCAGCCTCCCAGATACAGGCCCCGCCTTCTTCAGAAACAAGGGTTCTCACTGCAGCCACAAGGTTCTAAGGTTTTGGGTTGAAGCCCCCTTTGATCATTAGCACCAAACCTCAAGGTGCTGACTATATGTCCTTTTAAGACACACTTCCCAAATGTGCCATGTCCACGAAGGCTACCAAAGGGCAGACATGACCTAGAGTCTGTTCCTGGCTCAGCCTCTAAGTAGCAATCAGATCTAAGTACCAGGGCCTTTCAGGACCTCTATGCCCACTTTGTGTAGGGACTGTCCTCAACATATTGCCACTGGGAATTAATTGGGGGCAGGAAATGTGCTGACTTTAAAAATGAAACAGCAAGACTGAGCAGTGTTGGTGCACGCCTTTAGTCCCAGCACGCCAGAGGTAGAGGCAGGCAGATTTCTGTGAGTTTGAGACTGGTCTAAAGAGCGAGTTCCAGGACAGGCTCCAAAGCAATACAGAGAAACCCTGTCTTGAAAAACAAACAAACAAAAAACAAAAACAAAAAATGAAATATTAGACAACTAGTGAACCCAATGCAAACAATGCCCTTGATAGAATGTTTGTTTAGTTTCCAGAGGAGGCATCACAGAATTCTTTCCTCTTTCAGAATATCCTCC
Organism: Cricetiscus sungorus; assembly: GCA_030556225.1. Lineage (NCBI taxonomy): Eukaryota > Metazoa > Chordata > Mammalia > Rodentia > Cricetidae > Cricetiscus > Cricetiscus sungorus. The sequence goes on along the minus strand of JANBXA010000124.1, from coordinate 673,075 downwards.
CCATGCTCACAGTTAGTGTTCAGATGTGGTGCTCAGATGCCTTCCAGTCTGAAGTGACCTGTGAGAAGAGGTCATAGTGGAGGAGAAGCCAGAAAGAGACCTGGTGCACTCCTAGGACCATGGTGCTTAATAGGACTCATTGCCAATACTGAGAGCATGGGAAGGAGCCCCAGGATCCCCAGGATCCCCAGGATCCCCAGGATCCTCAGGACCAGTCATTCCTACCACTCTCCTGGCCTGTCCCAGAATGCCTTAGCTGAATGCCAGCTCTGCTGTGTTTAGAAAATATCCACCTTGAGAAGCCCACTGTCCAGATAGAAAGCAAAGCCTTTATCCTAAAGCCAAGACTCAAACCGTGTCTACTCTGCTCCTCCCCTCTCTAAGCTCCTGCCATATGGGGGACACAGCTCTGCAATGAAACTTTTGTGTGGAATGAGATGTTCTAAACACTGAGGTCATCACAGCTACCCTAAGCCAGAGTCTTCTCCCTCTCTCTTCAAAAACAGCCCACAGGGATGACAGGATATGTCCAATATCACACAACTACTATATGGAAAAGATGTGCTGGAACTCTAGTGTCTACCTCTTTCCTAAAACAAGAAACATTATTTTCAAAACTAAGTTTCAAAGTACTTAGCAATAAATACTCCAGACACTATGCTAAGTATTTTGCAAATAATATCTCACTTAATTCAACTGTGCCTGTGAGATAACTTATTAGTATTCCCATTCTATAGATGTATGAAAAGGCCAAGGGAAACATAATCTGGTACCTTTAAGATGTACGATGTTATGCATGTAACACCAGGACTCTGCTCTGTGCAGCAGTGAAGGCCTTCTGCCTTTCAGGATGAGCCCTACAACCCTGGCCACATCCTTGTGAGTCCCCAGGGGCTACTATCACTATGAGAAATCAGCTAGAGCTCACCTCCAGGCCTGAAGGCACATGCCACTGGGACTGGCCTCCACTTGAAAATGTGCTGTTATCAGAGGCTAAAGCTGCTTGCAAACTACAGAGGTGACATAAGGTAAATTCATTTCCCTCCTGTCAAGAAAGACTCAACAAGACTATAATCAGAAGCTAATGTGTGTGCCTGTGATTGTACCAATCACAGGGGTGGCCATAATTGAACAAGTTCTCCATGCCTGGAGGAACAAAGCAGTGCCCCATCACTGACAAATGTCAGTCATCAGGCCGGCAACACGCGTTTGTAATAAAATTATGAAAATCTTATCCAAAGGCTATGGAAAGGACAGAACTTCGAGAGGCAGGGCCTCCCCAGGCCTCAGAAAGCTTCCATCTTGACCAAAGAGCGTATTTACACATATGCTATCATTTTCCTCACAGCCTCTCCTCTAGGCTCGGTGCTTTATGACCCATGTGCTTACATACTGAGATTGGTATGGCTGTGCCTATATGGTCTCCAGGATACTCCAGTTGAGCAGTTAACTCCAAGTGACCAGATCACAGAAGGCCCAGACAGGGGACAGGTTTTCTTTTTCAGTAGTTGGTAACAAGAGTAATACTGTACTGTTATCATAAACCAGATACTTTACTGAGAATTCTACTCTGTAAAGAGACCCATTATCTGGGATCACACTTGCAGTAAGTTGTACTTGAATCTGACGCTAAAGTCCATCTCCATAAGTAGTCCTTCCAATTATCCTGCCTAGATGAGACCACACAACTCCACCCTGGACCATGAAGGAAGGAATGGGAGGAGCCAGGAAAGAGGAACTAGATGCCTTGCTATTCAATGGCACAGATTCACATTCATATGTGCGTGCGTGCATGTTTATGTGTGTGCTGTAACAGGGGCTCGGGTTGCCCAGGTTGTTCAAAAACTTCCTATGTAGCAGAAGATGGCCTTGAACTCCAGCTTTTCCTGACTCTACTTCTTGAAGACTAGGATTTTGGGTGTGTGCCACTGCCCAGCTTATGCACTTCTGAGAATGGAATCTAGCACTGTGTGCATGCTAGACAAGCACTCTACCATCTAAGCTACTGCCCTAGGCACAGTCACTTTTTATTCGTATTTTCATCAACACCTTCTTGCCAGATACTGTTCTAGACACTGAGGACATTGTGTGGGACAAGGTCACACATAAAGGTATATGACAATTTCAAAAAATTACAAATATGTTCAAGAAAACAAAACCAAAGCCAGAGGTACCAGGGCAAAAAAAGGTATACAGGTTACTTTAGAAAGAGGGAAAATAACTCTGCAAACTGTTCAGTAACAGACCTGTTTGAACTCCTTTATTCAAAGACTTCTGATTGAGAAACAACAACAAAAACTATAGAAGAAGAGAGTCTTGAGACTTTTGATAAGCCAGGATCAAGATCCATGAGGACACACAGGGAAGCTCCACCACCTTACACTGTACCATCTGAAGACTGGACCACCCCACACAGAGATCTCTCTTCAGCTCAGACTGATGCATATCTCCATGGCTACCATGTCCTGACTAATGGTTGGAACTGGGAAGTGTTCTGTAAGCCTTAACTGCCTTGAGCACAAGATCAAAAGGCACAATAATGGAGACAGCAGAGGTGCATGAATGTTCCTGCCCTAAGAGGAGAGGGAATCTAGCCAGGCTGAGTAGAAAGCCAGCCATGTGAGAGGGGAACCCAGCCAGGCTGAGGAGAAAGCCAGCTATCTACTAACAGGAAGTTCATAAGGTCTCCCAAACTAACGACCCTTAATTTCAATTCAATTCAGAGGTGAGTGGATCAGGTGAAGGAAAGGAAGTGAAAATGTGGATTAATTCATCTCTCAAGGACATTTGGTACGAAAAGTTACAAAGATGGATTCATTTGTGAGTCATAATGATTTGCTACCAGGAGAAGCAATTACCTTTAAGTTTATTTGGCCCCAGGATCAATTTTTTTTAACTGCTCATCTCTTTCCTGGAAATCCAAGCCGTCAGTCTCTGTCTGTCTGGATCTCTGTTGAGGCATCTCAACACTGCCTTCCCTTCTCCCCTTTCTCCTCTTTCCCCTTCTCTCTTCTTTCTCTTTTCCACCTCTCCTTGGAAAATTTCAACTTGTTTATTTCACATTTCCCAACAGAACTGTCCATCTCTCCTCACCCTCTCTACTCACAGTCACTTACTTCCTACCATCTTTTGTTATTATCAAACAACTTGTCACTGTCTCAATGTTACATTCTGATTCATTTGCTTTAGGGGAGACCCTAGTCTTCTACTGGAAACACTGGGTGAGTAAACACATAGCCCCTGCTTAGCATCACTGGCTCTGCCCCACATCAGACTAACGGCAGCAAACAGACTGGGGGCAAAAAGGAATCAGTGGGCAAGAAGACACTGAGAACAAACACAGGTGCTCCCAATCTGCATTAGCCCTCACCGCGACCTCCCTTTCTGACAGCAAATATTTCTGCTTTACAATTGAGGAAAGTGAGGCATGGAGGCTAATTAAGGGACTTGCTCAAAGTAACACAGTTAGCAAATAAAATTGGCAGGATTTAAAGCCAGATAATCTGATGCCAGAATCCCTGCTTTTCTGACTTCTGTATTTTGGAAGTAAGTGTTGACTGAAGAAATTAATGAGTGATGATGCAATGGCTGTTTAGGGGCTTCTGTTCTGCTTCCCGGGATTTAAGACACAACATGAAATTCTTCACATAGCTTCACTTCACTCCCATCAGTCATACTCATGATAGGACCTGTTGAAAGGCTTCCACTCAGAACCACACCTCACTCCCTAGCTCTGCCTCTATGATTTATGGATTTAACATCTTCAAAGAAAAGCCAAACTAAAGACCCTGAAGGATGGGTCTCTGGCTTGATGACTTGGTGGATCTACAAGATCTGGGTCAGTTTCCTTCTTTCTGCCCAGAACCAAATCCCAGTAAAAGCATGATGTAGGGAACTTCATACCAGTGTCTATTACTCAGCTCAACAGACAAAGGCAAAACAAATATCCCAGAGAACCTATGTGATGGGGGAAGGGATGCTTCTGTATGCTTTCAATATATATGTTTCTCTTATTGGTTGATGTATAAATGCTGATTGGCTGGTAACCATGCAGTAAGTATCGGCAGAGCTACCAGACAAGGAGAATTCTGGGAAGAAGAAGGAAGAGTGAGTCTCCAGAGAGATGCCATGTAGCCACCAGGAAGGTAGGATGCCTGAGCATTCTCCAGTAAGTGAAAACCATGTAGGGATACATAGATTAATAGCAATGGGTTAATATTTAAGAGAGAGCTAGTAAATAAGAAGCCTGAACCAACGGCCAAACAGTTTATAATTAATATAAGTCTCTGTGTGTTTATTTGGGACTAAAGGGCTGTGGGACTTGTTGGGAAAGAAACTCTGTCTATACCTGTGATAGGTGATAGAATGGGAGGAAGGTAAAAAACTAAGTGTTCTTCCTATATAACAGGTAGAATGGAGACAAGCCAAAAGGGGTAGTTAATGAGCTACCATCACAGATCTTTAACACTTAATCACCCTGCTTTGCAACACACCACTTTCAACTGCAATTTCTATGACTTGAGTGTATGTTTCTTTTTGACCTCAGTATCACAGCTCTATAGTCATGACTTAAATAACATGTGCCATACACTCAGTACTCAGTAAGTAATCCCTGATGAATGGATGAGGCATCCCCACCCCACCCCATTTGGCTCTACTTTCAACTATTCATCCTCCATACTTCCAGGTGGCAACTACCTCAAAACCCAGACATACCCATGGATACATTCATGTGCTGCTGATTGGGTACTACCATCACCCAGGAAAGAGATGCTTTCTAAGACACTGGGCAGGTGAGGCTTTGTGGAGATGTGAAGGAAGAGCACTAGAATCTGTAGAGCAGCTGACTGCAAAATAGCTTCTCTCACTGAGTCCAGGTGATGCTGCCCCACTGAGAAATTTCCAGAGCAGTCATGCAAAAGTCAAATGTGCTTTCACCATCATGAAACAAAGCCATCCAACTGTTTAGCACATCCAAATCAGTTCTCCCTTGCTCTGACCTTCGCTCTGAAAGTCAATTTAGTAGGAAAAGCATGTGGTTGTTAATCTTGGCCTTCCTTCTCTCCTTCCTATTGAAGTTCCTTACGGCTGTACTTCCAGTCATTTGTTGTGCTCTTGTCCCTAGGCCTGAAGGACATCTCATTTGGTAAATGTTAACTAGAATTTTTCTGGAGAATTCAGATAAGGTGTGCATTCTGCTGTGTTCATCCATCCTGGAATCCAACAGGTACCTCCATTCAACTGAAGAATGGTTGGATGCCTCCTTACAGGGTCCTGCAAAAAGTGTCTTTACTAGTCACCTTGACTATTAAATAGAGGAACTGACTCAGCCAACTGTGTACACAGGCATAGGCCACTATCTGCAACAGAGTTAGCACTCTTATGCATTGTGGGCTACCATCTGTGACAGAATTAGCACTCTGAAGGAAACAGAACTAGATGTCTGCTGCATTGTCTTGAAGGAGGAATGCTGTCTTGTGCCGTCACTTCATAGTGGTCAGTAACGATACTCTGCAGGTTGCTAAGATCTTTCAACAAATAATACCTAATAGTACTACTACAAACCAGTTAATACACACAAGTTATTATAGTTCAGAAACTACACTGGGTTTGATTAAAACAGCTCATCCTAACAATGCCCCTACAGCACAGACTGATTTTAGTGACTGCTTTTACAGACAAGCTGAGACATATGATGGCTGGGTTACCTGTGCAAGGTCACAAGATCCTAAAAAACTACAGGCTTGCTTACAGATCTGCTCTGGAGGGCCCACATCTACACATACTCTGTAGTTTACTGGGAACTAATGGAACAAAAGGCCCTTTACTGTGGAACTTGAGGGATCTTTGGTACATAAATGTGAATAAAAAATGACCACAAGAATGGGGTTTGTAACCTTCTCCAAACTTTGAGGGGATCAGCATACACTTTAGTATGATTTTAGAAGCAGCATATCTGAGCACTTTAGATAGAACCACCTGCCATCACTTCTTAGAAATAATAAACACAAAGTAAGAAAGGGAAAGGAGAGGAATAAGCAACCATTGTCTTCCATGCTGTGGGCCAAATCTATACAAGTGTGTCCGCCGCCTGGCCACATGGCTAAATGAAGTCAAAGACATCTCAGTAAGTTGAGGACCAGGGGAAGAAGATCAGACTGACACAGTCTTGGCAAGCTGAGTGAGACCCAGGTCAGAGCCTTTTGGGAATCAATAGCCCTTTGATCATAAGTACGGCATGTACATGGGGTGATGGCACACACTCGTGAGAAAGGAGGCTTTCATTTCTCATCCCCTAACACTAATATGCTCCTGAAATGTACTTGTGTGATGTCCTGTAGTTGTGTGATGTGAAGTATATAGAAGAACATACTGAATATTAAAGGAGAGATCAGCTGTCACTAAGTGACAGCACTTTAGTCATGAAACTCCTAAGGACTCCCAGAAACCACCATAGGTAGACAAGCATCCTGTTCTGAGGATAGACTGCCACTGTTCTTTGGAGCACATCTCTGCAGTGCTGGCTGTACTCAGAACAGTGGTGGGATTCCAGACAAAAGCTGGCCCTCTCCTCCTTTTCTCTCAGAAAATCTAAAATCTGATGCTAAGTTCCTTGACAAATACTAAAGCCCAGAAATCTCAAAGCCTTAAGATGATGTTGACCTAAGAAAATGAATTTCATCACTCTGCAACCACTTTCATAATACAGACCTGAAATGCTCTCTTCTATAGTCTGAATGTGTGAATGGCTCCAATTCACATGTTGAAATCCAGTCACAATTGCGATGGCATTAGGAGAAGGCTTTGCGGACGTGGTGTGGCCAAATGTGCAGAGCCTCTGTGAATGAGGTGAGGTTCTAAAGGTTTACCTTGCCCTCATTCACCCTGATCACAAAACAAGGTATCATTTAAGAATCAGAAAGAAAGGTCTTATTAGAAGTGGAACCTTCCAGAATGTTGACCTTCAGAACTGTAATAAGTTCTATTGTTCATAAGCTGCCTAGCCTATGATATTTAGTTACAGCATCCTCATTGAACCAACACTCCTTATCCTCCCAGAGATGGGCAAAGTATGATGTGAGGTCCATCCCTATGGTGGAGGTAAAGACTTGGGGAGCCACTAAGTTGCTTTCAAACCCATGGGTGAGTTTACAGGAGATCTGGGGCTGGAAAATGAAGTTAGTTCCTTACTCCTCATCCTTTTTCTCCAGGAGAATATGGTCAACATTTTCCCCATCATGATTCAATAAAGAAATCATTAACAAAAGTTAAAAGGAAGTTAAAAGTTAAATATCTTTGATGATATCTTAGGAGGGGCCACTCTCTTTGGGATGGGAAGGTAGACTGTCTAACTTGCAGGGTCTAAGTTCAACATTGGAAAAACTTGCTACTATAAATTTTTAGGAGATTTATTCTTCAAGTGAGTTATATATAGACTGCTGTTTGGGCCCACACCATAGGCCTGAATACATGGGCACCTGGGAGATGATATGTAATAGACATGAGAATGAATGAGTCTACTAAAGGCAACTATTCGTCTTTGTTAAAGAAACAAAAGCCTATGCTATATGATGCCTGCAGCTGATACCTCTAGTCATGGTGAGAGAGACTGACAGGATGGACCTTGAGCCTCAGAGTTGGGCTGGGTAGAGATTTATAGGTATTTGTGGCTAAGTAAAAGGATTTGAGGTAGGCTGGAATACCTTCCTCAAATGCATACAGATGCTCAAGACAGTCTATCTAGCAGCCAGTGCTTACTAATTCTAATTTTACCCCCAGAAACCTACCTGGAAGTCAAGTCAGTTTCTATTAATACTCCAAGATAGGGATATAGAGCAGACAGTAAGGCACTTGCCTTGCAGGCATGAGGACCTGAGTTCAATTGCCCCAGAATACAAGTTTTTAAAAGCCAGGTATACTGGGCAGCACAGTAGAGCTGACCCTGTTGGCAGAGGTGTGTTTGAGCTAGCCTCAACATTGTGAGCACTGGAGAGCTGTCCCCTTTACTCATCTGTCATGTGGTAGCATGAGTGGGGAAGACATGTCCCCCACACCTCCACCCCAGACCATCAATG